>CM037781.1:69487478-69537478 GCA_021229015.1 Solen grandis | reverse complement strand
AATGTTTCAATAAAAAATGAATTTCATATTGTTACGATGGTTAATCAAGATCATAAAACACTTTACTTGATCAGGGGAGCTAATTTTGACAAAATATCACGACGCTCACTTTTTAGAAAGATCCGTAAGGTCTAGCACAGACTTGTTCACAATATTCTACGGTGTTTTTTCAATACGTTTTTTGTTTGTTTGCGGCACAGTCTGGGACTGCGACACAGTCAGGGACAGCAAATATGTTCAGATTGTTGGAACAATTGTCAATGAAGACACTTCTCGGCGGCAGAGACGACGAAAATGCAAAAAAGTGAAAGTTAAAACATAGTAAGCACCAAAGCGTTTATGATAAAACGAAACGCACAAGAAAAGCCCCAGATCAAAAAAAAGAAGAAAATTTGTTTAGCAGTGTTTCTGCAAAATATCAAAAGCTTTATACAACTAGGGGAAGCAAAAATTAAAATCATTTTAGGAAGAGCTAACTTTGTTTAAGGACGAGTAAGATTTTTCACCTACTCGTCCTACAGGAAAAGTGACTTAAAAGAAAATTTTACACCCCTGATGATGTTAAATTGAACATAAAAAAAATCAAAAGTTACCTCTGCTTTACAGGGAGATAGGCAGGATGGACAGTCAGGACTTGTCCCGTGACACGTCAGGAACCAGGGCTTATTCTGGTTTCCTGGTTGAGATGGCGGAACGGTGCCCGGCAGCTGTGTTGCCCAGTATCAGCCTGGTCATCAGTCACCTGGATGGAGAGGTAGAGACTGGGCCAGCAGCCTTTCTTTAGAAACTTTAGCTTCTGAAGTCAAACAGTGGATTTTCTATTTATAATTACATTACTGCCACATATCAATACATTCGCGTTGAAAAAAAGTACCACTGGTTGTAAAAGTCAACAATGCAGTTTTGATAAAAGTTAGATATATTGCAGGATTTTGAAAGCATTGGGTATAATCACAATTTCTGTGCAAATAAAACTGTAAAAGAAGCAAGTTTATAATTCGGTGTTCATCCGCAGTTTCATTAATTAAACTACTAATAAATAACCTTATTTGCACCACATATTTACGGCTGTGGAATTAGCTCAATTGGTAAGAGCGTCGTTTAGTATTTTGTTCTTGCAAGGGGTCGTGAGTTCTAGTCCAGCTGAGACCGTTAACTCTACCTTGCTTCATCTCTATTACTTACTTGTATGATGAAATTATGTTTTTCTATATTTTAAAAACTATTGAAGGCATGGATATCATTCTTTACACATGGGAAGGATGTGAAGTGACAAAGAACAATAACTTTATCTTGTCCCATTTTCTTGCTTTCTATTAAAATTATTTCTGTCTGCTGCAAATTCATGAAGTATTTAAGTTATTGAGAGGATCAATACTAAGAACCACTATTCCTTATCCAATTTTGTTTAATTTGACAGTGACAAATATATAAAATAATTTATATTACCTGCTGTTAAAATAAGATTTAACTTCCCTGATTTTTTACATGCATACCACAAAAAAATTAAAGGGATTGACTTTATAATTCACACAATTTTACTTTCGCTTCTGACAGCGCTCTCAGTGCTTTGATCTATGAATATAGGCCAATTTGACCCATTCCTAATGCCAAATCCTTTTCTTTTTTTTTGGGGGGGGGGGGGGGGGGGTCAAAATTTGGGAACTTTGAAGGTGATTTGAATAATTAACTACTTGGCTACATATCTGTATTTTAGTTTCCATTCTTTTAAACAAGTAAATGATTGGAATTGTCATGATTAAAAGATTAACAAACTAAAGAAAATGTTCATTGAACCAACATGATCAAGCTTGGAAAAAAATCTTTGACTTCTATAAAGGAAAATTCTAATGGACTGCATTCTCACTAAGATTTGAAACCTTGAGGCCTTGTAGGAGTGAATTTTCCAAAAAGTTATTATATAGAGCTGTTCATTTAGCTGGAGTCCTTTCCCAAAAGTTAGAGTCTTGGTCCCCCAATCTATGTTTCCCATGGAGAAAATGACTATGTTTGTATAACAAGAAACGTCAAATCACGTGAAAACAGGTTTTTTTAAGTGTCACTCCAGGCAAGCCAAACTATGTTAAGAAACAATAGCCCTATTTACTTGGATTCTAATCTTCCTCTTCCTATAAGGTATCTACTTACTAAATCCAATCATCATACCTCACTCCTATAAAGGTTATTTGACAGAAACAAAAAATCTATTTTTAGTAACAGTAACCTTGAGCTTGATCCTAACATCCAGAAAATCAATTCGAATCTCTCTCCTCCCATAAGGTATCTACCTACCAAGTATGAAGCTGTATCTCTATTCTAATAGGAGATATTCAACGGAAATTAACTGTTTGACTCCCGTCTGCCCCTCTAATAACCAGGATTTTCTTGAAAACCTGGTTTATAAATACAAATAAAGCTACCACTAATGGTTATAAATACCCCCACATCCCACGATATCTTCACCCGCCCACCCTCCAAATGACATACCCCATTTTAATAACAAGGATTTTTGTTGAAACCTTGTTAAAAAATACCTGAATTTAAACATGTTAATATTTTCTGTATATGCAGTCTTACAGTATGAGGAATGGTGTACTGGGGGCGATGGGAGAAATCCTGATCAAGGTGCTTAGCAAGGACGACCTGGACGATAAGATGAAGGCCACACGGGATCAGTTCTTGGAGAAACTAGAGGTAGGTAGGCTAGTAAATCCAGCTGTTGCTTTTGACCTTAATAGCTCGGGGCATCGAAAAAAGTGTTAACAGCTTACATTCATCCTTTTTAAAAAATTCTAAATAAGATTCCTGCAAAGATGTAAAATTCCACTTGCCTGTTTGTATGGCAAGAGAATATTTGTGCAGAGTGAGTGAAAAATAAAAGTATTACTTTATATTTTCATGATTTGATTATCTCAAATTTGTGTTATTTGTTATTAAATCCAAACAAACATCATTCTTTCAGGACCATATCCACGACATCAGTGCATTTGTACGTAGTCGCGTTCTCCAGATCTGGCTGCAGATTGTGAACGAGAAATGTTTGCCCCTCCCACATCAGGAGAACCTGCTGAAGCTTGTGATTGGTCGACTGCAAGACAGGACGAGCTCAGTCCGCAAGTTTGCCATCCAGCTCATCACAGCACTGCTGAAAAATAACCCCTTCATGGCCAAGGTATGGAATTGTGGATGTATAAAGCAGGGCTGGAAAATGTTTGAAGAAAGATAAAAACAAAAGAAATTTTAAATGGATGTTGTTTAAGACTTTTATTAAAGACAAGAAGGTTTTATTGAAAAAAAAAATCTGATTACCCATTTATATATTCGATAGATAAGATATTTGATGATAAAAATTGTGCAAAGTTGCTTGGCATCATCTTTGTCTTTTCATTTTTAGCTTGACTATTTGAAGAATATGAGAGCTATTGTAGTCGCCCTTGCGTCAGCGTTGGCGTTGCAGCTTTTGGTTAAAGTTTTACATGCATGTTACTACCAACCTTATATCTCAATAACCATTTATGAATATGTTAAGGGGCATCAGACAACAAAGGTAGATAACTTTTGATGAATATATTACAAATTATGGCCCCTTTTTGGCTCACCTGAGCACAACGTGCTCAAGGTGAGCTTTTGTGATCACCCTTTGTCCGTTGTGGTGTGTCGTGCGTCCTCAACAATTTGCTTTAAATGACATCTCCTCTGAAATAGCTGGACAGAATTTAATGAAACTTGGCAGGAAAGTTCCTTGGGTGAGGCTCTACAAAAGTTGCTAAAATAAAGATGATCCATGAAGATTTCTGGTTGCCATGGCTAATTTGAAAACTTTAAAAATCATCTTCTTCAAAACTACTGGCCAGATTTCAAAATAATTTGGTACAGATGTTCCTTGGGTCAACCTCTACCAAAGTTGCTAAAATTATTCAGATCCGTAAAAAACATGGCTGCCAGGGGCGGGGCTTATTTGCTTTATATGTATATAAGAAACCTTTAAACAACATTTCCTCTGAAACCACTGGACAGAATTTGATTAAACTTGGCACGGATGATCCTTGGGTCAAGCTTCACAAAAGTTGCTAAAATAAACTTGATCTTGAACTAATGGCTTGAATTCAATGAAACTTTATGGGAAGCTTTATTACTAAGAGTAGATACGCATATCGTCGACGTGACCTGGTTCCTCAATTTTTAAGAGAGTTATGGCCCCTACTACCATGTTGTTGACTAATATTAATGTCATTTGCCTAATTTAACAGGAGATATCATTTAAACAAAACCCCACAAAATTCAATATGCTAGTAATGTCAATCATAATCATGTCAGCTAATTGTTGTTTAGGCCATTATACACTATTTCAAATATCCAGTCATATGTCAAAGTGTTGGTTAACCATGTATGACTTAATTTTTAGTAGTATAAAAACTTGAAAAAAATCAATGAAAGATCTGATGAGTAACACGTATTATCATATTAAATAGTAAACTGTTATTAAGTCTCCAAATTAGAGTTGGTAAAACATCTCATCTGATGAGGAGAATAGATATGATTTAGGAATGGGGATTTCAACATATCCTCCCACCCATTGACCAAGGCCTTATTTGTAACAATGACGTTCTTCGGGGAGCATCTGTCAGTTCTACTGACTTTCTTGTTGGTTAAAGTTTTGCATGCATTGTTATTGTGCTTATGTCTCATTAACAAGGCATGGGATCGATTTTAGACTTCATAAAAATATTAAGGGTATCAGACTATCAAGGTATATCATATCATTTTTGACTATTATTATGTACAGGGTATGTGAAGGGCAAGAATTGAAATAGATTTCATTTGATTTACCAACAAGCATTTTGAATAGTCGAGCTTGCTGTCTTCTGACAGCTCTTGTTTTTTTAACTCACCTGAGCACAATGTGCTCAAGGTGAGCTTTTGTGATCACCCTTCGTCCGACGTGTGTCGTTCGTCGTCAACAATTTGCCTTGTTAACACTAGAGGCCATATTTTTTGGCCAATCTTCGAAAAACTTGGTCAGAATGTTTGTCTCCATAAAATCTTGGACAAGTTTGAAATTGGGTCATGTGGGGTCAAAAAGTAGGTCACCAGGTCAAATCTTAGTAAAACCTTGTTAACACTCTAGAGGCCACATTTTTGGCCCAATCTTCATGAAACTTGGTCAGAAGGTTTGTTTCCATAAAATCTTGGACAAGTGCGAAATTGGGTCATGAGGGTTTAAAAATTAGGTCATGAAGTCAAATCTTAATAAAACCTTGTTAACACTCTAGAGGCCACATTTTTGGCCCAATCTTCATGAAACTTGGCCAGAAGGTTTGTTTTCATAAAATCTTGGACAAGTGTGAAATTGGGTCATGAGGGTTCAAAAATTAGGTCATGAAGTCAAATCTTAGTAAAACCTTGTTAACACTCTAGAGGCCACATTTTTGGCCCAATCTTCATGAAACTTGGTCAGAATGTTTGTTTCCATAAAATCTTGGACAAATTCGAATTTGATTCATGTGGGGTCAAAAAGTAGGTCATGAGGTTAAATCTTAGAAAAACCTTGTTAACACTCTAGAGGCCACATTTTTGGCCCAATCTTTATGAAACCTGGTCAGAATGTTTGTTTCCATAAAATCTTGGACAAGTTTGAATTTGGATCATATGGAGTCAAAAAGTAGGTCATGAGGTCAAATCTTAGCCTTGCCAAATCTTCATGAAAATTGGTCGGAATGTCTGTTTCCATAATTCTTGGTCAAGCTCGAAAGTGGGTCATGTGATGTCAAAAAGTAGGTCAATATGAAAAATCCAACATATGTTGCTCATTTATAATCAGGTGAGCGATTCAGGGCCATCATGGCCCTCTTGTTCTATATTCAGTCCATTACTTTTTCAGTATTTTTTTAAGGTTTCGAGATACAAGGTTGAGATACTATCATTGATGAACCAGAGATTTTTGTTTTGGATCATTTAATGAGATTATCAAATGTAAGACAATCTGAGATAAATGTTCATTTGAAGTAGTATGAAATTAATAATTGTTTGACACCATTGTGGCCCTTCAGGCGTTTGACCTTCTTTTCATTTATCACAGCTTTCTGCCAGGGAGTTAGAGCTGAGTTACGTCAAGGAATCGGAGAAACTGAAGGAAATGATGCCAGATGAGGAGAACCGAGATCTCAACGGTGAGCAGCTGCACTGTTCCCCCTAAACTTTTTTATACTTTGGTACAATATATTTTTTCCCCTTGATGTATAGAAAAATGACCCCCCTAACCCCAAATAGAATGTGTTGCGAAATTTTACCAAAAAATGAGAGCTCTGGTAGTTGTTATACAGCATATTTATTCCAAGGTCCTATCAAGGCATTTTTTCCATGTTTATCTGGGGCTGTTCATAGAAGTCTGCCTCTGTAAAATTCAATAAATTCATGCAGTTTTTCCCCAAACTGTTATTTACCTCATATGTTTTTCTTTCCCAAAACTCAAAGAAATGGTGCTTTAACATCCCCCCCCCCCCGACACACACATGCACATACACAAAAGAGGTATGTCTCTTCCCATCATAAGAAAAAAGGTTTGTCTATATATTTTGTAATATCACAGAGAGTTTCAATCTGAAGACAGAGGAAGAATGGAAGCACATCCGTAACGAGATGAGGGCTGTGATGAAACAACTGGAAGAGGACAGCGAGAACGAGAACTCTCCCTCGGACAGTCTCATAGGAGAGGAGGACACTCTTGAAAGGTGGGCTTTAAAAAAAGACAACAGCTTTTTTGTTACATAGGAATCATGCGCATTTTCTTCCCCCTGCATCACATTCTGTTTTACAAAAAGTTCAAAGGCCTCTGTGGCCAAGTGAGTAAAGTTTAGCAGACATCTGGGTTTTAATCCCAGCCTGGTCTCCGCTCTTATGGGGTTATAGAAAAGTCCCTCGTTGGTTTCTGTTTCCCATTATTAATTTATAACCCCATTTCACAGAAGTGGGGGTTTTATGGGAACCATGCCCATTATTCCCAGTCCTACACTCACAATACTTGAAGGAAAGGTTGCAGGAGTATTAATTACCTGTAGTGATAATTTGATAAGCTTCACATTTTCATAGCTAAATCTTAAGTGTTTGTATGAACATTTAACAATACAGTACCTTGGGCAAAGTGTATGAGCAGCTGACCTCAGTGAAACTGAAAGAAGCGGTGACATTGATGAGGGCCGCCAGGGAGGCGTGGCCAGATCTGGCCAATGAAAAGCCAGATAATGAGAGTCAAGAAAACGAGGAGCCAACGCCAATTGATTTGATCACAAGCTTGAAGAACTTGTTCATGGGTATGTCAGCAGTATTTTTCTGTGAGAGATTTCAAATCCCCATTATAAAGCTAGTGCTTAAACAGCTAGTGCAAAATTCTTTTTAATCTCCCGCCGCAAAGCGGGAGGGGGGTTATAGGAATGGCGTTCGTCTGTCTGTCCGTCCATAACGTTTTCATGTCCACTCCATATCTCCTATACCACTTGAAGGATTTTCGTGAAACTTGCCACAGATGTAAACCTAGTTGAGACGATGTGCAGAACACAGGTGGCAGCCATGTAGGCTCAAGGTCAAGGTCACACTAGAAGGTTATGTGTTTGAACCTTCAATTTCGTGTCCGCTCCATATCTTCTATAACCCTTTTTGTTTTTTCATGAACCTTGCCTCAAATGTTAACCTAGTTGAGACGATGTGCAGAACACAGGTGGCAGCCATGTAGGCTCAATGTCAAGGTACATAAGGTTTTTAACCTTTTTCAATTTTGTGTCCGCTTCTTATCTCCTATAACCCTTTTTGTTTTTTCATGAATCTTGCCTCAAATATATATCTAATTGAGACGATGTGCAGAACATAGGTTGCAGTCTTGTCTGCTCAAGGTGAAGGTCACATTTGAGGGTCATGCGTTTGAACCTTCTATTACCTTACAATTTCATGTCCGCTCCATATCTCCTATACCCCTTGAAGGATTTTAATGAAACTTGCCTCAAATATAAATATATTGAGATGATGTGCAGAACACAGGTTGCAGCCATGTCGGCTCAAGGTCAAGGTCACACTTGAAGGTCAAGTGTTTGAACCTTCAATTTCAATTTACAATTTTGTGTCCGCTCCATTACTCCTATACTCCTCGAAGGATTTTAATGAAACTTGCCTTAATTATAAACCAAATTGAGACGATGTGCAGAACACATATTTGACAGTCATATTTGCTCAAGTTCAAGGTCACATTTGATGGTTCAGTGTTCATTCCTGGATATTTTTGTTTCCATGCTATATTTTCTGAACAACGGAAAGTTTTTCATAAGTCAACTACATCAAAATGTTGGCAGAAGCAGGGCAATTTCCATATGAGGAAAAACATGTCTCCTCTGTCAGGTGGGGGATTTAGCTGTCCTTTGGACTGTCTTGTTTTTCTTAATGAAATAAAATTTCAATAAATTCAGTAACCTAACTTTGGGAGAAAATGTATAATGCCCTCAAAAATACAAGGAAAAAAGAAATTTTGCATGCTTTTTTTAATGTAGCCTGATACTTAGGTTTCAGCTATATATAAGCAGAAAAAACTGTCTATGACATCATTTTCATGACATTATGATTGATATAAACTTTTCCTCTTCTCAAAGTGCTGAAATGAAAAAAATAACATTTGCAGAGAAAAAGCATGCCAGTCACGTTCTGACGACAACAGAGGCTGTACAAGGTGACAGTCAGAGTCAAAAAGATCCTGCAGTAGTTAATGAGATCACCAAACAACAAGTCTTGGTCCAATATCTCAAGGTAGGTCTGGCCTCCAGAGATTTTTTATTCCTTATACTTTTGCTATGGCTTTCAATTTGGAATATTTAGTGCATAAAGTCAACAAAATTTTGAAGTTTCATGAATCTTATAAGTAATTATCTTACAATATTTTTCTGGTTACATAAATAAAAATTTCAATATTAAACCATTATCTTATGAATAATCATTTACATATTTATGACTTAATGAATTTTAGTTTACTGAACTTCAAATAGAATCAAAAACAATAAATTTCTCTTTGCCCTGTAGACTACGAAGAATCAAAGCTACAATATTGTATAAGGAAACAGGCGAGACCCTTTAGGGAGCTATCTGATATAGGGCTGCTCTGTTAAGACTTCAGAACATGTCTGTACAGGGTTCGACATTAACTTTTTTGAGAGCTGGACCAGTGGTCCAGTAAGTTAGAAAACCGACTAGACCTGACCTTAACTGAACTAGACCGAAGTGTAAAACACATACATGCCATACTTAGATCAATATACTTACTTCGGAATACCTATCAGTGTTTTTTTTTCATGTTTACCGTTAGATATCAGCGTTTTTTTTCCCTAATTGGGAAAGGGTCCTGTTCCCCTACAATTGGGAAATTTTCGCGTCGTAAAATCTTTAAATTGGGAAAAAAGCAGTCGCGAAATCATAGAAATTGGGATTTTAACCAAAATTCATGTAAATCTATATTTGGGATTTATTCAGCTTAAAAAGCATCTTAATGTCTTCTTCTATAGGAAAGCTTGGAGTGATATAACTATTATACAAAAATTGAGATATAAAAAAAATATTTCCATTGAAAGCCATAGTTCCATTGTGGTTAGAATTATATTTTCTGCATTTGAATTATTATTATTACTACTTGAAGACTAAGGTTGTTCCTTCAACAAATGGATACTGATGCTGTTGGGATGATGGAACAGCCGTTTGAGAAAAAAGTTCACAATATTTACAAATGAATCCAGCCTTAGTTGCACTATAATACAGCCAAGAGAACTGCTCCTCATATCGAGCAATAATATGTGCGCCTGGGAATTTTTTTTGACAGTATATTTTGATGTCAGAGGTGTCACAGAAACTTTTGGATCACCAGGGAAACTAATTTCAGAGTCCAAATCAGTTTCTGCTGTTTGGTTTGGTTCAGTTTCAACCGGCATTTCAATTCCAGAAACGTCAATTTCAACCGGCATTTGAACTTCAGAAACGTCAGCACTCGGTTCATTTTCAATTTGGTTTGATTCTTTACTTACAGGGTCATGGTGCATAAATCCAAAATCCCTTAACGACCGAGTGCCCGATTCTAATGTTGTTTTCAACCGCTTGCGGTAGTATTTGGAATTGTGGCTCATCTTGATGGCATCGAAAAGTACCGGAAATAGGAAATCGACGAGTTTATAATGCGGATCCCTCTTTTAGATGGTTAGAGTTACTTCCCTTCGAACAAAATGGTTTACCGAATACGATTACTCTTTTAAAAACCTCTTTTGTATATCGGGAACGGGACCGCACGTTGTTGGGAACGGTAGCTTTGGGTATTGGGAAAGGGCCGGTGCTTTGAATTGGGAAGACTCCGGTCGGCTTTGGGAATGGTACCGTTTTGCGGAGGTGGTTAAAGAAGGAAAAAAAACGCTGGATATGAATAAAGGTCTACAAAGATAATACTAGAATTACTCTTGTGTTACATGCTTTTCATGAACATTGCATGAACACCTTGATTGTACCTACATGGAAATCTCCAAATATGCGAGTTCCGGATAATGTCTCTTGTTTGATGATTTTCAAGCAATTCCATTTAAAGCAAAATGATCCGTTTCCTATTCATACAGTTTCTTTGATTCCTCTTTACCTTTTTCGTTCATTACTGACATTGTCTTTTTTGTCGGATGAAAAGACTGTGACATTTTTCGTATCGGCTGCACATTGCGGTAAAAAATCATAAAAAGGTCTATTGTCGTAATACATGGGATCCCAGCATAATAAAAAGATCAGCGTTCATACATTAACTTGCATCTCTAGCATTTTTAACTTATATTTTATTCATTATGATACGAAGATTTCGTAAACATTATAAAATGAAAAGTTAGATGAAGAAATAAGCATTCTTAGCTTAGTATTACGACATTAAACTTGGCAAGTGAGTGGGGGAAACAGCCTCGTTCTGAAAACACAAACCATTGAGTGAACACGTGTCAAGGTTGTTACTGAAAATGCCGCTAAATATAGCACACACGGGTTTTCCAAGAAACTGTTTCAACAAGAGTCAATAGTTTGACCATAACAGTTACTTTGGTGCTTTTTATGTGTCAATAGATAAAATTTCTGCGAACTTTGACCAATTTAGAACAAGACCAGTTGGTCGTGTTAGCCTAGGACCTAGCTGGACCGGACCATCAATCTACTAGTGAATGTCGTTCGGTTGGGCCTTAATGTCGAACCCTGCTGTAAAAATAAAGGCTTAACCCTCTACTTCAATTTTGACACATTGGCAAACAGAGCAGACCAAGATCAGACAGCTCCTTTATGCACCTTTGCCATGTAGGCAGAGTAGAATCTGAGGTACAATATTGAATTGATTGACAAGTTTTCATAAAAACTCATTTTGACACATTGGCAAACAGCAGACCAAGATCAGATAGCTCCTATAGCAGGTCTCGACAAATCCGCTCGCCCGCTCGCATTGGCGAGTGAAAGTTGGGTCGGGCGAGAAAAAAAAAAAAATGAAACTCGCCCGACAGGGCGAGTAAGATTCTCCAGTTGGTGATTTGGTGATCCAAATGCTGGTTACTTTTCTTGAACGAAGATATTTGATAAAACGATCAAAATGCGAACTGCATTTCAATCGTAATACCTGTCAAACGAAAACCGGAAATTGACTTCGTATTATTGTGGCTATGTCTAAAAACTATACCGAATGCGTTATTATAAAACATTACCGAATGCTGTTGTCGTGACGGGAGCGGAGGGGTGTAATCGATTAAATCATGCGCTGTGACCGAGTGCGTGAGAAATCAAAAGAAAATATTTTATATGGTTCATTTATCAAAGAATAATTATTAAAAGCATAAAAAGTATCATTAACAATAAAACCGATATGGATCCCGCGCTACGGCAGCGTGGCCAGTGGCTTAGTAATAGAACATCGTTCTGATAATCAAGCAGTTCAAAATGTCGTCTGAAAAGTCGGAACCGAAGCAAGGAACGCTGTTCCAATTTTTACAAGGTGGCAGTGATAGCGAAAAGAGAGAAGAAGAAAAACTTCGAAAAAGTGAACTTAAAAAAATTGAAAAGAGGAAGGCAACACAAAAAAGGTTGGGAGTCTGACTAAGTGTGACTGTTACTCTGTTTTTGAGCTTTTTTGTGAAAATATTCAACAATAAATGTTGGAAATCACTGCTTGTACAGTAAATTTTAGTCCTTACCTCCAAAAGCAATGCATATGCACTCATCTTGACCATTTTTGTCTGTTTTAATGCAGGGCGAGTAAATTTTGTGCAGGGCGAGTAAATTTCTAGGGTCACTCGCCCTGCAGGGCGAGTGACCCTAGAAAAATTCTTCGAGGCCTGTATAGGATCTGTCTGATCAAGGTCTCCTCTGTTCTCTCGAACAATATTGTATTTCAGTTACTACACTGTCTGCATGGCATAAGAAAGATCCACTGTTTCATATACCATTATAAGGTCAGTCAGTAAATATTCATCAAGTCATTAATTAATGTATGAATATTCATGAGGTAGAGGCTTAAACACCTTGAAATAGTATTCTTTTACGTATGCTTTAACCATCATTTGCAGGAATCCCTGGCATTCGCCAACACTTTACAAGCAGCCATTCCAATCATATCCCAACTTCTGGGCTCGAAAAACCAGACTGACGTCATGGAAGCAATAGAATTTTTCGTCACGGGGTTCGAATTTGGCTTGACGGCAACGATGATCGGTATTCGCCGTATGTTACCACTGATTTGGTCGAAGGAGGGTAATATTAAGGAGGCAGTTGTTGCTGCATACAGAAGGCTGTATCTGAATCCTCAGGGGGGAAATACAAGGTAGGAGATGATTATACCCCCACAATGAAATTTGGGGGGGTATATAGGAGTCACCCTGTCGGTCAGTCGGTCCGGCGGTTGGTCTACAAATATTTGTCCGGAGCATTTCTCCAAAACTACTGTACCTATGTTGATGAAACTTCATAGGTAGATAGACCTTGATGAGAGGAAGTGCAGTGCATAAGAACCATAACTCTGCATGTATTTTGAAAGGAGTTATTGCCCTTTGTCATTTTTAATCTTTTGATTTTGTCCGGACCATAACTCCAATACTAAAGTAGCTAGGTTGATGAAACTTCATATGTAGATTGATCTTGATGAGAGGAAGTGCAGTGCACAAGAACCATAACTCTGCATGTATTTTGAAAGGAGTTATTGCCCTTTGTCATTTTTAATCTTTTGTTTTGTCCGGAGCATAACTCCAATACTAAAGTAGCTAGGTTGATGAAACTTCATATGTAGATTGATCTTGATGAGAGGAAGTGCAGTGCATAAGAACCATAACTCTACATGTTTTTTAAAGGAGTTATTCCCCTTTGTTAATTTTTGTCTTTTGTTTTTGTCCGGAGCATTTCTCCAAAACTACTGTACCTATGTTGATGAAACTTCATAGGTAGATAGGCCTTGATGAGAGGAAGTGCAGTGCATAAGAACCATAACTCTCATGTTTTTTAAAGGAGTTATTCCCCTTTGTTCATTTTTAATCTTTTGATTTTGTCCGGAGCATAACTCCAATACTAAAGTAGCTAGGTTGATGAAACTTCATATGTAGATTGATCTTGATGAGAGGTAGTGCAGTGCATAAGAACCATAACTCTACATGTTTTTTAAAGGAGTTATTCCCCTTTGTTAATTTTTGTCTTTTGATTTTGTCCGGAGCATTTCTCCAAAACTACTGTACTTATGTTGATCAAACTTCATATGTAGATAGACCTCATATGTAGATAGACCTTCATGAGAGGAAGTGCAGTGCCTAAGAACCATAACTCTGCATGTATATTGAAAGGAGTTATTGCCCTTTGTCATTTTTAATCTTTTGATTTTGTCCGGACCATAACTCCAATACTAAAGTAGCTAGGTTGATGAAACTTCATATGTAGATTGATCTTGATGAGAGGAAGTGCAGTGCACAAGAACCATAACTCTGCATGTATTTTGAAAGGAGTTATTGCCCTTTGTCATTTTTAATCTTTTGATTTTGTCCAGAGCATAACTCCAATACTAAAGTAGCTAGGTTGATGAAACTTCATATGTAGATTGATCTTGATGAGAGGAAGTGCAGTGCATAAGAAAACCACAATGTAAATTCTTAAAGACAGGTTTTTGCAAACAATAAATATGGATGTGAACCATAATTAGACTGCATTTTTATTCTCCTCAGCTACAGATTTGGGGGCAAATTGTTTTCTTCTGTGTGTCTGTATGTGTGTCTCTCTGTCTATCTGTCTGTCTGTCAAAACTTTTTAGCATTGTCCAAAACTTTTGAACCATTGCTCACACTAACTTTAAACCTTACATACATGTAGTCTTTCACTCACGCAAACTTTTGAAACTGTATTCCTACACATGACAGACTTCCGGTGTGGGTATTGATCACCTTTAGTGATAATATTTTTTTTTGGTATGCTTATAAGCCCAAATCCTATTTGTGAACATTCGTTTTATGTGTCATGTGAATACATCCTGTGTCAAAGATGGGGGTGGGGGTATGAATCACCTTCAGTGATAGTTCTAGTTTTAAATAACTTGGCACAAGTGATCTTTAGGACAAGATGATGTGTTGCAAACAATAACCAGATTGCTAGCTTGAAGGTCATGGTCACATCCTTGGTTGAGTTCAGGTTCACAGCACTCATTTGATCTTAAAATCATCTTTTATAATTTCAGTTTTTATCATAATCACTGACAAAAATATCAATCTTAATTCTAATGAACAAAATTATTATTTCTCAACGGTTGGGTTGGGGTTGTGTCAAGTGTACCGGTATAATCTGTGATTGCTCAATTATGTGCTCGAAGTCAATCACATTACCTGCGGAAATAGGATCTGTTGTGGTGGAAGGTTCTAATTCCAGGGCTTTTTGTTTCCTGCCCCGGACATTGCCAATGGATTATAATACAGTTTAATTTTTTTTTTTTTTTTTTTTTTCTCTCTCCAGTTTTGCTTGTAGAGTTGAAAATGTGTCTTAATGCGGGAGAATATTTTCTTACATGGACTGGTTATTGCACTGTTTGCTAAATAAAAACTACCTGACTGAACAAATTTGTGCCCAGTTCACGTATTGTGTAGGCGATAAAAAACGAGGATCACCATGCCTAGCCAAAAGTAAACAAACCACTGCATCGTGATCAATTTGCAAAAATAACAGAATTTATTCTGTATGGAATTATGGTAATAAGGCTACTTCTCCTCCATCAGAAAGAAAGGCCTGGATGTAATATTGAAGTGTGAGCATTTCAAATTTGAATGCAGAAAGATATGCTTTGAGGCCATGGCAAACTGAGCAGACCCTGATTAGATAACTTTCCTAGAACTGTCTGATCAGGGTCTCCTCTGTTTTCTCTCAAGCTGTATTGTAGCTCAGATTCAAGTTTCATGGCAAAGAAAAAATCCAGTGTTCTGCAAATTTTATTAATATTGATCAAGTCCTAAATTTGTACATATGAATATTCAGTAGGTAAAGGATTAAATGAGGCTAATGAAAAATGCCATCCCTTTGGAGTGACTGTGGATTATTTATGAATGATTGCAGGTCAAAGGCACAAGCCATCGTGCAGAATCTGTCAGCACTAACTATGGGAGCCACTCTGTGTGATGTCACATCCCTGGAGGGACTGGTATGTTATCACTGCTACCTCCATGGACATTGTTGAAATAAAAACACATTTCTATCTTTTGGCTGTTCTTCTCTCTATCCTCTCTCTCTCTTGCTTAATCTCTCTTTTTCAGATCTGTATGTAATGTTTGTTTTGTCAGATATTTGTCTCCAAGATTTCTTCATGTTTACATAGATATATTTTCCCTCTCTCTCTCTCTCTCTCTCACTTTATTTGTTCTCTCTTTCTCCTTCTCTTTCCTCTCTTACCCTTCACTCCCTATTTCTTCTCTATTCTCGCCTCTCTTTATCCCTCTTTCTTTCTCTTTAATGATAGATTCACAAAGGGCTACCAGTGCACATATCACAAATGTTTTAACATTTATCCTTTATCCTGACAGATATCCGAGCTAGTGAAGTCAGGAGAACTCGGCCAGAATGTGATACAGATGCTGTGGGAAAGATTCACCATGAAGATTCCAGGCACTACACCCGAGGAGAGTCGAGCAGCTGTACAGCTCATATCCATGGCTGCAGGGTAAAGCTACATTTTCTGCAATGCACTGTGCAGCACAAAATTGTCTTTTTTGACCCTCAAATTATGTGATGACAGACCATCCCAACAAGCAACTGCACTTGAACTTTGCTTCCAATAGTTACCCATGTTAAAGAATTTAAAAAAAAAAAAAAAAAAAAAAAAAAAAATTTTAGAGCTGGGGCATGTCTGTTTTTTCGTCATGTTTTTAGCTCACCAGAGCACGAAGTGCTCAGGGTGAGCTATTGGGATCACCCTTCGTCCGTCGTCTGTCGTCCGTCGTCAACAATTTGCTTTAAAAGACATCTCCTCTGAAACCGCTGGACAGAATTTGATAAAACTTGGCATGTATGATCCTTGGGTGGGCCTCTACAAAAATTGCTCAAATACAGTTGATCCATGAAGAACTCTGGTTGCCATGGCAACAAATAGAAAAAATAATTGAAAACTTTGAAAATCATCTCCTCTGAAACAAATGGTCAGAATTTATTTTCCTTTGGCACAAATAGTCACCTCATGAATGTCTACCATAATTGCTAAAATAAAGATGATCCCTTGAAAAATGAGGCCCCTAGGGGGTTGGCTAATTTCCTTATATACTCTATATAGAAAACATAAAATACTTTTTTTTATGAAGCCAGCTGTGAGAATTTAATTTCCTTTGGCCCAAATAGTTACCTCATGAATGTATACCAATATGGCTAAAATAAAGTTAATTCCTAAAAAAAGGAGGTCCCTAGGGGTGGCTAATTCTCTTATATACTCTATATAGAAAACATCAAAATTCTTCTTCTGTGCAAAGGCCAATGTGGGGCCGAAATTTGGCCCCATTCCCATCCGTAAAAGTATATATTTTTCCTCAATCGCATTTTACACACTTCTCCTTCTCAATTTGTTTTGTTTTTTCTCATGTAACTGGTAATCCGTCTGGTAATCTAAAGAGAACTAAAAAGAGAGAGGAAAAAACTTGAAATGAGCTTATCTGTTTAACTCTATTTTGCATAAAATTCTGCCAGATTCATGGCGATGTCACGTACGCAAATTGCCGATTTTGTTACGAAAATATTTTAATGTAGAGATGCAATGTTTTGTGGATAAAAGCTAAAAAGACACACTGTAGGTAATTTGGAGAGTACTTTTAGTATTTTGCAAAATAGATTCACAACTTTCTCTGACCATGTAAATAAAATTAATAACCAAATAAGCTTTGCATTTCTAAATGTCATCAGTTTTGCGGATTTACTTTTTTTAATTGTAAATAAAAGGAATCTGAAACAATATTAAAGAATTTTCGAAATATTTTGTTACAGATTGTTATTTAAAAGTTTAATCATGTTATGTAAAAGTTAAATCAACCATTTTAACGAACTGCTTTCATTTTCTTCCCATACAAAAAGCCCTGTGTCTTTCAAACTATCACATCGTGTAACTGCAACTGATAATACAATATATTATATTATCTTCAATTAATAAATTTCAGAATTTTACTTCCATGAAATTAATGGTCAGGATTGATTTCATGAATGTCTGCCATGATTGCTTAAATGAAGTTGATCTCTGGTTTGTCATTTGATTTCCTTATAGAAAAAATCATCTTGAATATGCTGATTTACACTGGTGAGCGTTTATGGCCCTTGGGCCTCTTGTTTGTAAAAATGACCACGAAAAATATTATGTTTTTGCTTCCAATAGTTACCCATGTTAAAGAATTAAAAAAAAAAAAAAAAAAAAAATTTTAGAGCTGGGGCATGTCTGTTTTTTCGTCATGATTTTTGTAAAAATGACCACGAAAAATATTATGTTCTTTAACCTTTATTTTCCCCCTCTCTACTCCCAGTTGAGAAAAAGAAAACTCTGTAAACTATAAGAGACAATATTTAACTTACTGGTTTATTGTTGTTGGGTCCACACCACATATTCTGCGAAAATCCTTGACCTTTTAGCCAATCGGAAGGTTGTTTATTGACAATGTGAAAAAATCTAGTCAGGCGACATATAGGGTTTACTTTTGGCGGTGACGGTGGCGTCCCCATCTGCTTGTCCGGAGCAGTACTTTGTCACCATAACTTGGAATGACTTGAGACTTGATATGTATGTTTCTTGCAATGACCCGGAGTGCAGTGCACATGAACCATAACTCTACCTTGTGCGCTTTTTTAGTTATTCCCCTTTGATTGATTTTCTTAGAGCATTTCTTGTCCAGAGCAACTTTTTCACCATAAGTTTGAATGACTTGAGACTTGGTATGTATGTTTCTTGCAATGACCTGAAGTGCAATGTGCAAGAACCAAAACTCTTCCCTTCCTTGTGCATTTTTGGAGTTATTCCCCTTTGATTGATTTTATTAGTGTATTTCACGTTAGAATGAGATGCATAGTTGAGGGAATAAGGCTCTTACAATCTCGTAAGCATGTTTGCATAGGTCATTTTTAGCTCGACTATTCGAAGAATATGAGAGCTATTGTAGTAGCCCTGGTGTTGGCGTTGCAGCTTTTGGTTAATGTTTTGCATGCAAGTTACTATCAACCTTATATCTCAATAACCATATATGGTATTGACTTGAAAGTTTATAAATATGTTCAGGGGCATCAGACAACCAAGGTAGATAACTCTTGACTGAATTAAATATGAATTATAGCCCCTTTTTAACTTCGAAATTTTGGTTAAAGTTTTGCATGCAATAGAAAATTTGGTTAAAGTTTTGCATACAAGCTTCTATCAGTCTTATATCTCAATAACCAATCATGGTATTGACTTGAAAGTTTATGAGTATGTTTAGGGGCATCAGACAACCAAGGTAGATAACCTTGATGGAATATATTACAAGTTATGGCCCCTTTTAACTTGGAAATTTTGGTTAAAGTTTTGCATGCAAGGTACTTTCATGCTAATATCTCAGTATCCAGGCATGCAATTGATTTGAAACATCTTTAATACATTTAGGGGTATTATACTTTTATGGTAGATAACTCTTGATAGAATATGTTACAAATTATGGCCCCTTTTTTAACTTCAAAATTTTGGTTAAAGTTTTGCATGCAAGGAACTTTCATGCTAATATCTCAGTAATTCATGGCCCTCTTTTAACTTAAAATTTTGGTTAAATGTTTGCATTCAAGCTACTATCCAGCTTATATCTCAGAAATTGCTTGTGGAATTGACTAGAAAGTTAAGGAGTGTCTTCAGGGGCACCAGAAAACCAAGGAGGATAACTTTTGGACTGAATTTTATGCAAATTATGGCCCTTTTCTTGCTTGGATTTTTGGTTCAAGTTTTGCATGCACAGTGTTATTATGCTGTTATTATGCTTATCTCTCAATAACTAGGCATGGGATTGATTTTAGACTTCATAAAAATATTAAGGGGTATCAGACTTTCAAGGTATATAATTTTGACTATTATTATGTACAGGGTATGTGAAGGGCAAAAACTGAAATAGATTTCATTTGATTTACCAACAAACATTTTGAATAGTCGAGCATGCTGTCCTCTGACAGCTCTTGTTATTGGTGTTCCTATCAGGAAAAGTGTTAAACAACAAAAAAGTAATCATATTTCATTTACTTGTTAATATGTTTAAGTTATAATAGTCCTTACTTTTTTTAGCTCACCTGAGCACAAGGTGCTCAAGGTGAGCTTTTCTGATCGCCTTTTGTCCGTCGTCCGTGCGTCCGGCGTCAACAATTGCTTCAAACAACATCTCCTCCTAAACGGCTTGGCCAATTTGAAAAATATTTTGCAGGAATGTTCCTTGGATGAAGCTCTACTAAAGTTGTATAAATGGTTCTGGTCCATTGCATAATTAGGTCACAGGAGCTAAAAATAGATTTTAAAAATGAAAATTTAAAAAATCTTCTTCTCTGAAACCACAAGGCCTAGCCTTTTGATTTTTGGTATGTAGCATGATCTTATGACTCTCTACCAAGATTGTACAAATTATGACCCTGGGGTCAAAATTGGCCCCGCCCCAGGGGTCACTTGATTTCACATAGGCTAATATAGGAAAAACTTGAAAAAATCTTCTTCTCCGAAACCACAAGGCCTAGCCTTTTGGTTTTTGGTATGTAGCATGATCTTATGACTCTCTACCAAGATTGTTCAAATTATGACCCTGGCATCAAAATTGGCCCTGCCCCAGGGGTCACTTGATTTAACATAGGCTAATATAGAAAAAACTTGAAAAATCTTCTTCTCAGAAACCACAAGGCATAGAGTTAAGATATTTGGTGTGTAGCATTGTCTAGTTGATCTCTACCAAGATTGTACAAATTATGACACTGGGGTCAAAATTGGCCCCGCCCAAGGGGTCACTTGATTTCACATAGGCTAATATAGGAAAAACTTGAAAAAATCTTCTTCTCAGAAACCACAAGGCCTAGCCTTTTGATTTTTGGTATGTAACATGATCTTATGACTCTCTACCAAGATTGTTCAAATCATGACCCTGGGGTCAAAATGGGCCCGGGGGTCACTTGATTTAACATAGGCTAATATAGAAAAAAAGAAGAAAAATCTTCTTCTCAGACACCACAAAGCATAGAGTTTAGATATTTGGTGTGTAGCATTTCTAGTCGCTTCTTACCAAGTTTGTTCAAATCATGATGCTGGGGTCAAAATTGGCCCCGCTCCAGGGATCACTTGATTTTACATAGACTTATATTGGAAAAAAAACTAGAAAAATCTTCAAGGTCTGGAGTTTATATATTTGGTATGGAACATGGGCTAATAGACCTCTACCAAGTTCAGTGTGGTAGTGTGTAGCATTGTCTAGTCAATTCTTACCAACTTTGTTCAAATCGTGACCCTGGGGTCAAAATTGGCTCTGCCCCAGGGGTCACTTGATTTTACATAGCCTAATGATACCAGGTGAGCGATCCAGGGCCATCATGGCCCTCTTGTTATTTGATCTTTATAAGCCTTTCTCTGTTTGATGGCAACATCATTGTGCATTAATACCCCATCCTTAAAAGAAAGTGACAAACTGACAAATCTTCATTAAATTGATGCACACTGTTAATGGCATCAATATCTTAGCTGAGTTCGATTTTGGCTAATATTGGACTAAAAGATCTACATCTCTTGTAATTTCAGAAAAATTGACAGGTTGCCGTTTTTACTCTCTGGTTTAAACCATATTGCCTTGAATTTAGATAGTATGTGTGTGTCACTGCATAGTAGTCATTTTTAGCTTGACTATTCGAAGAATATGAGAGCTATTGTAGTCGCCCTTGCGTCAGCATTGGCGTTGCAGCTTTTGGTTAAAGTTTTGCATGCAGGTTACTATCAACCTTATATCTCAATAACCATTCATGGTATTGACTTGAAAGTTTATAAATATGTTCAGGGGCATCAGACAACCAAGGTAGATAACTCTTGACAGAATTTAACATAAATTTTG
Source organism: Solen grandis (assembly GCA_021229015.1). Classification (NCBI taxonomy): domain Eukaryota; kingdom Metazoa; phylum Mollusca; class Bivalvia; order Adapedonta; family Solenidae; genus Solen; species Solen grandis. The sequence goes on along the minus strand of CM037781.1, from coordinate 69,515,885 downwards.
GTTAAAGTTTTGCATGAAATAGAAAATTTGGTTAAAGTTTTGCATGCAAGCTACTATCAAGCTTGTATCTCAATAACCATTCATGGTATTGACTTGAAAGTTTATGAATATGTTTAGGGGCATCAGACAACCAAGGTAGATAACTCTTGATGGAATTTGTTAAAAATTATGGCCCCTTTTTAACTTAGAAATTTTGGTTAAAGGTTTGCATACAAGATATACTTATGCTTATATCGCAATATTCAGGCATGTGATTTATTTGACACATCTTTAATATGTTTAGGGGTATCATACTTTCAATATAGATAACTCTTGATAGAATATATAAAAAATTATGGTCCCTTTTACTCAGCTAGTAGAAGATTATAATAAAATATTTAATACTTCATACTGTAGTGCTACATGTATAACAGATACCTCTGTTATTAAACAGTCAAAATTAATTTCAAAAACAAAGTCAAAATATAACTAAGGCAACAAGACTTCTTGAAAATCTGTCTTTGTCACTACTTATTAGGACTTAACATCCTCTTATTGCATATTTTTTACTGTATGGCCTTAGATCTTTTACCATGAACCTTCTTATGGCATTGGTAATAGAAGAAGCCTTCGGGTTTGATTTTGAATATTTGTCTTTTGCACAATCAAACAACGTTAGTTGCTTTTGAGGTTCAGACTGACATTTTGACTTTGTTGATGAAGCGGTGGTTCAATGTCGGACACTCGATGCCATCGCGTTTTTGTGATGCCGTTCCAAGTGCCATTCCAAGTTTGATGCCTTTTGAGACTGAAATTCTCCCATACCTTGCTTTTGGCTTTCGGATTCGCCACATATTCGTAGGCATCATCTTCTGACATTTTTGAGGGAAAATCGTTGGTAGACGCTTAGATACAGCGTGGTTTATTTACCGGCACCTATGAATTTTCGATAGGTGTTTGTTTGTTTGTTTTTTAATCAAGGCGAAGAAATAAAATAATCTTACTGTATGTTTTATGCTTGTCTGTTTAAATCAAATTCGTTTGATTATAAGAATAGTATAATATAAACTTAAAGGCAGGATTTTATGCATAAAAGTTCTATCCTGAACTTTGCAAATAGGAACCGGAATTTAAACGTCAACACAGAGTGCTCTCTAACTATCTATCGGAGCCAAGCCACTGCGACGGAGTTTTGGTAAACAACAAGGAGCCGTGCCGACTTAGTGGTGTTTATTTTCATGTTAACATTCAAATTTTTATCTAAAATGAAGTATAGTTCTGCAGATTTCTGGCGATACAATAAAAAAAACCGGTACGCTCTTTCCATATCGTGATACGATACGCTTTCAAGGCATATTGCAATATACCGGTATATCGTTACACCCCTAGTATTGACTAGAAAGTTAAAGAGTGTATTCACAGACTATGCGAAAACTTTTCCTTCTTCACAGGACATTGCGACAGGTAAACACAAAATTTTTACCTGTCGCAACAAATGTTTACCTGTCGCAGCAACTTTTACTTGTTGCGATATATTTGTACCTGTTGCAATGTTTTAAACAGTATTTAGTAAGAACTTTTTGATATCTTGATTTCAGTCTCTTTATTGCAAGTATTTTACATTAATTTATCACTGAATTTAATGAATATTCATTCATTTTTTGCTAATTTTAGATTTTCTCTGTCCTAATCAGCTGTTCAAAACCCACAAACATGTAAAAATGTGAGACCTGCAAAATAAGTACATATGGAGGAATAAACCCTACCCCATTACAAAAAGAAATTATTTTTGCACAGATAAGATTATAAAATGCTATGCAAAAACTAAAGTTCTGTAAGTTGTGTGACCATAATGAGGAAATAAGCCGAAAAACTATCCCTGAAAGCGTCTGTTATTGTCAGGAGCTCTCTTCTTTGGTTCGTTGGTAGAACTAGCAGGCAATTTTCGACCGGCATAGCACCATCAGAATATCTAAATTCATTGACAACAAAATCTAGATTTAATTATTTACGATAATAAATATTGAAATGATAAAAATTGAACCTGATAATAAATTAAAACGGGTATGACTTTGTTAATTGATTATGGCAAGCGGATAAAAAGAAGAAGAAAAAAAAAAAAAATCTTTCGTGAATGCATCGTCTGCCATGTTGTTGATTGTTGACCGATAAAGACAGAGTTTCCCGCATGGTTTCCATTACGAAAGATATAAGTATGTACATTGCGGGGGACCAATTTGCAATCGTTACTGCTTGGCCATCTCAGATAGCCGATAATCATTACATAATCGCTAAAAAAAAGCAAAGGAAACTGTTTTTCGAAGAAAGTGAAAGTAATTTTCCGAAAATGAAACGGTGTTGTATGGATTTTTTCATCGGACATTGTGTCCGACAATAATAGGCACTTTCGTCGGTCAAAATGGAAATATACCGGACATGTCCGACTGACCGACGGACATTCGCATTGACTGTATTCAGGGGCATCAGAAAACCAAGGAGGATAACTTTTGGACTGAATTTTATACAAATTATGGCCCTTTTCTAACTTGGAGACTAGGTAAAAGTTTTGCATGCACAATGTTGTTATGCTTATGTCTCAGTAACTAGGCATGACTCCATAAAAATATTAAGGGGTATCAGACTATCAAGATATATCAGTTTTGACTAGTATTAGGGGACGTTCAGTGACCAAGAACCGTAACTCTGTCGCGTAATTTTGGAGTTATTGCCCTTTGTAAATTTTCATACTTAATTTTTGTCCGGGCTGTAACTCAAAAAGTATAAAAGATATCAAGATGAAACTTCATATGTAGATAGATCTCATTGAGGGGACGTGCAGTGATTAAGAACCATGACTCTCTGTCACGTAATTTTGGAGTTATTGCCCTTTATAATTTTCAAACTTAATTTTTGTCTGGGTCGTAACTCAAAAAGTATAAAAGATATCAAGATGAAACTTCATATGTGGATAGATCTCATTGAGGGGGAGTGCAGTGATCAAGAACCATAAATCTCTGTCAGATAATTTTGGAGTTATTGTCCTTTGTAAAGTTTCATACTTAATTTTTGTCTGGGCCGTAACTCAAAAAGTATAAAAAGTTCAAGATGAAACTTCATAATTGGATAGATCTCATTGAGGGGGTTGTGCAGTGACCAAGAACCATAACTCTCTGTCGCATAATTTTGGAGTTATTGTCCTTTGTAAATTTTTATACTTAATTTTTGTCCGGGCCCTAATTCAAAAAGTATAAAAGATATCAAGATGAAATTTCATATGTGGATAGATCTCATTGAGGGGGCGTGCAGTGACCAAGAACCATAACTCTCTGTCGCATAATTTAGGAGTTATTGCCCTTTGTAAATTTTCATACTTAATATTTATTTTCCTTGTTGAGCCAGTACATTTACATGTCTCTGACCTACATGTTATTTGTATTAAAATCCCTGTGACAAAGCGACATGCAGGGGGTATTTGTGCCATTACAATGGCAGTTCTAGTTATATACAGATTATGTGAAGGGCAAGAATTGAAAAAGATTTCATTTGATTTACCAACAAGCATTTTGAAAAGTTGAGCATGCTGTCCTCTGACAGCTCTTGTTTAGATTGGTTCCAATCAAGCCATGCCCTATATTGACTTGTTTATATTTAGACTTACATGAGGTACCTATAACCTTCAATTTCGACCACATGTAGTTTTTGTATGTAGAATTGAACTTTGATCTTTGATGACCCTGATCATGACCCAGTACCTACTTATGCATTCTTTAGTTTTGGCCTTCATATTTTGAAACAGTGATATTGTTTGATATGTGGCATAGAACTTAGACCTTTGATGACTTTTGGCTTTGACCTACTTCAGAATTTTTATGTTACACCCTTCAAAATGGACAACAACAACTGGTAGGTTTGTAGAAATGAAATGATCATGGTGTCTCAGTACAACTGTGCTATAAATAACATAATATAGTAGCTTGTGTGGGCAATGAAAGCAATATTTCTCAGGTGAGTGTCATCAAGGTCATCTTGGCCCTCATGTTCTAATTATTGTCGTTTCAAACTTAATACTTTTGAAAGTTATTGTTTACACACATTTGGGGTTCAAAGTCCGAATTATAAGTAAGGTTTTTATAGATCAAGTGAAATAAAAATTACATAGACACGTAATATAGTTTTCTTTTGTACTTGAGTTAATGTTCTCTTATTGATTTATTTTAATTAAAAATCAGTGATAAAATAGATCAAATTCAATAACATTTTGCACACAATTTCAATATAAAACAGTCTGATAACTGATAGTTGACCTACTGTCAACGAGACAAACTGCAAAATGAATGAGCTGTATACAGCTATAAGATCCAGTGAACAAAAAACGCAAATACAAAAACAGAAAGTAAATGATTTCTTACGTAAAAGCTACTGTGTGCAATATAAACATGTATCCCATACCCCCTTTATGTCACCGTACATATCCATATTGAGTCCCTTAAAAGGCTGTAAAGTACTTGTTTCTTGTAATAGGTCGCTTATAACTTTGCCTAAACCATAGAACGTTTTATTGCCTTGGAGAAAGAAAATATCAAGTTTTTAGCTCACCTGAGCACAATGTGCTCATGGTGAGCTTTTGTGATCGCCTTTTGTCCGTCGTCCGTGCGTGCGTGCGTCCGTCCGTCGTCAACAATTTGCTTTAAACAACATCTCCTCATGAACCGCTGAAGGGATTTTGACCAAACTTTACAGGAATCATCCTTATGATGCCCTCTATCAAAGTTGTACAAATTATTCAGATTGGTTAAAAAAGTAGGTCACAGGAGCTAAAAATAGATTTTAAAAATGCCAACTTTGAAAATCTTCTGCAAAACTGTAAGGCCTAGAGCTTAGATATTTGGTATGTAGCATCATCTTATGGGCCATTACCAAGATTGTACAAATCATAGCCCTACGGTGATAAATGCCCCCGCACCAGGGGTCACTTGTTTTACAAAGAGTTATATAGGAAAATCTTTAAAAATCTTCTTCTATGAATCCATTAGGCCTAAAGCTCAGATATTTGGTATGTAGCATCATCTAATGGTTCATTACCAAGATTGTTCAAATCATAGCCCTACGGTGATAAATGCCCCCGCACCAGAGGTCACTTGTTTTACATAGAGTTATATAGGAAAATCTTTAAAAATCTTTTTCTATGAATCCATAAGGCCTAGAGATTAGATATTTGGTATGTAGCATCATCTTATGGTTCATTACCAAGATTGTACAAATCATGACCTTATGGTGATAAATGCCCCCGCACCAGGGGTCACTTGTTTTACATAGAGTTATAGGAAAATCTTTAAAAAAATCTTCTTCTATGAATCCATAAGGCCTATAGCTTAGATTTTTGGTATGTAGTATCATCTAATGGTTCATTATCAAGATTTTCAAAATGGTGGCCCTTTGGAGATAAATGACCCCGCACTAAGTCTTCTCCTCTGAAACCATAAGGCCCAGTGCTTATATATTTGGTGTGTAGTATTGTCAGGGCTAAAATGTTTAAGATTGAGTTATATCAGAATTCTTGTCTGTTTAAAAACCTTGTAATCAGTTGTAGCAATGGTACTCAGGTGAGCGTTTCAGGGCCATCATGGCCCTCTTGTTTTCCTTAATTCCAAAAATAGTCTCTGTTTTATTGATGTTTTAAGTATCAATCCTACATTTTATAGGATATATAGATAGAATAAAAAAAGTTTACCTGCCTACCCAAATTTTTTCATAGCCGTTACCGGAAAAAAGTTTCTATTTGCTTTGTGACAAAACTTTTAAATGTTCAAAGATGATATTTGCTGGCATGAAGGTATACAGAAAACAAAACACACACATTTAAAATACAGAAAAGCTTCTGATTCATAGATATGACCTTCATACAACACTCAACAAAGTGATCCAAGAATTAAATGCTGATACATTTGTTTCTGTACAACGTAACAATTATCTAAGACAAAATTGTGCCATGTCTATGCAATTTAATAGACAGATGCCACTCAATTTTACAGAATTTAAAAACCGTGTAAGTAAATTATTTTATCAAAATGAATAAGAAAAGTGTGTATGTTCGTGTTTCAAAAACTGCTTAAATTGATTTTGTTGGAAAAATAAATGCGAAAAAAGCACAAGTGTACGTATTGCTTAACTACTTAAGTCTTAGAAAATCCCCGTATCACATGTTAAAGATGCACAAAAAAACAAAATCAACCCACTTATAACGCATCTAACATGACGTTTAATAATAGAAATATTAATTTTTTTTCGTGTCCTGAAAAGTTGCCAGAACTGACTTGCGCAGTTTTCCTAGAGCAGCAATGATATTATGTTGTTCTTCTACCATAGGGCTGACATGGGTGTGGTCAAGTCCAACATAGATGTGCTGGTGAGGGAGGGACTGGGACCCCGGGGAGACACGGACCTCTTACTGGCCAGGGATTCTTGCCTGGCCCTTTTGAAACTGGGTGTAGCAAAGACGGTAAGAATTACTTTGGCCTGTATTTTGTAGATATTAGAAATACAACCATCGTTTAAATAATTTCTGGTTTGCAATTACGCGATTGAATCACTCAAAAGGCCAAAACTCAATTTTCTTTTTAACCCTGAATGGGTAGTGACCGTGAGGGAGGGGTCTGTTTGCCACAGGGTATGCCACATTAAAATTTTTAGACATGCCTCTTTAAGATAAGAAATGTCAAATAACGCAGCACATGAGTCCCCTACCGGTTAGATTTATAATTTTTCCGTTACCATACAAACCAGAATTTTGGTCTTAAACGGTTTTTAAGTTATCACAGGATTCAGATTTTCAGACATCCAGACGGACTGAAAAAAAGACTGACGGACAGGTAGGGTCTATAAACATTCCAAATCAATATTTCAGGACTAGCTATATGTAGAGCCTAAATGTTATAAATGGACTGTTCTAGATGAAAGGAGATGTAGCAAATGAACCGTACAAGTTGCCCGAGTCACATGACATGTTTACGAGTCTTGTGCGAATCTTGGTGAAATCGTCCACTGACCTTGAGAATCGTTACTGGATCCCACTTATGGAGCAAGCAGTCAACGTCATCTACAAGCTTGCTGAGTCACCGGACATTATTTGCGGGGACCTGATCAAGAGACTGGCGGCAGAGTGTGGGGATGTCACTGAGGAGAAGGAAGAGGAACCTATGGATGATGGTAATTTTTGTACTTTCTATCAACATGTAGATTGCGGTGGGTGGAGGGGGGGATTTTATCCAAATAAAGGCATGTTCACCACTGGAAATACATTTAAATTTTGAAAAATGTTGTGACTGTATATTTTTGATTCCTTGAAACTGATAAATTGATGATGATCTGTAAAAGCTGATTCAATAAAAACATTTTAATTTCCACAGGAAGTCAGCCAGAGGACAAAAGCTCTATGACATTTGCATCTGGTGTTTTGGCACGTTTGTTGTCGCTCGTTGGTCATGTTGCTCTTCGACAACTTGTTCACCTTGACCTGAGTGTGTTTGGAGAGATGAAGCGTCGCAGAGCTATACAGGAGCAGAAAGCCTGGATACAGACCCCAGCCAGTAAACGGACAAACCAGTCCAAGGTTTGTGGGTTTACAAAGATCTTGAGTTCAATCCACTATATTAAATAGACTTAAGTGGGGTTGATATTGATTAAGATCTTTTCATTTTTCACCAAAGCAGAGGTGATACTTGGCAACATTTGTATTTTCATATGACACACAGACTTCAGCTAGGTAGGAGAAAAAAAAATATACCTGTACTGTGAAATCTTTAATTTTCCTTGACATTAAATTTGGGGAAATCTGTAATAATTCAGTTTATTTGTGGATTCATGCTCTAGAAATCAGTGAGGTCTATTAAATATAATTTTTCATGGGAATTGATATTTGTGAATAAAGCAATCCATGAAATCATTGAAAATTGAAAACCCATTTAAATTAGTGATTCTACAGTATTAAAAAAAAATAATTTTTTTTTTTTTTGTCGAAGGCAGTATGTATTGGGGCTAATTACCTTCAGTAGTAGCTCTGGTATTGAGAATAATATTCATAGCACCTCATCACGTATTTCCATCAGGATGCTACGACTACAGAAAACATAGAGGAAGAGATGGGGCTGGCAGGGGCTGCAGCTGAGGACGCGGAGTCAGAGTATATTCGAAAGATCTGTGAGTGTGAGATCGTGACAGGTATGTATGCTTAACTCGGTAGTCATTTAACCCTCTATCTCATGATTATTCATATGTGTAAATTTAATCTTGATGAATGTTAATTTACTGAACATTGAATACTCCCTTTGCATAAATTTCGTAGATTTGCTGTAACTTCTTGACATCTTGAAGAGAAAAAAACAATTTTAAGGGTATGGGTCACCTTCCCAAAGCAAGGAAAAGGCCTTAGATTGTAATGTATGCATTTTTGTCATCTGCCATATGCAGAGGTGATACATAGGGATCACTTTTTTGATGTCTGCAGAGTTGATACATAGGGATCACTTTTTTGTTGTCTGCAGAGTTGATACATAGGGATCACTTTTTTGATGTCTGCAGAGTTGATACATAGGGATCACTTTTTGTTGTCTGTCTGTCAGTCACACATGCCATCAGGCTTCAGCAGATGACACACGTGTTTCAAAGAACAATCTTGTTAGATATTTAAGAAATCTCAAAGTATCCTTGTAATGTTATATATATTTTCCCAGGAACCACACTGCTGGCTGCATTTGGACCTCTTCTGGAAGCCATATGCACCGATCAGAACAAATACCCTGACCCTGAGCTTCAGACTGCAGCCTGTCTGGCTCTTGCAAAATTCATGCTCGTCAGTTCAGACTTCTGTGACCAGCATTTACAGCTACTCTTCACAATGCTTGAGAAATCAAAGAGTTCAATTATTCGAGCTAACACCATCATAGCTATGGGAGATTTGTGCTTCCGTTTCCCAAACCTTATCGAACCCTGGACCCCTCATTTGTATGCTAGGTAAATTTTTCCATATTTTTATTTTACGAAACATTCAATTTTACATTTGTTTGAAGGCATTTTATCCTTTACCTCATGAATATGTATGTATTAAGTTCTTTATCAGGGCTGGTATGGGTGTTTTTCCTTTTGACGGGGTTTTCCTAAAGAGGCGGCTGGCTGAAAATTTGACAGCCTCAAATCCTTTCCTGGTCAGCTCAAAGGACTCTGTTCACTTAGTGGTGAAAATAGCCTAAGCTCAGAATTTAATGATTTTTGGACAAATAAGAAGCAAAACTAGACTGATATTAAAAATGATGATTTCATTCACATAAAACATTCTTCTGTCACCATGGCAACAAGGGTTGTAGTAATGTTTTGGTTAAGTCTGCCAAAGTTTTCCGAGTTGTAATTTTGTTTTGGGTGGTCAGATTTTAACATAAATTTGTAAAAATGTTAACTATGGTGTGAAAGTGTGTCAAATAAATAAACCCATGGGTTATTCAAGGTCAAGGTCATAATGGTCAAAAATATGTAAAATTCTGATTTTCCGGTTGATAGTTTAGTCATTAGTCATTAGAGTTTTCAGATTTTAACAGAAATTGGTATATATGTTCCATATGATTTGACAATATGTCAGGTACATGGACCTGTGGGTACTTCATTGTCAGGGTCATCATTAAAAGTCAAATTTGTTAGAAATATGTGAAATTACGATCTTCCAGGTTGTAGTTTTGTAAGGGTTTTCTAAATTTACCATAAATTGGTATTCATATTCAATATGATGTGACAGTTTGTCACTTAAACATGAAATGGATACTTCAAGGTTAAGGTCATTTCTTAAAGTCATAGTGTTCAAAATACGTGAACTTTTTATTGTGTGCAAAATAACTTTGCAGTTTGTTGCTGGCTTTTAAAGATAAATTACATATTTAGCAATGAGATCTCCTTTTTCAAAATGTTTACAAAAGCTTGTCCATCTGAATTAATCTCTTTAGCTGATTTTTTTAATAACCTGTACGAATGAATACATATATGACCATAATTTTGATTTCAACAACATCTCTAACCATAAACTCTCAGGCAAAAAAAAAAAAAGAAGAAAAGTTTCATTTCTGGTCTTCAGCCAGAAAAATGAGCTTTGGTAGGTAGGGATATAATGAAAGTGATGTGTCTATGAAGTCTCATCAAATTAGAAAAATCTGAGTGCCACAAACTGCAAATTCAGACCCAATGAGTTTCAAACCATTACTCTTAATCAAAGAGTTTTGTTGATATGCGCTACATGTCTTTTTGAGACAGAAGGTTTTAAAGACTCACTACCCCCGTTGATATGAAATGACAGCTTATATGTCAGATTTGGTATTTTCACAATTTCATATGCATATACTATATATGCATAAATATTCACTCAAATCTGTGTTTAAACAAACTGATATGAATATTTGAAAAATATAGTATATGCAGGAGAACATCAACCATGCCCATAGCTGTGTGAAAAATAATGAGACTGTTAAGTTCCTGCCCATAATCCGATGCTTAGAAAACAGGTGTACACTTCAGTTTTATTTAAAGTATGCTGCCTTTTATAGTTTTATGTGTGGACAGACCAATTCAAATATTTAGTCTTCAACTGTATTGGATTTTTTGTTGGTATCATAATCATAAATATCAATGAATTTAGCAGCATAATTCAAATATTCCCCCTACTTTTTTTTTTTATTATACCCCCCCGCAACGAAGTTAGGGGGGGGTATACTGGAATCAGGTTGTCCGTCCGTCCGTCCGTCCGTCTGTCCGTCCGTCTGTCCGAGCCAACATACAAGAGTTATGAGCTTCATTTTGTAGTTGAAAAAGAACAAAACCTCTTAAAATTTATTTTAGGAGCTATTTTTGCCATTTTAGGAGCTATTTTTGCATACGGACTTTGGCCCAGGGAAGGTTTAAGGGTTAGGGTTAGACTTAAATATTAAATGTTGGTACGTCCGTCCGTCTGTCCGTCCGTCCGTCTGTAGACACAAAATTCTGCGGACTACTCCTCCTAAACTTCTGGAAGGATTTTGATGAAACTTGCTGGCAATGATCCTTAGACATTGTATTAGCGCGTTATCTATATAGCATTGAGTTACCTCCCCTATTTACCAAGTTATGCCCCTTTGATGATTTTTGCATTACAAACTTCTGCGGACTACTCCGCCTAAACTACTGGAAGGATTTTAATGATACTTGCTGTCAATGATCCTTAGACATTGTAGCAGCGCGTTATCTATATAGCATTGAGTTACCTCCCCTATTTACCAAGTTATGCCCCTTTGATGATTTTTGCATTACAAACTTCTGCGGACTACTCCTTCTAAACTACTGGAAGGATTTTGATGAAACTTGCTGGCAATGATCCTTAGACATTGTATAAGCGCGTTATCTATATACATTTGGTTACCTCCCCTATTACCAATTTATGCCCCTTTGATGATTTTTGCATTACAAACTTCTGCGGACTACTCCGCCTAAACTACTGGAAGGATTTTAATGATACTTGCTGTCAATGATCCTTAGACATTGTAGCAGCGCGTTATCTATATAGCATTGAGTTACCTCCCCTATTCACCAAGTTATGCCCCTTTGATGATTTTTGCATTACAAACTTCTGCGGACTACTCCGCCTAAACTACTGGAAGGATTTTAATGAAACTTCTGCAATGATCCTTAGACATAGCTATCTATATAGCATTGAGTTACCTCCCCTATTTACCAAGTTATGCCCCTTTGATGATTTTTGCATTACAAACTTCTGCGGACTACTCCTTCTAAACTACTGGAAGGATTTTGATGAAACTTACTGGCAATGATCCTTAGACATCTATATAGCATTGAGTTACCTCCCCTATTTACCAAGTTATGCCCCTTTGATGATTTTTGCATTACAAACTTCTGCGGACTACTCCTTCTAAACTACTGGAAGGATTTTGATGAAACTTGCTGGCAGTGATCCTTAGACATTGTATAAGCGCGTTATCTATATATCATTTGGTTACCTCCCCTATTTCATGCTCCAAAGCCATGTTTGACAAAAACACTTGCGGGGGGGTATTAGTAAGCCCTTAGGCGACAGTTCTAGTTGGTGTTGTTTTGGACTTTACCTCACTGCAACTGTATTTCGACCATATAGCGACATCTAGCTCATACATGTTCAGGAAGACCTCAATCACACATTAGCACCGGAATAAAAAACAGACCAACCATAAATCAGCTGGAAGGTTTCCTCGCATGTTATATCAACTTGACTCTGACTGGATTCGAACCAGCGGCCTTGAAAGTCTGAGTGGTATTAAGTCACCAGCTTCACCTGCTAGGCCACATGGACCCCTTGGTGTATCACATTTGTCAGATGCTTAGCATGTTGCTCATCATGTAAGTATAGTTCAATGGTTGGCCCATCGTTGGATACTCATGGCTGCCTATCTATTTAATTTTTCTTCATGTCAGCTATGTATGGAGGGTAATGGATAAATCCCTTGTGGGTTTTCGATGCTGGGTGTGGTATCGATCATGGTACATGTTTGTGGCATGATATCACAATAACACATCAAATTATGTCTGTCTTACCACAGGACCCTGATATTCATTAAAAAAAAAAACAAAAAAAAAACTTAAAAATATTCTATATAGAGAGGTTGATTTTCTCAAAGGACAATTTATGTGTCTGAAAATCAGGGTCCTGTGGTCTTACGTAGACATTATGACTGAAATACTGTTGGTTGAGCAATAACCCACACAAAAAGCATTTACACCATGTTTTGCGTACATCTTGTGTTCTAGTTATACTTGTTTATTTTAGCTATTGATAAAGTTTTTAATGTCTTTAAAAAAAAAGATTCACATGAGTTTAGCACTCAGTCTACCACCAGTGTGATAGACCCAACTGCTCAATCGAAAACAAAATACCAATACATAACAGGTTCCTTCAGAATGTTACAGACTTGGATCTACACTTATTATTCAGAGAAGAACAGTGTGTAATTTTCAGCGTGCATATGCACATTTCAATTTTCAACCTTCAAAAGATACTTAAAGGGATCTTTTCTACTAGTGTCATACTATTAATGAAGTAAAAAGAGTAGATCTACCGGGTATACATTTTTCTTTCGTTAATTCCACTATTTTGGTCAGGTACAGATAGTGTCTTTTATCATTCCAGGAACGAAGTAGAAGTTAAGTGTTTATTTTCACATTGTTTTAAGAGTTTTATTTTCTTTTCGAAATAATCAGATGAGTGAGAGGTGAATGTGTTTAGGGTGTTTCTATTTCTATGAATTAATGATACCTTTAAGTTTAAGATGGTGTAAAGTCATCATCAACAACTCAAATAAACTGCTGTGTAAACTATGAAAATCAATGCTATCTACCCAACTTTTGTAAATACACATCTAAAAATAAATTTGAGTACACAATGAACATGCCTTTATGTGTTGATGTACACGATGTGTTAATACACACCTAATGTTTGAAAAATGTGCGATGCTTTCGTGAAGCTATTAAAATAAATATCTTAAATCATTTATCCACGGTGCGTAACGCTTCTCTTCAGTATTTAAATATAAAAAGGAATTCAATTATGAGAATCATACTTACGTAAATATTTAAAAGAAAGCATGTAAGTCATGGAAAATAATTTGGTTAAATATCAACAGCGCAATCTGCAAAATACTTCAGTATCCGTGTACTTTGATCATTTGATGAAACGGTGTATGTTCATAAATATCCTCTGCTGTTTCGACCGTTTTGTCATCGATTACCATGTTTCTATGATCTTACATAACTTAAATATGCCGAAATATTCAGAGAAACATTTAAAATACAATGATTATGTTCACATAATAAAAGATGAGCTAACATAAAATTGTTAAAGTACATTTGTATCATCTTTTTTATAAACCGGTGAAAGTATAAGGCATAGAGCCGTTACGCCTCTCTGGTCATATTTTGTTGAAATTCATATTGGCTGCATGCTTCGACAGACAAGATATTTTTACAGAATAAAGATTAATCATTTAGGTATATATATGGAAAGTGTCTTGTTTGTCCAAGCATGCGGCCACATTGAATTTATCGTATCAAAAGATGACATCAGCCAATATTTCGTACAAAACGCGTGTAAATTATGGTTCAGTGGATTTCAACAGGTATTTTCAATCAAATACTTTGTTCAACCTGTCAAATGATAAGTACTGATTATATCCGTTTTCAGTGATTGAAGGTTTGTTGTGTATGTTAAAGATTGAAAAAGACTTCTGAAATGCATTTTAATTTTTCCCACTTAGTGAACATAGTCCTTTGCCAGATTGTAAAAAAAATGGATTAAGTCAGAAAATCAGAAAAATCACAAGAAAACATAGGACCCCAAGACCCCCCTGCCTTTTACAATTTAAAATTAACCTTCTACTCTGATTCTCAAGGAAAACCCAGCTTCTGAAAATTTATTTGAATTTATGCAGTTTTCTCATAATTTGCTAGATTCTAATCTGCAAGATTTCTTTCTCCCCAATGTAAAGCCAATAGCAAATCCACCTCCAAGCCACACCCCCCACCCCCAAAAAAAAGAAAGAAAGAAGAAGAATAAAAGATAGTATTTAGATCCCAGCTCCTTCCTAGTCATGTGAAAAAAGAAGACCTTCAAAAAAGGGTACATAACTTTGATATGTTGATATGTAGAATTTTTTGTTGAATTTCCAAGTGACTCTTTTGTTTCACACCAGACTGAGGGACGAGTCGCCAGCAGTGAGGAAAAACACAATGCAGGTGTTGACCCACTTAATTCTGAATGACATGATAAAGGTCAAAGGTCAAATCAGTGAGATGGCCATCTGCTTGGTGGACCATGATGAGAGGATTGCTAACCTGGCCAAACTGTTCTTCAGCGAACTGTCCAAGAAGGTACGTTCTGATTTAGCCTGGGTTTGAATTCTGGTTAAGGTAGTTTTGATGCTTTGTGTGAGGAAGTTTTCCAGCTAGCTAACAGGAGGATGGGTCTGGGGTTCAATTCGCAGGGCTCTCTTTCTGTTTTTGGGGAACAGTACCTCTACCATCAGGAGGGGAATTTTTGTGTCGTTTTCTCCTGGGCCATCATTAAAAAATTGTAGTGCTCGGACCCAGGAATTCCAGGCGTGGGTAGGTAGTTTTTTTTAGCTCACCTGAGCACAATGTGATCATGGTGAGCTTTTGTGATCACCTTTTGTCCGGCGTCCATCCAGCGTCAACAGTTTTCCTTTAAACAACATCTCCTCCTAAACCGCTGAATGAATTTTGACCAAAATTCACAGGAATCATCCTTATGATGCCCTCTATCAAGATTGTTCAAATTATTTTGATTGGTTGAAAAAGTAGGTCACAGGAGCTAAAAATAGATTTTAAAAATGCAAACTTTGAAAATCTTCTTCTACAAAACTGTAAGGCCTTGAGCTTAGATAATTAATGTGTAGCATTGACTAGTGTACCTCTACCAAGATTGTTCAAATCATGACCCTGGGATCAAAATTGGCCCAGCCCCAGGGGTCACTTGATTTTACAAAGACTTAAATAGAAAAAACTAGAAAAATCTTCTTCTCTGAAACTACAAGGCCAGGAGTTTAGATATTTAGTATATAAAATTGCCTAATGGACACCTACCAAGTTTGTTCAAATAATGGCCCTAGGGTCAAAATTGGCCCTGCCCCAGGGGTCACTTGATTTTACATACTGTGAAATCATTTTATTTCATGGGGATGGAATTTTGTGGATTCGGTGAAACATGTTCGTGGGGACAAGAATTCGTGGATTCATGCATTAGAATTTTTTTTTTATTATTTATTTATTTCAACGTTATCTGGACGTTGATTTGAAGACCTTTACAAAATTTAAGTTGAAAAGAATGCAGCCTAATATTGGTTATAATATGTTAATGACATGGCATTTAGTGTATGTTAAGATCTGTTTTTAGTACTTACTTTTAGGGAGCGTTAATCAGACCAAAGTAAGTGTAAATAAATCTAAGGTTGTGGCCATATAATCTTCGTAACATTTCGGCCATGTATTGATAAGGATAAAAATAGGTCAGGTTATGGCACAGCATGATATCCCGGACCCACTCATCATCATCTGGGGCTAGACAGGATGTCCTGTAGTGCCTTGGGGCAAGTGGACAATTGGGACACAGCAGGTGTCAATCAGTTGTCTTGATGACAATGACAAATCACTGTGTTATATTGGCCATAAAAGAGGGGATCTCTCCTACCTATGCAGATTATCTACGCAGGAACTTGAAGACACAATTTGTAATGAAGCAAAACTTCACAAATGAAAGGATAAGACAAATAATATATATATATGCATGTACATATATCATGGATCTGTCATAAATTCGTGGATAGCGGCATCCACGAAATCAACAAATATTAATCCCCCACGAAATATTATGATTTTACAGAAGGCCTAAATAGGAAAATCTAGAAATATCTTCTTCTCAGAAACCACAAGGCCTTGAATATAGATATTTGGTGTGTAACATTGCCTGATGGAGATCTACCAAGTTTGTTCAAGTTTGTTCAAATCATGGCATGGGGGTCAAAATTGGCCCCGCCCCAGGAATCACTTGATTTAACATAGATTTACATTAGAAAGATTTTTAAAAGATATCCTTGTCAGAAACCACAAGAACATTTCTTTAGATATTTGGTATGTAACATGGCCTTGTGGACCTGAACCAAGTTCTCAAATCATGGCCCTTGGGTCAAAATTGGTCCCACGGTAGGGTTAACTTGGTTCTTTGGACCTCATGTAATCTTTTTGTGTGGAATTAAGATTATATTGCTGTTCTTCTGCATGGATTTTGTAATCAGTATGACTATGTTGTAAAAAGCAATGAAAGCAATATTTCTTAGGTGAGTGATTCAGGGCCATCTCGACTATTCGAAGAATATGAGAGCTATTGTAGTCACCCTGGCGTCGGCGTGCAGCTTTTGGTTAAAGTTTTGCGTGCAAGTTACTATCAACCTTATATCTCAATAACCATTTATGGTATTGACTTGAAAGTTTACAAATATGTTCAAGGGCATCAGACAACCAAGGTAGATAACTCTTGACTGAATTTAATATGAGTTATGGCCCCTTTTTAACTTAGAAATTTTGGTTAAAGTTTTGCTTGCAATAGAAAATTTGGTTAAAGTTTTGCGTGCAAGCTACTATCTAGTTTGTATCTCAATAACCATTCATGGTATTGACTTGAAAGTTTATGAATATGTTTAGGGGCATCATACAACCAAGGTAGATAACTCCTGATGGAATATATTACAAATTATGGCCCCTTTTTAACTTAGAAATTTTGGTTAAAGTTTTGCATGCAAGTTACTCTCATGCTTATATCTCAGTATCAAGCATGCGATTGATTTGAAACATCTTTAATATGTTTAGGGGTATCATACTTTCATGGTAGATAACTCTTGATGGAATATATTACAAGTTATGGCCCCTTTTTTACCTTAGAAAATTTGGTTAAAGTTTTGCATGCAAGGTACTTTCATGCTAATATCTCAGTATCCAGGCATGGGATTGATTTGAGACATCTTTAATACATTTAGGGGTATCATACTTTCATGGTAGATAACTCTTGATGGAATATGTTACAAATTATTGCCATTTTTAACTTAGAAATTTTGGTTAAAGTTTTGCATGCAAGGTACTTTCATGCTTATATCTCAGAGTCCAGGCATGGAATTGATTTGAAACATCTTTAATATGTTTAGGGGTATCATACTATAAAGGAAGATAACACTTGATGGAATAAATTAAAAATTATGACCCCCTTTTAACTTAGAATTTTGGTTAAATTTTTGCATTCAAGCTACTATCCAGCTTATATCTCAGAAATTGCTTGTGGAATTGACTAGAAAGTTAAGGTGTGTCTTCAAGGGCATCAGAAAACAGGAGGATAACTTTTGGACTGATGCAAATTATGGCCCTTTTCTAACTTGGATTTTTGGTTTAAGTTTTGCATGCACAGTGTTATTGTGCTTATGTCTCAGTAACTAGGCATGGGGTTGATTTTAGACATCATAAATATATTAAGGGGTATCAGACTATCAAGGTATATCATTTTTTACTATTACTATGAAGGGCAAGAATTTAAATAGATTTCATTTGATTTACCAACAAGCATTTTGAATAGTCGAGCGTGCTGTCCTCTGACAGCTCTTGTTTTTAATTTCAAATGATAAAAATATAGCTGAAAGTGCTTTTAATTTCTACGGAATGGACATAAAAAGACTCAAAAGATGGGGGGGGGAAAAAAACCCCCAAAAAAACAAAAAACATATTTTTAACTTTGGCCTATAGGGGGAATTGTTGGCCATTCTTGCTGCATTCATACCATAATTATATTGATGAAAATTCTTTGTAGAATCTGAGATTCAAGTATGGTATGAACAAACAGGAGACCCTTGAAGGAGCCTCTGATCTGGGTCTCCTCTGTTTGCAAGGACGTCAAAACTTGTCCATATGAGGTAAAGGGTAAATGCACAGTAGACTTAAAGCCCTTAGAAGTGATATATAGACAGTTAGTAGAAACAAAAACAACATCAAGGGTTTTCTGTGACACTTTCTCCTTATCTATATATCAATGGGTCATTTGACCAAGATTTAAAAAAAAAAGAAGAAATATAAGGGACTCCTGTTTGTACTTCAAAATTTGGAGGCAAAAGAAGGCAAAAACAAATGTTTAAAACAACAATTTATTTCTTTAAGAAGAAATTAAAGGAGTCTTACAGGGGAGAGAAAACAAAAACATACCTATATATGACAGATCTGCTTTATATCAGTGTGTGAAATATTGGTAGTTCCCATAGTTGATATTTTCATTCTTTTATATTTTGTTTACATTCTCTATTATAGGGTAATGCTGTGTACAACATAATGCCCGACATGATCAGTCGTCTGTCTGACCCTGATGTGGGAATTGACGAGGAAAATTTCCGTATTATCATGAAGTAAGTAAATGCATCGCAAAAATCTCTCTTCTCTGTAATAGTAATAATCTCTCCAACAGAAATAACCTCTTTTTCTCTGTAACAGAAATGATCTCTCTCTGTAACAGAAATAATTTCTCTCTGTAACAGAAATGATCTCTCTTTCTCTGTAACAGAAATAATCACTCTCAAACTGTAATATAAATAATCCCTCTCTTTTTCTCTTCTTCTCTCTCTAACAAATAAAAATTATATCTTTTATGTAGGGTTTTCATCCTTCCAAACATTTTTTTGTATATGCTTGAGGATATTGGTGTTGAGTTGAACTATGATAGAGTCATTTTACTCCCCTTCTGATGGAGTTATAAACCTTGGTCTTAAAAAAAATTCTGTTTGAAAACAAATCTGTGTTTATGCTGTCAACCTTTTGTATGCATGGCCTTTTCTGCCAGTAAATCAACATCCTATTAACTGTACAATTCCAAATAGCAAACAGTGGTTTTTTTTTTTTTTTTTTTTTATCCAAAGTCACTAAAAAGAAAGGGGAAAAAAAACAGAATTGAATTACTGATGGATGTATTTGTATGAGTAGCATTGATTACTAAATGGTGAAAGGATAAATTTCGAAAGCAATCTGTATCACTTGGCAAATGTTTGTACTATGCATGATACAGTATCTAGAAATCTGATGCAAGATCAGATTGTTAGTTTTAGTATTAATTCTACTTAAGCGGTTTGTAATGAAGCAGTAGGGAAAAGTCAGAATTTGTGTTTGTTGATTACATCAAATGCAAGAACTGTATCATTATCATGATTTGTTACAAACAGTCTCTGCTTTCTGGTGTCGAAACACACAGACTGAGGCCGATGTAATCCATTTAACGAGGTCAGAACCTCTCCGATTACTTCTCCGTTATCATCAAACTGGACGACTGTGTTTGATTTGCTGTCACATATGAATAAACTCTCTTCCTCTGTGTAATCATCCGTACATACTCCAGACCAGTCAGCAACCTCAATGCCGTGGTAACGACAAATCTCTTTCCCAGTTTTATCTGTACACACTAACCCTTCTTGCTTGTCAAGAGCGAAAATTTTGTTTCCATTCAGGCTCGTGAAAAGATGCTTAATCTCGGAGAACATGTGATGTCCTGAATGATCTTGCACAATTTTCCTCTGCAGCAGACCAGTCATGTTATAAACATGAATGGTTCTGCTGCCATCAGAAACAAACATTTCATTCAGACTATAGGAGATAGCTTGACATTTATGCTTAAGCTCCAGTGATTTTGAAAGTGAGATATCGTTACCAACGGTTACCAATTGAATTGTGTTGTTCTCCAAACAGACTGCAGCTTCATTTTGTCTGGCGCAGCAGACGGCTTTTGGTTTGGCGGGAAGAGTGACAGAATGAATCAGTTTATACCCAACAAGATATTTCAGCTTCTTATTTCGCCAGTCAGCTAATAGAATGTTTCCATCGGGAAGGACACATGATCCGACAATGTCACTGAGGTCATTGTCTTCCGGTACTTTGACTTTCAGCTGATACCCTTTTGTGACTTTGTACAGCACTGTGGGTTTCTCTTGAATTGACCCAAGAGAACGGAAACCATTCAGAAATCGTTCTATTTCAGGATGGATTCTGAATTCTTTATTCTGAAGCCCCTCTGTATCAGAGGCATCCTTAGCTATTTTCTCCGTCTGGTTCACAACTTTTTGTGCCTTCTTCATTGTGACAAACATTTGGGAGTCATTGTTAGTGATGGCTTCCATCTCATCAACACATTTATCTATCTTCGCTTCAGCTGACTGAAAAGCCTTAATGCTTCTCTGCATGCGATCCCTTAATGTATCACACTTCACGCGCACTTCTTCCTTTGCCGCTTTTCCCAAATGTTTGATAATACTTATTAGCCTTCTCTGGTATTCGTCAATTCTTGTGATGGAGTGTTTTTGCTCTGAGATAAGGTTCTCTATCTCAGTTTCTCGAGCCTGCCTTCCCTTAGTGAGACTGTTCTTGGTGTTGCTTAGTTCCAATTTGATCCGCTGGACTTCCGATGCGTGGAAAATGGTTTTCACCTCATCTGGGATGTAGACAACTTCCTCACATGATCTGAAGTAAAGGCAGTCGATGAAATATAGATTGTGATAAACCAGTTGAATCCTTATATTTCTTTTTATTTAAGCCCTTCACATAATGAATATTCATGTACAAATATATGTCTAAATGAATATTAATAACTAAGTACAGTAGAACCCCTTTAAACCGGACAAGGTTGGGGACAACATACATTTCCAGTTTAGAGGGGTTTCCAGTTTAGAGGGGTTTCCAGTTTAGATGGGTTTTGACCTTTTTTACTACAAAACATGTCTACATGTATAGTACATGTAAATTTAATATGTGTGCCTGAATAATGATAAATTTGGTCAAGATTCATATTTTAAAAAAAAAATTTCCCCTCAATTCTATACATAATAATTTTTTAGCTTTGAAAAAAAAATCTGTTTTGGAGCAGTTTCAGAGTCTCTGATTAACTTAATGTTCTTCTTTGTTTTGCCGGAGGTTGAGACATGATCTGTTGAACTGGTTTAGACTTATCTGATAAATCACAAAATGAATGCTTGCAATCATCTTTGTAATTAATCAGTGGAGCTATTCTTCCATTCATCAAAGATCATAAATTTACTGGTTTATTTACCTGTCAGTCACAACCCTGCCCTTAAGTTTTACAGTTAGACTCACCAAACTGCATTAACTAACACCTCTCATGTTAATTTCATGGCTCAATACTAATTTCAACAATGTTTGTCATATTTAAGGTATAACCCCCCTAATACCCATTTTCCATACCTTGCCACTGGATGGAAATATTTCTATGAAACTTTGTCACTTTGAAGAAATCCAAAAATAAAAATGTTTCACCAAGAGTTTTTCCAGATTTTATTAGATGTAGGGGAGATAATCAGTATTTAAGTTAACATTGAAGTCTATGGGAAATATACAATTTCTGTGAATATGAAAAACTGAATCTGATTTTCAAGGAAAACTCACGGTAGAAAGACACATATATGATTCTGATAAAAATTCATGAAACAGGGGAGACCCTGATTGGACAGCTCCTTCCAGATGCTGTATGATCTGGGTCTGCTCTGGTTGCCAAGGTGTCATAATGAGTCTATATAAGGTAATGGGTTATTATAAAATAAAAAAAGAGT
Organism: Solen grandis; assembly: GCA_021229015.1. Taxonomy (NCBI): domain Eukaryota; kingdom Metazoa; phylum Mollusca; class Bivalvia; order Adapedonta; family Solenidae; genus Solen; species Solen grandis. The sequence goes on along the minus strand of CM037781.1, from coordinate 69,493,704 downwards.
AAATCTTCAAAGTTTTGATAATACAGTTGACCTGTATTAGCAGTCACCTGTATTATGCGGTCAACCCGTATCTAGCTATCAGTTTTGATATTACCAAACTAGCAATTTGTTATATGCTTAACCTTCATTTAGCGGCCACCTCTGTTAAGTGGTCAATTTTTCTTGTTTTCTTGACTGACCGCTTAGGACAGGTTTGACTGTATATCATTTTACTAAACACCAATATTTTAACCTATGGCCTTCATCATCATACAGTATAAACAAGCAAAACAGGAAATGACATCATAAACAACATCAGTCAAAACCTCATAATTAGACATACAATTTGAATGTACTTATGAGTATATAGGATTCATTTTTATACCCCTGAATCATACTCACATTACATGAAGGCATGGTGGGATGCAGGGGTATTTATAACCATTTGTGGTAGCTTTAGTTTTACTTTTTAAGGTTTTCAAAAAAATCCTGGTTATTACATGTAGAATGGGGTACGTTGTTTGGTAGGCGTCAACCATTTTGTTTCTGTAGAATATCTCCTGTGAAAATAGAGATTCAGTTTTCATTCTTGGTAGGTAAATACCTTATTGGATGAGGAAAATTGGGATTGATTTACAGGAAGATAGGGTCAAGTTTAGTTACTAAATATGAAATTTTCATTTCTGTCATATAACTTCTTAAAGGAGTGAGGTATTATGATAAGATTAAGTAGATAGATACCTTATTGAAAGAGGAAGATTGGGAATGATTTTCAGGTCAATAGGGTCAAGGTCAGTGTGACTAAAAATAGTTTTGCTTGCCTAGGTCGACACTTGAAAACCTGGTTTCGTGTCATTTGATGTGTTTCTTGTTATGTTTAATAATGATAATAAATAACATAAATTGAGAACTGAAAACTACCTACATGCAGAAAAATAGTTTGGTATCTGCAAACCACCATTTCTTTAATGAAAGTCAGGTTTTGATCTTGTTTAACATTCAAATACTTCAGTAATCAACCATCATCAGGGTTGAGCCAGCTTTAATCACTACAAACATGTGAGTAGATTAACTTGGCAGCTGGTTTACTGTTTATCAGTGCAAAAACATTCCAGGTGTATTTTGTTTCAACAGGGACTTGGGCTTGTAATCAGCCACTGCTGTGTAACATTTTTAACTTTTTTAACTCTGTACTTCATATAGACTCATTTTGATGCAGTGGCAAACAGCAGACAAAGATCAGACAGACCCTATGGGAGCTGTGTGAGGAGGGTCGCCTCAGTTTGATCATACACAATTGTAGGGATTAAATTGAGCCAAAGATCATACTTGAGTATGTTTAAAGGAAATCTTGGCCTGGCCCCATGTTTCTGGAAATAAAAACTGTATCTAAGAATAATTTTCCTGCTTAAACTGAAAATTTGGCTTCTGAATACAATGTTGATTTGAGTATGATAATTGAATCGAGTCTTAAGATCATTTTTTTTTTTTTTTTTTTTTTCAAGAATGTTGGTCCTTGTTTTAATTAGGCTCAAATTCAACCATCAATACTTAAAGCTAAGTAACACCTCAATACATAGGGACAAGTTTCGTTATCTTGTTTCTCTTATAAAAAATATCCATGATCCAGTGGTAACATGCATGACTAATGGATCCAAAGGTTGTGTATTTGAACCCCGTTGGGGGTAAGAATTTTTCATGGCCTCTCCAGGTGCAAAGTACTGGTCCAACTCTGGACCATTGAGAGGGATAAGTTTAAATTGTAAGACCTTGTTTTCCAACTGACATAAAATAATTTTTTTCCTAAGATACCCAAATATTACAATTCTTAACAAATAATAAGACAGTAATTTTATACCCAGGCTTTACAGAAGTGAGGGCTGTATTGGAATTACTCTTGTCATGTCACATACCGGCCTACACACACATTACATTTTATTGTCTCCAAATGACTGAAATACTGTCAGTAGGACATTAAATCCAACAAACAAACATGAGATAAAATGGGATACAGGGGTATTGGTCTCTTTTAGTGATACTTCTAGTTTAGGCTTAGTCATTTACTAGATTTTTTTTTTTTTTTTTTGCAAATCAGGAATTGTGGAATGTGTTTCAACCTTATTTAAGATAAGGGTGTAACGATACGCTTACCCAACGATACGATACATATCGCGATACAGTGGTCATGATACCATACGTATCAGGATACGGGCTTTTAAGTTTTGTCAGCCTTGTTTCCTATCTTTAAATGAAGAATAAATAATTAAGAAACAAAGATAAATTCATAATTGTTTAATATATTATTTTTTATTATAATAAAGACAAATTAAGTTGTGCTTTCTGTAGAAACAATATTTTTTTTTTTAATATTTAAATTATTTTAAAAAAAATATCAGTAAAGTAATTCACAAAGTCATAAAAACACTTTTTATATGTTTTAATTTGTTGTTTACTGACAAAAATCTTGTTTTAACGTCATTAAATAATCAAAAGTAATATCAAAACTACATGATAGCGCCGTATATATCGCAGACACTTAAAGGCATCTCAAAACCCTTATATAAGTGACCCCGCGCCCCCCCCCCCCCCCCCCCCCAGCATGTGTGGGCATCTGTTTCTGATAAGCCAGGCTGCCACAGTCTGTCACGATGTGTCTGTCACACAGGTATTGTTCAAGATCCAAGTGTATGTATGCTATATTTGGGGGTTGAACAGTCATTCACAGTTTGTAAAGAAAATAGTTGTGAATATACCAATTACGCAATCCTAAATACCAGAAATTATTCTATCAGTTCTTTTTTATTCTTTTTTATTTAATTAAATATAAATCTTTATTTGTTTTCTTTCTTACTTTGTTGGTTGATTTTGTTATTTCTTATACATTTTGTTATTTCTTTCTTTCATACTTTTAGTTCTCATATATATTTTAATTTATATTTATACCCCCACAAATGAAATTTGGGGGGGGTATATAGGAGTCACCCAGTCGGTCGGTCCGGCAGTCGGTCCGGCGGTTGGTCTACAAATATTTGTCTGGAGCATTTCTCCAAAAGTACTGTACCTATGTTGATGAAACTTCATAGGTAGATAGACCTTCATAAGAGAAGTGCAGTGCACAAGAACCATAACTCTGCATGTATTTTGAAAGGAGTTATTGCCCTTTGTCATTTTTAATCTTTTGATTTTGTCCGGAGCATAACTCCAATACTAAAGTAGCTAGGTTGATGAAACTTCATATGTAGATTGATCTTGATGAGAGGAAGTGCAGTGCACAAGAACCATAACTCTGCATGTATTTTGAAAGGAGTTATTGCCCTTTGTCATTTTTAATCTTTTGATTTTGTCCGGACCATAACTCCAATACTAAAGTAGCTAGGTTGATGAAACTTCATATGTAGATTGATCTTGATGAGAGGAAGTGCAGTGCGTAAGAAAACCACAATGTAAATTCTTAAAGACAGGTTTTTGCAAACAATAAATATGGATGTGAACCATAATTAGACTGCATTTTTATTCTCCTCAGCTACAGATCTTGGGGGCAAATTGTTTTCTTCTGTGTGTCTGTATGTGTGTCTCTCTGTCTATCTGTCTGTCTGTCAAAACTTTTTAGCATTGTCCAAAACTTTTGAACCATTGCTCACACTAACTTTAAACCTTACATACATGTAGTCTTTCACTCACGCAAACTTTTGAAACTGTATTCCTACACATGACAGACTTCCGGTGTGGGTATTGATCACCTTTAGTGATAATTTTTTTTTTTGGTATGCTTATAAGCCCAAATCCTATGTGTGAACATTCGTTTTATGTGTCATGTGAATATATCCTGTGTCAAAGATGGGGGTGGGGGTATGAATCACCTTCAGTGATAGTTCTAGTTTATTTTGATTTGTAAAATTTATCATAAAAAGCGACATTAAGTTTGGAAATAAATTATGTATTACTAAATACTTTCATTCTCTCAATTCTTCCCTCAACTCATGTTTATGCCAGAAAATCAACACTGTTTTAAATACTTGATTTTTGTTTGTTATGTCATAATAATATAAATGAAGAAAAAAAAACCCCATGATTTTTCATAAACTATTTATTAATTTCAATTCAATTATAAAATAAGCACGTTTTACAATGTTAGTAACGTTTCTGTTGAATAAAATGTAACAAAACGTTTCTAACAAAAGCAATTTGTCACTTTGAAGAAATCCAAAAATAAAAATGTTTCACCAAGAGTTTTTCCAGATTTTATTAGATGTAGGGGAGATAATCAGTATTTAAGTTAACATTGAAGTCTATGGGAAATATACAATTTCTGTGAATATGAAAAACTGAATCTGATTTTCAAGGAAAACTCACGGTAGAAAGACACATATATGATTCTGATAAAAATTCATGAAACAGGGGAGACCCTGATTGGACAGCTCCTTCCAGATGCTGTATGATCTGGGTCTGCTCTGGTTGCCAAGGTGTCATAATGAGTCTATATAAGGTAATGGGTTATTATAAAATAAAAAAAGAGTAAATCTTCAAAGTTTTGATAATACAGTTGACCTGTATTAGCAGTCACCTGTATTATGCGGTCAACCCGTATCTAGCTATCAGTTTTGATATTACCAAATATATGCTTAACCTTCATTTAGCGGCCACCTCTGTTAAGTGGTCAATTTTTCTTGTTTTCTTGACTGACCGCTTAGGACAGGTTTGACTGTATATCATTTTACTAAACACCAATATTTTAACCTATGGCCTTCATCATCATACAGTATAAACAAGCAAAACAGGAAATGACATCATAAACAACATCAGTCAAAACCTCATAATTAGACATACAATTTGAATGTACTTATGAGTATATAGGATTCATTTTTATACCCCTGAATCATACTCACATTACATGAAGGCATGGTGGGATGCAGGGGTATTTATAACCATTTGTGGTAGCTTTAGTTTTACTTTTTAAGGTTTTCAAAAAAATCCTGGTTATTACATGTAGAATGGGGTACGTTGTTTGGTAGGCGTCAACCATTTTGTTTCTGTAGAATATCTCCTGTGAAAATAGAGATTCAGTTTTCATTCTTGGTAGGTAAATACCTTATTGGATGAGGAAAATTGGGATTTACAGGAAGATAGGGTCAAGTTTTTAAAATGAAATTTTCATTTCTGTCATATAACTTCTTAAAGAGTGAGGTATTATGATAAGATTAAGTAGATAGATACCTTATTGAAAGAGGAAGATTGGGAATGATTTTCAGGTCAATAGGGTCAAGGTCAGTGTGACTAAAAATAGTTTTGCTTGCCTAGGTCGACACTTGAAAACCTGGTTTCGTGTCATTTGATGTGTTTCTTGTTATGTTTAATAATGATAATAAATAACATAAATTGAGAACTGAAAACTACCTACATGCAGAAAAATAGTTTGGTATCTGCAAACCACCATTTCTTTAATGAAAGTCAGGTTTTGATCTTGTTTAACATTCAAATACTTCAGTAATCAACCATCATCAGGGTTGAGCCAGCTTTAATCACTACAAACATGTGAGTAGATTAACTTGGCAGCTGGTTTACTGTTTATCAGTGCAAAAACATTCCAGGTGTATTTTGTTTCAACAGGGACTTGGGCTTGTAATCAGCCACTGCTGTGTAACATTTTTAACTTTTTTAACTCTGTACTTCATATAGACTCATTTTGATGCAGTGGCAAACAGCAGACAAAGATCAGACAGACCCTATGGGAGCTGTGTGAGGAGGGTCGCCTCAGTTTGATCATACACAATTGTAGGGATTAAATTGAGCCAAAGATCATACTTGAGTATGTTTAAAGGAAATCTTGGCCTGGCCCCATGTTTCTGGAAATAAAAACTGTATCTAAGAATAATTTTCCTGCTTAAACTGAAAATTTGGCTTCTGAATACAATGTTGATTTGAGTATGATAATTGAATCGAGTCTTAAGATCATTTTTTTTTTTTTTTTTTTTTTTCAAGAATGTTGGTCCTTGTTTTAATTAGGCTCAAATTCAACCATCAATACTTAAAGCTAAGTAACACCTCAATACATAGGGACAAGTTTCGTTATCTTGTTTCTCTTATAAAAAATATCCATGATCCAGTGGTAACATGCATGACTAATGGATCCAAAGGTTGTGTATTTGAACCCCGTTGGGGGTAAGAATTTTTCATGGCCTCTCCAGGTGCAAAGTACTGGTCCAACTCTGGACCATTGAGAGGGATAAGTTTAAATTGTAAGACCTTG
>CM037781.1:69437378-69487378 GCA_021229015.1 Solen grandis | reverse complement strand
TTTTCCAACTGACATAAAATAATTTTTTTCCTAAGATACCCAAATATTACAATTCTTAACAAATAATAAGACAGTAATTTTATACCCAGGCTTTACAGAAGTGAGGGCTGTATTGGAATTACTCTTGTCATGTCACATACCGGCCTACACACACATTACATTTTATTGTCTCCAAATGACTGAAATACTGTCAGTAGGACATTAAATCCAACAAACAAACATGAGATAAAATGGGATACAGGGGTATTGGTCTCTTTTAGTGATACTTCTAGTTTAGGCTTAGTCATTTACTAGATTTTTTTTTTTTTTTTTTGCAAATCAGGAATTGTGGAATGTGTTTCAACCTTATTTAAGATAAGGGTGTAACGATACGCTTACCCAACGATACGATACATATCGCGATACAGTGGTCATGATACCATACTATAAACAAATTTTTTTAGTCAATAATTTAAAAAAATATATGTTTTAATTTGTTGTTTACTGACAAAAATCTTGTTTTAACGTCATTAAATAATCAAAAGTAATATCAAAACTACATGATAGCGCCGTATATATCGCAGACACTTAAAGGCATCTCAAAACCCTTATATAAGTGACCCCCCCCCCCCCCCCCCCCAGCATGTGTGGGCATCTGTTTCTGATAAGCCAGGCTGCCACAGTCTGTCACGATGTGTCTGTCACACAGGTATTGTTCAAGATCCAAGTGTATGTATGCTATATTTGGGGGTTGAACAGTCATTCACAGTTTGTAAAGAAAATAGTTGTGAATATACCAATTACGCAATCCTAAATACCAGAAATTATTCTATCAGTTCTTTTTTATTCTTTTTTATTTAATTAAATATAAATCTTTATTTGTTTTCTTTCTTACTTTGTTGGTTGATTTTGTTATTTCTTATACATTTTGTTATTTCTTTCTTTCATACTTTTAGTTCTCATATATATTTTAATTTATATTTATACCCCCACAAATGAAATTTGGGGGGGTATATAGGAGTCACCCAGTCGGTCGGTCCGGCGGTTGGTCTACAAATATTTGTCTGGAGCATTTCTCCAAAAGTACTGTACCTATGTTGATGAAACTTCATAGGTAGATAGACCTTCATAAGAGGAAGTGCAGTGCACAAGAACCATAACTCTACATGTTTTTTAAAGGAGTTATTCCCCTTTGTTAATTTTAATCTTTTGATTTTGTCCGGACCATAACTCCAATACTAAAGTAGCTAGGTTGATGAAACTTCATATGTAGATTGATCTTGATGAGAGGAAGTGCAGTGCACAAGAACCATAACTCTGCATGTATTTTGAAAGGAGTTATTGCCCTTTGTCATTTTTAATCTTTTGATTTTGTCCGGACCATAACTCCAATACTAAAGTAGCTAGGTTGATGAAACTTCATATGTAGATTGATCTTGATGAGAGGAAGTGCAGTGCGTAAGAAAACCACAATGTAAATTCTTAAAGACAGGTTTTTGCAAACAATAAATATGGATGTGAACCATAATTAGACTGCATTTTTATTCTCCTCAGCTACAGATCTTGGGGGCAAATTGTTTTCTTCTGTGTGTCTGTATGTGTGTCTCTCTGTCTATCTGTCTGTCTGTCAAAACTTTTTAGCATTGTCCAAAACTTTTGAACCATTGCTCACACTAACTTTAAACCTTACATACATGTAGTCTTTCACTCACGCAAACTTTTGAAACTGTATTCCTACACATGACAGACTTCCGGTGTGGGTATTGATCACCTTTAGTGATAATTTTTTTTTTGGTATGCTTATAAGCCCAAATCCTATGTGTGAACATTCGTTTTATGTGTCATGTGAATATATCCTGTGTCAAAGATGGGGGTGGGGGTATGAATCACCTTCAGTGATAGTTCTAGTTTATTTTGATTTGTAAAATTTATCATAAAAAGCGACATTAAGTTTGGAAATAAATTATGTATTACTAAATACTTTCATTCTCTCAATTCTTCCCTCAACTCATGTTTATGCCAGAAAATCAACACTGTTTTAAATACTTGATTTTTGTTTGTTATGTCATAATAATATAAATGAAGAAGAAAAACAACACCCATGATTTTTCATAAACTATTTATTAATTTCAATTCAATTATAAAATAAGCACGTTTTACAATGTTAGTAACGTTTCTGTTGAATAAAATGTAACAAAACGTTTCTAACAAAAGCAATTTGTCACTTTGAAGAAATCCAAAAATAAAAATGTTTCACCAAGAGTTTTTCCAGATTTTATTAGATGTAGGGGAGATAATCAGTATTTAAGTTAACATTGAAGTCTATGGGAAATATACAATTTCTGTGAATATGAAAAACTGAATCTGATTTTCAAGGAAAACTCACGGTAGAAAGACACATATATGATTCTGATAAAAATTCATGAAACAGGGGAGACCCTGATTGGACAGCTCCTTCCAGATGCTGTATGATCTGGGTCTGCTCTGGTTGCCAAGGTGTCATAATGAGTCTATATAAGGTAATGGGTTATTATAAAATAAAAAAAGAGTAAATCTTCAAAGTTTTGATAATACAGTTGACCTGTATTAGCAGTCACCTGTATTATGCGGTCAACCCGTATCTAGCTATCAGTTTTGATATTACCAAACTAGCAATTTGTTATATGCTTAACCTTCATTTAGCGGCCACCTCTGTTAAGTGGTCAATTTTTCTTGTTTTCTTGACTGACCGCTTAGGACAGGTTTGACTGTATATCATTTTACTAAACACCAATATTTTAACCTATGGCCTTCATCATCATACAGTATAAACAAGCAAAACAGGAAATGACATCATAAACAACATCAGTCAAAACCTCATAATTAGACATACAATTTGAATGTACTTATGAGTATATAGGATTCATTTTTATACCCCTGAATCATACTCACATTACATGAAGGCATGGTGGGATGCAGGGGTATTTATAACCATTTGTGGTAGCTTTAGTTTTACTTTTTAAGGTTTTCAAAAAAATCCTGGTTATTACATGTAGAATGGGGTACGTTGTTTGGTAGGCGTCAACCATTTTGTTTCTGTAGAATATCTCCTGTGAAAATAGAGATTCAGTTTTCATTCTTGGTAGGTAAATACCTTATTGGATGAGGAAAATTGGGATTGATTTACAGGAAGATAGGGTCAAGTTTAGTTACTAAATATGAAATTTTCATTTCTGTCATATAACTTCTTAAAGGAGTGAGGTATTATGATAAGATTAAGTAGATAGATACCTTATTGAAAGAGGAAGATTGGGAATGATTTTCAGGTCAATAGGGTCAAGGTCAGTGTGACTAAAAATAGTTTTGCTTGCCTAGGTCGACACTTGAAAACCTGGTTTCGTGTCATTTGATGTGTTTCTTGTTATGTTTAATAATGATAATAAATAACATAAATTGAGAACTGAAAACTACCTACATGCAGAAAAATAGTTTGGTATCTGCAAACCACCATTTCTTTAATGAAAGTCAGGTTTTGATCTTGTTTAACATTCAAATACTTCAGTAATCAACCATCATCAGGGTTGAGCCAGCTTTAATCACTACAAACATGTGAGTAGATTAACTTGGCAGCTGGTTTACTGTTTATCAGTGCAAAAACATTCCAGGTGTATTTTGTTTCAACAGGGACTTGGGCTTGTAATCAGCCACTGCTGTGTAACATTTTAACTTTTTTAACTCTGTACTTCATATAGACTCATTTTGATGCAGTGGCAAACAGCAGACAAAGATCAGACAGACCCTATGGGAGCTGTGTGAGGAGGGTCGCCTCAGTTTGATCATACACAATTGTAGGGATTAAATTGAGCCAAAGATCATACTTGAGTATGTTTAAAGGAAATCTTGGCCTGGCCCCATGTTTCTGGAAATAAAAACTGTATCTAAGAATAATTTTCCTGCTTAAACTGAAAATTTGGCTTCTGAATACAATGTTGATTTGAGTATGATAATTGAATCGAGTCTTAAGATCATTTTTTTTTTTTTTTTTTTTTTTCAAGAATGTTGGTCCTTGTTTTAATTAGGCTCAAATTCAACCATCAATACTTAAAGCTAAGTAACACCTCAATACATAGGGACAAGTTTCGTTATCTTGTTTCTCTTATAAAAAATATCCATGATCCAGTGGTAACATGCATGACTAATGGATCCAAAGGTTGTGTATTTGAACCCCGTTGGGGGTAAGAATTTTTCATGGCCTCTCCAGGTGCAAAGTACTGGTCCAACTCTGGACCATTGAGAGGGATAAGTTTAAATTGTAAGACCTTGTTTTCCAACTGACATAAAATAATTTTTTTCCTAAGATACCCAAATATTACAATTCTTAACAAATAATAAGACAGTAATTTTATACCCAGGCTTTACAGAAGTGAGGGCTGTATTGGAATTACTCTTGTCATGTCACATACCGGCCTACACACACATTACATTTTATTGTCTCCAAATGACTGAAATACTGTCAGTAGGACATTAAATCCAACAAACAAACATGAGATAAAATGGGATACAGGGGTATTGGTCTCTTTTAGTGATACTTCTAGTTTAGGCTTAGTCATTTACTAGATTTTTTTTTTTTTTTTTTGCAAATCAGGAATTGTGGAATGTGTTTCAACCTTATTTAAGATAAGGGTGTAACGATACGCTTACCCAACGATACGATACATATCGCGATACAGTGGTCATGATACCATACGTATCAGGATACGGGCTTTTAAGTTTTGTCAGCCTTGTTTCCTATCTTTAAATGAAGAATAAATAATTAAGAAACAAAGATAAATTCATAATTGTTTAATATATTATTTTTTATTATAATAAAGACAAATTAAGTTGTGCTTTCTGTAGAAACAATATTTTTTTTTTTAATATTTAAATTATTTTAAAAAAAATATCAGTAAAGTAATTCACAAATAAAAACACTTTTTTTTCAAATTGTTTTAACGTCATTAAATAATCAAAAGTAATATCAAAACTACATGATAGCGCCGTATATATCGCAGACACTTAAAGGCATCTCAAAACCCTTATATAAGTGACCCCCCCCCCCCCCCCCCAGCATGTGTGGGCATCTGTTTCTGATAAGCCAGGCTGCCACAGTCTGTCACGATGTGTCTGTCACACAGGTATTGTTCAAGATCCAAGTGTATGTATGCTATATTTGGGGTTGAACAGTCATTCACAGTTTGTAAAGAAAATAGTTGTGAATATACCAATTACGCAATCCTAAATACCAGAAATTATTCTATCAGTTCTTTTTTATTCTTTTTTATTTAATTAAATATAAATCTTTATTTGTTTTCTTTCTTACTTTGTTGGTTGATTTTGTTATTTCTTATACATTTTGTTATTTCTTTCTTTCATACTTTTAGTTCTCATATATATTTTAATTTATATTTATACCCCCACAAATGAAATTTGGGGGGGTATATAGGAGTCACCCAGTCGGTCGGTCCGGCGGTTGGTCTACAAATATTTGTCTGGAGCATTTCTCCAAAAGTACTGTACCTATGTTGATGAAACTTCATAGGTAGATAGACCTTCATAAGAGGAAGTGCAGTGCACAAGAACCATAACTCTGCATGTATTTTGAAAGGAGTTATTGCCCTTTGTCATTTTTAATCTTTTGATTTTGTCCGGAGCATAACTCCAATACTAAAGTAGCTAGGTTGATGAAACTTCATATGTAGATTGATCTTGATGAGAGGAAGTGCAGTGCATAAGAACCATAACTCTGCATGTATTTTGAAAGGAGTTATTGCCCTTTGTCATTTTTAATCTTTTGATTTTGTCCGGACCATAACTCCAATACTAAAATATGTAGATTGATCTTGATGAGAGGAAGTGCAGTGCGTAAGAAAACCACAATGTAAATTCTTAAAGACAGGTTTTTGCAAACAATAAATATGGATGTGAACCATAATTAGACTGCATTTTTATTCTCCTCAGCTACAGATCTTGGGGGCAAATTGTTTTCTTCTGTGTGTCTGTATGTGTGTCTCTCTGTCTATCTGTCTGTCTGTCAAAACTTTTTAGCATTGTCCAAAACTTTTGAACCATTGCTCACACTAACTTTAAACCTTACATACATGTAGTCTTTCACTCACGCAAACTTTTGAAACTGTATTCCTACACATGACAGACTTCCGGTGTGGGTATTGATCACCTTTAGTGATAATTTTTTTTTTTGGTATGCTTATAAGCCCAAATCCTATGTGTGAACATTCGTTTTATGTGTCATGTGAATATATCCTGTGTCAAAGATGGGGGTGGGGGTATGAATCACCTTCAGTGATAGTTCTAGTTTATTTTGATTTGTAAAATTTATCATAAAAAGCGACATTAAGTTTGGAAATAAATTATGTATTACTAAATACTTTCATTCTCTCAATTCTTCCCTCAACTCATGTTTATGCCAGAAAATCAACACTGTTTTAAATACTTGATTTTTGTTTGTTATGTCATAATAATATAAATGAAGAAGAAAAACAACACCCATGATTTTTCATAAACTATTTATTAATTTCAATTCAATTATAAAATAAGCACGTTTTACAATGTTAGTAACGTTTCTGTTGAATAAAATGTAACAAAACGTTTCTAACAAAAGCAATTTGTCACTTTGAAGAAATCCAAAAATAAAAATGTTTCACCAAGAGTTTTTCCAGATTTTATTAGATGTAGGGGAGATAATCAGTATTTAAGTTAACATTGAAGTCTATGGGAAATATACAATTTCTGTGAATATGAAAAACTGAATCTGATTTTCAAGGAAAACTCACGGTAGAAAGACACATATATGATTCTGATAAAAATTCATGAAACAGGGGAGACCCTGATTGGACAGCTCCTTCCAGATGCTGTATGATCTGGGTCTGCTCTGGTTGCCAAGGTGTCATAATGAGTCTATATAAGGTAATGGGTTATTATAAAATAAAAAAAGAGTAAATCTTCAAAGTTTTGATAATACAGTTGACCTGTATTAGCAGTCACCTGTATTATGCGGTCAACCCGTATCTAGCTATCAGTTTTGATATTACCAAACTAGCAATTTGTTATATGCTTAACCTTCATTTAGCGGCCACCTCTGTTAAGTGGTCAATTTTTCTTGTTTTCTTGACTGACCGCTTAGGACAGGTTTGACTGTATATCATTTTACTAAACACCAATATTTTAACCTATGGCCTTCATCATCATACAGTATAAACAAGCAAAACAGGAAATGACATCATAAACAACATCAGTCAAAACCTCATAATTAGACATACAATTTGAATGTACTTATGAGTATATAGGATTCATTTTTATACCCCTGAATCATACTCACATTACATGAAGGCATGGTGGGATGCAGGGGTATTTATAACCATTTGTGGTAGCTTTAGTTTTACTTTTTAAGGTTTTCAAAAAATCCTGGTTATTACATGTAGAATGGGGTACGTTGTTTGGTAGGCGTCAACCATTTTGTTTCTGTAGAATATCTCCTGTGAAAATAGAGATTCAGTTTTCATTCTTGGTAGGTAAATACCTTATTGGATGAGGAAAATTGGGATTGATTTACAGGAAGATAGGGTCAAGTTTAGTTACTAAATATGAAATTTTCATTTCTGTCATATAATTCTTAAAGGAGTGAGGTATTATGATAAGATTAAGTAGATAGATACCTTATTGAAAGAGGAAGATTGGGAATGATTTTCAGGTCAATAGGGTCAAGGTCAGTGTGACTAAAAATAGTTTTGCTTGCCTAGGTCGACACTTGAAAACCTGGTTTCGTGTCATTTGATGTGTTTCTTGTTATGTTTAATAATGATAATAAATAACATAAATTGAGAACTGAAAACTACCTACATGCAGAAAAATAGTTTGGTATCTGCAAACCACCATTTCTTTAATGAAAGTCAGGTTTTGATCTTGTTTAACATTCAAATACTTCAGTAATCAACCATCATCAGGGTTGAGCCAGCTTTAATCACTACAAACATGTGAGTAGATTAACTTGGCAGCTGGTTTACTGTTTATCAGTGCAAAAACATTCCAGGTGTATTTTGTTTCAACAGGGACTTGGGCTTGTAATCAGCCACTGCTGTGTAACATTTTTAACTTTTTTAACTCTGTACTTCATATAGACTCATTTTGATGCAGTGGCAAACAGCAGACAAAGATCAGACAGACCCTATGGGAGCTGTGTGAGGAGGGTCGCCTCAGTTTGATCATACACAATTGTAGGGATTAAATTGAGCCAAAGATCATACTTGAGTATGTTTAAAGGAAATCTTGGCCTGGCCCCATGTTTCTGGAAATAAAAACTGTATCTAAGAATAATTTTCCTGCTTAAACTGAAAATTTGGCTTCTGAATACAATGTTGATTTGAGTATGATAATTGAATCGAGTCTTAAGATCATTTTTTTTTTTTTTTTTTTTTTTCAAGAATGTTGGTCCTTGTTTTAATTAGGCTCAAATTCAACCATCAATACTTAAAGCTAAGTAACACCTCAATACATAGGGACAAGTTTCGTTATCTTGTTTCTCTTATAAAAAATATCCATGATCCAGTGGTAACATGCATGACTAATGGATCCAAAGGTTGTGTATTTGAACCCCGTTGGGGGTAAGAATTTTTCATGGCCTCTCCAGGTGCAAAGTACTGGTCCAACTCTGGACCATTGAGAGGGATAAGTTTAAATTGTAAGACCTTGTTTTCCAACTGACATAAAATAATTTTTTTCCTAAGATACCCAAATATTACAATTCTTAACAAATAATAAGACAGTAATTTTATACCCAGGCTTTACAGAAGTGAGGGCTGTATTGGAATTACTCTTGTCATGTCACATACCGGCCTACACACACATTACATTTTATTGTCTCCAAATGACTGAAATACTGTCAGTAGGACATTAAATCCAACAAACAAACATGAGATAAAATGGGATACAGGGGTATTGGTCTCTTTTAGTGATACTTCTAGTTTAGGCTTAGTCATTTACTAGATTTTTTTTTTTTTTTTTTGCAAATCAGGAATTGTGGAATGTGTTTCAACCTTATTTAAGATAAGGGTGTAACGATACGCTTACCCAACGATACGATACATATCGCGATACAGTGGTCATGATACCATACGTATCAGGATACGGGCTTTTAAGTTTTGTCAGCCTTGTTTCCTATCTTTAAATGAAGAATAAATAATTAAGAAACAAAGATAAATTCATAATTGTTTAATATATTATTTTTTATTATAATAAAAAATTAAGTTGTGCTTTCTGTAGAACAATTTTTTTTTTTTTTAATATTTAAATTATTTTAAAAAAAATATCAGTAAAGTAATTCACAAAGTCATAAAAACACTTTTTATATGTTTTAATTTGTTGTTTACTGACAAAAATCTTGTTTTAACGTCATTAAATAATCAAAAGTAATATCAAAACTACATGATAGCGCCGTATATATCGCAGACACTTAAAGGCATCTCAAAACCCTTATATAAGTGACCCCCCCCCCCCCCCCCCCAGCATGTGTGGGCATCTGTTTCTGATAAGCCAGGCTGCCACAGTCTGTCACGATGTGTCTGTCACACAGGTATTGTTCAAGATCCAAGTGTATGTATGCTATATTTGGGGGTTGAACAGTCATTCACAGTTTGTAAAGAAAATAGTTGTGAATATACCAATTACGCAATCCTAAATACCAGAAATTATTCTATCAGTTCTTTTTTATTCTTTTTTATTTAATTAAATATAAATCTTTATTTGTTTTCTTTCTTACTTTGTTGGTTGATTTTGTTATTTCTTATACATTTTGTTATTTCTTTCTTTCATACTTTTAGTTCTCATATATATTTTAATTTATATTTATACCCCCACAAATGAAATTTGGGGGGGTATATAGGAGTCACCCAGTCGGTCGGCGCGTCTCGGCGGTTGGTCTACAAATATTTGTCTGGAGCATTTCTCCAAAAGTACTGTACCTATGTTGATGAAACTTCATAGGTAGATAGACCTTCATAAGAGGAAGTGCAGTGCACAAGAACCATAACTCTGCATGTATTTTGAAAGGAGTTATTGCCCTTTGTCATTTTTAATCTTTTGATTTTGTCCGGAGCATAACTCCAATACTAAAGTAGCTAGGTTGATGAAACTTCATATGTAGATTGATCTTGATGAGAGGAAGTGCAGTGCATAAGAACCATAACTCTACATGTTTTTTAAAGGAGTTATTCCCCTTTGTTAATTTTGTCTTTTGATTTTGTCCGGAGCATTTCTCCAAAACTACTGTACTTATGTTGATCAAACTTCATATGTAGATAGACCTCATATGTAGATAGACCTTCATGAGAGGAAGTGCAGTGCACAAGAACCATAACTCTGCATGTATTTTGAAAGGAGTTATTGCCCTTTGTCATTTTTAATCTTTTGATTTTGTCCGGACCATAACTCCAATACTAAAGTAGCTAGGTTGATGAAACTTCATATGTAGATTGATCTTGATGAGAGGAAGTGCAGTGCACAAGAACCATAACTCTGCATGTATTTTGAAAGGAGTTATTGCCCTTTGTCATTTTTAATCTTTTGATTTTGTCCGGACCATAACTCCAATACTAAAGTAGCTAGGTTGATGAAACTTCATATGTAGATTGATCTTGATGAGAGGAAGTGCAGTGCATAAGAAAACCACAATGTAAATTCTTAAAGACAGGTTTTTGCAAACAATAAATATGGATGTGAACCATAATTAGACTGCATTTTTATTCTCCTCAGCTACAGATCTTGGGGGCAAATTGTTTTCTTCTGTGTGTCTGTATGTGTGTCTCTCTGTCTATCTGTCTGTCTGTCAAAACTTTTTAGCATTGTCCAAAACTTTTGAACCATTGCTCACACTAACTTTAAACCTTACATACATGTAGTCTTTCACTCACGCAAACTTTTGAAACTGTATTCCTACACATGACAGACTTCCGGTGTGGGTATTGATCACCTTTAGTGATAATTTTTTTTTTTGGTATGCTTATAAGCCCAAATCCTATGTGTGAACATTCGTTTTATGTGTCATGTGAATATATCCTGTGTCAAAGATGGGGGTGGGGGTATGAATCACCTTCAGTGATAGTTCTAGTTTATTTTGATTTGTAAAATTTATCAAAAAAGGACATTAAGTTTGGAAATAAATTATTATTATAAATATTTTTAATTTTCCCTCAACTCATGTTTATGCCAGAAAATCAACACTGTTTTAAATACTTGATTTTTGTTTGTTATGTCATAATAATATAAATGAAGAAGAAAAACAACACCCATGATTTTTCATAAACTATTTATTAATTTCAATTCAATTATAAAATAAGCACGTTTTACAATGTTAGTAACGTTTCTGTTGAATAAAATGTAACAAAACGTTTCTAACAAAAGCAATTTAAAAAGTCATTCATTGTCAGAATAATGTCCTTCAGACTCATTTTAAGTCATTTTGAATACTAAAACTTGTATCTCTTTCATGTATTTTCAAAATCAAATATTTAACTATGAAATAAATACATAATCATGCAGTTACAAAATTGACACCTAGTAATTAATGCAATAAAGAATATGTAAGGGATCATACAGTAAACAACCCACATTATCACTAACATTCATTAAAATGTTTATGGCTTTGTGTAAAACTAGCCTACTTTCTCACTTCCATACTAGCAGGTAATTTAGTTTTGCATTAACCCATCAGAGGTTTTACTGTGACAGATTAGTACTATATTGGCTAAAGACTCCCTGCAGTGATGACCAGCAATTAGCAGGTCTGGTCACAGCAGGTGGGGGCCTGGCTCAGTGGGATACCACATTCCTTTCGAGATGCCTTTAAATAAACTTATACAACTTATTTTAAATGCTTATTCCATAATAAATGTCAGAATTACAACAACTTAAAAATTTTCAATGAAATCACTAAAGATGATACTTGAAGTTGAAGCATCCACATTTATACCAAGGAAAAAACAGTTCCAATCGGATGAAGTTTTGATTTCAGACGTTCGATTAGTGATAATTTGCATCAAAGCATTTAATTGATCCCATTTTATATAAATCAGTATCTTTCATATAGTTACCTGTTGAAATTGCGCTCTTTTACTCAAAAGGCAAACTGATCAATCTATCAAATTGATTAAAAAATACAGAGGTCATCAAACATTGTTGATGTTTTTCGCATATGGCTGCCATTGTGATGATTACGGAATTTTAGCAGTAAAACAGTAGTTGGTAGAGAGCGTGAAAGATGTTAACAAACATTATGAACGATACTACCCGAGTATTCCGTATCATTGCATAATTTGAAGCATAAGAATGAGAGTTGATTTGATAACATTCCAAGAATGACTCTGCCTTTTTATTGATTTTTAACAGCCCACAGCAAGTGTTTTCATTTAAGTAATATGCAATGTAGAGCGATATGCGTTATTTACCTCCCCTTTTGTTGTCTTTTAAGTTAATGGATGGGAAAATCGTATTGTAAGGATAATTTTTATTTCTCGGAGGTTTGCCTTTTTACCGAGGGGAAGCCGCTGTTAAAAAAAAGAAGAAAAATAAAAAAAACCTGGAAGTTAACAATACCGTACTGTACCGTGCAGACCTGGGAGCGTACCGTGAACCGTACCGTAAAGAAAATATTGCGGTATATCGTTGTACGGTATACCGTTACACCCTTAAGAATTTTAAGTATTACTTAACGCTGAGTATTGTTGGTTTAATTGACATCAGCCATGCATTCCAAGAGCAACAGATAAGCTGCGTTTTTGTGTAAATACCCAATTAAAATTGACAAAAAACCCAATTGAAATAAAAATCAATGCGTATAAATGCGTTCCTGCAAAAATACTACTTACTATAGCAAACCAGCACTCCGTCGCTCGTGCATTGCAAGTGTTTACATGTTGTTTACAACTGTCGCGATGAAAACCTAAGTTGCTTCCAAAATCTCTCGATTTGTATTTTATTGTGAAAACAGAAAAAAAGCACCAAATTTCTGTGTCAATGAAATACTAGGCTGATTGATTTTAAGCTATGCTCCGATGAGCGGAGACATTTAATTTTGTGTGAGCATTCTTGATTAACATGGAATCCAGAAACTGTGGCATTTTTAGCTATATGGTTAGTTTAGTTGATTTTTTTTTTTTTATGGAAATTCCCGATTCAGTTCTTCATCAAAGAGTAAAAAAGATTTTATTACCCAATAATTTTTTAGCTCACCTGAGCACAACGTGCTCAAGGTGAGCTTTTGTGATCGTCCGGCGTTTGTCGTCAACAATTTGGCTTGTTAACACTCTAGAGGCCATATCTTTTTACCAAATTTCATGAAACTTGGTCAGAATGTTTTTTTCCATAAAAACTTGGACAAGTTCGAATTTGGGTCATGAGGGAACAAAAAGTAGGTCATGAGGTCAAATCTTAGAAAAACCTTGTTAACACTCTAGAGGCCACATTTTTGGCCCAATCTTCATGAAACTTGGTCAGAATGTTTGTTTCCATAAATTCTTGGACAAGTTTGAATTTGGGTCATGCAGGGTCAAAAAGTAGGTCATGAGGTCAAATCTTAGAAAAACCTTGTTAACATTCTAGAGGCCACATTTTTGGCCCAATCTTCATGAAACTTGGTCAGAATGTTTGTTTCCATAAATTCTTGGACAAGTTCAAATTTGGGTCATGCGGGGTCAAAAAGTAGGTCATGAGGTCAAATCTTAGAAAAACCTTGTTAAACCAGAGCCACTTTTTCCCCTTGGTCAGAATGTTTGTTTCCATAAAATCTTGGACAGGTTCGAAATTGGGTCATGTGGGTTCAAAAAGTAGGTCATGAGGTAAAATCTTAGAAAAACCTTGTTAACACTCAAGAGGCCACATTTTTGGCCCAATCTTCATGAAAGTTGGTCGGAATGTCTGTTTCCATAAATCTTGGTCAAGCTCGAAAGTGGGTCATGTGATGTCAAAAAGTAGGTCAATATGAAAAATCCATCATATGTTGCTCATTTATAATCAGGTGAGCGATTCAGGGCCATCATGGCCCTCTTGTTTTCAAAACCCAATGGATGGTACAAACTAGGGGTATTACCCGATTGAAACAAAATCCTTATCTGTTGCTATGCGTTCAGTTACACTTTAAAGTCAGTAACGTTAGCATTTGTATCCCTGTTGTATCATAGAATAGAGAGTGTAAACTGGGGACCAAATCTATAGCAGTTGCAAGCGCTATGTTTTACTGAATGCAGTCCTGGTTTTAAGTTGATTGCATAGGTCATTTCCTTAACAGCTCTTGTAATTCAGAAGAACAGATATGATATCATGCACAATTCCTGGCTACACCCCAGATTCTTGCAGTGCAGGTGCACTTATATCATAGAAGCATGTAATGTGAAACTGATGCAAACTCTGTACATGTATATTGTTACACCCCCCACTTAACAGAAGGGGAGGTTATTGAGAAATCCCGCTAGTCACATCATATCATGCACATTATATGAAGACAAGGTGGGATGCAGGGGTATTTATCACTTTCAGTGATAGTTCTACTTTTATTTATTTATTTTTAGATAAATTGCTTTTTATATCAGCATTAAAATTTTCAACTGAAAGTGGAGGGGAGGGGGTATGACCTTTACCTTTAAATGTCAAGGCCAGATGGAAAATTGAGAATGGAAATTAATAAACAGAGGCTTGTTTTTTTAATAAATTTCAAAATATAAAACTACTTAGAGAGAATACATTCATGCATAATTTCATAATAATCAAGAAAAAATGATCAATAAATAAGTAAATGAAAATGTTTTGCATATTTAAGTTCAAAATTGAATGAACATTCCTCACCTATGATCAAGAAAAGCGCAGACGCAACACATGACTTCATTATCCGTCTTGCACCACATTTCAACAAGTTTCCCCGAATGTTTGGGGCAGCGATCCTCTGGCAGAATCACTGGATACTTGGATGGTTCTCCCAGGCTGTGGTCTTCATGAAATTCATTATGCTGCTCCAGACAAAATGAACACAAAAATTTATTACATTCCACACAGAATTTCACTGCCTGGATTATGTTGTTTTTCTTCACACATCTAGAGCATTTGTAATCTAATTGTTCCTCTCCTGGAAAAGCCTGCAGTTCCCTCATTGCGGCCATATTTAATGAGTTTTCCATTCAGACTGTATTGTTTTGATTTTTACCCCACTGACCTAGTTTAATGAAATTATTCATCACTTGCCTGTTTATAAAGCAGATAATTTACCTGTTGACGGATGTGATTTAGATGAGGGGAGGAAACTCCTGTAAATATGTACTTGTAAAGCTCTCAAGAGTAACTTCCCTTCCTCTTTTTTTTTTATCTTTCTTTTTTTGGTTGGGGGGAGGGGGGTGCATGCAACACAGAAAATGAGGGGAAAAAATGTAGTAGTTTTGGTTGAAGTGATGGAAGAGAAAAGGTTGTTAACATTTTTTTATGTGTATTTTTCCTACAACTAGATGGGAAAGTCATGCAGCTGACAACTTGAATTATAAATGAGAGAGGTTATAAGTATGTGCTGCATGTTTTACTGAGGGCTTGTTACAAAACTATAGAAACAGCATATAAATAAAAAAGCAGTTAGAATAGTTTTGTACCAAGCCATTGAATTACCTTATGCCATATCCAACTAAGAATTACATTTTAATTGAGTTCAAGTGGTAACTGTGTTTGTTTTTCAGGTACATGTTTAGCTTTATTCAGAAGGACAAACACTGCGAGAGTCTGGTGGAGAAATTGTGTCACAGATACAGAGCTACCAGGTATATATTAATTATGGGCACAGTGTTTTTGTTCTTTTAGCTCACCTGAGCACAAAGTGCTCAAGGTGAGCTTTTGTGATCGCCCTTTGTCCGGCGTCCGTCGGCGTCAGTCATCCGTCGTCAACAATTTGCTTTAAACGACATCTCCTCTGAAACCACTGGACAGAATTTAATGAAACTTGGCAGGAATGTTCCTTGGGTGAGGCTCTACAAAAGTTGCTAAAATAAAGTTGATCCATGAAGAACTCTGGTTGCCATGGCTACAAAAAGAAAAATCATTTGAAAACTTTAAAAATCATCTCCTTCAAAACTACTGGCCAGATTTCAAAATAATTTGGTACAGATGTTCCTTGGGTCAACTTCTACCAAAGTTGCTAAAATTATTCCGATCCGTAAAAAAACATGGCCGCCAGGGGCGGGGCTTATTTGCCTTATATATATAGAGAAACCTTTAAACATCATCTCCTCTGAAACCACTGGACAGAATTTGATTAAACTTGGCAGGGATGATCCTTGGGTCAGCCTATACCAAAGTTGCTAAAATGAACTTGATCCATGTAGAACTCTCGTTGCCATGGCAACAATAAGAAGAAAAAAAATATGAAAACTTTAAAAATCATCTTCTTCAAAACTACTGGCCAGATTTTAAAATAAATTGGTACAGATGTTCCTTGGGTCAACCTCTACCAAAGTTGCTAAAAAAAATTCCGATCCGTAAAAAACATGGCCGCCATGGGCGGGGCTTATTTGCCTTATATGTATATAGGGAAAACTTTAATCAACATTTCCTCTGAAACCACTGGACAGAATTTGATTAAACTTGGCAGGGATGATCCTTGGGTCAACCTTCACAAAAATTGCTAAAATAAACTTGATCCATATAGAACTCTGGTTGCCATGGCAACAAAAAGAAGAAAAAAAATATGAAAACTTTAAAAATCATCTTTTTAAAACTATTGGCCAGATTTTAAAATAAATTGGTACAGATGTTCCTTGGGTCAACCTATTTATCTCAGGTGAGCGATTTAGGGCCATCATGGGCCTCTTTTTTCCTCTATTTTTCACCATCTGTGGCTTTTCCAATACAAATAAAATAGTGCTTAAACCCAAAATTTGCAAAATATTATGATTATAACAAGAAAGTTTTAATTTTGTTTATTATTCGTTACACTGATCAGAATACTTTTGTTGTTAAAAAGAAATGTGTGGTAGTTAAAATACATATGAAGATCAAACTTCTTTTTTTTTTTAAAGTTAGTAAATAAAAAACAACTTTTTTTCCAGGGTTGATCGCCAGTGGCGAGATCTGTCATTTTGCTTGTCGATGCTGTCATACAGTGAGAAGTCAATAGCCAAGCTCCATGAGAACTTCATGTGTTTCGCCGACAAGCTGGCCGAAGAGGAAGTGTACAGCTGCTTCTGTAGTATCATCTCCAAGTCTCGGAGCTTCGCTAAACCAGAGGCTAAGGTAATGAAAAACTGTAATTCTTGTTGACATTAATTTTTTATTGAATTTGTATAAAAAGATTATTTGTGTGAATTTTGCTCAAAAAAGGTAAGGCTGAATAGATGGATATTTACATGGGGCATATATTCAAAGATATGGTTATCCACAAAGTTGTTATAAATGAATGCCTATCAAAATAGTTAGATTTCAAGGAACTTACAATGCAGTCATATTGAGTTTGCTGAAAAAAGTCTGTGCTTTTTATTTTAATGAATTTTGAAAATTTTAATTACGTTGTTTTGTTTTTTCCACAAAAGTCTGTGGCATTTATTATTGTTGAATGACATCTTTGAAAATTTTAATGTGACATTGTTGATGGGTTGTTGTTGTTTTTCCACAAAAGTCTGTGAAATTTATTATTTTTGAATGACATCTTTGAAAATTTTAATGTGACATTTTCGGTTTAAATGTGACTATGGCACTGGGGTCCCTACTTTCCCTTTAACTGCAGTGAAACAACTAGTGAAACACTAATTCACTTTCATGTCTGTCATACAATTTTCTGATTGTTTTACTTTCAGACATTGATAGATGAGTTGGAACAACGTATGGAGGGTTGTCACAAGAAGGGACTCAATGAAGACCAGTTGATGGAACGTGCTGGCAACTCACCCATAAAATCCAAGACTGGCAAAACTCCACGCAAAACAACCAAAACCCCTGCAGGTAAGAAAAGCTTCTTACGCTTTAACTTCTTGAGCTCTTTATTTGTTGGTAATAATGACTGTCACTGATAGTTCTTGTTTGCACTTTTGTCAAACATGCATTTCAAGGGTTTTGTGCAAAACTAGTGTTAATCTTACTTTATTTATATGTAGTTGAAATAAAGATAAAAAAAAACCCCTTCTTTAACAATATAAAATTCAAAATCTCAAATTATGAAAATAATGATCCCTTATTTTTGGTCATAGATTTAAATATGCTTTATGCCTTGGCAAACATAGCACATCCAGTTGTCTGATCAGGGTCTCTTGGGTTTGCTTATGCAATACTGTAGTTCAGATTCTACACAATCTGCATGGCAAAAAAAAACAACAACATGATTTCATAACATTTAAAGTTTAGAAAAATGATATTTATCAAGGCATATATCATGAGGATAGAGGTTAATACTATTGGGTTTCCATTTTACTCACAAGCAGTTAGTAAAATCATAATGCGTCTTCAGCTCGGAAAGGCAAGCCGACACGAGGAAGGCGGAAAGTCGACAGTTCAGATGAGGATATTGATTCAGAGAATCTCACTCCAGCCCCGCGGACGCAAAAGCCTCGGGGAGTGAAGAAGAAACCTATCCTTTCCTTCAGTGACAGTGACGATAGTGACATTGATCTGTTTGAAGTGGACAAAACGTCAAAGAAGAAAGGTGACTGTTATACTTGTATAAATTTGTTGCATCTTCTTTTGTTTTCTTGCTAATCATGAATGGTACCAATTTTATACTTTATAACAATGCAGGGAATCAGGTGATCAAAGTGGTAGGTTCCATCATGGGGTTTTAACACATTGTTATCTGTCAAAAAAACACACAAACACAAAAAATGAAAGTTAAAAATGAATGTAATTCTGCTCTATGTGTTTCATTTGTTTTTTGTTGTGTCACCTGCTGTAACCTGAAGGGAGAGCATATAGTTACAGCTTTGTCCGTCCGTCTGTCCGTCATCATTTTGTCCGGAGCATAACACAAAAACTGTAAGAGGTATCTACATGAAACTTCATATGTAGATAGATCTCAATGAGGAGAAGAGCATTGTACAAGAACCACAACTCTTGTTTTGCATAATTTTGGAGTTATTGCCCTTTGTTATTTTTCATACTTAAATTTTGTCTGGAGCGTAGCACAAAAAATATAAGAAGTATCAACTTGAAAATTCATAGGTAGATAGATATCAATGAGGAGAAGTGCAGTGTACAAGAACCACAACTCTGTTTTGCATAATTTTGGAGTTATTATCCCCCGCCGATGAAATCGGGAGGGGGATATTGTTTTGGCGTTGTCCGTCCGTCCGTGCGTCCGTCCGTCCGTGCGTCCGTCCGTCCGTCCGAATTTTGTCCGGAGCATAACTCCAAAAGTATTCAAGCTATTGCTTTGAAACTTCACAGGTGGACAGATCTCATTGAGGAGAAGTGCAGTGCACAAGAACCATAACTCTCATTAGCCTAATTTTGGAGTTATTGCCCTTTGTTATTTTTCATACTTGATTTTTGTCCGGAGCATTACTCCAAAAGTATTCAAGCTATTGCTTTGAAACTTCACAGGTGGACAGATCTCATTGAGGAGAAGTGCAGTGCACAAGAACCATAACTCTCCTTATCCGAATTTTGGAGTTATTGCCCTTTGTTATTTTTCATACTTGATTTTTGTCCGGAGCATAACTCCAAAAGTATTCAAGCTATTGCTTTGAAACTTCACAGGTGGACAGATCTCATTGAAGAGAAGTGCAGTGCACAAGAACCATAACTCTTCTTAGCCTAATTTTGGAGTTATTGCCCTTTGTTATTTTTTCATACTTGATTTTTGTCCGGAGCATATCTCCAAAAGTATTCAAGCTATTGCTTTGAAACTTCACAGGTGGACAGATCTCATTGAGGAGAAGTGCAGTGCACAAGAACCATAACTCTCCTTATCCGAATTTTGGAGTTATTGCCCTTTGTTATTTTTCATACTTGATTTTTGTCCGGAGCATATCTCCAAAAGTATTCAAGCTATTGCTTTGAAACTTCACAGGTGGACAGATCTCATTGAGGAGAAGTGCAGTGCACAAGAACCATAACTCTTCTTAGCCGAATTTTGGAGTTATTGCCCTTTGTTATTTTTCATACTTGATTTTTGTCTGGAGCATAACTCCAAAAGTATTCAAGCTATTGCTTTGAAACTTCACAGGTGGACAGATCTCATTGAGGAGAAGTGCAGTGCACAAGAACCATAACTCTTCATAGCCTAATTTTGGAGTTATTGCCCTTTGTTATTTTTCATACTTGATTTTTGTCCGGAGCATACCTCCAAAAGTATTCAAGCTACTGCTTTGAAACTTCACAGGTGGACAGATTTCATTGAGGAGAAGTGCAGTGCACAAGAACCATAACTCTCCTTAGCCGAATTTTGGAGTTATTGCCCTTTGTTATTTTTCATACTTGATTTTTGTCTCCTACCCATGAAATAGGGAGGGGAATATAGTTTTGAGTGAGTTTTTTTGGCAGTTTTTTGCGTCAGTTTGATCTTTTACAATGGAGTTACGGCCTCTGATTTATGTTCTGTAAAAACAGCTCCCATTCATGAACTAAATATATTCGGCGGGGGATTTCGTGTCTGTGACACAGCCTTGTTGCTCTTTGTTATATTTTTAATACTTAAATTTTGTCCGAAGCATAGCACAAAAACTATAAGAGGTATCGACATGAAACTATATAGGTAGATAGATCTCAATGAGGAGAAGTGCAGTGTACAAGAACCACAACTCTGTTTTGCATAATTTTGGAATTATTGCCCTTTGTTATTTAGCATTTATTCGGGGAGCATCCAATGGTTATACCGATTCTCTTGTTCCATCATGCTTCAGCAGGTGACACATGTGTTCCTAAGAACACTCTTGTATTAAAAGTTGAGGGTTAAATTCAATTGACTAATAACTCTTATTTTGAAACCTTCTGTTGGGCTTACCTTGATAATGCCATTTTTGTTTGAAAAAGCTTTGTTGAGAGAGCTTAATTAGAGAGAAAAAAAAATGAGAATAGGAGTCAATTCTGGTAACATTTGTGAATAAACAATGTAAAATGATATCCAAGTTTCATAAATTTCTTATAGAAATATATAATTAAGATTCATGTGTCTGATTTGTGTTTGCGATTTTCAGATTTTTCTCTAAAAAAATAAAATAAAATGAAAACAATTGTTCATTATAATATTCATTATAATTAGTCCCCTACCGGTGTTCACACCGGAGGGGACTATAGGTTTGCCCTCCGTCTGTCCGTCCGTCTGTCCGTCCGTCCGTCTGTCCGCTCAAATCTGGATCCCGCGATAACTTAATAACTAAGCAAGCTAACTTGATGAAACTTGGTATATGACTAGATGGCAATGTGTAGATTATGCACGTCGTTTTATTTTTGTTCTTCGACTAAAATTGTGGTTGCTATGGTAACGGAAATAGTGAAAATATGGCAAAAATGGGATCCCGCGATAACTAAGCGAGCTAACTTGATGAAACTTGCTATATGACTAGATGGCAATGTGTAGATTATGCACATCATTTTATTTTGTTCTTCGACTAAAATTGTGGTTGCTATGGTAACGGAAATAGTGAAAATATGGCAAAAAATGGGATCCCGCGATAACTAAGCAAGCTAACTTGATGAAACTTGGTATATGACTAGATGGCAATGTGTAGATTATGCACGTCATTTTATTTTGTTCTTCAACTAAAATTGTGGTTGCTATGGTAACGGAAATAGTGAAAATATGGTAAAAAATGGGATTGATTACCATATTGAGTCAAGGTGGAGCCGGTAGGGGACTTTATGTGTTGCATACAACACCAGTTACTTGTTTCAATGTTGCTTTTGCTGGGTTTTTTTTTGTTTTTGTTTTTTATTTCCATTTGAATCCTTATTGATGTGTGAATGCATGTGCAATTTCTGCATTTTTTTAACAGAATAAAGCAAAACAAATTGCCATTCATAGCATTAGAATTTTAATTTTCAAAGCTTGCATATTTTTTCCCTCTTGAATTAAGAAGTTAAAAGAGACAGGAGATGGAAACAGTTGGTTACATAAAAAAATGTTGTGCTATATATATTTTTATTTATTTATTTATTCATCAATTTTTTTTTCAGGCTGTTTTGTCTGCATGTCACACTTTAGTTTATCTCTGCGTTTGTTTGTTTGACTTAATGTTCTACACTGCATTCTTTTATATGTTAAGCTAGGGGATAGCCCCTTTAAATGCTTTTGAAGCTGCTCTTTCATGCCAAACTCTTTTGTGTTGCCTAAATGAGCCCCCCCCCCCCCATATTCTTGTTGGAGACCAGAATATGGCAAATTTGATAACAAGAGATGTTAATATACCTCATTTGAGTCAAGAATTTTTCAAGACCATATAAGGTGCAAAAAACTGGTCCAATCCAGAAATTGTCAAGCAGGATTTGCATAAATAATAAGCACTTTTACTGTGAAATCATTAATTTTAGTGGGACACTAAATTTTGTTGATTTTATGGAGGGTTTTATCAACGAATATTAATCCCCATGAAAACTTGTCTCTTATATAGACCTTATGTTTTCTAGAACGTAGGTCTATCATGAAATTCCCTTAGTTACAAAAGCAACAAAATTTAATGTCAACGAAATTCATGATTTTACAGTAGATTGAAACAGTAAATAGAGCTCTTCAGAAATTGAATAAATTAGAATTTAACCCTTTACCTCCTAAAGACGAGGGATTTTCACAATTTGAGGGAATTATTTTATCATGTTCTCTGACCTCTGGAAAGCAGTTTCAGTGTTGTAACATGTTACTTCATTAAGTAAATGTTTTCAATGAAAAAATGTTTCGTATAACTATTAGAAAGTCAATAAAGCAAAGTGTATGTAAATAAGGTTACATTAGCTTCATAATTATTGTTCACTGGGTTCCTCCATAAGCAGCTGCCCCCTCATCCAATTCGATGGGGATTTTTATCTGAGGGAGGGGAATTAGGGAGGATATTTTGGGGAAAGTACATGTAGGTGGTTACTTGGGGAAGTAATCTGTAACCAGCTATTAAGTAGGGTAAAAATGCCCGAGACACATTTGTAAGCACAGCCAACCCAGATCAATCTGCTCCTTTAAGAATCAGGGTCTCCTTTGTTTGATCATAAAATATTTGAACTCATATTGTAGTCTGCACAGTGAAGAAAACCCTTTATAATTGTTTTTAAATACCATATTTTCAGTAAGTTAATATCAAGTTATAAATCTGTATATGAATATTCATGAGGTCAAGATTTAAGGATCTTGAATTGATTAAAAACAAAAAAAGCAAAAGGGGTCCTAGCTTTCTGTATGTATACACAAGCAATGTCAATCCATAACGACCTATTATTCTGCTTTAGTTTGACGTTTAACCCCTGGTGCTTGGTGAGTAGTGCTTCATCATTACATCACTAACGCCTTGTGAGCTACTAACACCCGCTTTTGCTTTTGTGTATAGTTCTGTGTATAGCCCCTATGATGTTATTTGAGCAGTACTTTGGGGTCTTCAAATTTAGTCTATTTTACATCAATTGGGAGACATGTTCTTACAACTTTTACTCATCCCTCTCGACGATTCCTGAGTTGGTCCAGTACTTTGCGCATTGGTAGGTCATGAAAAACAGGGTTAGAACCCACAACCTTTAGTCTGCAGTTGGACTACATTGCCCACAGATTTAATTTCTTTAAATTTTAAACCTATTGTTTGTTGGAAGTAGCATTTGTTACTCCTTTTTATGCTCACCGAAGGTGACGCATATAGTCGCCGCTTCGTCCGTCCGTTCGTCCGTCCGTCACACTTTCCTTGTCCGGACTATTTCTCAGGAACTAACGGCTTGAATTCAACGAAACTTTATGGGAAGCTTTATTACCAAGAGGAGATGCGCATATCGTCAGCATGACCCGATTCCTAAATTTTTCACAGAGTTATGGCCCATTGACTTTTCGGCCTATAGTACATATTGCATGATTCTTGTCCGGGCTATTTCTCAGGAACTAATGGCTTGAATTCAACGAAACTTTATGGGAAGCTTTATTACCAAGAGGAGATGCGCATATCGTCAGCATGACCCGATTCCTAAATTTTTCACAGAGTTATGGCCCATTGACTTTTTGGCCTATAGTACATATTGCATGATTCTTGTCCGGGCTATTTCTCAGGAACTAATGGCTTGAATTCAACGAAACTTTATGGGAAGCTTTATTACCAAGAGGAGATGCGCATATCATCGGCGTGACCTGGTTCCTCAATTTTTCACAGAGTTATGGCCCCTTGACTTTTTGGCCTATAGTTCATATTGCATGATTCTTGTCCGGGCTATTTCTCAGGAACTAATGGCTTGAATTCAACAAAACTTTATGGGAAGCTTTATCACCAAGAGTAGATACGCATATCGTTGGCGTGACCTGGTTCCTCAATTTTTCACAGAGTTATGGCCCATTGACTTTTCAGCCTATAGATCATGTTGCATGATTCTTGTCCGGGCTATTTCTCAGGAACTAATGGCTTGAATTCAATGAAACTTTATGGGAAGCTTGATTACCAAGAGTAGATACGCATATCGTCGACGTGACCTGGTTCCTCAATTTTTAAGAGAGTTCTGGCCCCTACTACCATGTTGTTGACTAATATTCATGTCATTTGCCTAATTTAACAGGAGATATCATTTAAACAAAACCCCACAAAATTCAATATGCTAGTAATGTCAATCATAATCATGTCAGCTAATTGTTGTTTAGGCCATTATACACTATTTCAAATATCCAGTCATATGTCAAGAGTGTTGGTTAACCTCTTTGATATGAGCACACATTGAAATGTATGACTTAATTTTTAGTAGTATAAAAACTTTAAAAAAATCAATGAAAGATCTGATGAGTAACACGTATTATCATATTAAATAGTAAACTGTTACTAAGTCTCCAAATTAGAGTTGGTAAAACATCTCATCTGATGAGGAGAATAGATATGATTTAGGAATGGGGATTTCAACATATCCTCCCACCCATTGACCAAGGCCTTATTTGTAACAATGACGTTCTTCGGGGAGCATCTGTCAGTTCTACTGACTTTCTTGTTATGTCACCTGCTGTAAGCAGAGGTGATACATAGGGATCACATTTCCGTCGTCTGTCACTTTTTCCGTTACACTTTAGCAGATGACACACATGTTCCAAAGAACACTCTTGTTTTAATGGTTGCTAGCAAAGTAAACTATAGCTGATAAAATTTAGTACAGTGTACATATAAAACATAGAAGGCAGTTGCGGATATTGGAAGAAGACTTTCCTGTGGTGTCTTAAGTGCCAAGTGAAAAGTGGTTAAGGGATGGTGGAATGTTAAGTTGGGGGGAGATGTATATCTGGGCCATTATATTATTTGTTGGGTCGGTGATTTTATTCCTGCATAATTTATGTTGTAAGAGGTACATATTCTTATCGAGATGTTCTAAATTTGAAACAGGGATAAAGAATGTCTCTTTATTGAAACTAGAAACTGATTACCTTTGTGTGTATGCATTTGCCTTATTTAATTAGTTTTAGTTTGGTTAGTTTAGTTTAGTTTTATTTACTTGATGAATTTAGAAGTAATATATATATTTCAATCTTTGTTGAAGTTAACTACATGTTTTTCATGTGACTGATACTCACCTTTAATTCTGATCCCTTTATTGTATTTACTTTTCAATATGTCAAGCTTTATAAGACCATCGTCAGAATTTTGTTGGTTTGCAGTTGCACTGCCCAGAATTTTGTCAGCAGTGGTTTAGTCCCCTAGCAGTGTTTACATAGGAAGGGACTATAGGTTTGCCCTCCATCTGTCCCTTTGTCTGTCCATCTGTCCAGAAATCTGGACCCTGTGATAACATAAAAACTTAAGACAATATTATGAAACTTGGTATAAGAATAGATGGCAGTATGGAGATTCTGCATGTCACTTTGTTTTTTTTCTCTCTCTCGGACCAAAATTCTGGTTGCTATGGTAACAGAAAAATTATGCACCTCACCAGTAGGTTGCCACAAAATAAACCCCTCTTTGAGGATAAAATATAAAAAAATAAGATTGAAAATGAGTTGGAGCCTTTGCACAACTGCATACCAGTAAATTTTAATGATTGCCTTTTATACTGCTGCTTTGTAAAGTGATGTAGGAGCTTTTAGCCACACAATGAATTATATCAGTACTTTGAATACTGCTTCAAAAACAGCCATAATTTGTTCATAAGCTTAGCAATGTTAATGTGAATGTAACAAGTATGCATTAATCTTAACTGCTTCTTGGTATGCTAGGTATGCAAATTAATTGCATTTTATCGTACATTTTTTTGTTTTATGAAATGCTGATTTCTCTTAGATTTATGTAGTTTGTACATCGTAGTAACAAAATATTTCATTGGATTAGTGTAGAATTATTAAGACCAATCCTTTTGTCATTATCTTTCGATAAGGACTGAAAAAGGTACAGGAGCCTCCCAGTACAGTACATGGTTTTCATTATACTGTAGGTGTACAATGTAGTGCTGTAGGCAGAGTTTGCAGGTTTAAGTGTTAGGAATGTTGACCTAACAGCTTGTAAACTGCAATGCCTTTTTAGGGTCCCCCCTCCCCCTTTGCATCAGTATCAATTATTAGCTCACCTGAGCACAACGTGGCATTGTCTAGTGGACCTCCACTAAGTTTGTTCAAATCATGACCCTTGGGTCAAAATTGGCCCCGCCCCTTGTGTCACTTAATTTTACATAGGCTTATATAGGAAAATCTAGAAAAATCTTGTCAAAAACCCCAAGTTTAGATATTTAGTGAATAACATGGCCTTATAGACATCTACCAAGATTCTTCAAATCATTGCCCTGGGGTCAAAATTGGCTCGCCCCAGGGGTCACTTGATTTAACATAGGTTTGTATAGGAAAATCTAGAAAAATCTTCTTGTCAGAAACCACAAGGCCTGGAGTTTAGATATTTAGTATGTAACATGGCCTTATAGACATCTACCAAGATTGTTCAAATCATGGCCCTGGGGTCAAAATTGGCCCCACCCTAGGGGTCACTTGATTTAACATAGGTTTGTATAGGAAAATCTAGAAAAATCTTCTTGTCAGAAACTAAAAGGCCTGGAGTTTAGATATTTGGTATATAATATGGACTAGTAGACATCTACCAACTTTGTTCAAATCATGGTCCTGGGGTCAAAATTGGCCCCGTCCAAGAGGTCACTTGATTTTACAGAGGCTTATATAGGAAAATCTTGTCAGAATCTAAAAGGCCTGGAGTTTGGTATGTAATACGGACTAGTGGACATCTTTCAACTTTGTTCACATTATTGCCCTGGGGTCAATGATTTTACATAATATAGGCTTATATCGAAAAAAAAATTAGAAAAATTGTCTTGTCAGAAACCACAAAGCCTGGAGGTTAGATATTAATTTTGGTGTGTTACATGGCCTTATAGACATGTACCAAGTTTGCTATAATCATGGCCTTTGGGTGAAAATTGGCCCACTCCAGGGGACACTTGATTTTACACAGACTTATATAGGAGAGTCTTTAAAATATCTTGTCAGAAACCATAAGATCATGGATTTAGATGTTGATTAACATGGCCTTGTGGACCTGAACCAAGATTTGAAACCATGGCTCTTGGGTATAAATTGTTCCCGCCCAAGGGGTCACATGATTTTATAGCTATGACCATCAAAACTTTGACCGCAGGTACAGTTTTTCTGTGGAATTGCAATTATTTTGCCTTACTTCTTCATGACTGTTTTTCTGCAGGCCAGGTGGACAAGGAAAACACAAGTGAGGCGTCCGACTCGGAGCCACTGACCCCGCAGAATGTACCCCGTAAACAGGGCCGGAACAAGCGCCGCCTGACCTCCCTGCACTCGCCCCTGAGTCTGAACAACACTCCAGTCTAGTTAAGGATAGATGTACTTTATATAGATACTGGACCCAGTCTGTTTGTTCTATAATCAGTTTATTCACTGAACCAGTCTTCAGTTTCCTTCAGAGAAACAGATAAGCTGCGCATTTGTGTAATAGCTCTTTTAAAAAGCAACAAATGTTATTAAACTAATGAGGTAAAATTAATTAAATCTGGGAGACTTAGTTAACTGTAAGCTTTGCATAACATTACATCCTGGCAGCTACTCAACCCACTTTCATATCAGAGGATTTTTTAGTTGACTGATCTCTGAAAACTAGTAGATATACAATATCATCCCCCCTGTGTCATAATTTTAAGACACTGTATTATGATGTGTTTTTGTTTTGAAAGGTACTTAATAATTATTTAAGTAAATGAACAGGGGAATACTCAAATGGCCAATAAAGCTTATCTGTTCCTCTGGTACTTTATGTATTATTATTTATATCTATACTTTGTGCAGTCTTGTTCAATACTTTTATTCTGACATGAATTTTTGCTTTGTATTGAATTTGTATTTTGAACTTTGTATTTTGCTTGCTTTCAGTGAGAAGTTTTGTCCTTGAACTTCGGCATAATCTGTTTTTATGTCGTTTAGTCCAATCTGTTTAATTTTCAAAAAACAATTTAATCATTAAAAAAAATAATTTAATACGTTTTGGGGCATTTTTATTGGACAATAGGGGTCAGTGACCTTCAGATCTCAAGGTCACTCTCTCAGGAAATCATTACCTCCATGTATATTAATTAACAATTCTTCTGATCAGTTTCCTCATTCTTCATCAAGTTGTCACATGTATTTTATAATGGAAAATAAATATTAATTGTAGTTTTGTTAATTTTTACTTATTTATTCTTTACTGACCACTTTTTATTCTCTGACCAAACAAGTATTCCAGGATTTGCCACATTATTTGTTTAAATATATTTCTTGTTAACCTTGATTGGAAAACAAGTTCTTACAACTTCTGCTAATCCCTCTCGATAGTATTTAGACCAGTACTTTGCATCTTGTAAGGTCATGAAAGAACCTTGCCTCCAACAGGGTTCAAACTAATCTCTGGATCCATCAATGCACACTACCAGACCCCGCATCTGGCACAAGATGAATCTGTCTAGCACCCCCTCTTCCAAGAGTTCACATGCTAAAACCTAACTTCCTAAATCAAAGTAACTTGTAAAATGCTATGCTCCTGAAAAGAAAATTAAGGCTATTCTTTCACGTGATTTCATTGAAAACACAACTCTTCTCAAGTGATATGAGATTTTCTCTACTATGTCTTTCCACCAAAAGCATGTGTTAAAATAGGTGTACCATAAATGCTCTATCTCTGCTTCCACAGCTCATTAAAGTTATAAGGACTTACCTAGAAAATTCAATTGGAGGAAAATGGACAACAAAATTGCTTTCAATATTTTCACATGCTTTACTCTTCAGTTCATGACATATTATGTACTCAATAGATGCAATGTACATGAACACATACATGACAGTGATAATTATATGACCAAAAGTTATCTCCTAGACGCCACAAACATCTATGCTCTAGTGTGGAATAAAATCAATAAGAGCCGTTTCTAAAAATGAAATTCTTTCAGCTCCAATCACATGGAACAGATTTTCTCGACTCTGCAGAAAAGTCTGAAAATTTTAACAACTGATTCTTGCAGGAACAAAACTAGAGTTAAGAAAGACATTTTGTCCTCAAATACCCAGCATAACTTTTAGAATATGCAACAGGCATTTCAGAAAAGAAAATTAATGTTTGCACACTTAAAGTGTGCCCATATCATGAATCCAATCAAACTTATTATATTTTACACATGTTACAAAACATTTGCACATATATTTGGTCATTTCTTCTATTGCAAGATGTATACATCGTAATTTTTTTTACATTATCATTAGTGTCAAAATGATAGTGTGTTTTCACCTTATATCCAGGTTTAAGACTACGAACTGGATATAAAACGACTTTGACAAATATCACATATACTGATAAACTTTCTTTCCCCATAATATGTACAAAGTAATCCTCTTCACACGATATCTTTGTACAATAAATAGCGTACATAAAAATAATGCATAAATTGTAATACAAAGGTACTGGTTTACAAGAAAAAACCCTCAATCTTTTAGATTATTTAGCAAAAAAAAAAAAAAGAGGACCCCCAATACAGTCGAGCATTAAAAAGTGGAAAAAGACTGCACACGTTAAATGAATGTCACATGGTGAAAAGAATATGCAGCCTGACCAGGACTTGAACCCAGGGCCTTTCACTTAAGGGCAAATGCTCTACAGACTGACCTTCCTGGCTGCTTACATATGATGATGGAGATACCTTATCTTTTCTCCATAAAGGGACTGAGAACATATATACATGGACCTCAATTGACACAATGCTCAGACAATGGCGCCTCAAACAACACAAGGAAAGTGTGCAATATTTTGGTTGTCGAGTACTTTAAGTTCTCGGTTGCAGGATTCCCGTTTGGCATTTCAAGCTTGCAGCTAGATGTAGGAATGCTCAAAATTCAATAGCACTGCTGAGCAGACAAACATGATCTGTCATCATATA
The DNA here is from genome assembly GCA_021229015.1 of Solen grandis. NCBI lineage: Eukaryota > Metazoa > Mollusca > Bivalvia > Adapedonta > Solenidae > Solen > Solen grandis. The sequence continues at coordinate 69,456,844 of CM037781.1, read as the reverse complement.
AAATGGGCATCATAAATTATCATGACAAAGAAGTGGTTTGCTTAATCATAAAGGCTCCTTAGAATAGTGTATGTCAAACTCAAGTCTCCATTTGTATTTGACAATATTAAAATCCAAAATATCAAGGAAAATGATCAAATTGCCCAATTCCAGTGTTACCAATGGAGCTACTACACTCCCAACAATATTCATCAAATATTGATAAATAAACTTAATGCAATTCAATTAACAAGAAATTATTCAACAGTTCAAGAATATAACAAAATATCCCTCTATTGTTGTTTTTAATTAGGTTGTTTCATTCACCATCATTTTAATACAGTAAAGCTCCAGTATAACACAGTAACTGGGGTCTATGATTGGACGCAACTCCATTATAACATTATATTTGGACCAAAAGTGTGATACTGCATCTTATTGGGTCTCATTATTCACCATTTTTGGGTCAAATGTTGGATCACATATTGATTTTTGCATTATTATGGAGTATGTTCAATTGGATCTAAACTGTATTAGATAAATATATCCTTCCTTCATCTAATCCATCCTTCCAATTTCTTCACACATGCCAAGTTTCTGTGGCACCCCTATTATAATATCTGCACTCTGTCAGTACTCATTTTTCTACACACACACTTAGAAACGTCAGATGTTTCAACAATTGATGTAAATAGTTTTTCAAGTTTTCCCATCTTTATTTTCAGTCTTCCAACAAGTTTTCGTCTAGATCTATGTCCTGAAAAGAGAAAATAATTATTGCTCAATACAAGAAAACGGAAGAGATATTTCTTCTTTCCCACTGTATAATAATATTTATGTCTTACAAAATAATGGAATGATGAAAAAGAATGATAACTTCACATTAAATCTTTACCTCATGAATATTCATATACAAATTTATGACTTGATGAAAATGAATTGCCTGAACTTTAAACAGTCCATGAATCCATCAGGTTTTTCTGTGTAGAATCTGAGCTACAATATTTTTCAAGCTAATAGGAGACCTTGATAAGCTGTCTGATCTGGGCCTGTCAGTTTACCATTGCAGTAAAACATTATGAAGGGTTAACATCTATCGGGAATATAAAAGATGTCTTTGATATACGCAAGGATACGCATGTTTGACTTAAATGAATATGTATTTTTTAAAATAAATCGCAATAGCATGATAAAACGGTGAGTTATCTGATTTGTTTTACTTTTCCTGTAAAATAACTTCCAGACCAAGGGAATGCTACAGGGTGAAATCTGAAGACAAACCTTCCATATCGTTATGGAGTCCACCTTTAAATGTCAGTCTCAAGGTCAATATCAGAGATCTCAATCTTATTACAGATAAACTATCTTAACCCTTTCCCTCATATAGACTCATTTTGACGCCCTCAATAGGTATCACATAAAGCCTGATCTGCAGAAAACCAGTTAAACCTTACCAAATTTAATTACAAAATACTCATTTCCAGACCACTGAGGAGCAGCGAACAGCATAAAACCTGATCAGCCTGCGAGTTACTCGCAGGCTGATCTGGTTTTTTGCTGTTCGCATAGGTCTTTTCATGGTTTCCTCTATGAGGGAAAGGGATAAGGGGTCAATATAAAGGTCATGTCATGAGTCCATACTAGGGTCAATCTTGGAAGGCAACATAAAGGTCAATATCAGGGTCATTACTAACATCAATAAAGGAAATTTGGGATCAAATTCCTAATAGTCACTGAATTCATCAATTTCTGACAATTGGGGGAGATAAAGGGGTCACTCAAAACTGAGGTTAACATTTGTGATCAATCACTTAAATTTAACAGGAATGTTAGTAATCTATCTACATCTACATAGCTATGCTGTTTGCAGGGAAACCTGAATAACTGTTAAAAGGTAAAAAATTAAAACGTCCTTTAAGTAACCAATATTGGTGAATATTTTGTGTGGTCCGGATTCTCAAGACAATTCAGACTCTCCCTGTAAAGGGTTTCCAGGTCAGGAATCTGGTCGGACTGCATATTTTTCTCAACTAGTTACCATCACAAAATGAATGGGAAATGTTTTTCCTTCTCCTAAAAAGTTAATGCTGAACTTAAACAAGAGGGCCATGATGGCCCTGAATCGCTCACCTGAGAAACATTACCCTCAATGCCAATTATTGTATTACGAGTCATAGTGAATACATAATCTATGCAGAAGTACAGCAAGATCATCTAAATTCAACACAAAAACTGTACCTGCCATCCTAACTTCGAGGGTCATTCCTCTAATAAATCTATATAAAATCAAGTGACCCCTAGGACAGGGCCAATTTTGACCCAGGGCCATGATTTGATCAAAACTGGTAGATTTTCACTAGGCCATGTTCCACACTTGTGGTTTCTGATAACATTTTTCTAGTTTATTTCCTAAATAAGTGTGTAAAATCAAGATTGAGGTCTACTAGGGCCAATTTTGACCCCAGGGCCATGATTTGAACAATCTTGGTAGATGTCTATAAGGCCATGTTACACACTTAATATCTAAACTCCAGGCCTTGTGGTTTCTGACAAGAAGATTTTTCTAATATAAGTCTATGTAAAATCAAGTGACCCCTGGGGCGGGGCCAATTTCAACCCAATTTCAACCCCAGGGTTATGATTTGAACAAACCTGGTAATGATCCATAAGACAATGCCACACACCAAATATACAAGAGCCATGTTGACATGGCCATCCCCCGCCGAACGCTTGCTCTTTAGAAGATGTGTTGGAGAGTGGAATATTTCATTTTTAAAAGAAAATTTTTGGTAATGAAGACTGATGTTTAAAGTGATTATAGATATGAAACCCATGTGAAGACCTACTAATTCCTCTATTTTTAGGTCTACAGGTAAGAGTGATAAAAATTAAGCCTGAAAAATAACAAAGGGCAATAACCAAAACATTATGAAAGGTAGAGTTATCATTCTTGTGCACTGCACTCCTCCTCCATAAGATCTATCCACCTATGAAGTTTCGAGTTGATATCTCAAATACTTTTCGAGTTATGCTCTGGACAAAAATTAAGTCTAAAAAATAACAAAGGGCAATAACCCAAAAATTAGGAAAGGTAGAGTTATCATTCTTGTGCACTGCACTCCTCATCAATGATATCTATTCACCTATGAAGTATCAAGTTGATACCTCAAATACTTTTCGACTTATGCTCTGGACAAAAGTCTAAAAAATAACAAAGGGCAATAACTTAAAAATTATGAAAGGTAGAGTTATCATTCTTGTGCACTGGACTCCTCATCAATGATATCTATTCACCTATGAAGTATCAAGCTGATACCTCAAATACTTTTAGAGTTCTGCTCTGGACAAAAATTAAGTCTGAAAAATAACAAAGGGCAATAACTCAAAAATTATAAAAGGTAGAGTTATCATTCTTGTGCATTGCACTCCTCCTCAATAAGATCTATCCACCTATGAAGTATCAAGTTGATACCTCAAATACTTTTAAACTTATGCTCTGGACAAAAATTAAGTCTGAAAAATAACAAGTAACTGGTGTTGTATGCAACACATAAAGTCCCCTACCGGCTCCACCTTGACTCAATATGGTAATCAATCCCATTTTTTGCCATATTTTCACTATTTCCGTTACCATAGCAACCACAATTTTAGTCGAAGAACAAAAATAAAATGACGTGCATAATCTACACATTGCCATCTAGTCATATAGCAAGTTTCATCAAGTTAGCTTGCTTAGTTATCGCGGGATCCCATTTTTTGCCATATTTTCACTATTTCCGTTACCATAGCAACCACAATTTTAGTTCAACAAAAATAAAATGACGTGCATAATCTACACATTGCCATCTAGTCATATAGCAAGTTTCATCAAGTTAGCTTGCTTAGTTATCGCGGGATCCCATTTTTGCCATATTTTCACTATTTCCGTTACCATAGCAACCACAATTTTAGTCAAAGAACAAAAATAAAATGATGTGCATAATCTACACATTGCCATCTAGTCATATAGCAAGTTTCATCAAGTTAGCTTGCTTAGTTATCGCGGGATCCCATTTTTGCCATATTTTCACTATTTCCGTTACCATAGCAACCACAATTTTAGTCAAAGAACAAAAATAAAATGACGTGCATAATCTACACATTGCCATCTAGTCATATACCAAGTTTCATCAAGTTAGCTTGCTTAGTTATTAAGTTATCGCGGGATCCAGATTTGAGCGGACAGACGGACGGACGGACGGACAGACGGACGGACAGACGGAGGGCAAACCTATAGTCCCCTCCGGTGTGAACACCGGTAGGGGACTAACAAAGGGCAATAACTCAAAAAATAGGAAAGGTAGAGTTATCATTCTTGTGCACTGCACTCCTCCTCAATGAGATCTATTCACCTATGAAGTATCAAGTTGATATCTCAAATACCTTTTGACTTATGCTCCGGACAAAAATGTCGGACGGACGGACGGAGACTATTACTATATCCCCCCGCCGAAAGGCCTTGTGGTTTCTGACAAGAAGATTTTTCTAGTTTTTCTTATATAAGTCTATGTAAAATCAAGTGACCCCTTGGGTGAGGCCAATTTCAACCCCAGGGTCATGATTTGAACAAACTTGGTAATGGTCCATAAGACAAAGCCACACACCAAATATCTAAGCTCTAGGCCTTGCAGTTTTGGAGAAGAAGATTTTTAAAGATTTCATTTTCAAAATCTATTTTTAGCTCCTGTGACCCAGATATGCAATGGACCGGAACCATTTGAACAACTTTGGTAGAGCTTCCTGCAAGAAACATCACAGGCAATTTTCATCAAATTTGGCCTGGTGGTTTTGGAGGAGATGTCATTTGAAATCATTGTGGACGTTGGATAGCCTTTGATCCTAAAAGCTCACATGAGCACTATGTGCTCAGGTGAGCTAATAAAAAAAATAGTAATAATTTAACATAATGTAAAATATGTTGTACTTTACTGACAGTAAGCAACAGCCATTTTTACCACTACCATACAGAGTTGGCCACTGATATATTTAGATCTGCACTCTTACTCCATACAGACAAATTAATAACGTGACACCAAATTTCCTCAAAATGAATTATGAATATGCATATCAATTTAACTAATAGCTGTACAAAGCCCAGACAAACAAATGCATGTGAACCTTGCTTTCAATAGTCGACAAACTTGCAACAGTTTTGTGTCATGTTAATAATCAATGTAACATTTGCAGGGACGGTTCTGCTCACCAATAATTGACAAATTATTTTATATTTTTGAGAGTTATCACCCTTTGTAAACAGTGTTCCCAAACAGCCCCAGTTTTTAGAAGTTTTGTAAGAGAGTTACAAAAATTCAATAAATTAAAAAAAAAAATCTTCCAAAAGCATGAAAGAAATGGTTATCATTCACTCCAAGTGAAATGATAAATAATTATTTTTTCTCAAAAACATGGAATAATAAATATGTCTTTATGGAGTAAAAGGCAGGAACTAACCAAGCCATGCTACTATTACCCGTATTTACCTGGGTTTCTGCTGATTCGGCCCCCTGGTGAACAAACAAGGGGAGTTAACTTAGGTCCACTTGGTTATATATGAGTACAGATGATAAACAACTTAAGTCCAATGAAGAAAATCATATGACATATCATAAAATACAAAATTACACACATCTTCAGAGTCTTTGGCTGATATTTATATATATACTTATTCGTCTTAAGCTGATATGGTACATTTTCTTACAACTTATGCTTATCCGTCTTGATGGTTTTTCGGTCTGACCAGAACAAGGCACCTGTTAGGGGCAAGGAATTTTTATGGCCTTCCCAGGCACAAAGTACTGGTCAACAACCCAGGAATTCAAGAGGAATTTTGTTAGTTATAAGAGCTTCTTTCCTTATTGATGTAAAAATAAATATGATTTCTTCAATGAAGCTATTTTGTTGATTGTATAATGATTCTGGTTAACACACAGATGATGTGGAAAGAACACTTCTATCTCAAGCCTATTAGTCCCACATTTAAAACAGGGTTCCCACAGCCTGGTAAAAATCAGATTATTTTTTGGTTGGTAAATTTTGGGAATTTGGCAAAAGTATGGCAAAAATCAAGGAATTCTGAAACCAGCCTTTTAGGCTGACCAATTAATTGAAAAATTAACAGAAGGATAAGAGCTTAAGCTTTTATGCCCTGTAATTCAATTCCTGTTTAGGTATAGGCCCCATAATAACCATCAAAGCCAAGCATATAACTTCACAATATAAGCTTTTTAAATGTCAAACCATGGAAATCTTAAAGGCAAATTGACATGTTATGACATGACAGAAATTCTTTTATTACCTCCCCTTTATAATTTTGTTGTCTTATTTCCCCTGAAAACTACAAAAAAAGTGATTTTCTCCATTTTCCTATGGTAAAGTTTAGATGTGTTCATGAATTTTTATCAAAATCATATATGTATCTTTCTACCGTGAGTTTTCCTTGAAATTGTATATTTCCCATAGACTTCAATGTTAACTTAAATACAGATTATCTCCCCTACATCTAATAAAATTTGGAAAAACTCTTGGTGAAACATTTTTTATTTTTGGATGTCTTCAAAGTGACAGAGTTTCATAGAAATATTTCCATCCAGTGGCAAGATATTGAATATGAGTAGGGAAAGAGTCATCTGTAATTTGTGGGAACCCTGTAATAGATGGGCAGCTTTAGATGTCTGTGATTTTCCTAGGATAAAATGTTATGAACACCCCTCAGTCAAATCTATCAAATAAACCTAACTAAACAAAAGCAAACAAACACAAATTATTTATTTTCCTCATCTGTAAGCGACAAGTCAGTGAGCAAATAATTTTTTATTTTTTTTTAGCACAAGTGGCTGCTAGCTGGGAGGTAAAATGTGATTTTTTTTTTGGATTTTTTTTTCTAAATCTTGAAGCTGGCTGCTTAAAAATGACTTGATTGCCTCGTACAAGTCCTCTTAACATGGGTTCAACAGTACTTGTCTGTAGTAATTATAATCAAACCTGTCTTAAGTAACCTTAAGGGAACAAAAGGCCACTTATGACAGGTGACTGTTAACACAGATTTAAACATGTATATAAATACTCACTGCTGCATCATTAACATCCAAGTTCTCAAGGTCAAGTTCCAGCTCCTTCTCGAGGTCTGCCATCTCCTTAGCTCCAAGGTTTGGCTGTTCAGGGACTGCTGACTGGACCTGAAGATAAACAAGAGCTGTCAGAGGACAGCACGCTCGACTATTCAAAATGCTTGTTGGTAAATCAAATGAAATCTTTTTCAATTCTTGCCCTTCACATACCCTGTACATAATAATAGTCAAAAATGATATACCTTGATAGTCTGATACCCCTTAATATTTTTATGATGTCTAAAATCAATCCCATGCCTTAGTTACTGAGACATAAGCACAATACCACTGTGCATGCAAAACTTTAACCAAAAATCCAAGTTAGAAAAGGGCCTTAATTTGTATAAAATTCAGTCCAAAAGTTCTCCTCCTTGGTTTTCTGATGCCCCTGAAGACACTCCTTAACTTTCTAGTCAATTCCACAAGCAATTTCTGAGATATAAGCTGGATAGTAGCTTGAATGCAAAAATTTAACCAAAATTCTAAGTTAAAAGGGGGACATTTTAATATATTCCATCAAGTGTTATCTTCCTTTATAGTATGATACCCCTAAACATATTAAAGATGTTTCAAATCAATCCCATGCCTGGATACTGAGATATAAGCATGAGAATATCTTGCATGCAAAACTTTAACCAAAATTTTTAAGTTAAAAAGGGGCCATAATTCATATTAAATTCCATCAAGAGTTATCTACCTTGGTTGTCTGATGCCCCTGAACATATTCATAAACTTTCAAGTCAATACCATGAATGGTTATTGAGATACAAACTAGATCGTAGCTTGCACGCAAAACTTTAACCAAATATTCTATTGCATGCAAAACTTTAACCAAAATTTCTAAGTTAAAAAGGGGCCATAATTCATATTTAATTCCATCAAGAGTTATCTATCTTGATTGTCTGATGCCCCTGAACATATTTATAAACTTTCAAGCCAATACTATAAATGGTTATTGAGATATAAGGTTGATAGTAACTTGCACGCAAAACTTTAACCAAAAGCTGCAACGCCAACACCGATGCCGACGCCAGGGCGACTACAATAGCTCTCATATTCTTCGAATAGTCGAGCTAAAAATCATAAGGAATACCTCATCTGCATTACACTGGACACTAAAACTCAGCCTTGAAGGACCCATGATAAAGCAAGTACAAAACCTGGGGCTTACATTCACAAAACATCGTAACCCTTTCCCTCATAGACTCATTTTGACGCACTCAATAGGTACCACCTAAAGCCTGATCTGCAGAAAACCAGAGTTAAACCTTACCAAATTTAATTATAAAGTCCTCATTTCCAGACCACTGAGGAGCAGCGAACAGCATAAAACCTGATCAGCCTGCGAGTTGCTGGCAGGCTCATCTGGTTTTATGTTGTTCGCATAGGTCTTTTCATGGTTTCCTCTATGAGGGAAAGGGTTAAATTAAGTATTTCTTAATTCTAGTTCATCCAATCATTGCACTGGAATATCATGAATAGATGGTATTTAAAGGTAAATTAAACGCCTGAATGTCAGTCAAGGTGTCAAACATAAAATAGTTTCAACAAACTGGTTATTGATCAAATGTTTTATTTTATGCTAACTGATGAAATGCTGTGTTCTATCAGTGAGATAAAATCCATATCCCACAGTGTGATGATATAGATCTGCTGGGACTACTTTTTTTTTACTTATTTACTTATAAAGGAAATGTAGCAGCAGTTAGCATAACATATAAAAGAAAATTTGTTTGAGTGGATATGGGTTATATCTCATCTCAAAGTGACACAATTTTCACATTTTCACTCACGCTACAAGCTCGTGAATATATGAAATGTATCACTAATGGATGAGATATAACCCATACCTACTCAAACAAATATTCTCTATATCTAGTTCTGACAGCTGAGTATGATCAAAACTGTTATTAAAGTTTGAAGATTAGTACACTACATGTGAACACTGACTACATGTGAACACTGGTAATTTTTTAATTGACGAGCGAGGTATAATTCAGTGTCATCAATCTGAATGTTGCAAGAATCCTATTGACGTTCCTAGCTTGAAACCTACAAAAGAAAGCTTAGAAAATGCACAAAATACTGGTAAAGGAGGAAAGGGAAGAAGCGTCAAATCTAGCTTTCAACTAGCATGTTACCCTCTTGCTGAAGTCAACATCAATACAAAGGATAATATGCACATACTAGGGTGTAGGGATGCAAAACTTACCAATTTTCTGTTGACAGAGCTGACTTATCACTTAAACGACAATTACCATACCTAGTAATTCATTTGTTTGCATTAGTTTAAAGTCTTAACAACAGTATTTCAGTCATTTAGGGACTGTCTGTGTGGGCAAAACTCCTGACCTAATAGGCCAATCTCAGCAATAATCAATTTCCAAGTATTTTGTGTACGTCAAGGGCCATAACTTCTAAGTCATTCAAGCGATAATGCTGGATATCGAACTCATCCGTGATATTATGGCCATGCACATGTGTGAAAAGTTTGAAAAGGATTGGACTAACGGTATTGAAGTTGGAGCCCGGACAATCATAATTTCAAGTATTTTGTGTACGTCAAGGGCCATAACTTCTAAGTCATTCACGTGATAATGCTGGATATCGAACTCATCCGAGATATTATGGCCATGCACATGTGTGGAAAGTTTGAAAAGGATTGGGCAAACGGTATTGAAGTTAGAGCCCGGACAACAAATGTTCCACGCCCACCCACCCGCCCGCCCGCCGTGAGTGTTCACATAATACGCCTCATCTTAAGATGGGCGTATAAAAAGGCGTAACTCCTGAGCTAATTGGCCGATTTCAGCTATAATCGTGCTTGATCGATAAATTATTGTCATAAACATTGTCATAAAGTTTGAAGATGATTGTCCAAAAAAGTGAAAATGCTAAAAAGTAAACAAAGTGAAATCTGTCATTTTTTAATATTAAAAGGGGCAGAACTCTTGACCTAACTGGCCAATTTCAGCCATAATCGAACTAAATTGAGATATTATGGTCATAAACATTGTCATAAAGTTTGAAGATGATTGTTTTAGAAATGAAGATGCTTGAGTGTAAACACAAAAATTGCTGACAATGCACAACGGACACTCTAAGGATCACAAAAGCTCACCCTGAGCTATGCTCAGTAGAGCTTAAGAAAAAGGCATTATTTAAATTCAACTTTTTCTCTGGTTATAACCAAATTTTTCCCAAAACAAGGGGGTGGGTGAAGGAAGCAATTTTGCAGTTTGGAATACAGTGCAGCTCCATTATAACGCTAGATACCATATTAAACTGGACTTTATTGTCATTGCTTTCACCCTTTACCTCCAGAATATTCATGTACAAATTTAGGACTAGATGAATATTTATAAACTGAACTTAAAATGGTATTTGAAATCATGATTTTTTTCTTTGCCACACAGGACTGTGCAGAAACTAAGCTGCAATAAGGTATGAGCAACAGCAGCTGTAAGTTCTTGGTCTGCTCTGTTTGCCAATGCATCAAAATCAGTCTATATAAAGCGAGGGTTAAAATGCTCTAAACGCACAAAACATTGATACAAGGTTCAGTGTTGAAACGCATTATATTGGATATCACATTATAATGGTGCATGTCATGATAGATCTACACTGGTATTAATCCTTTCCATTCATTTTAAAAAGCTAGAGAAAAATCCAAGAGAACCCACTGCCAACACACATCATGAATGGTTTCCCTCTTTTCATATCTGTCAGGCAATGCAGGGAACCAATTCAATCCCACAATACATACTGCCTGGTTCCCTTCCTCCTCCTCCTCCTCCTCAGAGCTGGACTGGTTACCATTGTCTACACACTGACTGGTTTCCAGCTCTGGCAAGTCAGAATCTGTGTCCCAGTCGTAGCCTGACTCTATTTCGTCAGTCTACAGAAATATCAACAAATGATGAACATCTGTACTTTTCCCATAACCGCATGAATATTCATGTGTCCAAAGGAAAGAAAAGTGCAGCTGGACCAAAACTTAAACCTTTAACTCCATGTAATGTTAGCCATAGTGGGATTACATTTACCACTACTAAGAGTATACATGTTAAAATTCATGACTTGATGGATTTTGATATACGGAATCTTAAATATGGGTATATCCTTTGTGCACCAGGCCTATCCTTACAGCGAATGTCTTTAGTGTATTGAAATGGGTAAAAGATCGCTGCCTCAGATATGGGCCAATCTTAACAGTGATTCCCTGTAACATTTTGAGATGGGTGCCTTTTTTGTAGGTTTAAAACAAGATGCTAGATTCGGTGTATTTTTAGTAAAAAGTAACCCAAATATGTTTTTTTTTCAGTTGTCGCTGTTTTTCCACACTGAAAATATTAACCAACATATCAATATATCCTATATCTCCAGAAAATTGAAACTTTAATAAACAAATTGAAACACTTATATAACCTGAAAATCAAGTTACATTTTAAATCATTCATTTTAATAAAACTTTAAATTAAATACATCAATTAGGCAATTTTCTAAAATTAATTAATTTCAGGCTTCCTATGCTAAAATGGGGTCAGGTTTTGAGGAGGGAAAAATTTTACCTGTTTAAATACATTACAGGCATTCACTGTAAAGATTGGCCCGTTTCTGAGGCAGGGTTCATTCTAGAACGCGCCTTTGCGTATTTGGCGCACAGAAATATTGTTTGGCGCAAAGAAAATACTGGTAATGTGCCGATCAGGCGCATTGTATGCAGAGAAATAAGCTTTGACAACCGGAACATTATTCTGATCATATAATAACACATTATCCAGTGCACTATCAAAATTATAACCGCTTTTATTAAAGCATCTCTGATTTGCTGTGACAGCAATATTTTCATCATGTTAGCATATTACGACCAATCAAAATCGGCGTTTCTTTTCCAATTCGTAATTTGCAAAGATGGCTGAAAAACGAAAGCGAAAGACGCTTTTCGACTATGGTTGAAGCAACAAAAGACAAGTAGTGATGAAAATGATAATAAATCAGTGGAAAATAATGATAAAAGAGGCCCCCAACCAATAGTTGAACGGATATGTCAGATACAGTTACTGTTAGTTTTTCTCAAGAAAGTAAGCAACATTTAGCTTGAAAAGTTTTCTTGCTTCAATACGATAACGATAAAAGTATACTGTATTGTGAAGTACATATGCAAAAAAAAATCTGAATAAATAAACAAAATTCTCTAAGAATGCACTTGCATTCAAGTATGAAAACCAGGTATGCAGAAAGTAGAAATCATGTGGGTGAACTGAAAGCTGAATAAATGAAACGGTAATTGAAACCGAATTTTCTGCAGCCGTATATAAATTTGACTTCAAAAGTGCCCTTAAATACTGGAAAGAGAAGAAGCACAGAAGGCCTTTAATGGCTAATGATAGTGATTGTTTGTCATAACCAAAACATGATGTTGTTCAACAAACTTAAGAAGTTCAAAAATTTAAAAAAGTTCTAAAGTTTTAGTTTTCTTCATAGTTAATGGATGTTTCAAATACACTAGCAATAATGAATGAAATTTAAGAGGCATGGAACACTCATAAGTCACTTTTTGTTTGTTAAGATATATTGTGTTTTGACCCCTGTGTTTTTAGGAATGTCCCCACTTTTTTGCCAACAGTGGGCCCTTTGACCCCACTGATTTCATTTCTAGAATTAACCCTGTGAGGCAACGATTTTTTTATCCGTTTCACTATGTTACATGAGCGCAAAGGATATGAAACAATTTTTCTTTGCCATGCACACATTGTAAAATATGAGTTACAATACTGAATTGATTAAATGGCAAGTTTAAGATGTATCTTGTATAGATCAAAACTAGTTGGTACAATTGAATAATTTATATATACTATAGTTTTGAATTTCCTGACATGTTCACATTAGAAAGAGTAAGGATCTTGAAGTACACAAACCTTAAAGCTCTGATGATCTTTTTCAACCAATCTTTAAATTTTGGCAAATGACAATGTTCTTGAAAAATACCCTAAACATTCAAGGAATTTCCAAGAATATTTGAAATTGTCTTCTAACATTACTATAATAGGCAATACATGTGCATAAACATTTTACAAAATGCATTACGAGTTGTTATCAAACAATTCTGTACACTCTTGAACTGTAAAGGTGAACTAACCTGAGTAAAGATATTAAAATGAACAAAAAGGCCATAGAGGCCCTGAATAACTCACCTGAGTATAGGGTTACCATAAATACATACTAAAACATTTTGAAGTCTGGCCAGTACTTCTGAAGATGATTTTTTAAAGTTTTCATAATTTCTTTCTTTACATTGCAATGGCAACCAGATTTCTACATGGATCAAGTTTATTTTAGCAACTTTTGTGAAGGTTCACACAAGGATCATCCATGCCAAGTTTAACCCTTTCCCTCATAGAGGAAACCATGAAAAGACCTATGCGAACAACATAAAACCAGATCAGCCTGCGAGCAACTCACAGGCTGATCAGGTTTTATGCTGTTCGCTGCTCCTCAGTGGTCTGGAAATGAGGATTTTATAATTAAATTTGGTAAGGTTTAACTGTGGTTTTCTGCAGATCAGGCTTTATGTGGTACCTATTGAGTGCGTCAAAATGAGTCTATATGAGGGAAAGGGTTAATCAAATTCTGTCAAGCGGTTTCAGAGGAGATGTCATCTAAAGATTTCACTATTTACATATACAGCAAATCAGCCCCGCCCCTGGCGGCCATGTTTTTTTATGGATCAGAATAATTTTTGCAATCTTGGTAGAGAGTTACCCAAGAAACATCTGTACTAAAACATTTTTAAATCTGGCCAGTAGTTTTGAAGGAGATGATTTTTAAAGTTTTCAATTTTTTTTCTTTCTACTGCCACGGCAACCAGAGCTCTACATGGATCAATTTTATTTTAGCAACTTTAATGAAGGTTCATCTAAGGATCATCCCTGCAAAGTTCAATCAAATTCTGTCATATATAAGGTAAATTAGCCCGGCACCTGGCGGCCATGTTTTTTAACATATCAGAATAATTTTAACAATCTTGGTAGAGAGTCAATTTTTTTTCTTTCTACTGCTATGGCAACCAGAGTTCTACATGGATCAAGTTTATTTTAGCAACTATTGTGAAGGTTCACCCTAGGATCATCCAAGTTTAATCAAATTCTGTCCAGAAGTTTCAGAGGAGATTTTTCTGACAATGAACAACGGACGCAGAGTCATCACAAAAGCACAATGTGCTCAAGGTGAGCTAAAAAGCAACTATGAAAACCACAATAACATAAAAATTATCAAGCAAAATAAATAAAAAGAAAATTAAATTATTATTCATTAATCTCCTTGGAGAATATATTTCTAATTTAGACACAATAACAGCATACTATCAGAATGACAAATATTTCAGTAACTATATTTCTTATAATTACCAGACAGTACTTGTCACAGGGAGACTCGAAACTGGGGCCTTGTGCTTACAAGGTGATTGCTCTGCCAAAGGAGCTACCTTGCCACTTACACACATTTTTCTCCCATATTGTAATTTATCAGTACCAAGACATACTGGTGTTTTTGTAAAATTGTCTATCATAAAATAAGAAATTACTATTTCAAATCTAAAATCACACAAACGAGTCTGTAGGCTCTGGGGATTAGTGAATTAGGGCCCAGGGTGACAGGGTCTGATGGGGAAAAATCATCACTAAAGCAATGAATAAATTTAAAGATTAAGAATGTGTTAATGGAAAGTAAAGTTAAGTAAAGCCAATCTACATGTCTCTTCTAAGTGCCAGATTGTCAAAAACCAGTGCTTTGCATTTCATACTGAAGGCATGTTTCCTTTCATTTTATGTCCCACCAACATTACTTGAATCATTTGGTCTACATGAGACATTTATAGTGCTGCCTCAATACCTTATCACATCAATGACAAGTGGCAAGTTATCCTGACACCAAGCCAGCTTGTTCTACCCTAATACACTGATTGCCAAAGCAAGGGAGATATGCCAGATTTTGAACAAAATTGGTATGTTGTGGCTAAGGATCCTAAAAACCGATTTTTTACCGGTTTTGACCGATTTTGATCTCAATCGACCGGTTCAGATTTCAAAGTACCAAAAAACGGTCGAAAAATCCATAATCCTCGTCAAAACTTTCAAATCGGTCCAAACGGTTCATATAAGTCTCTCTTACACACCAATTGACTACTCTTGAATTTCCGTGTGCCTCGGCAGGGTCATGGGTCAGGCAGGACACCCGCTAGGTCATTATTGGGCAGTTAAGATGAAGGATTGACGTTTGTACTTAGCGTTATTTGACGGTGCCGTGTAATTATCTAGCGTAAATAATGACCATTGCTTGTTTGCAAACTGTAACCGGTCGACTTTTAAATGCGGTAATTAATGACAATATCAAAGGCTAATCAAAATGTTTGATCTCCTTAGTAATTTGTAATTTGTAAGAACAAAATAAAAGAATTAAAAAAAACTGATAACTGTTTGGTGTTATTACTCAACGACTGCTTCCAACAATTTATTGATTCGTTAGAGTCATATACAGACCGTCATATACATGCACTTCCGGTAAACAAACTTTCGATTTCGTAGAGGTAAATATTGCAGAAAAATACCTTATTATGCCAACAGGATGCTGAAATATAATAAAAGATCTATTTTCACACTGCAAATGATTCAGGGTATGTTGATTGAAAATATCAATGTTATTTTTTTTTCGTTTTTTTTCGGCGGGGGGGGGGGGGTACGGAACGGAATTGTTGTAAAGGGGGGGGGGGGATTTTGCCGTCGACCGGTTGAGATTCCAAAATTTTAGGCTGTGGCGCCAAGGACGGATGGATACTTTAACCATTTAGCCAAAACCCCCAATTTGGGATACTTTAACCTTTCAAGAACTGGTCTGTATCAATCTGGCAATAAGAGTCATATAATTCAATATAAGGTGTAGGCAACTACACTACATAATGGTGCATCTAGTGTTACAAAAAAACAAAAAACAATAAAGAAATCCAAACTTGTGAAAAAAATCAATAGAAACATGTTACATGTTTTTTCTAAATTCTATTTTCTGGAGGAAAATCAAAGGCATTGTACTGAGAAAGAAGCTGTGACAAAAGTTTCACAAAGCCATCAAAATGAATTTCAAAAAGTGTGTGTGTGTGTGTGTGTGTGCAGAAATGATCCATGCATGAATGAAGTTGTTACAGGAACTCAAACCTTTATCCTCATGAATATTCATATACGAATTTATTAATACGAATTAACTGAACATTTAATTATTACATAAAACACTGGATATTTTTTTCTTCACTACTCAATTATTTCTGTTGTTTTTTAACACAAGTTTGAACTATTGTGAAAATTAAATGTGCAACCATCTATTAACACCAAAAGCTTGTAACATCTAGGCTACCTGTTCTGCAGATTTTGACTGGGGCACCGGTTCCGGTTTTTTCTCTTCTTGTTGTGTTGCTTGGGTGCCGGAAGACTCTGCTTCCGGATCAGAATCCCAGTCAATATTATCACTGTCTTTCTCCTGGATAACAGTGTGAATATATGGGATAATGGGAAGGGAGAGGGGCAATGTTGCACTTCAAGAGTGTAAGACACAAGGGTTCTACTGTAACTGATACAGAGTTTAGAGATGGTGTGATAGTATTTCAGTCATATAGCAATGTCCTGATAATTATACAGTCGACATTGTATTAAGAGACCGCTCAAGGGACTGCCAAAAAGTGGTCGCTTAATGAAATGGTCTCTTAATAGATTTTGTTTGGAAATCCAGGCAAACAAGTCATAAATATACAAACTGTAAGCTAAATTGTATCATAACGTTAGATTATATTACAACATAAATACGATGTAATAATACCTTGGATCATTGGCTGAGGTTTGCATTTGGTATTCGGTGGAAAAACACAACATTTGACATCGAATTCCTGTATTGATTCGGACAATTTCAAGAAAAATATTATTTAGCAATGAGCTTTCTTTATGTCTCTGTCTAACATAAATCCAGAAACCCCCGATAAATTTATTTCAACCGTGCGCCCTCGTCGAGTATCATAAAACGCAAAGTATATACTTATAGTTACGAATTATTGATGGTACGCATTGCATCCGGAAGTATTAATTTACCTTATTCCCAAATTTTCTTTTACCAAAATCCGAAGTATTCGGCATTTGGAGGGATGGTTTCACCTATGTTATGCATAGTAACTTTTGAAACGGGAACCAGGAACTATATTTAGAATTTAGTTGCACATGGTGCAGTCATGCGTGGACAAATTGGTTTCAGGTGAGCACTTATGATCGGGATAATTGTTTGTTTGTTCGGATGTGTTAAAGATGAATATGTACACATGCTCCAGCGTACACGATAATTAGCAACGGAATCAAACACGGTCGCTCAATAAAGTTGATTTTGTGCATAATCTTACGTGCTAGGACTTGGTTTATGTGGTCGCTGGTCGCATAATAAAAAAGTCGCTTAATGGGATAAATTGACATAGTAAAAACGTTCGGGCGGGATTTATAACGGTCGTTTAATAAAAAAGTCGTTTAATACAGGTGGTCGCATGTACGATGTTGACTGTATGTGGAGGAGGACACTGAGTGTTCAGAGGCACTTGGGTAGAACCACCACAGGCCAGCTGGAAGGCTTCCTCACATGACAAAACTTAGTAATCAGAACAAGGCTTGAACCTACAGCAATGAGGGGCTAGATGATGATAAATCTGAGACTAAAACCACTTGGCCACACAGCCCCCCCCCCCCTTAATTTTCTGGTTTTGTGATAGGGTAATAAGCAATTTTTAACATAAATATTATGACAAGAGTGTTCATTAGATGGAAAAGTGTTCCCTATGTATCACCTCTGCTTACAGCAGGTAATACAATGAAAGTATATAAATGTGATATGATGATAATTTAAAAGCAACACAAAAATAAATCAATATGATCCCTCCATGGATATACATAATAAAATTTGGACAATGGAAAACAGGATATCTATCTAGGCTTGCAAGGGAACTGAAAACAATGTATAACAAAACCCTGCAGAAAACACAAAACATGTGCAAAGAAAGACAAAGTTAAACACAAAACATGTACTAAGAAATCAAAGTATTTGTCAAATGAAAACCAGATGTGTTAAAAATAAAAACTATGCCCCCGTCTGAGCAGGTCAGATGTCAAATAGTTGATGTCAACTGAAAGCCATTCATGAGTGGAATAAATAATAATCATAACACTTCTGCTACTCACTATCTGTTTATATTTCAAGGTTCAAATCAATACCTCAAATAGCTCAAGAGTTATGTTCTTGACCAAAAAATTGATATATAAATATAAGGGAGATAATCAGAAAATCAGACAAGCCAGAGTTATGGTACTTGATTACGGCACTGCTCCTACTTGCTATCATATTATGTTTCCTGTTTTAAGTCCTTACGGTCTTTTGTTTATGGTTTTGCCCCCCCCCCCCCAAAAAAAAAATTAAACAAGAGGGCTATGATGGCCCTGGATCCCTCACCTGAGTATAGGGTTACCCAAGGAACATCAGTCTGTTTTAAAACATTTTGAAATCTGGCCAGTAGTTTTGAAGGAGATGATCCCTGCAAAAATTTATCAAATTCTGTACAGCAGTTTCAGGAGAGGTCATTTTAAGTGGTGGCCATGTTTTTTTATGGATCGAAATAATTTCAGCAACTTTTGTGAAGCTTCACCGAAGGATATATAAGGCAAATAAGCCCCACCTCTGACAGCCACGATTTTTACAGATCAGAATAATTTTGACAACTTTTGTGAAGCTTCACTCAAGGATCATCCCTGCCAAATAAAATCAAATTCTGTCAAGCGGTTTCAGAGGAGATGTGGTTTAAAGATTTCACTATATACATATAAGGCAAATAAGCGTCACCCCTGGCAGCCATGTTTTTTTACGGATTGGAATAATTTTGACAAATTTTGTGAAGCTTCACCCAAGGATCATCCCTGCCAAATATAATCAAATTCTGCCATGCAGTTTCAGAAGAGATGTGGTTTAAAGATTTCACTATAAACATATAAGGCAAATTAGCCCCACACCTGGTGGCCATGTTTTTTTATGGATCGGAATAATTTTAGCAACTTTTGTGAAGCTTCAACCAAGGATCATCCCTGCCAAATATAATCAAATTCTGCCATGCAGTTTCAGAAGAGATGTGGTTTAAAGATTTCACTATAAACATATAAGGCAAATAAGCCCCGACCCTGGCGGCCATGTTTTTTTACAGATTGGAATAATTTTAGCAACTTTGGTAGAGGTTGACCCAAGGAACATCTGTACCAAATTATTTTGAAATCTGGC
>CM037781.1:69387278-69437278 GCA_021229015.1 Solen grandis | reverse complement strand
ATATTTACAACCAAATATTGAAAAAATTATCTAAATACATTACAGTGAAGAAACACAATAGTTTTAAGATAAATTAAAAACTAAAATAACGTTTTCTTTAAAAAAAAACAACAACATGCAAGTGTTTGAAAAGTAAAGGAAAGATGACAACTTTTAGTGACATCATAGCGTGAACTGATAAGCCTTTCCTAGCTGTCCAATTAATCATATATTTAGGAGATCTGCTGATCCGGATAAGTCTAGATACTGAAATATCCTAGACTGCTTTACATAAACTTGTTTTGTTGATCCCCTTATTTCGTCCTTAGGTCACGGATTAGGGGAAGACATTCGAACGGAGCAATAATTCAATCAAAAGTTTCTTATTGGAGGTAAGAAAAACAATACAAAAACAATTTTAGCCTTTATTTGCGCACCTGATTAATAATGTGACGTGATATTATGTGTATATTTTTATTCGAAAATAAAAACCAGTGTACGAGGCAGGATTACGTTAGAAAAACATTAGGTTTTTTCATCTTTTCAGGTACAAATCATTTCTTTCATGATTAAAATGTCTTTGTTACAATTAATAAATGTAGATTATGTTCTATGGCATTTTTCAATAATAAGTGCTTATGTTACCATTACTGAAATAACATATTAAAATAGGATTAAGTATAAAAAGTATTTACATATTGTAAACTAATACAAATGGTACATAATGTGCATATATTTGTAAAATAATAAATAAACGCACTGAAAATTGATCAGATTACATGATTAAGTATTTTGGATGAATGTCAGAATACACTCATTGTATACATTTTGCACTGACGAGTATTCCCGAAGACGGTCTGTAATCGGAAATAATCTCAATTGGAAAAACCGTTTATCAGCTACGTCATCAATTTATGCAATTGTGATTTGTAAACGGAAACATACGGAAGGTATATGGAAAACATCAGAAAATAAACAAAAATACGCGGGATATGCAAATTATTTTGTTAACAACTGTCTGATCTTCAGAAAAAGTTTCTTTCTTATTTATGCATTGCAATTACGTTGTCGTCAACGAGTATGCACAAATTGCATCACGTAACAGACTTCGCTTTCTCCGTCCGATGAAAATACCCTAATAGCAGTTCTATGGTTCCTTTATACGTCATTCAGCCATGTCATAAAGAGTTTTAGTGTAGTGTATAGAACGATGTAGCGTATGGAACTTTAACAAGCAAGTATCATAAAAACAGACGTTTTTTTTATCTACTTTATTTTTTTCACGATAAAGGATATAAAATGCGAACATACGGAATGAATTTCTTTGGACTCCACCAACTTTGAACAGTTTCAATGCATTTGACACCAGTAAACCATCACAAAGTGCAAAGCAATCCTCAAATATAATGGCACTGACAAGAATACGAGACATGCATTTCATATCTCAGCATCAGTTAATGAGAAAAAAAAATCTTGGATATATTTAGAACGATCAAAAGAAAATAAATCGTCCAATTTGATATGATATACGGTTTGCTCTCGGCAATATAATGTTTCTGTATATTTACAACTGCCGGTCATTCCAGATCAAAATTGCCAGACAAAATTATACACGCCTTCTCCAGTTCCTGTAAATATAAGGCGCCAAGTAAAACTTACTTCAAGGTAACATTTCTCTGCATGTTAACAATAGTATCATTTAAAAAGAATTTATTTCTTAACCCCCCCCCCCCCAACCCTTCATTAACGTGGGTTTTCTCCGGGTTCTCCGGTTTCCTCCCACAATAATGACCACATACGCCTCCATCAGTGCCATAGAGAGGATTAATACAAGTTATAAGGACTCGTTTCGTAATCGATGCAAAATAAATCAAGTTTAATCTTAAAACTATGTTTTCTAAAAATTTTCACTGAAACTGTGTATACGTAATGGCATTTCCAACACAAAATAAACTCACAACACTTGTTGTTCAATAGTAAAGCATAAAATTGACGCATTCAAAATTTAAAAAAAAAAAAGAAAAAAGATATTATACTACTTAATTTGTTTTTGTTGATTCAAGTCAAATTAAACACATACTGGTTGAAATATGAATAAAATAAATATTTCATACACATAAATGCAATAAACTCTAGTATTCAGTTCTCGCCATATTGTTATTCTCGGCCTATGTACACTTAAGCAATATCTCACATTGAATATGACGTAATTTTAAAACCATTGACAATTGGCAAATTGATTGATCATTGTTTTCAAACTGTATTTTTATTGAAAATGTTTGGGAAATAGATAAAAACATTCATTTAATAAAGAAATGCCAATTTTATACCATTTTCACTAATGCTTCTTTTTAATATTTTTAAACCACCTATCAAACGTCGCTATATGACTGAAATACTGTCGCAGCGACGGTAAACTCAAAAAGTCAAGTCAAGCCTATTAAGTCTATCAATAACATTCAGCAAACAGAGGTGACTGATTTATGTAAGCCAACATCTGTTCTTAAAAAGTGTATGTTTCATTGTGAAAGCACTTCTCAATAATCCTATGTACGGAAGTCATTTAGAGCCATTGTTGTTATTAATCTGATAGCCAAATTCTCATTTCAAAATTACAACACATCATGCCCATGTACCCCTATGCGTTTTTTACCCCCAAAATTGGCCATATACCCCCAAAATTGTAGGGACTCCCCATATGAAAGGATACAGAGTTAAGGAAAAACAGCAATTGTACCCCCAGTTGCAAACTAAAATAGGGTTAGTGTGCGTGTGATTGTGTTTATTGTTCTCATTTGGATATTCTAAAATTTTGCACACCGATCTTTGCTGTTATTTATGCACACAGTAATTCAGTGCAACTATTGTTATTGCGCTCATGACAAACTCATTTTGAGTTCACTGTCGAGAACTCAAGACGCCATTTTGGAATATTATTCTTGGCTGTTGTTGGATTTTGACAGTTATTTTTTCAAATTTGTTTTAAATTACTATTGACAATTTATTACATTTGAAGGGGAGATATTTATTCATTTGATGAAATATTTAATATAATTATATAAATATGGGGGAGGCATATTGTTTTTGTCGGAGTTGTCTATCTGTCTGTCTGTCTGTCACGCTTTTTGTCCGGAGCATATCTAAGAAAGTATCAAAGCTATTAACTTAAAACTTCACAGGTTGATATATCTCATGAAGGAGAAGTGCAGTGCACAAGAACCGTAACTCTGCGCATCATATTTATGGAGTTACTGTCCTTTGTTTAAATTCATACTTAATTTTTGTCAAGAGCATTTCTCGCGCATTATAAGACATATAACCTTGAAACTTCATAGATGGATAGATCTCATGGAGGAGAAGTGCGGTGCACAAGAACCGAAACTCTGCACATAATATTTTTGGAGTTATTGACTGTTGTTTAATTTCATATTCAAGTAAGTTTTGTCTAGAGCATAACTCATGCACTATGAGACATATTTCCTTGAAGCTTCATAGGTGGGTAGACGTTATGGACAAGAACTGCAGTACACTAGAGCATAATCCATTTCCAATATTTCTTGTTGGAGTATTTCCGCTTTTATACAAGTTCGTGTCCTTAAGAAAATTCCCGTTCGACTCATGCTTTTTGTAATTAATTTTCATTTATGGAAATTAATGAGATAAAGTGTCATGCACAAGGTTCATAACTCTGGCCTCAGTATTTTTGGAGTTATTCCCTCTTATTCACAATTTGTTGACCGCAAGATAACTTTTATTTTTCTTATGATAGTGAACCAAAATTTCTCATATGGAAAGAAATTGATGAGCGGAAGCGTGACGCACAAGTTCCATAACTCTGTGCGGAGCTTTATCAATATAGTCAGCCCTTTACCTATTTGCAAATGTCACTGCGTGCCTTAGTGAATATGTGTGTGTGAGAGGAAAGGGTGGGGGGAAACATCAGTTTTCTACGAAAACAAATCTCTAATTGTGAGGGATTATTTTGTTCATTTCTCTTGCTATAACTTCTTATGCCGGCGAGAACTGTATACTCCAGGATACAAATGATAAGAAGGCATTGGCATTCAGAATAAACCGTGTATATATTTCTCGTCAAATTTCACTTCAAATTTAGATTTTTTCACAAAGTGTAAACAATATCCTTCCTCAAAGGGATAAGCTGCGAACATTTAGATAATAATATTGAAACGTTGACAATAATGCTTTGAAATGAATAGTATGCATCGCGGCGTTTCAAATTTAATATCCTTGTCAATCGTATATAATATTTATTTTTTAAGTATGAGTAATAACAAACTCTCCAGTCCCGAATATTAAATAAATTTATCAGTGTTATCCGTCTCCGCTTCTACCAAGAATACTGGATTTATTTATAACTCCTTTATCGTAGATAAACAGTTTGGTAAATTCAATGAAAGAATGGACATGATAAATATATCTACAAGAGACATTAGTTTAACTCTATAGAGTTTAATATTAATATACTACTCAAAATTTGGTTAGGAGCACTTAGTGAAATCGCTTTTTCTTGTGTATATGGTAGATTTGCTTTTGACGATTGAAGTTTATTTTTTTAATAAATTTATCTTTAATATTGCTTCACAGAATGATTTATAATCACAAGCAATATTGATTAAGACAGTAACATCACTCTTTCCAACTGAAGTGAGACCTTCAACTTCATTTGACATTATGTGACATTAAATATTAAATGCGCCATAGCAATGTAGCGTGGGTTTGAATCACCATCTCTGATAGCTCTAAGCTGGTTTTATTGGTTATTTGGGCAATAAACTTCATAAGTTTCCTTTTAAACCATTATATCAAATCATTCAAGTGTTCTGATATATAAAGAACAAGAAGTGCTCCTTAGCAAATTTTGTGTTCTATATATGTATATTCATCATGAATATGGGAATAAAAAATATTTTTGTATTTTTTTTTTTTTCAAAATTACAATTACTGATACCAGCTCCGTCAACAGCCATCAGAAGGGACCCCCTTCTTTGGAGATTTAAGCGCTACCAACTATCCCCCAACGTCCTACACAGGTGGGTAGACCAAGCATATCCGTCTTGTTTTGGATCTGGTTTGCAAATCCACTGCCCCTCTCTCTCTCTCTACGTCCATAACTTCTGAGAGTTTGAATCTGGCTGCTTAGGGATTTTGCCAATGGTCTTGATGCGTATGACTCGTGTAATGCTGAGAATTCTGACTGTCTTATACATTCAACCTCAACTGGTAGGTTCCCAATCTTCAATCTTTTGAATGGCTCCCATCTGTCACTCATCTGGTATATGTTCATCTTCCACTTATGTTCTACAATAAATTTCTTCCCATGATGCATTCAGTTACAAATAGCATGTATTGGTGGTTCTGTCTCACTGAACAGTTACATCATACTTAGTCTGAGACAGGTGGCGGTTATCCGCTCATAAAACTTTAGACATTCTTAAGAAATGGCGACGGGCATATAGTATTACACCTGGCCGTGTGTATGTGTGTGTGTGTGTGTGTGTGTGTGCAAGATGCGTGTCCCGGCTGTAACTTTGTTATGTATGGTTGCTTTTTGAAATAACTTGGCATGGGCCCTCGTGACCGAGAGGGTAAAGTCGCTGACTTAACACTCACTCAGCCCTTCACCACGTGGGTTCGAATCTCGGCAGGGTCATCGGATTTTCATGTGAGGAAGCCTTCCAGCTGGTTTGCGGTAGGTCGGTGGTTCTACACGGATGTCTCCGTGATGTGTGATGGTGTTTGGAAATAACATGGCAAAAGTGGTCCTTAGGACAAGACAATGTGGTCCTTATAAGAAGGTTGTTAGATTAAAGGTCAAGGTCACAGCACATATTTGACCTTTAAATCTTATCCCAGTCCTTACTTAGTTGTGAATGATGGTGTTTTGAAATAACTTGGCACAAGATCCTGAGGACAAGACAGTGTGTCGCGAACAAGAACCAAGTTGCAACTTGAAGGTCAAGGTCACAGCACTGGGTTGACCATAAAATTTTGTCCTGGCTTTGAATTTATCGGGAATGTTTGTGTTTTGAAATAACTTGGCACAAGTGATCTCCAGGACAAAACAATGTATTGCAAACATGAACAAGGTTGTAGTTCTTAAAATCTTCCCTGTAACTTTGTTGTGAATGGTGGTGTTTTGAAAAAACAAATTGATCCCTAGGATATGATGTAATGCAAACAAGAACCAAGTTGCTAGCTTCAAGGTCAAGGTCACAGCAGTTATTTGAGTTCAAAATTTGTGTAAGCAGTCCTGTCTGAGCTGTAACTTTGTTGTATATAGTCATGCTTTAAAATAAATTGACATAAGGGATTCTTAGTACAAAACAATCTGTCGCAAAAGTACCAGGTTGCTAGCTTACAAGTTAAGGTCACATCACTTGGTTTAGGTAAGGGTCACAGCGCTCATTTGATCTTAGAATCATATTTCATATTTCCAGTTTTCATCATATTCACTGACAAAAATATCATCTTATAAATAAAATGGCGGGTGTATCCGTGTCCTATGGACCCGTTTCTATTTTTAGCTAGACTATTCGAAGAATATGAGAGCTATTGTAGTCGCCCTTGCGTCGGCGTCGGCGTTGCAGCTTTTGGTTAAAGTTTTGCATGCAAGTTACTATCAATTTTATATCTCAATAACCATTTATGGTATTGAATTGAACTCTGTTTATAAATTTGTTCAGGGGCATCAAACAACCAAAGTAGATAACTCTTGACTGAATTTAATACGAATTATGGCCCCTTTTTTACTTAGAAATGTTGGTTAGAGTTTTGCATGCGAGATACTCTCATGCTTGTATCTCAGTATCCAGGCATGGGACTGATTTGATACATCTTTAATATGTTTTTGTTAAAGTTTTGCATGCAAGGTGCTTTCATGCTTATATCTCAGAGTCCAGGAATGGGATTGATTTTAATATGTTTAGGGGTATCATACTATAAAGGAAGATAACATTTCATGGAATATATTAAAAATTATGACCCCCATTTAACTTAGAATTTTGGTTAAATTTTTGCATTCAAACTACTACCCAGCTTATATCTCAGAAATCGCTTGTGGAATTGACTAGAAATTTAAGGAGTGTCTTCAGGGGCATCAGCAAACCAAGGAGGATAACTTTTGGACTGAACTTTATGCAAATTATGGCCCTTCTCTAACTTGGATTTTGGTTAAAGTTTTGCATGCACAGTATTATTGTGCTTATGTCTCAGTAACTGGCATGGGACTGATTTTAGACTTCATAAAAATATTAAGGTGTATCAGACTATCAAGGTATATAATTTTTGACTATTATTATGTACAGGGTATGTGAAGGGCAAGAATTGAAATAGATTTCATTTGATTTACCAACAAGCATTTTGAATAGTCGAGCGTGCTGTCCTCTGACAGCTCTTGTTTTCTCTGGGAGTGGTGCTCCGTGATTTGTCAGCATGGACAAGGTTAATGAAGCTAGGCCGTAATTATGCTGACTGTGGATTCTTCTTTCGTTCGTGTCTGTTGTTGCTAAATATCAGCCTTGATCATATTATGACGCAGACATGACATGCCATCCATCTTCCAAATGTCATTCCAGGATAGTGTCCCAACCTTGGCAGACTCCCAGTTTAGTCATCCTGTCTGTTTACCCATGAATACATCTTTGGCCTGTCTTTCATCCTCATTAATCGTTTTTTCCAAATTCAATAATCATGATTTAATGCAATTTTAACATAAAGACGTATCAAGTAACAATAGCCTAATTAATGCAGAACTTATTTTTAGAAGGCATGAAGATTCAGCGGCGCCATTGTTCAAATAAACTGGTCTAAGATATGTTTGACCTTTCAAGAAAATTATCATGTGTATATCTTTAGTATCAAATCAATGAACAGATATGCGTGCTTAAACTATAACATTTAATAAGATGTATTAAACGCATTTTTTTCTGAAGGTTATATTTGCCACGTTGACGACCGACGTATAAGTATATTTGATATATATCTTCCTTGAATATATCACGTGTTTCGTATATTTCATATTCTATCCTTGGACTCCAAACAGTCTGCAGGATTTCCGTTTGTAAGCTTAAAATTGGCGGATAAATGCAACATTTTAATCAACAAACCTGATTGATATTATGTGTTTGTATGATGTATCTGTTTTGTTCGGGAATCTTATCAAACTAAACAATATTCTGTCCTCTGATTGTGTATGTCCTTGTCGACTTTTACATTTTCCTCTCGTCCAATCAGGTGCTGGTATTTGTTTATAAATACCATAGAATACCATGCATAGTTCAATACTTTTGTAAAAATCATTAAGTGTGGACTATGCAACCACATAACTCACACTTTTGTGAAGTTCTGTCGCTAGTGGAAGGAAAATGCCATGTGCAAAATAGCTTAGTTCATAGTTGCCCTACTCACTTGGGAGCCGCCCTCGTAACTCTATCGTATAGTTACAGGCAACTATGAATTAACCTAGATACATATTGTTTTGGTCTGTCTGATTGTTAGTCACAACATTTTAACCTTGAACATAACTCGGAAGTCTTTCAACCTACAGTCTCCAAACTTTACAGGTGCATACACCTTGATGTGCTCTACTCGCCTGGTGACCGATACACTTAAATAACCTTGACCAACAAGGGGGGCGTATTGAACGTATATTGTTTACTTTGTTTGTTTGCCATTAAGAATATTTTTGTGATTTGGGTATTGAGTCGTGTTACCTTTTGTGACACATTACATCCCCCAATCACAATATTCTATCACCGTGCCAACCTGATCTTGAACTATTCATATTGTGATGTTAGACAGCAAGATATACCAGTACCTTTGATACAAAAATGCATCATCCCAAATTAGCAAACAAAATGTTGTTCTCGGAATGAAACCCAGTCAAGGGCATCGTTTCCGAAAACAAGATAGAATGTAACATTATGTAATTACAGTTGGGCATTTTTATAAAATTTTAAACAGAATGGATGTTAAAATACATATGTATCCATAACACACATATATGAACGTATATTAAACTTGCTTTTCAACAACAAGTTACACCTAGGGGTAAAGATTATAGTAAGGTTAGATAGAAACAAAATGTCTGGATACATTTTTTTTCAAAGAAAAATGTCTAGGTATACATAGATCCCGTGTGATATCATAGGCACTGATATGACACTTTGTGGCAGCCATCTTTAGAGGTTTAAGAAAATGCAGACCAAAAGTTGAGAATACTTGCTGTTTTTAAATCACCACTATGTTTTTATTTTCAGTCTATCTTCCTGAAATTTATGTCAGATAGAAAAGCTTTAATTAATCATTTTAAATATGATAACAATATTTGGATGAATTTTAAGATAAAAACTGTTATACCCAAAAAAGTAACACTGTTTATTTTGTTGAAGAATGAACCATACTTTTTTCTTTATTTCGCATTTATTTATTTTTTGTGATTATATACATATGAGAAACATTTTATCCTAAAACGATAAATTCCAAGAGCTTTTTAATGCTACTTTTGGAGCAGAAATAATGAAATTATAGGAAAATGAAATTTCTGCTTCTATGTTAATTCATATAAAAATCCCTTGAATTTGCCTTTAAAGATGGCCGCCAAGAGTAGGAATATTCACTGGTACGGGAACTATGTATTGTCATCACTGGTCGTCTGGATGTCGTCGTCGTGAAAAACTTTAAAATTGGCCATAATTCTAAACTATTACACTGTCTGTCATTAAACTTCATATTCTTGCTTAATATCACAAGGGCTGCATTCTCAACAAGAGCCATAACTCTTAGGTCCATTTTGACTTAATTTCAACTTTTAAAAAACTAACAGCCGATGGCCTCCGCATGCGGTGCACTTGTTCATCGATACATTAAGGATGACAATTGATTTGTTCGTTTTGACTTCGGTCTTAAATCCAAGAACATTTTAAGCTCGACTATTCGAAGAATATGAGAACTATTGTAGTCACCCTGGCGTCGGCGTTGGCGTTGCAAATTTTGGTTAAAGTTTTGCGTGCAAGTTACTATCAATCTTATATCTCAATAACCGTTTATGGTATTGACTTGAAAGTTTATAAATATGTTCAGGGGCATCAGACAACCAAGGTAGATAACTCTTGACTGAATTTAATATGAATTATGGCCCCTTTTTAACTTAGAAATTTTGGTTAAAGTTTTGCATGCAATTGAAAATTTGGTTGAAGTTTTGCGTGCAAGCTACTATCTAGTTTGTATCTCAATAACCATTCATGGTATTGACTTGAAACATTATGAATATGTTTAGGGGCATCAGACAACCAAAGTAGAGAACTCTTGATGGAATATATTACAAATTATGGCCCCTTTTTAATTTAGATATTTTGGTTAAAGTTTTGCATGCAAGATTCTCTCATGCTTATATATCAGTATCCAGGCATGCGATTGATTTTAAACATCTTTAATTGTTAAGGGGTATCTATTTCATGGTAGATAACTTTGATGAATATGTTACAATTATGCCCCTTTTTAACTAAATTTTGGTAAGGTTTTGCATGCAAGGTACTTTCATGCTTATATCTCAGTATCCAGGCATGCGATTGATTAGAAACATCTTAAATATGTTTAGGGGTATCATATTTTCATGGTAGATAACTTTTGATAGAATATGTTACAAATTATGGCCCTTTTTAACTTAAAGATTTTGGTTAAAGTTTTGCATGAAAGGTTGTTTCATGTTTATATCTCAGTATCCAGGCATGGGATTGATTTGAAACATCTTAAATATGTTTAGGGGTATCATACTTTCATGATAGATAACTCTTGATGGTGTCGTGAATATCACGAATATAAACAGAAACAAAAACAGATAAATATTTCATTAAAGAGAAGTAATTTATTAATAGTGTTAACAGTAAAGGGAGGTAATTCTTTATTGGGAAAATGTTAATATCTTTTTACAGAGTCAATTTTATTGACTAATTTTCATATTGATAATGATTATATTTTGTTTTAGATGTAATTATTACAATTATGTAAGGCCAAAATATATTATGCTCTAAACCCTTTTTGAATGTTATTAATTTTGAACATAAATAGTAAGTTTTTAATATAAAAAAAAGTACAAGTGGAAATGTGTTTAATTCAAATTAGATTTATTGTGTATTCAAATTTGAATGAAAGTGCTATTCGTTTGGATATAAGTGTAATTCGCTGGATTAATGTGTTATTCAGTTGAATTAATGTATGCCATCAAGATTCCTAAGGATAAATAAATAAATAATAAAAAATACGTGAAATGTTTGTGCTATCAATGATCTATTAAAAATCAAAGTGTGAAAATATAAATAAAAAGAAAAAGATTAATTATCCTAGTGTTAAATAAGTGTGTTTGTGCTTCGCATTCAATTATTTCAATCATTTGAATTATATGTTTTTCCTAATGTGGTGAAAAAAGGAAAGAAAAATTAAATTGTAAATAAAAAAATGTTTTACTTATAATTTCAAGTACCAACCACCACAGATGGAATATGTTACAAATTATTGCCCTTTTTAACTTAGAAATTTTGGTTAAAGTTTTACATGCAAGTTACTTTCATGCTAATATCTCAGTATCCAGGCATGCGATTGATTTTAAACAGCTTTAATATGTTTAGGAGTATCATACTTTTCAGGTAGATAACTTTTGATGGAATATATTACAAGTTATGGCCCCTTTTTAAACTTAGAATTTTGGTTAAATTTTTGCATTCAAGCTACTATCCAGCTTATATCTCAGAAATTGCTTGTGGAATTGACTAGAAATTTCAGGAGTGTCTTCAGGGGCATCAGAAAACTAAGGAGGATAACTTTTGGACTGAATTTTATACAAATTATGGCCCTTTTCTAACTTGGATTTTTGGTTAAATTATAATATTAAAGGGTATCGACTATCAAGGTATATCATTTTTGACTATTATTATGTACAGGGTATGTGAAGGGCAAGAATTGAAATAGATTTCATTTGATTTACCAACAAGCATTTTGAATAGTCGAGCGTGCTGTCCTCTGACAGCTCTTGTTCATATTTGATTTTCTTTCATTTTCACTATGTTTTTAGCACATACTCTGACATGGAATGTTTTGCTGCATACATTATTGTGCGGTACAAGGCCTAACACCGCTGTTCGCTAGTGATTCATTGTTTAACTTAATTTGAATGTTACAAATTGCATTTCCCGAAATGACTGGCATGTGAAAACGGAATGAGCTTCATTTAAACGTGTCAATCTTGTAGATATTTGAACACGAAGGTATTGAAGTGTCGAAAATGCATGCAAATATTGAAATATCCGTTCTCCTGAAGGAAAACATCGACAAAAAATGTTTGATTTATTATTAAAAATTGGAGCGTTTCTTTTAAATAATTAATTTAATATTGAGAAGTTCTAAACTTATGAACAAAATGTAAAAAAGAAATGCTTTTGAATTAGAGCTTGGCAAAAAAAAAAAAATGGATCAAAATAATGCAGAATGTTTTCAATTAACTATTTACAAAGCATTATTTACGATGCACACATTGGGGAACTTTCTTTTTTCAACGTAAAGCCTACGGCCGAAAATGTAATTTTCAGGAGAATCTTCTAAATATGCCATAAGTGTAAACAAATCGGAAATGAAGTTAGGGAATATGTTTATTTCATCTCAATTACGTACATTACTTTTGTGAAATGAAATATACAGTAAAATAGCGAGGTGTATTAAAAGCGAGGTGGTCCTAATAGCAAGGTGGTTTTAATAGCGAGGTATAAAAAGGGAGATGGTCTTTGTAGTGAGGTGGTCTTAATAGCGAGATGGTAAAAGCGAGGTGATCCTAATAGCTTGAGTTCGTATGGGTGAAACTGTGGTGATTTTTGGTTGCATAAATGTATACACTTGCAACAGGTGCAAAGTATTCAAAGATACCTTCATAAATGGCTGAGCTATTGGCATTTTCCCGATGAGGGTATGGGTTTAGATCGATCGGGAGTAATATCCCTTGTATTATATTATAGTGATTTGATGCCACCCCCCCCCCCCCAATTCCCTCCCTCTCGTGCCAAACCCCTTTGTTTTGAATCTACTCAATTCCTTATTACGTTTCAAACTTTTTGCGCGCGCGTGTGAGTGTGTATGTCATCTTCCTGTTGTTGTTACTACTATAAACAATTTTGGATACCTGTTATCCTTAATGACTTTTAGTGATGTCTTTCGACAACCATATAACTACCAAAATGACAATTTTACATGTTTATGGATGTTGTCTACATTTCCATTTTTCCTAATAAAGCTGAACTAAAGAACAGTAATACCTTTTATATAAAACTGTATATCATTACCTCGACAATAATGCATTAACAAACCGGGGCAGTCTGATCCGTTGATCATATATTTAGACCTTCTGCAATTTCCGATAAGACTAAGTAAACTGAAATTTCTTAGACTGCTTTGCATAAACTGGTTTCTTTGATCCCATTGTTTTGCATTAAATCACGGATTTGCGGAAAAACATATTTCGCTAAGAAAAGAAAGACTCGCCCGGATGTATCGTTATCGCCGTTATTCATGTTTCTTTTTTTATCATCTCTCTTGGCACAAACTGACAACAAACTAATGACCTAGGGTTCGTAGACCTCTGCAAAACTTCTGTATCGTGTTTTTTTTTCATGTTAAAAGAACCAAACCCCTAACAGTTACGAGCGTTATAGTTAACTGAACGAAAGACGGGTAACATTATCCTGCGAAAGGTCAACTAATCCCGAATATGCTGAACGAAAAGCAGGGCACCAACAATACCATTTGAATCGACTTTGTTTTGACATTGGGAAAGACTCCTAACATATACGATAAAGGATTTCTAAAATAAATATTGCATTGTGTTTACTTGAAGAGTTATGAGAACGATAAGTTCGTGTATACATGTATATTATTGTCATTTCAATTAATCATAGTTTGCAAAAAATAAACAAATAAAACAAATATGAAAATGCAGTCAAACAATGGCTTGATCTCTATAACCGTCTGACCCGCTCTATCAACTGTGACACGGACAACTTTCATGAATCGCTCGCCTAATTGGTTAATATATATTTCACACCTGTTTTTACCTAATCTTTACTACATTAGAAATAATATATTGTACTTCATTACATCACAGGTAACAAACTGTTGGGACTTTTTCTAAGACATTAGATTTTGAGGGTAGTTCCACAATTAACAATGTTAGTTGCTACATATTAGCATGTCAAAATATTACGCTAAGCGCATATCGCAGATAAGTATAATTATACATTTTGGCTTTCTTGCCGTAAGGCTTTCCAAAAGTTTTCCTCGCTACTTTTTATTCTTTTATGAATATGGATGCAAAAAATGTACCTATATTAGACAATGGTTAGACAATGTAATGCTTCACTTTCTCCATAAAAGTCATACAAAAACGTATACCAATGCTAGGAGCGACGGAGAAAACCTAATAAAAGTATCATTCTCTTGGGAAAATTTGTAAATCATTTCCCGAATGTAATGGCTAAGAAAAAAGAAGAAATATAGAAATTGAGCATGGGGGCCACAGCATGAAATATTTCGATTCAAGAATATAGATAGCATCTTATAGATATGATAAAAAAAGGCGTATCCGACAGTGTTTCAACGGACAGACAATTATGTGCGAGTATAAACCCCCACAGATGAAATGTAATGAATTTGTTTTACAGCTTCAGCGATGGACAGATTTGATATGGAAATTGCATACCCTGATAATTAGATTGCTAGACACTGAGCTGAACAGATAGGCGGTTTGTGCAAGAACGTTGTCAATATGTTTACAAAAAGATTAATTTCTGCAGAAAATCCTTTCTTAGAATTGTGTGTGGTATTACAGCTTACCGTCGCCATGACAATGTTTTAGTATTGTAGCGACGTCCATCTTATGGATAAGGAAAAACGCCTAGAGAATGAATGCCCTGCGGCTGTGTACGTGCGTAGATTCCAAATTCCTTTTTAAACTAAAAAGGCAAAATATAATCCATTGTCTGAATAAATGTTCGCATAATTTTATGAAATGTATGTAAAGATGCAAGTATTATCATAGGAAACCACTGAACAATAATGTTTTAATAAAATGTTGATTGTATTTACATATGATGGAATAATTTATGGTAACGTGATAAGCTTATACAAGTCAGTATTGGAGATATACATACATAGTGTTTAGAAATTGCTAAATTGAATAGTACTCTTTCGTTTCATTATATTTCAGTAAAAAATCACAATTGTCTTACTTTTTGCTCGCTGGGTTCAGTGACAAAAATAGTACCGTTCCTGTCCTCTATTATATAGGCTCGAGGTGCGAAAAAAAAAATCTTACAATAACAATACTAGACTTCTACTAAAAGCTTCGGTTATGTAAAGCTCGGGAGCGGGGGATCGTGGGTTCGATTCCCGGCCGCGACATACCAGTCGTAATAACACTCGTAGTATTGGTATATTTCCCTTGTTTTGCGCTCAGCATATATTTAGGTTGTTCCAGAACTGGTTGGATCGGTGTCAAGGTAATGTGACTGGGTGTGGTATCATGCCATATGTCTCCGGCGTGATACTGCAGTGTGGCAGCACTATATCTGTCTCAAGTAGACATCGTCTCCAAATGACAGAAATACTGTCGGTCGGACGTTAAACCTAATATACAAACAATATGCACACTCATTCAAGAAGTTTTTCATGTAATATCATATGAAAAACGCTAGAAGCAATTATTTATTTTAAATGTATTTGATGAATTAGCATGCGTTCTTAATGTAAAATGCATCAGATGTATTCATATACTGACATAATTATAGAGATTTCCGTAACCTATCTAACCATTAACAAGTTTTTCGTAAATATCGTTATATGTGTAATTTTTACTCTGTTTGTATCAATATGCCATACTTACATTGTTACCATAAACAGATCTTGAAACTATGACATAAAAGGGGACTTCGTAAACGTGTTATTGCTGGAAGCATTATGTAAATTCAATCTTTATAATCCTGAAGTCCTGTAGTTTAATCCTGTAGGCTTCAGTATATATTACTTCGAGTAATTTGGATACGCGCAGCACCGATATTATATTTTTGCAACTAAAGGTGTTGCAACTAAATTCTATTATCGTACAGTCTCTAACACTTTATCAAAATATTCAATGTGGAAAGCTGAGCACTTCAGGTTTAAGTGGGGAAAAACTTAACCAAATGAGTATACCGC
This sequence comes from Solen grandis, assembly GCA_021229015.1. Taxonomy (NCBI): domain Eukaryota; kingdom Metazoa; phylum Mollusca; class Bivalvia; order Adapedonta; family Solenidae; genus Solen; species Solen grandis. Next base: position 69,421,048 of record CM037781.1, on the reverse strand, counting down.
TAATGACTTGAAACAATATGCTATGTAAAATTTCAAACACATAGTTCTATTTTTTTTTCTTGTTCTCAATATGTTAAATGCTTTATAAAAATTCTATATACTCAATAGCAAAGAGCTTTGCTGGTAGCAGTAATATTATCTTTTGGCGGTACAATACTTGTATCGTGGATAAATCATATTAGTACGATATTAAAATTCACAAATGATATTATTTTTCAATTCTAAAGATGATTATATCTGGTCAGGTCAATATAACTATTTTCACAATTAAGAGGATGTGCTTCTATAAAGAATGACATTTAAATGAAACTGTTGACTTAAAATTATTTAAACTTAAAAAATCACACACATAAGTCAGAGTTTTATTATGCCCAAAGCCTCTGAACCACACACATTTGAATACTGAAAAATCATTAATTTTCGTTGACATTATATTTCTTTATGTACCTAAGGGAATTTCGTTGATAAAGTTATTCGTGGATCTATGTTCAAGAAAATTAAAAAAAATTTTGGTTAATTGGAAAACCCCCGAAATCGACGAAAAGTAGTGCCCCACGAAAATAAATGATTTCACAGTAGTTGATTTAGATAAAAGTTTGTTTTTTCAAGAAAAGCATACAAATGATCGCTTTATTAAGAGTAAATTGCTAAAGTTTAAAAACAAATTTCTTCTTAAATATAAATACGGGATGTTGCTGGGATATCATAAATTTATGTTAACATTTTTAAAAGAATGTATCTTTAGCATAAGGAAAAGTATTGATTTTTCTCTATTTTCATTGACTATCAAAAAATGGGAAAGTACATGTAACTTCTGCATACTGTCTCATTAGGGGAAAAAAGAGCAGGACCTCACTCGTTGTTTATCCTTTACGCAGGGTATAAATATGGTAGCCAAAATCAGTACCTGATTGCTAGCCATTACCAAAGAGGAAGAAGAACTAGATATATGGTCGCTATATTAGAATGTCCCCCATTCATATTAAGTAGGCATAATTAGAATTATTAATGCAGTCAGCGATGTTCAATGTGATACCATTATATCACAGGATTCTATGCTAAATAGAGAAACACCCTTCGTCACAGTAATTTCTATAAAATGATTAATGTCTTTATTTACACCTACTATGTATGTGTTCAAGTATATCGGGAAATTTGAGACAACTGAATTTTCTTTTGAAGTAACTAATACTTTCGTGCATGCAGTTAATAGAAAAGCTATTGACGATCTGATGATATTGCAAATATGAAATTTATATCTTATATTAAATAAATTAAATGGGTTTAAATGAATATGCTTTAATTCAATACGTGAGGTGCTGTAACTTCATATTTGTTGCCAGTTAATTCATGACTAAATTCAATAACGACTCCTTTATCTAAATGTGTATGACAAAAAAAATCCATTTTATATGGTGTCACATTGGGTTGTATGTTCGTGTATTTCCTCTGGGTCTGTCACTTTCAATTTGACATTATTTTATTTTCAAACAGGCAAATTAAATGGTCTCATTATAACAGATGCTCGTATGATTGAAGGTCCGTACTTGAAAGTTGATACCATTGACTTATCAGAAAATGTTAAAACATCGAGTGCCAGATTGTCTGTGCAAGAAGGGGAGACATATGAACATAATTTACATTTGCTTGCCCACACATGTGTAAGTTAATTGGAGGAAGGGGTCACCGTGGCCGAGAGGTTAAGTCACTGACTTCAACACTCACATAGTCCCTTACCGCGTGAGATCGAATCCCGGCAGGGTCATTCGGATTTCTTTTTTGAAGAAGCCTTCCAACTGGCTTGTTGTAGGTCGGTGGTTCTACCCGGATGCCTCAGTGCATTCGGGGTCTTCCTCCACCTGTAATTAATTGGACGTCGCTATATGACTGAAATACTGTCGCAGCGACGGTAAAATAAACAAAAATCAATCAGTTAAGTAGTGAAACAAAAAGTTTTATTCTCACAAACAATTCCATTTATCTTTAATAACTAAAATATTCGTTGACAAAAAATGTCATGAGATAAATCATTTTCAAGCAAAATAAGACAAGAGAGGAATATATAGTGTTTGGCTCGGTAGCAGTGGGTGGCATAGCATTGTAAAGATCCTTAATATGTCTGATAGAAAGATGCATCATAAACCGGAACCAATGAGAGGCATGGCCTATGTTAATTCCCCGTTTTAATTACAGGGGTGTGCTTAAATTCTTTATCGTTACTGTTTTCACGGAAAGAGAGCCAATTAAACCTGAAATATCTTTAAAAAAGATACTCGGCCGTGGTAACTGCCTGATGATAAGTGTCTGAATGGTTTAACATGTAATAGATTTTGTTGTTGGTTTAATAGTTGTGTAATTCCTGTGTCAGTGCAGCTCTTTGAAATACCACGGATCCAAATAATTTGTACAATCTTGGTAGACACTTACAGCCTTAAAACATCTGCGCATTAGACTTCGTTCGGATGTAACGTTTTTGTTGAATATAGGATCTGTCAGGCTCGAACAATCAATTCCGAAATCTAAGTAATTCCTAAGTGTTTCCTTTTTTTAGCGTTCTACTCTTTCATTTTACCTTAAAAAGGTGCAGTGTCTTACTATTCGGAACAAATCGTTCGCAGGGGAAGAAAACTTCACTTTTAAAACAAACAGAGATCTAAAGAACTCGTTTCCGCAACTCCTGTCTTTTCTTTTGACTAATTTTACAATGACCAATGGGAATTTAGCAAAGTATATAATAACCATTGAAAAGCCTAATTTCATTCCGCTTCATTACTGTGTGTTTCACAGGAGTCAGTGTGAAAATAAACGGCCTAACGGCCGAAAAAGTCCTTTCGTCTGTAAAATCTGTGTGACAGCACTTTATCTGTCTCAAGTAATCAGTATCCAAATGATTGAAGTACTGTCAGTGGTACGTTAAACCCAACAAACAAACATTTTAATATTCAAAGAAAAAATGAAATAAATAAAAAAAAAAAAAAACTCATAGAATTAATAAATCAGATTCTCTTTTAAACTGTTTTTACGAACTTAACTTTTCTTAAGGGAATGTGATTTAGACACAAAACTGATTTAAGATTTGTAAAAAATTCCAATTATATAATGTAAGAAAATACCCTTTTTCTCTGATGACAATTTCTTTCCGACTTCAGTCTAAAAATCCATAAAGACATTTATCACATGACTTTTTTGGCTTTCTTCCATGTAAATAAACGGCTGTTTTTCCACCCATTCAGTTACTTTGAACACATTTTTTGCCTTGAGGGGCTGTCAGAAGCAGTGTTTTTGTTTGGCATAAGGTCGATCACCGCTATTTGTCAATGATTTATGGTTAATTTTTTTTTTCTTCTTTTCAAAGTTACAGACTGCCATGAGAATTGTATCGATATTGCTGACAATAGGGCGCATATTAAGAAGGCAACAAAGTTCGAAAGCATCAATCTTGTTTACATTTGAACGCAGACAACGAAACTTATAGAAATATTGTCAAAACCCATTGTCAGCCATTACGTATTGAACTTTAGGAAAGACATGCAAATATTGACATAATGCATTCTTTTTAAAAATTAAAAAAAGTTGAAAACTGTTGAATATGGGATGTGCTTAAGGGCGTATGTTGCAAATTACCATCGCAATGTTTCGAATATGTTCAGAGTAACATATTTCGGATACTACAGAGGTTTGGATATAAGCTGTCACATGGTCTGCACAACAACGCTTAAGGGGTTGTTTCGCCAGTAAAGATTGCCTGTTTGTATTTATTACATTTCCTATTCAAAAAGTTCATTAATTTAAAATGAATGAAATATGTTTTAAACTTTTTTTAGCATTAGGCTTTTACCATAGAAACAGCTCAGTAGCTCAAAAATGAACTCGATGACTTATACTTATTTTTCTTGTTTTCATCAAACAACAATTTTAAAATCGGTGGTTCTACCCGGGTACCTCTGTGTACTTGGGGTCTTCCTCCACCTGTAATTAGCTGGACGTCGCTATATGATTGAAATACTATCGCAGCGACGGTAAACCCCCAATACAACAACAACAACAATTTTAAAAGTTATCAATAAGAAAAATAGAAAAGAAAATCTGATGAATGATTTTTTTGTTGTAATAATTTTGAGAAAAAAAATGTCTTTCTCTCCCTTTCTCTCTCAAAAAAATATGGATTTTGTCCGTTTGTTTAAAAATGTCCCTGAGGGTATTTCAACCATTTATTTATATATATTGAACTATCATGAAATAACTTTTTGTATGTGTGTGTTCTATTTGTAGAAGTTTTACTTTTTTTTTCTTTTCAACGAGAGATGTACGTTTAGCATGGATATACAAACGTAGCATAAAAACGAGCACCGCGACATGTCATTTTTTAACATTTTCGTCTGCAGAGAATTTTAATTTTTACAAATACATATATAAAATCCGGAAAATTATTTTAAAGAAAAAAAACTGTAGCTTGGGCCCTTAACAAAAAAAAAAATAAACATTGCATTTTTAACATAACGTGAAAAATACATATAACAATGTGACCATACCACGTGATATATGACGTCATTTTTAATATAGCGCATAATTTGCTACGTTAAAAAATTTTTTTTTTAATGGGGGCAGAAAATTGTGCACTACACAAAAGTCCTTCTGATTCTTTTGTCGCATAAACAGTATGTTCTAACATTCGGAATGTGCTTTACGTGTTAGCAAACGCTGTACACTAGCAGGTGTTATAGGGAGGTCTAAGTTGTAGCAGCTGTTTTAGAGTTCTACACTTTAGCAGATGCTGATGGATCTACGGGTGTTGGAGAGGTCTACACTGTAGCAGGTGTGGGGGATCTACATAGGTGTTGGGGAGTCTAGAGGGGGACACTGTAGCAGGTGTTGGGATCTACCTACAGGTGTTGGTGGATCTACACTGTAAGAGGTACTGGGTGAGATCTACTCTGTAGTAGGTGTTGGTGGATATACATTGTAGCAGGTGTTGGTGGATCTACACTATAGCACGTGTTGGTGGATCTATACTGTAGATCTACACTCCAGGTGTTTGGGGAGTCTACACTGTAGCAGGTGTTGGGTGAGGTCTACACTGTAGCAATGTAGCAGGTGTTGGGGAGGTCTACACTGTAGCAGGTGTTTTGGGGATGACTACGCTGTAGCAGGTGTTTTGGAGAGGTCTACGCTGACGCAGGTGTTTTGTGGAGATTTACACTGTAGCAGGTGTTTTGGGGATGACTACGCTCTAGCAGGTGTTTTGGGAAGGGGTGCTGAGGAGGTCTACTCTGTAGCAGGTGTTGGTTGAGGTTTACACTGTAGCAGGTGTTTTGAGAAGGTCACCGCTGTAGCAGGTGTTGATAGATCTACACTGCAGCAGGTGTTGGGGATTTCTACACTGTAGCAGGTGTTTTGGGGATGACTACGCTGTAGCAGGTGTTTTGGGAAGGGCTAAGCTGAAGCAGGTGTATAAGGTAGTTCTACATTGTAGCAGGTGTTGGGGACGTGTACGCTGTAGCGGGTGTTTTTGGGAAATCTTCACTGCAGCAGGCATTTTGGGGATGCCTACACTATAGCAGGTGCTGAGGAGGTCTACTCTGTAGCAGGTGTTGGTTGAGGTTTACACTGTAGCAGGTGATGGGGGAGGTCTACACTGTAGCAGGTGTTGGGGAGGTCTACACTGTAGCAAGTGCTAAGAGGTCTACACTGCAGCAGGTGTTGGGGGAGTATACACTGTAGCAGATGTTGGAGAGGTCTACACTGTAGCAGGTATTGGGCGAGGTCTACACTGTAGCAGGTGTTGGTGAGGTCTACACTGTAGCAGATGTCGGGGAGGTCTATACTGTAGCAGATGTTTGTGCATCTACAACGTAGCAGGTAGGGTTGGATTTACACTGAAGCAGGTGTTTGCCGATTTATATTTTAGCAGGTGTTTTGGGTCTGCACTGTTTCCGGTCTCGGATGATCTACACAAGCAGGTTTTGGAGTTTACGCTTTATTTTAAAAAAAAATAAAGAAATAGTCCGAAATTTAATGCGGAAATGAAATTCTAATCAATAAATCTATGAAATAAGCTACATATAATCAAAGGAAATCAATACCTTTTTAAACATAGATATTAAATTACACTGTATGTTGCTTATACTTGCAGATAAAACTTCTGTTTTATTCATACTTAACGAGTAGAAATAATGACTTGTGCAAAATGTTCCCATAAGAGGCAAACTTATACTTGGTTTTCGGATATCCCTCTTGAAAACTGCAGGGATCATTTATTTTAATGAAATAGTTCAGCACAGTGCATATCAGATAGACACTGTACGATACAAGTAGGCTTAAGTATGCATATCCTTTATTTATTTTGACAAGAGCACGTGATGAATGTCATGGTACGGAAAACTTTTTGTTAGCAGTTGTTAGACGCGAATTACTGGTTGAAGCTCTTCGTGGAAGCAAAAAAAAAGATCGTATGTGAGAAAGCTTTTAGTTGACTTTTTTGCAAGGTGAAATCTTCAATTCCGGAGGTGGGTGAAATATTATTTTTTCTGTTTCTTTTTTCACCTTTTAGGTTTTCGCACCTTGCAGTGCACACATAGTATCTCGATACAGACTCATATTAACATAATTCTGAAGATAATCCTTCTTAGATAATAATATTATCAAATTAGTTATGTTTTTGTCGCTAGGTGACACTTTGCATCAAAATACATTTTTGCTTATGACTCGTCCGATTTTTTTTTTTTTTTTTTTTTTGTTGTTTTTCTTATTCTTCTTCTTCTTTGTTTTTTTTTTTTTGGTTTGTTTTTTTTGGTTTTTTTTTTTTTGGTTTTTTCATTAGAAAATGTTTTGCATTTTGTACCTTGTTGACACTCCATTAAAATATGATATGAGAAAAGTTCAGGTATGGGAAAGTTTCTGCGCTAGAAAAGGTTGAATGTTCAAAACTTGCAAGAAAAAGGAAAAAGCAAGCAAGTAAGGATATGTCTATGGAAAACTTATCCATTTTTGTTTGAGAACTTAATGTGATGCACGTGTTGTCCTCTATAAGCGATCAAACTTCACCAAAAAATCAGAAAATTCACATTGTCGAAAATATGCTTTCATAGTTCCAAATTGTGAAAAATTGCAACTTTCAGGGTCATATTTCGAATACTTGGTTATTCTTAGACCTTAAATAAGTCGAAAACGAAAATCATTTTATCGAGAGACTGTGTGTATTACTATGGCCCCCCCCCCCCCCCCCCCCCCCCCCCCCCCCCCCATTTTCGATCAATATCCGAAGAACGCAGGGGCCCTCATTCCTCAAACTTCATAAGATGATTGTGCATGACTAGTAGATGGCCCCTATTAGTCACCCTCTGAAGAGGCACATCCTACTGGTTTTGGGGTCACCTGGTCAAAGGTCAAGGTCACAGTGACCTCGAATGTGAAAATCGTTTCCTATCAATATCTGGAGAAGTCAGGGGCCTTCATTCCTCAAACGTAATAGGGTGGTTGGTCATGACTAGTAGATGACCCCTATTGATTTTGGGGTCATAATATAACTTACGTATACGTTCGGTGAAACTGTTTAAACAGGTTAACCAACAATCATTACGAAAACATTAATTAATCATGAATTTGACACAAAATTAAACAGACATCTGTTCATCGATTCTTGATCTGAAATATTCCGAATTACCTATGACAACTCTTCCTGAGATTTAGATTACCTATCGGAACATCTCGCCCATTATCTTTGAAAGTAACATTGTATCCGAGCACCGCCGGATACGGCCGAGTTAGTTACGATTGTTAGATGGTATGATCGGAATTAATGACAAAAAGTTTGAAAGTTGATGAAAACTGACTTCGAAATAAAACCAATAAAAAAAATGAAAATTACATATTAACAACAAACTAGGGAACGGGATTAAATAAGATATTAATTTAAGATTTTATTTTGGCTAAAATAGAAACAAAAAATTCGTCACTGAAAAAAAAAAAATGAAATGCTGTTAAGCAATGTTTAGCTGGCGAGTTTATACTGTACTTGTATCATACACATACTTACCCATTCTCCCATTCAAGGTAGATAACTCTTGATGGAATATATTACAAATTATGGGCCTTTTTAACTAGAAAATTTGTTTTGCATGCAAGGTACGTTCATGCTTATATTTCAGTATTTTGATTTGAAACTTCTTAAATGTGTTCATTTGTATCATGCTATAGTGGCATTTAGTTTTTGACTGAATATAGTGCAGATTTAAGGGCCTTTTTTTTTAACTTAGACATTTTGGTTAAAGTTTTGCATGCAAGCTACTATCCAGCTTATATATCAGAAAGTGTTTATTGTATTGACTAGAACGTTTAGAAGTGTGTTCAGGGGCATCAGAAAAACAAGGAGGATAACTCTTGGAATGAATTTTATACAATGTATGGCCCTTTTCTAACTTGGATACTTGGTAAAACTTTTGCATGCAAAGTGTTATTATGCTTATGTCTCAGTATCTAGGACTGATTTAAGACTTTATAAAACTATTTAGGGGTATAAGACTATCAAAGTTTATCATTTTTTACTTTTATTATATAAAGGGTATATGAAGGGAAGAAATGAAATAGATTTCATTTGAATTACCAACAAGCATTTTTAATAGTCGAGCGCGCTGTCCTCTGACAGCTATTGTTGAAAACAATACCATGGCTGCTTACTACTTTATTCTCAGTTCATCACTCGTGTGTGTTTCTATATAGCTGCCGCTTTGTCTGTCCGTCCGTTATAAATTGTCCGGAGCATAGCACAAAAAGTATAAGAGTTATCGACATGAAACTTCATAGGTAGATTGATCAAAATGAAGAGAAGTGCAGTGTATTAGATCCACAACTCTGTTTTGCATAATTTTGGAGTTATTGCCCTTTGTTATTTTTCATACTTAAATTTTTTCCGGAACATATCACAAAAAGTATGAAGTATCAACACGAAGCTTCATTGGTAGATATATATCAATGAGAAGAAGTGTAGTGTACAAGAACCACAACTCTGTTTTGCATAATATAAGAGTTATTGCCCTTTGTTATTTAGCATTTATTCGGGGAGCATCCATCGGTTCTACCGATTCTCTTCTCTTTTTTTTTCACTACCTTTACATCGTTTAAATCAAAAACAGATACTGTAATCCGATTGGATGAAGAATAACCTTGTCCAATGTGGCGTTAACCAATCCAAACGCATGTATTGTAATATCATCCCCAACCACTGATGTGTTTACGGTCACATGGAGAGAATCTAAATATGTAACACCATTTTGAGTGGCTTCAATATTTTCATGCTTAACGCGTAAAAACGCCGAATAGCAAGTTGGAAATCCCACTGTTGAGAAATGGAGAGTAACGGATGAATTTACTGTGTGTCCGACGATGAATAATTCCTTGCTTGGCATTCAGCATATGGGGAAAGTTCCAGAACTGACTACGTACTTGGTGTCAGAATAATGCCACTCATTCTGGCGTCATGTCAGTCATTTTCAACGTGATATGTCTGTTAGGTGCTTTGCAGTGTATGTCGTATATGTAAAGATAATTAGATTCAACTTGTTCCAAAAAATAGCTTTCATATGCTTTTAAACCGACATTTACTTTTGATTTCCATATTCTCGAAAAAAAGGCAAGACATTTTTCTAAATAAACTCATTCGATAGAACTATAAATAGATCATAAATATAAGCATAAAGTAGAAATATACATAATTCTCCTCCAGGAACAGTGTCGTTTCCATTTGGAATTATTGCAGATTTTTTTTTTTTTTTGAGTTGAAGAACCATCGCTAAGAACGTGGTAACTGACATAAATCATTCTAATTAAGCGTACACATAAAAGCAACTTTGTTCAATAATAACTAAGTACATGAACGTACACGTTTCGTATATATAGAGCATAATTCTATAACAAATAGTTTTAATAAAAACAATATGAATGAATTTTGTGTGTGTGTGTGGGGGGGTGTATCCATAAATTTATATACCCGTATCTATTTCTTTCCTTTTACAGGTAAAATGAAACTCGCAAGAAGTCTTCTATGCCTTGTAGTAATGGCGTCGTTTCTGATGAGTGAGGTGTATACGTTAACCGATCTCTGCAGTATGACAGAAGGAGATTGCCGGGATACGACCACATCCGGGCAGGCCACGCTGCAAACAGGACGCTGTGCTGACAGCGGTGGGATCTGTCGGAAAATCAGACTTATCTGGACGATTTGTAGATGTTTCAGAAGGCCAAATCCTACTGTATAATAAGTGAAACCAGAAAGAACAACAAAATAGCGACATAGAACAATCTTTTAAGTCTAGTCTTTTGACATCCTTCATTTATGATACAGGAAATAAAAAAAAAAACTATATCGTACTGCATATATCCACCGGAAATGGAAGAGGGCATACATTCGGAACACCTTTATTTCTCTCTTTCTGAATTAACGGAGAGCAAATGAGATTTAAAGTTTCTTGGTAATAATTGAGTTTGCTTGTGGATGCTTATTATAGTTTGATGAAAACTTTTAAATCTAAGAGTACATTTAATAACATTTGTTTGGAGCAACTTAACGATCTATACACAAAGAATAATGCAATGCTACTTATAGTGAAAATGAAACTAGCAGTCCGTCCTCTCCTGTGTTGTTGTTGTTGTGCTAGAATTTACCGCACCTGCGCATATTAATCCGGGAAGAACCACCGACCTACCACAAGCCAGCTGATCGTCTAATTAAAAATGAAAAAATACAATACACAACAACAAGAGCTTGCCAGAACTTCACAGATTTCCTCGCTACAAGCTTTTAGCTGTCAATTTCATCTTATCTTGTGCCATATGCATGTGCTTTGTGTTATCACCACATAATAAATAAATACGCTTGAAATATTATGAATAATACTTGTTTGTCATAAATGTTCAAACGAAAATTAAAGTGTACTTTGATTTTCATATTCCTATCACTAATAACAGAGCAATGGAAAAACGGATCTTCGTTAGCCAGTCTAAAATAGTTTTAGCTCCACTTCTGGAAGATTAAAGTGGAGCTATTATCACGACCTACTCTTCGGCGGTGGCGTTAAGGTTTTCGTTCAGGTCCATGTCTCTAAAACCATCAAATATATCTACTTCACACATGGAACACTTTTTTAACTTTCATAAAGGAACCCATATACAGAAGGCTTTTAAACATTAATTTTGATACAGTTTTGACCCTGTTTCCTCTTATGATTTTCTGGGTTGTTAAGTTCTAGTGCTTGGTCATTTTTAGGAACTGTCAAATAAATTCACTGCATGCTTGGAATTTTTTTCACTATTGAAAAAGGAACACATTTGAAAAGGCAGGTAACCCTAAAATCTTTCTTGATACAATTATGGCTTTTTATGACTTAGTATTTATTTTTTTAAAATATCAGCAATGGAACCCATTTCAAAAACACAGCTTACCTTTAAATCATTTTGGTCCAGTTATGCCCCTCTTTTGACTTAGAATTTTCACTTCTAGGTTGGAAACACTATCCAAAGAGCAAATAACAAATTAATTCATTTTTGCACGGTTATACCCTTCATAATTTGCTGTCCATTTAAAAAAAGTCAAATTCTCTTGGAGCTTGGAATATTTTAGGGTAATGTTTTATATCAGTAAGTTCTAAAGCTAGGGCGTTGAAACTTCCCACATAACTATTTTAGATACAAGTCTGAAAACATTCCATTTATTTTGAAGAGCTCAATGGACAATACCTTAAATATGAATTTAGGTGTTTAACCTTCGTTTCACTTTTATTTATTTCTAATCACAATTTCAGATCATGAATCAAAATGGCAAAATAATGATAGAGAATCCAATGAAAAAATATGAAGGGACCCGAGACCTATCTCTGCCAACGCAAATGTCACGTGACATGTGTTCCTGTCATCTACCAGCATTGTCATCAGACAATTTACACAAATATTTCACTGATATGGGTAATATTTATCTCCCGCCTATATTGATTCTGATCTTTTAGAAACATGGATAACAAATGGCGATGTTTATTTTTTCTAAGCCATTAAAATGTCGCAAAAACAGATCGAAATTTCACAAGATTAAGCAGTAAAGTGGTTCTACATTTACGCCAAACGCCTTTGTCAGATAAATATTATGTCATTTGTAGTCTTCCAGTAAGGCCCTAAAATCATAATACATCTATATAATTTCTAGGAATATTGATTCCCTAGATGTGCCCATATTTCGCAAGGTTAGACAATGCACTACTTTATTATCCATGCAAAATTAATTCAAAGACGTAGGCTGTTGCTAGGAACATTGGTGAAAAATATTAATACTGTTCTCTTGAGAAAAGTTGGAAAATATTTTACAGAATGTGATCGCTCAGGAACAAGAAAAAAAGGAAATCCAGAAACAAATAGGACATGGGAACCTTTGCACACACAAAAAATATATTGATATATTTTTGATTGAACAATATAAATAACGTGGTAGAAATCTTTATGTGATAAAACTGTATCCGGCAGTGTTTCGAAAGCCAGACAATTATACGAGAGTATGAACAATCCCAGATGAAATGTAATGAATTTGTTTTACAGCTTCAGCGATGGACAGATTTAATATGGAAATTGCATACCCTGATAATTAGATTGCTAGACACTGAGCCGAAGTGGCTCTCCAGATAAGATAGGCGGTTTGTGCATTATGATATCATGATGTCCCTGTGGTTACAAAAAGGATCATTCTGCAGATTATTTTCCTTCGAATTTATTATGCTATTATTGAGCATTAAGGTAACCATCCGTCATTAAAGAATGATCATTGTCCACAAGGTGATCGTAGGATTTTTTTTAGTACATCAAAGCCTTTATAGACTTAGTCAATGAATGTTTGTATCTGCTTTGAAGATTTTTAAGCATTTAAAGGATCATCATTATAATTCAATCATGAATTACCTTAACAATAAGCTATATTTCATCATTTAAATTTTATGAAATTCATCGCAAGTGCCGCGAAGCGGAACGCTACAATATATTCATAAAACTTAAAATATAAACGATAATAAATTCGCAGTTTTTCGCGTACGCCATACAACCTTGTCCTTTTTACCTTGAATTATGAAATCGCCTTTGCTTGCCTGTCAGTATCACATGGTGTTTAAAGTACGGTTCAGAGTCAATATCGCTCAAGGTACAATTTATTAACATTGATAATTTTCGCCGCCGAAAGAAGACCCGCCCACGTAGGTACCATACGGTCATATTTTTAGCTCGACTATTCGAAGAATATGAGAGCTATTGTAGTCACCCTGGCGTTGGCGTTGGCGTTGCAGCTTTTGGTTAAAGTTTTGCGTGAAAGTTACCATCAACCTTATATCTCAATAACCGTTTATGGTATTGACTTGAAAGTTTATAAATATGTTCAGGGGCATCAGACAACCAAGGTAGATAACTCTTGACTGAATTTAATATGAATTATGGCCCCTTTTTAACTTAGAAATTTTGGTTAAAGTTTTGCATGCAATAGAAAATTTTGTTAAAGTTTTGCGTGCAAGCTACTATTTAGTTTGTATTTCAATAACCATTCATGGTATTGACTTGAAAGTTTATGAATATGTTTAGGGGCATCAGACAACCAAAGTAGCTAACTCTTGATGGAATATATTACAAATTATGGCCCCTTTTTAACTTAGAAATTTTGGTTAAAGTTTTGCATGCAAGATACTCTCATACTTATATCTCAGTATCCAGGCATGGGTTTGATTTTAAACATCTTTAATATGTTTAGGGATATCATACTTTCATGGTAGATAACTCTTGATGGAATATGTTACAAATTATTGCCCCTTTTTAACTTAGAAATTTTGGTTAAAGTTTTGCATGCAAGGTACGTTCATGCTAATATCTCAGTATCTCGGCATGGGATTGATTTGAAACATCTTTAATATGTTTAGGGGTATCATACTTTCATGGTAGATAACTGTTGATGGAATATGTTACAAATTATTGCCCCTTTTTAACTTAGAAATTTTGGTTAAAGTTTTGCATGCAAGGTACGTTCATGCTAATATCTCAGTATCTCGGCATGGATTGATTTGAAACATCTTTAATATGTTTAGGGGTATCATACTTTCATGGTAGATAACTCTTGATAGAATATGTTTCAAATTATGGCCCCTTTTTAAACTTAGACATTTTGGTTAAAGTTTTGCATGCAAGGTACTTTCATGCTTATATCTCAGAGTCCAGGCATGGGATTGATTTGAAACATCTTTAATATGTTTAGGGGTATCATACTATAAAGAAAGATAACACTTGATGGAATATATTAAAAATTATGACCCCCTTTTAACTTAGAATTTTGGTTAAATTTTTGCATTCAAGCAACTATCCAGCTTATATCTCAGAAATTGCTTTTGGAATTGACTAGAAAGTTAAGGAGTGTCTTCAGGGGCATCAGAAAAATAAGGAGGATAACTTTTGGACTGAAATTTATACAAATTACGACCCTTTTCTATCTTGGATTCTTGGTTAAAGTTTTGCATGCACAGTGTTATTGTGCTTATGTCTCAGTAACTAGGGGATGGGATTGATTTTAGACATCATAAAAATATTAAGGGGTATCAGACTATCAAAGTATATAATTTTTACTATCATTATGTACAGGGTATGTGAAGGGCAAGAATTTTAAATAGATTTCATTTGATTTACCAACAAGCATTTTGAATAGTCGAGCGTGCTGTCCTCTGACAGCTCTTGTTCTATACTAAAATCTCAAGGTTCATTTTCATGCAATATATTTTTTTTAATTTTATTTCAATCTTAAGGTAATTCATCATTGAATTATAATGATGATCCTTTAAATGCTTAAAAAACTTTGTAGTCCATGTTTTATTTTTCTAGAAAATGATCATGTTATTTACCATTTTTTGTCGGATATACCCTACCTCGAATGTGGGCATAAATATATATATACATGTATATATATAGAGAATATTGCGGAAAGAATTTCCACACTAGGGGAAGATTTACTTTATGAAACCGGTCGAGGAAAAATAAACTTGTAAACGAGGCTTGTCGTCACTTATATTTGCATATACATGTATATATATTGCTTGAAATTGCAAAGATCTGATTATTATTTCATAACCGGGATAAATTCATTTTTGATGAGTATTTGTAAGCAAATAGTAATGACAATCTAAAGCATTGAATCAATTTATTTTTGTTACTGTTAAAAGCATTCAAACCTGTCATAAGCGGTCAGTCAAAGAACAAAAGAAAGTGACCACTTAACAGAGATAGCCGCTTAAACATTTAATAAATGCTATTTTGGTTATATAAAAAATTGCCGCTAAATACAGATTGACTGCTTAAAAGCAGGTGACCGCTAGTACAGGTTCAACTGTTTATCTATCTGGCATCATTACATATTTATACGTATTAGTCAATTCTTTTCTCCCGGAATTTCATATAATTGATGGATACATTCAATCTTATCCTATTTTTCCAGTAGATAACATTTCGAGGCACTGAGTTGAAACGATTTTTACCCATTAAAAATTTAGTATAAAACATTAAGTAATTGCTCTAGGATGCTAAAGCAGCTCATTCTTAGATGGTCATTGACTAAGAATTTGATTTTTAACTATATGTATGTTTTACGTCTATCAATACCCATCTACAGACGCAATATCACGCATTGCAACCATCTGTGATCGTAGAAAAATACAGGCAATACCTTCACAGACGGTATTGAAATTATATTTAGACTGGTAATACCTACTTTTAGATTCATTTAGTTTTCCTGCATGCGCTAACTTCATACGATAAACTTACGAGATCGCGACCCTGAACTATTGAAGATGTTGTGGAAGGTGTCCTTCAGGGATATCGTATTCTAAATTTAACCGATTTCGTCGAAGATAACGTTTTCCTGTGAAATGTGACCTATACGTTCCAAGTTTATTTGTCTGGAAACAGACTTCACCAACATTAACGAAGGAGAATGGAAAAATAAATTTTAAATGTTTACTGATCCTCGGTGAACGAACTGCTTTAACGAAACGAACAGTGTTCCTTTCCAATTTCGAGGAATTGACTTACTGCACCCATTTATGTTTTTACTTTTACTTCACTCGTCAGATCCTGTTAATTTTCAATCTGTAACGATTTCTCAAAATTTCAAGAAAAAAATTATTTTATGTACATATCTTTCAAATATGTAGTCAAAATTGACTAGCAAATTCTATTCTGGTCGTATCTAGTGATGAACATACAGCTTGCTGTGATTATTTGCAAAGCCATCTTTTAGATCTATATATCAACTTATCCGCAATACTTGCCTCTATGTAGTTGTGTAGATGTGAATTTGAATGATGCTTATCATGAATGATGGATTTCATGTTCAAGCATTTTTTGTCTGGAGTTATGGTCCTTGATCATACTCTGTAAGCAGAATCATGTGGACGCAATTGCTCTATACTGAATGAATTTGTTTCATATTTAACTGATATACTTGTTCATGGTGATAAATCCCCAATTCTTAACCGAGGCTTTGAATATGTTTACACAATATTTATGGTGGTTTCGTGTTATAGGGACATTTCATAAAGGATTGTTTTGGGGTACACGATCTTGTTTTTTATGGGGTTGTTGTTGTTGTTGTTGTTGTTGTTGTTGTTGTTGTTGTTGTTGTTGTT
Source organism: Solen grandis (assembly GCA_021229015.1). Classification (NCBI taxonomy): domain Eukaryota; kingdom Metazoa; phylum Mollusca; class Bivalvia; order Adapedonta; family Solenidae; genus Solen; species Solen grandis. Next base: position 69,404,369 of record CM037781.1, on the reverse strand, counting down.
GTTGTTGTTGTTGTTGTTTTCGATCGGCCGGGAACCTGCGAGCACTGTCGAGCACTACCCTTTACCTTCGAAGAAATATCTGGATCGCGATCGCCTCAGTTCTCAGGGGGTCGGCCCGTTGTCGTCTTGGTCGTCATATTGTTGTTCGTCCCACGCCATGGTCCATAACTTGAGACTTAGTCGGGTCAAAAGGGGGATGATAGGAAGCGATTCAGGCCAACAATCGGGCTGATAAAAATATTCATCGGGGACAATCTGGTCCAGATCAATCCTAATTCCATTTAGGCGACACGCTTGCCGGAATGGTCTGACACAAAGAAACGGAACTACGTATCTCTTTTTTACTCTTTCTTTTAACTTCTGCTTCTATCTATTCTGTTATTTAAAATTCTTATTTCTTATATGCTCTTAATCTTTTTCTTACCACTAGCCGAAACCCAATGGTCAATGATGGCAGTGTTTCGAATGATGTAAAGGTAAAAGATTTCTGTGTGTGGTGTTTGACAACAAAAGTAACTGTGCAATACAACATAAAAGGGTGCGTCATATTGCTATACCGTCTCTGGTGTATATTGTCATACTGTATATAGTGTGTGCCGGGGAAGATCCATCTATTTATCTCCGGGGGCGGGGATGCGGGGTTGGGGTACCCTTTTTTCTTTCCCTTTTTGAGCTGCATTGCTATAGTCTCGGTCTCCGGAACCTGGTAACTCAGATTTCAGTTAACATGCTCCCCACCATATAGGCCAAATTGTTTCTAAATAATATCGTGAGTTATTCGTATCTTTCTCGTATGAAAGTGTTGTATGAAAACCAAATTTTATTACCATAACACGTATGATCTGTGACTATATGTACGTAAATTATTTTTTTTTAAAACAGCACATGTATATCTTAAACTTTGCAACAAAATTATTGACACAACCTGAATACAATTAGCATAAATTGTCGACATCACATTGGTGTTCATAGCATACAGTTTATTACGAATTGAAAATAACTGCTTTCAATATCGTATCCAAGTCTGTACACTTTTAGACCGGGTTCCGTCCCAATAGCCAATGTATTCCATCGCATTCTATAACATTTATATCAGAGATGATCGGCATATATTTAAATTTACGACATTTTACCCTGGTTAGGAATGCAGTCAGGATACCTTTGACATGTTAATGATATTTTACATGTCTTTCTGTTTCCAGATAGAGCAATATTGTTATTATTTGTTTTTATGAGTAAACATTTGGAAGAAAAGTTCGTAACAGAAGTAAATATCAAGAACTTTAATACCGAAAAAATCTTAATCTGTAAGTCATGACAGTATCTTAGCAGAGCATTATGGTATCTGTTCTGATTGATTTATTACATCCAATTATTTAGTGACCATGATTTCAAAATCCAATGATTTGCCTTGCACGAACTTGTAAGTTAGGATAATGTATAAGCATTTGTCAATTGGCAGCTCTCAGAACTATCGGTCCTTTGATTCTATAATTAAAAGCGGTTGTGTTGGTACATCCAAGTTCATTCTTCTAATTGCACAAAAACCATGCGTAAATTGTAGATAATTAAGGATGTTTAAGGTGTTATGTTTTGCACCATTCTACGAACGGTGCTAGGTGTTCCTGGGAGGACTGACTAGAGCACTCTATCATTGTAACTAATCCCCACGCAAGGCCATCATAGTCCGAAAATGATTGTTAGCTATTACGATAGCAGAAGAAGCTTCCATTACATAGTAAATAAATTTATTTCTTGGATAATGGAAGGTAATCATCTTACAGTCATTGTATTAAATCATTTTCGAAAGGGAAAATTCCTCAATATATGGTCGTTATAATAGAATGTCTTGCAACCATATTAGCTGAGCATAATTCAAATTGCACACAGTATAGTCCACTGAGTTGCGGTTATTAAACCCATATATCATAGGATTCACTACTAAATTGGGGAAACATCCATCTTCAGAGTAATTCCTCGTGTATTTATTTTTTTACATACGACTTCATTTGTTTTCAAATACATCGTGAAACGAGAAACAACTTGGAACAACTAAACTAATACGTCTGCACCAAAAGTTAATGGAAAGAGAGTGAACGACCAGACAATATTGTATATTTCAAGGAAATATTTAATATCAAAAAAGAAAAGGGTTTAATAAAATGGAAAAAGCAAACAAAACGTTTAAAACACGTCAACTTTAAACGCTTCAAAAACATCTATGAAAAATTAGGTGCAAGTAAAAACGTCATTCACGCGATTTCATGTTGAATTCATTACTTCTTTTAAAAGTTTAACTTAATATAACTAAAACGATATATAAATTGATAGCAATCGAGATAATTAAATTGCAGCTCGTGCAATTTTAGGCTTTAACAATAATTATGTATTCACAGACATGTATCAATTAAACTCTAATTATCTATGTCACCGTATCAGTTCTAGCGGTCTCTGTGTTGTTTGCACGCTTTGTGTCTTGGAAGTTTTTGATAAATTCTCACCGAATTTCCCTTTCGTTTAGGGATTCGTGATACAGGCCCCGTTTTCTCGAAAAATACTTAAATGTAAGTACGATCTTAGATATATACTCAGATATCTGTCGCACTTTGAGTTAAGTCTTGAAAAAATATCTTAATCAAAAATCATGTTTAAGATTTAAATATTCTCAAGCACTCAACAAAAATTTATTACAAAATTTTTGTATGTTAAAACTCGCGTTAAAGATATTGTGAATATTTTTTTTATTTATTTTTTTGTTTGGTAACGTCCCTTCGACAGTATTTCAGTTATTTGAAGACGATATATACTTGAGACAGATATGGTGCTGCCACACTGCAGTATCACATTATCCTGACACCGGGCCAACCAGTCCCCTTACTACCCTTACATGCTGAGCGCCAAGCAAAGTTTAAGAATGAGTGCAATTTTGAATGTCTTTAAGAATATTGGGCCTGGACCGATATCCCACTGAAAGCAACCATTGCGCGTCCCTTAATGTTCATTGGAATATAAATTTGGAAGCGAAATTGAAATAACACAGACTATGCATAAAGGACAACTGTATTTTGTAAATACGAGTATCATCAATAATACAGACACAATGATAATAAAACGTCAACAAAATTACATGCATGATTAATGATTGCTCAAACACATTATTTGGTTAGTTAATGCAGGCATTGAAACAGCCGGTATTTGCCAGACTATTTATTTCAGAGAAAGATGCGAACATTCAAACTGACAGCATATTTTTTTGCACTTTTCCATTGCTGTGAATCTTTTATTCCAATTCTGTTAGCTAGGGCATTTGTTGTATCTTTTATGCAATAAGAGAGCGTATAGTCTCGGATATCAGAATACCTTACACACAGAAATGGTGCCTAATGCTTCTGTTTTCTTTCATTATCTTCAAACGTCATCTGATATGGATTGTTTATGCATAATACTATTTCGAACAATTTCACACGAGAAAAACCATTAGAACAATACAATGGCATACCCGTCCTAAAACATAAAAAGTGACGTCATTGTTTTTTCTATGTAAAACATAACGGTGTAAAAAGTTTCTTTTCTCTTGATTGTTTGTTTGTTGAATGTTGCAACTGAATATGTATTACAAACACACGCAGATTTCCGATATATTTAATCACAACTTGATGTAAACGATACTGCCCAGTTGTCTTTTAGGAAAGGCATGTTTAACGCCCAATTCCTCATGTTTCTAGAGGAGAGGTGTATATTATTTGAACAAAATAAATTTCAATATTTTCTAGTTGTTTGGTGGCGTCAAACATTATTCTAAACTCCCTAGAAATCATGTCATGTGTCTTTACTAAGATGTACATGACTATGAGAAAAGATATTCGCCGATTCTTTTTTTTTTTTCCTAATATTTTGCACATAATTACTTTAAAATATATCTACAAGATATATGAATTAAAGTTTGTGGGTCGCCATGTTCGTTATAGAGACTTAGCTTATTGAAGAACGTCACTCTTTGCTAAAATTTGTTGAAGAAATCAAGGTATAAAAATTTGAAATATTTAATTTCTAAATACTTCAAACGCATTGTAAAACGAAATTGTCATAATAATATTTAACAATTTGTAACTTATGGTTTATTTTATAAGTTACAGATGAAAATACTGTCAAACATGCATGGAAAATACCAAACGAGCATAATATATCCATTATGCAAAGACCAAAATGCATACAAAAATTAACTCAAAGCTATGAAATTATAAATATATATATGCTGAACCAAAAATTAAAGGCATGGACAATTTTCTAGTTCTATAGTTCTGTAAGTTGTACATATTTGAATGCTCTGTAAAAAAAAGTTTAGCTCAGAAAAGAATAGTTAATCAACAAATTATCGAAATATCAATAAATTCTGACCAGTAGTTCACAAGTAATTGAATCATATTTGATGGTACCCTCTTATATCATGAAAGAAAACCTAACTTTTCAATATCTCGTATGCCCACCCCTTCTCCCCTCTCGCGCAATTGAGTTCATAAGTGCATTTATCCTTCTTATGGGAATACTATTTAACTCCTCCAATTGGGCTAATGTTATGGTTTATGGCTACAAGGGGCCGAGTATTGTCATGCTGAAATATTAGGTTGTGCTGTTGCACATTTGGGACTGCAACAAGGTAAAGAATTTCATCCCTATATCTTACGGCAGCCGTACTATGATAGTAAACAGTTAGATTTATTTTTAAATAGCAGGAAAAGATATGTTTTAAGAGTATTGAGTGTTATTACAAAATGTGTTGAGCAACATGTTATCTTTAAATTGCACGTGAATTTTGCTTTTTATACTTTCTCTGTCGGGCACGGCACATCACGCGGATACCACATTAATTACACAGTGACCTTGACAGTTGTATGACTGATTTTCCTCATTTTTGGCCAACGCATTTAATAATGGTTGCATATTTATGAACCCTGCATTTCATCTTTGGTTGGGTATATTTTCTTAAAGGTGCAATACTACAGATACGTCAATTTAGTTCGAATATTTTGAAGCTCTCAGTTTGTAGCAAGTCATGGACAATTATCATCTATAATGGATTTTCGGTAATGAAAATGTTTATAAAATCTAGCCTGATCCTTTATATTACCTACGGATTATCCACAATACCGTAATCATATAAATAAGTACGGAATTTCACGGCCACCCGTTCAGCTGTTTCTGTCCCGGAAAACTGCCTTATTTACAGAAATGTAAAAACAAGTCAGCTGAAAATAGAAGTGCACGCACCACTTCATCTGGGAGTACAGAGCTCAGATTGTAGATAAAAACAACAACAACAACAAATGTTATGCAATTAGAGATTTCTCTATGAGAAACTTTACTGGCGTTAAGATGTGAAATTGTTTGGCCAACATGTGTCTGAAACATATAGTATAAACACACACCTCAACACACACACAATGCACGGATTATACACGGGGACACTCGCCAGATACCTGTTTGGTGCCATCGTCTGAGACCCACGCCTGATTTGTTACGTTTCACTCCATCTATCAGCCGTGGGTAAATACGTTAACATTTCGTCGTTTTTAAGCGTAAGTCGATATAAATACCGACCAATAAAAACGCGGTTTACAAACCGAGTACATTTTGCCAGAGAGGTAGAAATTGCTATCAATCCTACAGCAGAGAAGAACAGGCCATACGATTGGCTGTTCAATTTGCCCCGAGCTATCCGGGGCATCCAATCAAATTGCAACTTTGCTGTAGTACTAAAACGACAGAAATTGACCGTATAATCCCACGGCCGATGAAATTATCATTGGACGTGGGTCTCAGACGTTGGTTTGGTGCATAACTTACGAGGGTCAATCTGACTACGTGATAGAGCTCGATCGATTCTCTCACTCAGCCCCACACCGCGTGGGTTCGAATCCCGGCCGGGTCATTCGGGTTTTAAAGTGAGGAAGCCTTCCAGCTGGCTTGCGGTAGGTCGGTGGTTCTATTCGGATGCCTCAGTGCATTCGGGGTCTTCCTCCACCTGTAATTAGCTGGACGTCGCTATGACTGAAATACTGTCGAAGCGACGGTAAACTCAAATAGTCAAGTCAAGTAAAGTCGATCGATTCCGGAAGTCTTCGTGTAAATATTGTAAATATTCGGGAACTCTTCGTTAAGGGGTAGAGGTATAAATTTCCTACAGTCATTTAATATATTGGTGATTCTATCGACATCAATCGGGCTAATCGTTTGACCTACAAAGGCAATATTTTGCATATCGGCATACATGTAAGAAAGAACGAATTTTCATATTTTCAACTTATTTTCTGCATTTATAGCATTGATTTTGGGTAGTATTGCAACTTTAACAAACATCACTGGACAGAATTTCTCTCTTTTTTTTTCAGATAGAATTCACTGATATAAAGGCTTTCCGGAAATGTAAAATAATATAAAAATTATATATATACGTCGCCATATATACGTCGTCATACATACGTCGCCACAATAAAGTTTTTAACACATGAGTAGTAGAATTTGGATTTTCCTTAAACTTTCATCTGAAAACAAATAATAATTTCCAAAAAAGAAAAATGAAATCAATGGTTACCCGCTGAAATGTCCTTAAGACAAAGTAAAGAGTCTTAAATACAACGCTGCTTAACCCGTACCATGCTAAATGTGAAACGAAAAGTGCAGACTATAATCAGGCTGCATGGATGTGCAGGCTGATCTAGGTCTGCACTGGTCGGGTCATAAAGGCCAAAAATCAGTTATATTTGACATCATATTGAGATCAGATCTGCTGCACAATCTTTAAATTAATATAGGTTCCTACAATAGTAGATATTTGTTCCATTCAGTTGGAAAATTAGCTGTTTCGTTTGAGAGTCAGATATTTCAATATTTTATTTTCTGAAATAACTATATCTCAAACCGAGCAATTATTCCAGATATCCAGCACATATCAATCATTATGAACATTTTATCAAAATAAATAAATAATAAAACTTAAACTGATGTAATTTAGGCTGCTTTGAGAACATGGCTTTCAATGAATAGCAGCAAAATCCGCATCCTTATGAAACTACTGTAAAATCATTAATTTTCGTTGACATTAAATTTCGTTGATTTTGTACTTAAAACGATGTAGTATGTACCTCTATTCGTGGATTCATGCTTTAAATGTGAAGCTGATAAGGAGGAAGCCTTCAAGCTGGCTTGCGGTAGGTCGGTGGTTCTATTCGGATGCCTCCGTGCATTCGGGGTCTTCCTCCACCTGTAATTAGCTGGACGTCGCTATACGACTGAAATACTGTCGAAGCGACGGTAAATCCGAAGGTCAACCGTATGGTCTAAATAAGGAAGAGGTTTTCGTGGGGATTGATATTTGTGGATAAATACCCTCCAAGAAATCGACGAAATTAGTGTTCCGCGAAAATAAATGATTCTGAAATAGACAATATATATTCTAAAAGAAGATCTATACTTGAGGAAAATAAGAATCGCATGGTCTTTCGTGTCGATTGAGGAATGTATTATACAGTAAATATATTACGTTGATAAAAGACATAATGATGAATGTATAAGTAACTTAGTAAGTAAAACGAGTGGTTAGATTAATTTGGTGTGGTTATGGCTACTGATGTAAATTTATACCTGCGGTATGTCTGTCTGTACTGCCAACCCTTCTAGCGAGAGTTAAAGACAGGATAAGGTGCGTGTAGGAGTTATTAGTACTTCACTGTAAAGAAGTAAAACCTAGCAAAGGACAATGTTAGGAACAGCGAGAGTTCGGCGAAGGTGGACAGTTTATGGCAAAAATTTTAGAAGTGAGAAAGGATAAAACGACCATAACTTGACGAATATACAGCCTACTTGTTCTGATCAAGAAAGGAAGAGTGACTATGTCATATGGCAAGAGAGAATGAGGGAAAATCGAGTACCTGTGATGACGTGATGTTACTCGCAACTAGTTTAAACTTATTTATTTTACGTCGATTGTAAAACAAGTTCTTATATTAATCCCTCTCGATGGTTCCTGGGTTGGACCAGTACTTTGCGCCCGGGAAGGTCATGAAGAATTATTGCCTCCATAGGGTTCGAACCCACTACTTTCAGATCCGTAATCAGATACGTTACCACTGGACTAAGGCGCCAGAGACCTTTGTTACTGCAACTGTCTAGATGAATGGGGACGGATGCATTTCACTTGTTAATCTGCCATTACATATATACGTGTCTCAAGTAGACTTAGTTTCCAAATGACTGAAATACTGTCAATGGGACTTAAAATCCAATTTCACCGTTAGTAGTTGAGGGCGGACCAAAGACGTATTCAATAGAGTGTTAGGTTTTAGGTCTTTGGGCGATCCATATATTTATAAATCAGTTGCTTCGCATATAAGGGTAGTTGCATGTCTGGTTGGCCCGGTGTCAGGATAATGTGACTGGGTGTGGTATCATGCCACATGTCTACGGTGTGATACTGCAGTGTGGCAGCACTATCTCTGTCTAAAGTAGACATCGTCTCTAAATAACTGAAATACTGTTTGTGGGACGTTAAACCCAACAAACAAACAAACCAATTGCTTCACTTTTTCATTTCTTGCGATAATGTTAAACATGCGAGAGGTATCGGCCAATACAAATATATGCGTATTTCTCTCTCTCCTTTTTTTTAAATTTAAGTTTGAAGGTAATTCCAAAATTTATTGCCATTCTCGATTTTATTGCAATTATCGTACCCCTGTTATCCAGAATTGCAATAAAGTTATCGCAATTTTATTGCAATTCACGCCGTTTGTATATTAGATGCGAAGACACAGTATCTAAAGTTTCTAGAGTTATTTGAATTAGGTCTCGAGTTCCACATCCAATAAAGCGAAATCGTTCTATTTTCATCATTATACAGTAAATGGTGTCTAAAGAATCGTGTAATGTTCGCGGTAAAAATTGCGTTTGATATAAATTGGGCTATTTCCCGTCTCATCCGCAAATTTCTTTTTGCCTGTATTTTGGATAAGATAAATGGGCGATTTTTCCGTTTTCCCATTACAAAGGTTGTCTGGAATATTGGAGGGGAGATTTACTATATATTAAAAGCTAAACCGATACTTACAAAGTGGGTAGCCTACTTGTGTGAGCGCACCTTGGGATCCTACTCACCATGGGGTCCAACCGAAATAGTGCGTTGCAATCCGATAGATGTTTATGAAATAGTGTATATTTTAAGTTTCTACGATATTTTTTACTAGTATTAGCAGTTTGCTGATAAATAATGACTGAAAGAGTGTTATGGGAACATTTTAGAAAAAAAAATTACATGAATTAAATTTCACAATACAGACTTTTTTTTCTCGTTCAGTACCTCGATGTTATTTTTTAGACCATAGATGTCACTGAATCCGCCCTCATCTCTGCACAACTAAATCCGTTTCATGCCACTTTCTAAAACGTTCATCATCAGCATCATCAGATTAATAGGTAATTAAAACTGATGAACAACCCGATTTAACATGAGATATCGCTTACTTCACTTGTTCCAGCTAAGATACTGTTGTGAGTCATGTTTATCAAATACATGAATATACTTTTTGCTTATGAAATTAGGAATGTTCTTTTAACATACATGTCGCAATTACTCCCGCGGAGTTACCAGTCAATGAAAAACAAATCAGTTTTATTGTATTAAAGTGCGCTTCGCAGTCTAAAAACTGATATAACAATGGTGTAGTGTGAGTGATGTACAGTAGATCTGTTTTGAATGGTTATAAATATCTAATGCATCTGTAATAGAAATACGAGTAGCCGATAGAAGACGATGATCATGACAAACACGATTATAACGATGATGAGAAGGAGGAGAAGGAATGTTTTTCATGAAGAAAAATATTCATACTGGTCGATGATGCAATCGATATTGTTAGTACGGGACATATCAACGCACTATCGGAGCTGGTCGCAAGACCGCACTTTGGAGTCAGACCCCATAGACCGTTGGATCTTAAAGTGTTTCCACAGACCATATCTACTTGATTATAGTCCTGCCATAAGGCAGCTTCACCTACGTCATAGACAAGTAGCATGATACCACACCTAGCCATATTATCACTTTGCCATATTAACGAATGTCTATGTTGCAGTCGGGGATCACTAATGAAATTAAAGCAAGATTCATGTGCATTTGTTTGTCGGAGTTTTGTATAGCTTTTCACTGGTTAAACCGATATGTATATTCATTTCGAGACATTCCCCGGTGCCCGAGTGGTTAGAGCGTCCGCCTCGGGAGCGGGAGGTCGTGGGTTCCCCGGCCGCGACATACCAAAGTCGTAAAAAACGGTACTGGTATTGCTTGGCGTTCAGCATATAAGGGTAGTTCCAGGACTGGTTGGCTCGGTGTCAGGATAATGTGACTGAGTGTGATATCATGCCACATGTCTAGGGCATGATACTGCAGTGTAGCAGCACTATATCTGTCTCAAGTAGACATTGTCTTTAAATGACTGAAATACTGTCAGTGCGACGTTAACAAAGAAACAAAAATAAAATCATTTCGAGGCGGTTTGGCGTTATGTTTATTCACTATCCTGGCCCTTTCCATATAAAAAGAAAAGATAAGCCTGGATATCGAATATAAATTCAGATGGATGCAATAAGAGCCTCCTTACTTCTGATGTGCCCAAGCTAATCCATCCATCTACAAGATGAAGAACTGCTAAATCTTTATTTCCGAGGTACACTAATTTTCGTCGATTTCGTGGAAAATTGTATCCACGAATATTTGTGTTCCTTATAAAGACCTCAGGCTCAGGTTTTGCAGAATAAAGGTATCCACGAATATTCCTTATATACACAATTAAGTACATTATCAACGATATTAAATGTCAACGAAAATAATTCATTTTACAGTATCCCATACTGCACTAGATATAAACTGATGACATGGTTTGAATAAGTTTATTCATCAAACAAGAATCAATGGGGTATGTATGTGATTTTATGCGTTTTATTATATATATATATATGAAACCTGATATCCATTGAATAGTTTAAAGAATATTTGTAAAAAAGCCTGCACATGCTAAATCTCTGAAATGATGCAAAACCGCCCTTAAGGGATAAGCGAATGTCTGTTGATCATTATTTTAGTACATAAATCTCGAACTTATTCCAGTGTTACGTTTTTACGGCAAGATTCGAGATTGCATTTCTTTGCGGAAAAAACGAGCTAGATTTCTTCTGGGAAATATACCTTGTCGAGCAGAAAGAGCCATTACTCATTTCGGAGGGGTGAGAGCAAAACTAGGCTGTGCATGTATAAAACGTGAGCGCCGTTGTCCAGTGGTACATATACACACGACTGTGTCGTGGGTTCGAGCGCCGTTTGGGGGCAAAAAAATTTTCATAACCTTCCTGGGTGTAAAGTACTGGTCCAACCCAAAAACCGTCGTGAGGGATTAGTATTAATTGTAAGAATGTGTTTCCCAAGTGACACTAAAATGAATAAGAATAAACGTTTTGTTCTTGAGCTTACACATATATTCTCTCTCTCTCACTCTCAAAATTAATATTGATCCTTCGGCGTGACCCGACGTTTATATTTTGAAGTTTTTAGAGAATATAAGGAAACTAGCTGACCCACCAGGGGCCTCATTTTGAACTCGTCTGTGTCGAGAAAAAAGAGGGCCATAGAGGCCCTAAATCGCTCACCTGAGTGTAGGGTACCCAAGGAACATCTGTACTAAAACATTTTGAAATATGACCAGTAGTTTTAAGGAAGATGATTTTTAAAATTTTCATAATTCATTTCTTTCTATTGCCAATGCAATCAGGTTTATTTCAGCAATTTTTGTGAAGGTTCTCCCAAGGATAATCCCTGCCAAGTTTAATCAAATTCTACCCAGCGGTTTCAGAGATGTCGTTTTAGGGTTTCCCTATATACATTTAAGGCAAATTAGCCCCGCCCCTGGCGGCCATATTTTTTTTACGTTTCCGAATAATTTTAGCAATTTTGGTAGATGGTTACCCAAGGAACATCTATACCAAAACATTTTGAAATCTGACGAGTAGTTTTGAAGGAGATGATTTTTAAAGTTTTCGTTGTTGTTTTTTTCCGTTGCCATGGCATCCAGAGTTCTACATGGATCAAGTTTATTTTAGCATCATTTGTGAAGGTTCGCCCAAGGATAATCTCTGCCAAGTTAAATCAAATTCTGCCCAGCGGTTGCAGAGATGTCGTTTAAAGCAAATTGTTGACGGCTCACGACGGACGACGACGGACGCAGGGAGATCCTAATAGCTCACCATGATCACGTTGAGCTAAAAATGACGAGCTTTTATGATCACTGGGTCGTCGTCGTTGTCGTGCAAAAACTTTAATGTAGGTCATTACTCAAACACTTATTTTAAAGGTATCAACACTAAACTTGGGATACTTTATAATCATGTTAAGGCGCAGTTGTAAGACAAGGGGCATTATTCTAAAAGCTATATTTTTGGAGTTATGTCCCTTTAAACTTTTTTTTTGTCAAAATTGAGTAGAATGTCTTGAAAACTATGAAAGGTATCAACACATAGCTTGGAATACTTGATAATCATGACAAGGCACATCATTCTGAAAGCTTTATTTTCGGACTTATGTCCTTTTATAACTTAGAATGTTGTTGAAAATTGCTTAATTAGTATATTGATTTGAAAACTATGAAAGATATAACAACGGAACTTGGTATACTTTATTATCATGACATAATGCCGTTGTAAAACAAGGGGCATTATTCTGAAAGGAATGTAATGCCCCTTTATAACTTAGATTTTTTAATTGTTTTTATTCATAGCTACACAATATAAGGTATATTTTTTCATATTTACTTAACAGTTACTCTTTATACCTTACGTTGTTCAATCTTTAAATCTCAAATATGGCACCCCCGTTGTTAACATGTATAACAGACGAACATTGGCACCGCTCTGCGGCTCTCTAGTTCAAGGGATGAACTTTATTTTAGCAATATTGACAGACAGTCATGAGGTAACCATTTGTGCCGAATGAAAATAAATTTTGGCCTGTGTATTCACAAAAGGATTATGAAATTTTCTATAAAGAGTATATAAGGAAACTCGCTGGCCCCCTATGTGACTCAGTTTTTAACTTTATGCTAGTAACAATTGTGGTAAACCATTTATGTCGAATGAAATTTAATTTTGACCATTATTTAACAGGAGGTTTTTAATATCTTCGAAATATGGTACATAAGGAAACAAGCGGACCCCATAGGAGCCGCATTTTTCACGGGATCAACTTTATTTTTGCAAATATGGTAGACAGTCATGAGGTGACCATTTGTGCTAATTGAAATCAAATTCTGACCATTGGTTTCTGAGGAGAAGGTTTTTGAAGTTAATTTCTGTTGGTTGCCGTGGCAACCAGAGTTCTGCATGGACCAAGTTTATTTTACCAACTTTTTTAGAGGTTCATCCAAGGATGATCCATGGCAAGTTTCATCAATTTCTACAATGTGGTTTCAAAGGAGATGTCGTTTGAAGCAAATTGTTGACGACGGATGTCGGGTAATCGATTATTTATATACAAAAATGGAGAAGGGGGTCTTGAAAACTGTAGCACTTTATTCTTATGTGCATTTTAAAGATACGTATGATGATAAAAACTCAATATACTCGTAGATGTAGAAGCTGTAGTTGCTTTTTATGTTGTAGAATTAATAGTAGTTCTTGTTGTAGTGGAGGTTGTAGTCGTAATGAACCGAGACTAAAAAATATTTAGCTTATACATACTAGATTTTTGCAGTTGCTGTTTATGTGGTGGTATTATAGTAGAACATGAATTTTGTTAAGCCTAAGTCACACATTCAGGATTTTTACTGCCGTCCTTGATAGGACCATTCCCGATTAAAATGTGTCAAAAGTCTGATCAAGATCCTGTGATTCGTGGCTGGAAATTCAAACTTTTATTAAGCCTAAGTCACACATTCAGGATTTTTACTGCCGTCCTTGATAGGACCATTCCCGATTAAAATGTGTCAAAAATCTGATCCAGATCCTGTGATTCGTGTCTGGAAATTCAAACTTTTATTAAAATTTGTAAAAACATTTATTTAATCACGACAACAATCAGATATTGTTCAGGAGGCGTCCCGATCCAGCCGTTTCCAGCAGAATTCGTCCCGATTATCCCGTTCTCAATCCGATTCTGATCCGATTTGTATCTTTGTCATGGTAAAGAACGAACGAATCTGTCCCGACAGCGTCCCGATTCTCCCGAATGCGATCCGACAGAGATCAGACAGTGACCAGACAATGAACCGACGCTGACGGAAGACATCTGTTAGAAAACCGTTTCACGTGATAGTCCCACAGGACACTGACCAGACAACACAGGACATTATTACGATTTTGATCCGATACAGCAGAATCTGTCACGACATAGTCACGATTGTAATCCGACTAGACAAAATCGGCTGAGTTTCCCGGATGTTACGGGACGCACCTAACTGTCGGGAGTGCTTGGCCGACCTCTCCGGACCATTCCCGATCCGTAGGACTCTGTTACGAACATATACGACTGCGTTCAGACAATGATAGGACATTCCAGATCATTGAGGATAGTAATCCGACTTTTTCGCTTTTCGTGTCGTAGCGCTGTCTGATCTCAAACGGGAGCCATAATCGGCACTGTGTGAACGCCGCATTACAGAGCAGAACTGCAGAGATTATTTACATCCATAATTTTCAGGAGACATTTCCTAGAGAGTTGAAATGTGTATCCCATTCTATATTTTGTCCATATACTGCTATGCTTGCCTGCGATACCGCGATTTGTGTTTTTTACAGTAATTGTTCCTCGTGACCTCTGTGTAACGCAGTAATAAAAATATCACTCATGATGTCAGTAAATCTTTAAACATTTATCGAAAATAAATGTAAGAAATTCTTATAATATAAATAACCTTTCCATTTCGTACAGATACAAATACAAACACTTCAAATAAAAATGCCTTAAACATGTTCTTTTATCAAATTACTTGATTATTCACACGTTCTTAATGTCACGTTGCATTAAACACGTTCCTTTAATCAATGTATCCGATTGTTCACACGTTCGTAACCATTCATATATAATGGGGCCGTTTATATGGGGCCGTTTTGAACGATCTTCTCACCCAGTTGGGGCCGTTTTGACCAATTTGGCACCGTTTTAACTTGGGTCCGTTTTTACTTGGGTCCGTTTTGACTGGATACCTTTTCAAGCTGTATGAGTGAGTGTTGTTGATGAATGTGTGCTTCGAATGCATGCTTCTAACCTTTCAATTTGCATGAACCACCAAAATCTCACGTCCCAATATTCCGATTTTCCCTTTTTTTGATTCTAGCATTATTCCTATTTCCCTTTTTCAAGATCAAGCAATATTCCTATTTTCCTTTTTTTATTTTCCCTATTTTCCGATTCTAACAATATTGTTTTTCTTTTTCTTTTTCATATTCTAGAAATATTCATATCTTCCTTATTTGACGTTTTAAAAAAAAGAAATACATTTTGTATTGCTAGAATCTAACAAAAGGAAATACTGTTAAAATAAGGAAAATAATATTACTAGAAAATAACCTCATCACTCCTTCCAGAGGAAGAGAGGGAGGGAGTGGGCGATGGAAGGAGCGAGGAGGGAAAGGAGTGGGCGAAGAAGGGAGTGGGGAGGGGAGGGAGTGAAAAATGGTAGGAGTAATAACAAAAAACAAGACAAATTACAAATTTTACTGTTTAATTCACCTTAGAAGTGAATATTACAATATATAAAATGGCAATATGAATGTCCCAAAATTTACAAATGATAACAATAGAAAATAGTAATACCAAATGATAAATAACAGGTATGCCTTTACTATCCGTATTCTGTTTGTACGTCTATCAAACAAAATGAAGAGTCAAAAGATTCCTGCACATCATATACACACATAACCACAAACACACATTTACCAAATTTCCAATGCACTATTAAATTTTTTTTTAAACAAATAAGAAAAAAAATTCAAATGTACATGTATGAAAGTTTTAATTTCATGGTTTTATAATTGTCTGACGTAAAAAGGATTCAATTTGCTCTAATTACGTCAAAGAAAGAATATAAAGATTATCAAATCCAGTATTTTTCCTTATATCCCTTTTAATTTGAAAAATAATAAATTTCAAAGCTGTCATGATTTCAAAATAAAAGGAAGTGCACATGGAGTAAAAAAATGTTCTTTTAAATTCAGTCCCTTTACATATCTTAACTAACACACTTTCTTATGGTAGCACCATTCAAATAATCAAAGATTTGATCATGCACTCATTATTCACACATTATGCCCACTTCAAGACTTCTGTATTCACACTCAAAACACAACGTAATTAGTACAGCTTCCTTGAAAGTAAGATATGAAGGGAAAATAAATTGATTCTGACTTTAAACCATTCATCTGGTTCAGAAAGAAGAAATACAAATAGGTCCAGGAAAAGCACACTATCACACTTTGGAAGTTAAAACAAAAAAATGCACTCAATGATGCTGTAAGTTTTGTAATACCAATTGGACAGAACATTTTAGTTGCAACGGCAACATGTACTCTTATGATTATTGATTTTGAAGGTCCATACAGGTCAACATGTTAATAGATCAATGACAGCATACATTCATTTCAAAAATGTTGATGATCTATGTTTAAAACATAACAAATGTGTACACTCTCCCCCTCAAAGATTGATCATTAACAGCGATGACCTAAATACTGCAGTGTCCTTCAGACAAATTCATGAAGAATCCGTGTTGATGAGATTTTTTTTTATATTTTATTTCCAAAGAATATGTATAATGAGACGATGAGAGTCTGACAAACACTGGGGTTTCTAATAATGACACTTCTGATGAATAAGATGTAATCCAATCCAATCAGTTTACCAAATGAACGCAGGCCCAGCCACACCGCAGTCATAAATAGCAATAACTGCTGGATTTGACCATAATTCTGACCATATCACTGCGCATCCAGGAGGAATCTTCAATCAATGTTGCAACACTGTCGGAATCAAGTAGCTTTGCCTCTAAATGTTCCAGG
>CM037781.1:69353893-69387178 GCA_021229015.1 Solen grandis | reverse complement strand
AAAGGTTTCTCTATATACAAAAGGGCAAAAACCCCCCCCCTGGCGGCCTGTTTTTTTACGGATGGGAAAATTTAAGCAACTTTGGGTAGGGGGTTTGCCCCAAAGGGAACAATGTACCAAATTATTTTGAAATCTGGCCAGTAGTTTTAAGGAGAGATTTTTAAAGTTTTCAAATTTTTTTTCTTTTTGTTGCCATGGCAACCAAGTTCTTCAGGATAAAACTTTTTTTTAGAAACTTTTGAGAGCCTCACCCAAGGACATTCCTGCCAAGTTTCATTAAATTCTGTCCAGCGGTTTCAGGGGAGATGTCGTTTAAAAGAAAATTTTTGAGGGACGGACGACGACGACGCACACCACGACGACGACGCACGACGAGGGAGCGGACAAGGGGCGATCAAAAAAAGCTCACCTTGAGCCTTTGTGCTCGGGTGAGCTAAAAAGTCGATTGCACTTTGTTTGCCTCTAGCACTTTATTTTTTAGGTAATTGTCTTTAATTTTATAACAAGTTATACCCATCAAATTTTGGCTAATTTGGGTTTATGGCTGAAATTGGACCCTTAGTTCGGGAGTTCCCCCTTTTTAAAAATTGAAAAAACCAGTTTTCACTTTGCCCTCTAGGTCAAATCTTAGAAAAACTTTGGGGGAAAACTCTAGAGGCCACGTTTTAACCCAATTTTCAGAAACTTGGTCAGGATGTTTGTTCATGATATCTCTGATGATTCAAAATTGGGTCTTTTGGGGGTCAAAACGGGTCCCCAGGCAATCTTAGAAAAACCTTGTGAACACAAGGGGGCCACAGTTTTGGGCCCAATCTTCATAAATTTGGTAAGTTTTTTTGTCTACATGATACTCGGAGAGTTTAAAATTTGGGGTCATGTGGGGTCAAAAACTGGGTCCCCAGGTCAAATCTTAGAAAAACCTTGTGAACATTTTAGGGGCCATAGTTTTAGCCCAAATCTTCATAAACTTGGTAGAATGTTTTTCACATAATACCCTCTGGGGGGTTTGAAAATGGGTCATTTGGATCAAAAACTGGTCACCAGTCAAATTTTAGAAAAACCTTGTGAACACTCTAAAAGGCCCAAAGTTTTTAAACCCCAATTTTCCAAAAAATGGGTCACCAATAAATTCAGGTGGACAAATGTGGGCCACTTAGTCAAATGTTAGAAAAACCTTTAGATCCAGATTTTTTTTGTCATTTCCCTAACAAAACCCTCTTTACAGGTGAGCGACCAGGCCACTTGGCCCCTTTTTTTAAAGTTTTTCCTTTTCCCTTAAAAAGTTTTTTTTTTTCTGATTTGCAGCATGCAAACAATCCAAACAGCGTGAAAAATTTTTAGTATTTAACGACTAAATCTTATCCAAAATTGGATAATATTTATTGTTTATTTTTTTAAAATTTCATGCCCCTTTATTGCAGGCCCTTAAAAAATTATAATATAACGGGCCCATCCCCCTTTCATAAAGATTGCGACCGCTCAATGGCACTCCTGAACAAAACACATAAAGTATAGCACTGGAACTTCTGCACGTAAAATAGCAAAAGATGAAATGATGCATGAAAAATTTGGCATGCAACATGCCCCTTTATAAGAAAAAAGAGATCCCCCGTTTGCTGTTTTTTTAAAAAATTTAAATTTAAAATTTTAAAAAAAGCAGACCGGAAGGCCATCCGATAAAGAGAAGTAATTAGTGAAGAGGTCGCCGATTCTGTTGCAGCTTATACATGAGATAGCAAAAATTCAAATTTAAATCTGAAAAATTTTCTAAATTGGTCCCAGCTTTCACCATATGGTGAAAAATTCCCTATAAAAGAACGTTTATATTTACTCACGTTTTAAAAACTATAAAAAAAAAAAAAAAAAAATTATCTTCATAAAAACACAAGACTTTTTGTATGTGTTTACTATATTTTTAAAACCAGTAGTCTTTTAGTTTAAAGAACAAAAAAAAAAGAAAAAAAAAAAGAGAGCCCTTTTTTTTACTATTTTTTTCATCATAAACAGATTCGCGAGGAAATATCGATATTAAATGCTTTCCTCTTCAATATAATACTTCAGAGAATTATTTAATTTTAAAATAATAATTTAATAATGATATAATGTCATAAAAAAGGAAAATGAATAGATAAATAAAATTAAATTAAAATGGAAGTTTTTGTATATGTAGTTGGGGTTTGTTGTTTTGTAGTTTCCTCTTTTTTGTCTTGGGGGGGCACCCTTGGGGTAGGATGAGATTTAGTTTCTGGGTAAGGGTTGCACTTCATTAAACACTCGCAATGTTGTGAATAATATCTAAAATGCTAGGCAGCAAGCTTATAGCAGACGGTATTAATTTAGTGGGTACAGTTTTATATTACGTAAGTGCTCTATAGTGTATTATAAAATTACCAAGTTTTTTCTAAGTTACTTGTAAATTATTGTAAAATATTAAATCATAATAAGGCCAGTTTTTGATTAAGCTACTCGTGAATCATAACACTCTGGTTTTTCGTGAAAATTTTTTTTTCAATAGGCCGCGACCTCTTCCTTTTTTTCTGTCATTTAATTATCCCCGGTAATTCTTCAGTTGTTAAACGTTGATTGTCCCCTCCCCCCTTGGGGTGGGATTGGGGGGGGGGGTGAGGTACGGTATACCGGGTCCGGGGATAATAAAGGTGACAAAACCGGTCAAAAAATAAACACATGCTGTCCCCGCTGATAAGAAGGTATGGCACGCGTCGGGTGAAAAATTAATTTTTTAGGAAAATATACTAATTCATGATAAATGTACAGGACTGGGAAAAAACAAAGTATATTTTAAGCGAAAAAACGAAAAAAAAGGGAATTTTTAGTTTTTCCCCTCCCTTTTAAAATTTTTATCGTATTTTTGTGTTTTCACGGAAAGGGAAAAATTGGAAATTTTGACCGTATATGCCTCATTCTAAAAGGCAGTACGTACAACCGCCCAATCACGGACTGGTTTTTATTTTTGCGTTGACCAAAAAATTCCCGGTTGTTTTTTGGACCCCCCCAAAAATTTTATCCGCATACTTACCGCAAAAAAACAATCTATCTCCTTCTTTATTATATGTATTTAAAAGAGTTTCGCGGCCGTTTTTTAAAATGCTAGTGCCTGGACACACAAAAAGAATAACATTAAACACCAAGGGGGGTTACTTTGGTTTTGGGGGGGCAGTTGACGATTACGCAGTTTCGAGTGTTTAAGATCGGAACAATGCGGGTTTTGTCGGTTAATTATCCAACCACGTAATCGTTTTTAAATTTTGGTATGGAAAAATTAAAATTTACTAAGCAGATATTCAAAATAAAAAAACACAAACATTGTCTAATCCACGGGGCAAAAAACCTTAATAATTATTTTTTTTATTATCAACATCAAAATTTTTTTATCAGCTTTTTTTAAAAATCCCCAAAATAGCCAATTTTTTTTTTCACCGGAAGTAAAAAAATAAATGAAAATTAGACCCACGTTACCCCTGGTAATATTTTTTTCTTTAAACATTAAAAAGGGTTTCCCATAAATCAATATATCATAATAAGTACACCTTAGTTAATTTCAAATTTAGCGATAAATTTTTTTGGGGGGAATGGCCCAAAAATTTTTTTAAATTGATGGATAAACAATGGACGGGGGAAAAAAATTTATTAAAATGAGAATGTGAAGATTACATAACCAACTTCACATCCCCCATAAACCGTACACTGAATTGAATCTGGGAAATTACAGACAAAAAAAAAAAAAAAAGAAAAAACCCAGAATCAATGAATTTAATTATTTAAAGAACCTAAAATAAAATAATGTTTATTTTTAATTTTTTTTTTCAAAAATTTTTTAAAAAAAACAAAGAACTATAGCATTCTCAAACACACGCGGTGCTAAGCGGTATTTGGCGGCCCCAAAACCCGATAAGGGGCGTTGACTGTATGTTGATCTTCTGTTGTGGGCCCCTTTTTTTTGGTTTTTTTTAAAAGCTCAAAAGACAGGGGTTTGGAACAAAAAAGCCCGATTCGAACCCTATCATTTCCCAAAAAGCGCTTTGGTTTTTTTATGTTCAGGGAATAGCGGATATATAGGGGAAAGTTCCTGCTAAACCATAGGTTTCTCCGGTTCCCATAGAAAACCCCAATTTGACGAGTGGAGAAAAGGGGAAATCAAGTACAAATTTTTTACGTCTTGGGGTTGACGTATCCCCGGGAGAAATGTCCCCGGGGTTTGGGATTGAACCCAAAGACCTCCGATTATTTTAATTCAACGAAAGAGGGGGAGAAAAAAAAAAAGAAAATTTTTCTGTGCGTTTTATGACTTTTTTTTTTTTTTTAATGATTACTGGGGAGAAGAGAGAGAGAGAAGGGGGGATAAAAAAGTGGGAAATAAAAAAAATATACAAAAAAATATATTGTGGGTCTAAAATTTAAATTTTACGATCACTCTTTAAATTTTTTAAAAGAGCAGCGAGCAAAACACTGCGAAGAAATAGGTCCGGAAAAAAAATTACCAAGGAAGCAACCTCGGACAATGGGAATTTTTTAAAAAATTGGGGCAATTTAAGTCTTTAAATTATCAGACTTTCAAATAAAAAATTTTTATAAAACACATCAAAAAAATTAAGGAATAATGTGCCCAGCGTAAACTTAAAATCATTAAATTGTTTTCAAATAAATATTTTTTCAACCGTGCATTAAATTCTTAACGACCAGGGCGTTGTTGCAAAAGTAAAATAGGCCACTCACATGTATATACAGTCAGTACCTATATAAAAAGTAAAAAAATTTATTTAACTTAGATAAAAAAATTAATACACATCCCAAAAATGAGAATTTAGAAACATGGGGAAAAAAATTTTTTTTTAAAAAAAGAAAATAAATAAAATAATAAATAAAGGGTCCCGAAACTTGACTGCCAAAATCTTAAGTTTTCGTATTTTTAACTTAGGGTTTTACAAATTACATTTATGATATCCCCATTGTTACGTACGATGCGATTGATCCCGTTTTTATGGTAATACATTGAATGAAAAGGTACGATTCGATACGTTACGATGTGACTGAGAAAAATTTTATGATCGAAATCTTTCCACGTAAAAGCTATTTTGACAATTTATACAAAGCACCACTGATTTAAACTCTGACATGGGGTTTTCTGACAAAAATTTTTTCTAGTTTTTCCTAAATCTCTATATAAAAAATCAAGTGATTCCCTGGGGGAGAGCCAATTTGACCCCAGGGCCATGATTTGAACACTTCTAAGTCTGTTCCCAACAAAAATTTCGACAAGAAGATTTTTTTTAGTTTTCCTTCACAAGTCTAGAAATAAAGGGGAACCCCAAAGGGAGGAAAATTTTTACCCCGGGGCCAGTTTTAAATAAATTGGAAGGCCTAAGGCCTTTTACTAAAAATTTCAAACCCCGGGCCCTTTTTCATTTCTGACAAAAAAATTTTTTACCCTTTTTTCTTACAAGTCTAGAAAAATCAAGTGCCCCAAAGGGGCCCTGGGTCAATTTTGACCCCAGGAATTTTTTGAAAAATTTTTTGGTAATACCCTAATGCCAGTTACACCAAATATTCAACCAGGCCCTTGTGGTTTTTGAAAAGAGATTACTAGCTTTCCTTGAACCCTATGTAAAATCATGCCCCCCTGGGGCGGGGGCAAAAAAGTCAATATAAAAAGACCCGGGGAAGGGGCCAATACTGACCCAAAAGGCCAAAATTGAACTTTGGGGTAAGGTTTCATTTGGTCATTTTACAATGAAACTCTAAACTCAGGTTTTTTGGGTTTCTGCAAGATTATTCATTTTTCCTTATACACAAACTCGGGACTTGAACCTGGGAAGGAAATTTGCTCTGAATCGGGGTTCGACCCCCGGGGAAAAATTTGATTTTATAATTTTTTAAAAAAATTTTTATTTATTAAAGGCCTTCTTTAGCACGATCTTTTAAAGTAGATTACGTATTATGCATACAAAAACATAAAAACACCAAAAAAAACAAGTAAATTTAACAATTATAAACAAATTAACAATAACAATGCTTATGAAAATCTGAAAAAAGGGGGGGAAAAAAAACACACGCATCGAAATTAAATTACTTCGAACATACAGTAGGGTTTTAAATTTGGGTGTACAGATGGGTTGAAAAATAGAACTTTAACCCCTAGGGCCCCGGAAATTTAGTTCAAGATTTTCCACCCATCAGTGTTCGATCACCAAGGTCAAAAAATAAAGAATAACAAGAGGGCCATGATCCCCTAAAAACGCCCCCTGAGTCCCCTTTGTACAACTGATTAAAAGGTTTTTTTAAAACAGACAAAATTTGATTTTTAAATCATTTTAAACTTTTTTAGCCCGACAATACTACACACCAAATAAAAAGCAGGGGCCTTAGGTTTCAGAGGGAGAAGTTTAGTGGGGGGGCATTTATCCCAAAAGGGGCCACCATTTGAAAATTTGATAATAACCATTAATGAGCAATACCAAAAATCTAAGCTAAGGCTTAGGTTTCATAGTAGGAATTTTTTTTAAAGATTTTCCATATAACTTATGTAAAACAAGTGACCCCTGGTGGGGGGGCATTTATCCCATATCATGATTTGTACAACTTGGTAATCCCCATTAGAGATGCTAAAACCCAAATATCTAATTCCTGGGCCCTTTATGGATTCATAAAAGAAGTTTTTTTAAAATTTTCCTATAAAACTCTAGTTAAACAAGTGACCCCTGGGCGGGGCATTTATCACCGTTGGCTAGATTTGAACATCTTGGAATAAAAACCCTTAGATGATGCTACTACCACATTTTAATCTCTAGGCCCTTAGGATTCATAGAAAAGATTTTAAAAAGATTTCCTAAAAACTCTATGAAAAAAGTCCCCGGTGCAGGGGCATTTATCACCGTTTGGCTTTTTTTTTAAACAATCTGGTAATGACCTTTAATGATGCACTATAAATATCAAGCTCGGCCTTATGATTGAAAAAAAAAGTTTTTTAAAGTTTTTATAAAATCTATGAAAAACAAGTGCCCCCTGGGGGGGGGGCTTTTATCCCCATAGGGCTATGTTTTGAACAATCTTGGTAAAAACCATAAGATGATGCTACATACCAAAATATCAAAGCTCTAGGCCAAAGGAAAAAAGAAAAAGTTTTTTTAAAGATTTTCCTATAAAACTTAGAAAACATTGACCCAGGGGGGGGGGTTTTTATCACTAAGGGTCATTTTTGAACAATTTTGGAATAAACCCAAAAGATGTGCAAACCAAAATTATCTAATCTCGGCCCTTAGGGTTTCATGAAAAAAATTTTAAAGATTTCCTATATAACCCCTTGTAAAACAAGGACCCCGGGGCGGGGGCTTTTATCACCGTGGGGTCATTTTTTTGAACAATCTTGGTAATAAACCCTTTTAGATGAACTACATCCAAAATCTAACTTGGCAAATGGATTCATAGAAGAAGTTTTTTAAAATTTTCCCTATATAACTCTATTAAAACAAGTACCCCCGGGGGGGGCATTTATCCCGTTTGGCTATGTTTTGAACAATCTGGTAATGACCTTAAATTTGCTACATATGAAATACAAACCCTTGGGCCCATGTATTTTTTTCGAAAAAATTTTTCAAAGTTTGCTTTTTTTAAAACTTTTTTAGCCCCCTGGACCTCTTTTTGCCCAAATCGAATAATTTACAACTTTGATAGAGGGCATAAAGGAGTTCCTGTGAATTTGGTCAAAACCCCTTTCAGGGGTTCAGA
Source organism: Solen grandis (assembly GCA_021229015.1). Lineage (NCBI taxonomy): Eukaryota > Metazoa > Mollusca > Bivalvia > Adapedonta > Solenidae > Solen > Solen grandis. The sequence goes on along the minus strand of CM037781.1, from coordinate 69,379,435 downwards.
AGAGTTTTTTAAAAAAATTGTTGACAACGACGAAAGCCGGACGACGGAAAAAAGGGATCAAAAAACCCCATGAGCACGTTGTCCGGGTGACTAAAAACATTTTTGCCGGGACCTTGAAAGGGTTTTTGAGTAAAGATGGTTTTCCCATTTTTCGAGTCCCCAAAGTTCGCGTGGTCTATTTAAAATCCATCCCCCTAGGTGGGACAAATTTTTGCCCCAAGAAATTTGATAGATGCCCCACGGGGTCTGTTTAATATAAATACTAAACTGCAGGCTGGGGTTTTTTGGGAATTTTCAAGTTTTCCCCTGTTTAAGCTTGAAAAACCCAATTTTACCCCGGGGTCATGTTTTTAAACAAAGGGGTAGAGGTCCTTAGACAATGGCACATCAAATATCAATTTTTAAAGCCTGAATTTTTTAGGGGAAGCTTTTTTAAATAAATTTTAGCTCCCAGTTGTCCCAAATTTAGTAAAAAATTTAAAAATAAAAAGGAAACCTGGGCAGAAAAACCCAATTTCACCTTTTTCATTAAAGCTGAAATATATGTAACAGCCTAAAATGCATAAACAGGTATGTAAAATGCATTAAAATTAAAGTGCACACCCCAAAAAACCATAAATTCCACAAGCTGCATATAACTTCACTTTAAAAAGCTTTTAAAATGTCAAAACAAGGGGAATTGACATTTTATGAAATGTCACAGGATTTCTTTTAAATTATCCCCCAGGAATAACACATTTTGGGTTAAAATGCGGGTCTCAATGGACCCGTTTTTTCTTTAAAAAATTTTTATTTTTGTATTTTTCTATTTTTTCCTTTTTTCCCACCTTATTTTTTTACAAACGCAGTATTCATTTGCCCACGTTTCCTTTTTTTATTGCCACACCCCGCTGCAGGCTAGACCAGTCACCCCAATAAAAATGCATGAGCGATGGAAAACTGTCACAAATCAAAACATTAAGATCCCGTTATATTTCTTTTTTTTCCTTTGATCTTTTTGCTAAAAGGGACAAAAAAAATGCCAAACAGACAGTTTCCGGTATCCGTGATTACCTCTTTTCGCTCAGGCTATGCCAGACCCTAAACTAGACCCATCAGTGCATGAGGGATGGCAAACTGTTAAACCAAAAAATTTAAAGATGCCTTATCGCCCTTTTCTTTTGTCGATTCCATAACAAAAAACCAAGTAACCCTATAAGTATCAGGCGGGGGAAATTTGGGAATTGGGTTTTTTTGTTCCTAACACCATTAAAATGTTTTACAAATTTGTCACCTCCATAAAGGTTAACTTTGATATTCTCGTAACGCTGGACGGGGATTTTTTTTTTTTTCTGCAAAAACTACAAATGAAATTTTTTTTTCGACAAAAAAGATTTATAAAAACAGTTCAACAAAAAATAATTTTGGGAAATGATAGGAAAAATTGCCAAAACCAGAATCAAAAACAAAAAACATAGTGAAGTGCTTACAGTAACCCAGCTTAGGGAGATATGCATAAGGAACTTTTTGAAAATAACCAAATAATATTAAAACTGTTTGGAAACTTTTAGCTTTTTTTATATGTTCTTAAAAAAAAAAAAAGGTGTCAGGGAACCCCAAAAACCCGAACCTCTGAAAATGGGAATCCTCCCAAAAACCCGAACGAAATGTTCGGCCCCAAATTATCTGTTCTTTATTTTTTAAAAAATACCTCGGGAAAATCGAAAACCTCTGAATTAAAAAAACCCGGACACTTTTTTGGGGGACGATTCAATACAATTCAATTAAATTCCCCAAAAATGACAACCTCAGCTATCGATGAAAAACCCGAAAGGTTTGCGGTGCGTGGATTCCAAAGTTGTGAAAATGAATTCCCGGAAAGATAACTCTAACTGAAGGGCGCGTGCAGCAAACACAGGTTATTAATTTGAGGGGTTTGACGCAAGTGACGTTTTTACACCTTTTCGGGGGGGTTTTGGGAAAGATTGGGGCCCGGAAGAGGGGTAGAGGTGTTTTACTTCTTTGGGGTTATTCAGTCAAACTGCAATAATTTGCAGGGATGAATTTCCCTGACATTTCCCCGGCGTTTCGGTGATGCAATTAAAAGGTGAAAAAACTAAATTGGAGTAATATTTCGTTTGATTTTTTAAAAAATGGAAAAAAACGATTTTAAATCAGTATGATCAAGTGTTAAAAAGCAAGCATCAGTCTACTCCCCCAGAAAGCTCGAAAGTTGATTTTAACCCTAGACGGGTTTTAATTGTTTTAAGGGAAAACAGAGTCTGCCCCCAAAACCAATCTCGTGGTGGTGTTAAAAAAAAGGGACTTTTAAAAAAATAACTGTAGATTAAGAAAAAATATTTAGTTTTAAATGAACTGTGGTCTTATTTTTTTTCACTGTTTTCTATTGTAAAAATTTAAAAGTTTATAAGCACATTTTGTTATCAAAATCCTTTATGATGTTTTATTTTTTTTAGGCCCTTGGTCAGACGTACGGCTTTGGGGAAGTCCACCGTCTTAGACACCTAAGAAGAAAGCGCAGCCCAGGAGCAATGGGAAAAAAAACGCAGACTCCAAGAAATACGCTTCAGAAAACAGCTGTAGATACAAGAGGCTAAACGGCCTTGTATAAAATGGTTCACCCCCCCCCGCTCAAGAATTGCCAGTACTGGAGTGCTTTTTTTCAGGAAAAGGGCCATCCAATGCAAAGGACAGAGATTGGGACTCAAGGCTTCCAAGGGGATGGCGGGAAAAGGGGAAATCAAGGTTTTTGTAAAAGTTTAAACTGTGGGTGAAAGGCTAGGTTAAAAAGGGACTGGGGGTGGACAAAAGGACGACTGAAGGGGGGGCTTACAGTGGAAAACCGAGATGGGGACTTTTTCATTTGTACGAAATGGGATTATATTTTAAGGCTGTTTCGAAAAGACTCTGGCTGTGAAAGGACAGGAACCAGGGGGGCTAATTATTGAAAAGGTCACTGTGTTGTTTGCTTTTTAGTGCTACGGGAAGAAGTTGAAACCATTGGTTGGAAAAGCCTTAAATCCCAGGTATAAAAATGAAAAATTACAATTTTACTATTTTAATAAGGCTGGAAAAATTCTTTTACAAGTTAAAAATCAAAAATTTAAATAAAATCCCCCCCTTTTTTCTAAAAAGTGGGTTATAAAAAACCTTAAAGTAACTAATTTTTCCCCAAAAAAAATAATTCACCCTTAAAAATAAAAAAAAAAGTTTTGATAAAAACTACAAGATTTTAGCCAAAAATCGCGAAAACTGTACAGGGCATCTAAGAAGGGGACCCTCCTTGATGCCATCATGTGGATTCGCGTCATGGAAGGATGTGAAACCCCCAAAAAAATCCGCGCTGCTTCAAAGGGAGGATTTTTCACTGACAACGAAGCTGACAGCAGGACCTCAATGTGACGGGGGGAAAAATTTAAAACGACGAGATGAAATCCCCCTTGCCATGCTGGGTCAATAGTTTGATTGGGAAGCTGAGGGTTGGCAAACTTTACAAGACTGAAACAGGAAACATCAGACATGGGAAAAAAAACTCGTTTTAGCCCACGACCAGCTCGTTAAAACCCCGGGGAGATGATCAAGAGGACACGACTAGACCCCGAAACCCCGCCTGGGTTAGCACATGATCAAAAAATTCCACAATGAAAAAAATTACTCACCTATTTAATGTTTTTTAAAAGTAATTTTTTTTCCTACTTTTTAACATATGCTATAAAACACTGTTGTTTTAATTTAAAAATTTCAATTAAATTTATTTTTAAAATTTGTGTTTATTGCTTTTTTAATAGGGTGAATAAAAAACATAAACATACACTTCCCCCCTAAAAAGAAATTTAGTTTAATTTGAACAGGCTTAACTTTTTGAGAGAAAGAAAAAAAGAGAGAGAAAAAAAGAAAACAGAAGAGAGAAAAAAAATAGAGAGAGAAAACAGATAGAAGAGAGAAAAAATAATACCAAAAAGAGAGAGAGAGAGTAATAGATAGAAAATCAACAGTACATGCATCCTTTCCCGGTTTTGACAAAAACCTCCCTAACTGGAAAACCTCTCTAAACCGAAATTTTTTCTCAGTCCGGAACTTCGGTTTTTAGAAGTTACTTATTTTCAAAAAAAAAACTATATAAAGCCGAAAAATAAAAAGAATATAGGTAAATAAATTTCATGGGAAAATTTTTTTAAAGCACTCGCTTTTTCTGCAGTTTTAAAATGAAAGTAACTTTAAGATTACTGAATTAGAAAAAAAATTTTGGGTTTCAATATCAAATAATAACAGATTTCATTCGTTGATGAAAGAAGGACTTTCTGCTAAAAAGAAAAATATTAAATTTAAATTCCTTATAAAAATAAAATAAAATTTTCTACCTTTTTCTTATTTTTTTTTTTTTGTAGGACTTCTTTTAGCTTTTTACGTCACAGAGTCAAGGGCTGAAAAATTTTTTGTTCAAAGTGCTACTTTACTTTCGAACCGGGAAATTTTTTATTATTCTGAACAACTGGCATCATGTCAAAATTATTGCCCTTTAAAAAGAAAATTAAGAGTAGCTTAGCGTCACATGACGTTTTAGACGTCAAGACTCAAATATATGAAGAAATTTTGCAGAACTGCAAACTGTTAAGTTTTAATTTCTATCTATCCTGAACTTTTAATTAAAATGAAAATTTTCAGCCCATGTTTGGGTCTTTTTTCACCACAGAACTCGGGCGACGGAAAAACACCTTTTTTTCAAGATTACCATCTGTGAAAAATTTTAATAAAAACCCACCATAAATGGCGGCTGAGAGCGGAAAACCCCTTTTTTCACATTTTTTAAAAGTGACGTCACATGAGTCAAGGGGGCGAGATGCTTTTTTTCAAAACGCTTGTTCGTTAAACTCGAAATTTTTTTTATTCTGAACAACTGGCATCAGTCGAATTTTTGCACTAAAATGAAATTAAAAGGTATGTTATGACTAACTACTCATATGACGCACAACTCAAATCTAGTGAAAAATTTTGGGAGAACTGCAAACTGTGTAAGTTTTGCTTTCTATCTCATCCCGAAGCTCTTCAACCTAAAATGAAATTTTTGGTCCTATGTTCGAAAAACTTATTTCAGCCAAGAACTTCAGTCTTTCGGATTTCGGTTTGTGACAGGGTATACACCTTTAGTTTCAAGATGTACCCCTTGAAAATTTTAAGAAAACCGACCATAAAAAGACGGCGTAGGCGCAAACCAATTTTTTTACATTTTTTGCTTGACGTCAGTGACGTAAGGGGTGAAGTTGCTTTTGTTCAAAAAACGCATAGTTTTTCTGTCAAAAGTTGAAATTTTCATTATCCCAAAAACTGGGCCCTGCGAAATCATTGCCCTAAAATGAAAATTAAGAAGTTGCTTTTGACGTCGCATGACTCTATGACGTACGACTCAAAAATGAGGAATTCGCAGAACTGCAAACTGTGTAAGTTTTACTTTCCATATCCCGAAGCCTTTAAAACTTAAAAGAAAATTTTCGGCCCCATGTTCGAATCTTTTTTCGCCCCAGAACTTCGGTCTTTGGAAATTTTGTTAGCTGACAGGATATGCATACCTTGTTTCAAGATGTACCACGTGAAAATTTGAAGAAAAACCCACCCTAAATGCCTGAGACGCGAAAAACCATTTTCACTATTTTTTTGCTGTGAGTCAGTGACGCTAGGGTGCTGAGATCTTTCTTTTTAAAACACTTAATTTTCTTCAAAACCGAAATTTTCATTTTCGCACAACTGGCCTTCGAAAACATTTCCCTCAAATGAAAAAATTTAAAAATACGCTTAGACGTCACATGACGATTTAAAAGAAGTCTGATCGAAATATTGTAGAAATTCTTCCAACGCAAAGGGTAAGTTTCAACTTTCATCCATCCTGAAGCTCTTTAATCCAAAAAAATTTTTGGGCCTATGTTCGAAAACTTATTTCAGCCCCAGAATTTAGTATCCCAATTAAAAAAAATTGTTTGTATGATGGAGTCTTTTTTTCAGAATTTTATTTTTAAAAAACTGAACTTCAAAACCCTGTGATATTTATTTCAATTTAAAACACACATCACAGCAAGTGAATTTAATCTAAATCTTTAAATAATTTATTTTACAAAAAGAAAATTACCCAAAAACAGCTATTTCTCCCTATGCCTGGGTTTTTTTTTTCTTTCAACGCCCGTAGTAGCCCCTTTTAATAAATTTTAAAAAAAACGGTTTGACAGATTGCGGGGAAAAAAATCGCAATTCGCTGACCCAAATTTTGCGGAAAAACCGAATCATCCCGAAGTACTGCCTGGGCCCCTTTTGTTTCCTTTTCTCGGTTCGCATATATTTCAAACAAAAAAACATCAAAGGAGGAATTTTCACGACAATTTGTATATTTGTAGGAAATTAAAAATTTGAGGATTCCGTATGTTTAAATTCATAATTATTTGAATGATTTGAAAAAACGGAGTTGAAGCGAGTCCCCCCTGAAAAGATGTCCACCCTTATTGAAGGTTGTACAGTGGTGGTTTTGGGTGTGGTGTGTGGTTGGGAGCAAGTCCCGTGGCCCAGGTCAACATTTAGGGTTTTTACTGCCGTCCTTGATAGGACCATTACCCATTTAAAAGTGTCAAAAAACTGATCAAATCTGTGATTCGGGCTGGAAATTCAAATTTTTTTAAAATTTTAAAAAAAAATTATTTAATCTGAAACAATAGATATTTTTCGGGGCTCCCCATCCACCGTTTCCCGCATAAATTTGCCCATTACCGTTTTCAACATTCTGATCCGATACAGCAGAATTTGTCACGACATAGTACAATTTTTAATCCCACTAACAAAATCGGTAGTTTCCCCAATGTTACGGGGGCCACCTAACTGTCGGAGTGCTTGGCACCTCTCCGACCATTCCCCCACCGTGGGGCTCTGTTACGAACATATAGACTGGTTCAGACAAGATAGGACATTTGGGGAAATAAAACCGACTTTTTTTTTTCGGTCTAGCCGTCGACTCAAACGGGAGCCTTCGACATGTGTGAACGCCGCATTACAGACAAAAATTACTTGCGGTCTTGAACGATACATTGTTTTCATTTGTTTTTTAAAAATCTACACTTTAAAAACGTCATGGTATCTCAAGTGGCAATTTAAAATTACATTGTTTAAACATTATTTTCACAAGGTTATATTTATCATAAATTTGGAATATGCTTGTACAACAAATTTTCGATAGAGCAAAAAAAAAGTCGGGAATTGCAAAGTTTTTAAAAACGGTCTAAATGAATGTTCAAAACGTCAAAGGGTTATGGGTAACCAAAAGCGCAAATGATATTTAATAACGAAATAAAATGATTTGACAAAACTTAAATCATTGTAACACTTGTTTAATTTGTTTGTTTTTTTTTGTTCGGTTTTAAAGTCCCAGACAGTTTTCATCATTTGGGGACGATGCACTTAAGCAGTTATAGTGCTGCCACACGCAGTATCCATCGTAAACATTTGGCATGATATCACACCAGCACATTTTCCTGAACCGGCCAACCGTCCGCAACACCCTTAATGCTAAGTGGGCAAGCAAGGAGCTATAACTACCATTTTTTTAGACTTTGGTACGCCCCCCGACCTCCCGCCTCGAGGCCGCTCTAAACACCGGGACCGGGAAACGGGCACCGTTTTGCTGTAAAATCAATATGATTAAAAAAAAAAAGTTTTTTTTTTTAATTATTGACTAATAATATCGTAAAACATTTTCCCAAAATGCTTTTAATTAAAGGGGAAAGCGAAAGTAGGGTATTTTATGAAAAAATTTTTACAAAGGCTTTTTTCGATTTTTTATGTAAAATTCCTTATTTCTTACAATTTCAAAAAATCTAGGTGCCAAATTAAAACGCAAAAACTCTACATCCACTTGCTTTAAAGTAAAATTATTTCTAATGATTCAAGAAAAGTCGTAAAATCTGACAGAAAGGGAAAATCGCTGAAATTCATATGTTTAAATTTTTTTTTTGATGTTACTTCCTTTACTTTTATCAATTCAAAACTTAAGGTACCAAAAAAATCGCTTTAAAAAATTTTACCTCATTCGCTGAATTTTGGGTTATTTTTCTATGGGTTTTAAGAATTTAAACCTTTTAACTTTCATAACGACAAAAAACGCTGAATCTACTTTTAAATTCTAATTTTGATGTAACTTTTCCCTTTTACTTGGATCAATTTAAAACTTTAGGGGCCAAAATAATCGTCCCTTAAAAATTTTCTACATTCACACGCTTTTAAACTATGGAATTTTTTTTAAACTTTTTTAATACAAGCTCTTAAACCCCTTAAAAATGAAAAAACACCAAACAATGCACGAATTCGTTTTTTCCCCCTTACCCATAATCTTAGGAAACTTAAACTTTTTGCATCAAAAGAAGGCCCCAAACATTGCCACAAATAATATTCATACATATTTTTAAAATCAAAGATTTTTGGTATAAACTGTTAAACACACTGGGTTTCCGAATTTTTTTTTCCCCCAAAACTAAACCCATTCCCCCTCATCAAAAACTAAATATAATCGAAAGGTCTTTCTAAGCACTACAAAATTTTTGCATAGTGTCCGATGAAATTTTTAGTTTTGAATATTTAAGGCCCAAGAAAAACCCCCATAAATTTTTAAAATGACCTTGACCTTTTGGGTTTTCGGATACGGGAAATGACATGGCTCTATAGATTTAATACTGCATCTTTTGACAAAAAATTTTAAGTAAATCAGCAAAAAATAAAGCCTACGGGCTTAAAAAAACCCTTTAAGTTTAATACGAAAGTTTAAGACTTTTGCGTCATTGACGTCATATCGGTTTTATCTTTCAAATGATGAAGATCTGAAACTAATATTCAGCCCAAAAACTCAGTTTTAAACTTTTCTGGAACGGGTTTTTATACGCATTTTTAAATTTGACGTCAAGGTTCGAATCTTTGGGTTCGCCTAAAAAAAATTTGCCTTTTCGAATTTGGAAAAAGGAAACCGGAGCCAAAGAGCCTAACATACAATTCTTGAAATTTTGATGAAACGATCCAGAAAAAAGGCTGGGGACCGCGACAAACTTTTCACCCGCGCAAATCTGAGTTATATGGTCAAGAATATACAATTATTTTCCAAAGCTCATGGTTTGAATATATGCCAAAAATTTTCATTTTTTGAGTCAAGGGGACACCCGAATTTAACACAAATAAAGAGGGGAAAAAAAGAATAAAAAAGAAGAAGAAAAGCAGAAGAATAAAAAAAAAACTACAAACCCAATATGACTTTTGCTGAGGCAGAAAGTCCAATACTAATTATAGATTTTATATAAATAAACAATGAATGCATGTAAAATCTGCAAAAAAATGGTTTCCCAAAAAAAAACAAAGGCAATGTGAGGGGGTGGGGTGCCCTTTCTTTATTATCTAAAATATAACACAAAGCAAACAAACATTTTTTTAGCTTTAATACAAGTAGAAAAAAGATTAAAAAAATATTTTTCCCCCTTCCTCATAGAGGGGTACCCTAAAAGCCTATGCGAAATTTCTGCAGGCGACAGGTTTTTATGCGTTTGTGCCCTCAGTGGTCTGGGGAATAGGGTTTTCAATTAAAATTTTGGGAAAAGGGTTTGAGTTGGTTTTTGCAGACGACTTATGTGGGACCTAAGAGTGCGTCAAAATGAGTCTATATGAGGGAAAGGGGTTTAAAAAGGATTATCAATTGAAACACACTATTACCCGGGAAAAAGACAACGACACACATTTAACCAACTTTTTTTTTTTTTTTTTTTGGGTTTTCGCCTCTGCAGGGGGAAACCTATTGTTTTCTTTGATTTTTTTTTTTTTTTTTATAATTTTTTCCAATTCCCCCTTTTTGTAGCCACCAGGGCCAATAAAAAAACTACGCAGAAATTTTGGGCCGGAGTCATTTTTTCCCTAACTTGTGCTAAAGGTCAAATTTTATTTTGTTTTTGTTTGCCCTGGGGGGTGCAAGCTTTAATTTTTTTTTTTAAAAAACCAAAAATTTAAACCTGTTTGGGTTGGTTTTTTTACTAATTTTTCCTTTTTTAACCCAATCAAATATTGGAATTCACATCCATATGGAAAAAAATTTTTGGGAGGGTTGAAGTTCGAACCTTGGGAAAGGGACAAAGGGGGTGGGTTTCCGAAAAACCTCCCCTTTGTTAAACCGATAGAAAAATTTCTGTTTGCGAAGGTTTTGGCAAACATATCCACCTCGACCTTAAAATTTTTGGGAAAAAAATAAAAATTAGAAATTTTTTCCCCTTCCACCTGAAAAAATAGTAAAATAAAAGGCCCAAAAGGGCCGGTCCCCCACGGGGAAATTCCGTAAAAAAGGGCACTTCTTAAAAAGTCTAAAAATTCGTTTTTTAAGGTTTATTTAAACCCCCCCAAATTTTGTTTTAATAAAAAAAAAATTCCAATTTTTTTGGGGCATATTTTGGTTTTTTACAGAAAACAAATTGGGTCAAATAAAACAAAAATTTTTAAACACGCGGGGCTCCAAAAAAAGGAAACAAAATGCATCAGAAATATTTGGGTAAATTACTTTTGGGGGCAACTCTTTTTAAAACAAGTCAAAAAGCCACTTAAGGGGTTTTAATGCACACCGGGGATAATTAACAGAGATTGATAGCTTCGACCAAACTGAATCAAGGTTTGGGGGAAATCACCTGGTTATGTCGGGGTTCTTGAAAGGGGGAAAATTGTAATTCCTCCACTTAAAAGGTTTTTTACCGGATTTAAAAAAAACTGCCCTTGGTTTTTAAAAGGGGTTGCTTTTCCCCAAAATTTTATTGGGAAAAGTGAAAAAACAACAAAGGGCCTAATTTTTAAATTTGGGGCCCCCAAAAAAAACCTTTTTATTCCCCACACATTAAGGGTTGTTATCCCCCGGAATTTAAACAAAAACTCCACCGGGTTTTAGATTGCTTTACAAAATTTTTATGGATTTGAAAAAACAAAAAAGGGGAAATTTTTTTAAAATTTTGGTCGCCGCGAAAAAATTTTTTTCCCCTTCTTCCTCTACACATTTTAAGGTTTTATCCTTTTGAAAATTCCCATGGGTTTAAAAGGGATTTCTTACAAATTTTTTAAGGTTATAGTGACAAAAAAAAAGGGCCAAATTTTGTTAAATTTGGGGCCCGCGAAAAATTCCCCTTTTTTACTACCATTCACATTAAAGGGTTTTCATCCCGGATTTAACAAACTCCCTCCTTAAAGGGGTTTTTTCCAAAATTTCTATAGGTTTTAGGAACAAATCAAAAAGGGGCCTAAATTTTGTTTAAATTTTTGGGGCCCCCCCCAAAATTTTTTTCTTTACCCATTACCATTTAAGGTTTTTTCCCGAAGTTTAACAAAACCCTCCCTTTTAAAAGGATTTGTTCACAAATTTTTTATGGATATGTGAACAAACACAAAAAGGGCCCTAATTCTGTTTAAATTTGGGCGCCGGAAAATTTTTTCTTTCACCACTAACATTAAGGTTTTCATCCCTGGGGAATTTTTTGAAAATCTCCCCCGGTTTTAAAAGGATTGCGTTTACAAGATTTGGGGCGTAAAGGTGACGGGGTTTTCTGCGGGCTGACGGCTAGGGTGAAGGACTGGGACGGCCCGGGCAGTAACCCATATCCCCCACTTGTGGGGGGGTAAAAAGTATATTGATAGTCTGAACCCCTAAATTTTAATGAGTCTAAAATCAATCCCAACCGTTTAACTAACACAAAACCGTGCATGCAAACTTTAACCAAAATTTCCCAATTGAAAAAGGGCCCAAAATTTTAAAAAATTTCCAAAATTTTCCCCAGTTTTTTTGATACCCGAAACACCATAATTTCTAGCAATTCCAAGCAATTTTAAAAAAAGGGGAAAACTTTAAGCAAAATTTTACAAAATTTTAATAAAAAAGGGGGGTTAATTTTTTTTATATTCCCCAATGTTATCTCCTTTTTTTTTGATCCCCTAAACTTTTAAAAGTTTCAAATCAACCCCAGGCCGCCTGAATAAAAGTTGGTCCCTTTGCATGAAAAATTTTAAACCAAAATTTTTTTAAATTAAAAAAAGGGGGCCCAAAAATTTAAATATTCCATCAAAATTTATCCAAAACATTTTAAAGATTTTAAAAAAAAACCCACCTGGTACGAATTTTTCTAAAAACCCTTATCAAAATTTAACCAAAATTTTTTAAAATTTAAAAAAGGGGGAAATAATTTTAACATTTAAAGAATCACCAGAAATAGATACCTAAAAATTAAATTGTTTCAAATCATTTAAATCGGTAGAGATATAACAGAAGTATCTTGCATAAAAATTTAAACCCAAAATTTTTCTAATTAAAAAGGGGCCAAAATTTGTAATATATTCCCAAGATTTTACCGGGTTTTATCCCCTAAACATTTTTATTAACTTTAAATAAATACCATGAAGGGTTTTTGGATAAAACTAGATAGAGCTTGCATGCAAAATTTTAACCAAAATTTTCTATTGCATGAAAAATTAACCAAAAATTTTTTCTAATTAAAAAAAGGGGCCAAAATTCAATTAAATTTCAGTAAAGAGTTTATTTTGGTTTGTCTACCCCCGAACTTTTTTAAACTTTAAATCAATACAAAAAAGGGGTTTATTGACTTGGTTGACAGTAACTTGCCCCAAAAATTTTTAACCAAAAGCCAACCCCAAACACCGACGCCGGGGGGAACAATACTTATTTTTCAAAAAGTAACTAAAATGCATGGTTTGTCCTCTGAACCCAAATTTCCTAAAATTGGGAAAAAATTAAAAAAAAAAAAACATTTTTCAGAAAAACCACAAAATATATGGGTGGCAAATTTTAAAAATCATGATTTCCTTTAAAAACTAAAAAATTTTTCACAAAAATTTAGGAAAAATTAAAATTTCAAAAACGGTTTTTGCCTCCTGACTTTATTTTCTGTTTTTCTTTATGAAATTTTACACTTTTGATTTTATGTTTGAAGGGGCCCCAAATTTAAAAAGTTTTAAAAAAATGGCAAAAAATTCAAAGGGTTTTTCGATTATGGGCTATTATTGGCCTGAAAAAGCTCCAAAACAAAAAATTTTATTTAGGTAAGAAAAAAATTTTAGTTCTAAATGCCTTTTCTGATGTTTTGTTTTTAAAAGGGGCTTATTTGGACATTTTACGCTTCCAAAGTTTTTTCCTTTTTCAAAAAACTGAAAACAGTTTATTTCAAAAATTTTGTAATTTTTGAAATAAATTTCGACTATCACTTTTTAATTTTTAAGAATATTCGCTTGCATACCAATAGTAAAATCTTACCAATTTTGTTTCCCATTTTTCCCCTGGGGGGGGGGGGCCTTTCTTGAAATCCTCTTTTGTTAAATGAAGAATTAAGCCGATTTAAAAGTGGGTTTCAATAGTTCTTGGATACCCAATAAAAAAAAGAGGGGGGGGCCCGGGGGGAAAAAGCTAAAATTTTGGCTATGGAAGGGAAGTTCGAACTCACATGAAAAATCTACCCTTTTTTTTAGAACAAAAAAAAGAACTCCTTTTTTACATAATTTGCAAACATTAAAACCCCAAATATTTTGGGTTGTAATTTTAAAAAGTTTTTAAACAAAAAATTTTCGCTCCCGACATTTTTTTGGTTCAATTTCATGTATTTTCAAATAATTTATTCTTATGATTCAAAGGGCCCATAAATTTTAAAGTTAAAAAATTCAAAATGCTTAAAATCACTTTTTTTTTTATTCCAAAAAATTGAAGTCTGATTAAATGCGGTTTTGGGGAAAAAATTTGGGAAGAAAGGACTGAATGTTTAAAAATTCAAAAACAAAATAACTTTAAATGAATAGGTCTTCGAAAAACCTTTCGTTCGTTTTATATATAAAATTTGGGAGTAAAATAAATTTCAAGGGAAAAACGAAAACCAAGAAACCGCTTGCGGCAGTTGTAATTAGTTTTTTTGATAACAAAAAAATTTTTTTTTTACATTTTCCTTGGAAAAAACAATTTTTTTTTAATGAAATTTAAACAGAAACATATACTGTTCTTTCCATCATTTTTCTTTAAAAAAAAAATCATTTTTCAATTCCAAAAATTGCATATTTCCCATAAATTCATGTTCATTAAATACAATTACTCCCCCCCCATTAAATTTTAAAATTGGGAAAAACTCTCTTGAAACATTTTTTTTTTGGGGTTCTTCAAAATTACAAATTTATAGAAAATTTACAATCCATACAAATATTGAATTGGGGAGAACCTCAAAACTGAACTTTATCATGGATTATGGCAGATGGTACCAAGTTTCATGAAATTGAAGTGTCCCCAAATTTCTCATCGAAAACAAGGAATGGGAGGAAAAAAACGCAAATATTTGAAATTATGGAAAATTGGCCAGATTTTACGGATCAAAAAATCTTTAGATAGTGGGAAATTGACCCCAAAAACATCTTCAAAAAAAAAAATTTTTTAAAACATCATCATTTGGTAGAAGATTTTGAATTTCATAATTGTTTCCATTTTGGTTGCCATGGTAACCAGTTTTTGCTAGAATTTAACAAAATTTTAATTTTTTTGAACAACTTTGGAAAGGCCCAACCAAAGGAACTTTCCTGTGAAGTTTTATAAAATTTTTGCCCAAGGGTTTAAGGAGCAAATTTTTGATTTCTTTTAAAAAATGTTGAAGAAAAAAAAAAAAAATTAAAAAAAGGAAACCCTATGTACTGATGGTATGATTGTTTTTAAAACATTGGTCAACCAAAAAATCAAACCCCAAAAAAAAAATTGGGCGGGGATAACATTTCACAGCTGGGAAGAAAAAATTTGAATAACAGCTGATGGAGCCAGTAACAAACAATAATTAATGGACACATCTAACTACTGAAATAATGCAAAGCGTAAATGCAGATTTGTATCTTTTTTCCCCAAGAGAATTTCTTATCATGTTTAGTGTTTAGATTCACATTTATCACAGATAAATGATGTTTTAGCAATAACAGACAGCCATGAGCAGTTTTCACCCAAACTGGAAAAATTCATTTTTGATCTAAAGATCAATGAGCACTGTGACCCTGACCTCAGCCAAGTTATATGACCTTGATCATCAAGTGACTTGTTTCTTGTTCAAGACATTGTTTTGTTTTTAAGGATCCCTTTGTGCAACGATTATTTCAGAACACAATCATATACACAAAAAATAAAGACACGATTGTTTGCTTTAAGGTCAACCAAGTGCAAAAAAAGGGCAATCTGGCAATATTTTCTATAAAAAAGGCCATAACTCCAAACCTTATTGGGGATTTTCAGCCATAATCAACTTTACCAAAACTTTATGGCAAAACATTTTCATAAGTTTGAAGATGATTGCTAAAGAAATGAAGATGTTAGAGTGCAAAAAGACTGAAATCTCCCTTTTTTTTTTAATATTAAAAGGCCCTAACTCCTGACATAATAGGCCTATTCAGCAATAAGCAAATGTGACCTTGAGATAATGGCTTTAAAGATTGTCATAAAGTTTGACTTTGATAAAACTGACTAGAAACCAGAATTTCCCAACCTTCATTCACAATCTAATGGCAGGGGAAAAAATTGTCTAGGCCAGAATTTCCCCACCTCATGCTCAATCTACATGACAGGGGAAAAAAACTGACTGGTCAAAAATTTCCCACCATCTTTGTAAAATTTAGTAGGGGGGAAAAAACTGACTAGGCCAGAATTTTCCCACCATCACGCACAATTTTATTGGATGGGTGGAAAAAACTGACTGGTCCGAATTTCCCCACCTTTACTGCAATATATAAGATAGGGGGAAAAAACTGACTAGTCCAGAATTTCCCCACCTCAAAACCTTAAAATTTGAGGGGGGGGGGGGCGGGTGACTGAAAAGGGGGAGGAAAAACCCGAAAACCTGACTAGTCAGTTCTTCCCGGGGGTAAACTTGACTAGTGTTTCTTCCCCGGGGAAAAAACTGATGGGGGGAATCTGGGGGTGTTACACCTGTCCCAGACTTTTTAATCAATGGTTAAAATTTTGCACGCTAGCATAATAAACAAAAGTACCATTATTAAGGTTCATGCAGTGGATTTTAGACAATGTTTGTGTATTTTATCCAGTATCTGCTTGGTATTGAAAAGTTTATACCAATTCAATGCTGATTACTGTGGTTGGATAATTATTCTGACAAACCTGCATTGTTCGATCATTTAACACCAATTGCGTAATCATCAACTGCCCCCAAAAACAATAGCTTACCACCTGGGTGTTTATTTTTCACTTCTGCGTGTCAGTGCCTAGCTGTAAATACTGGACGCAAAACTCTTTTAAATACATATGGATATAGAAAGAGAAAGATGAGTTTCACAGTAAGCCTTAAGTACCAGAAAATGCAAATGACACGATATGTTTTTGGGTCCATAGATCAACCACAATAAATTGGTCCACGGGAAATTGCAGTCCGCGATTTGCGGCGTTGAACTGTATATCCCTACGAGGAAAACGGGCTCCGCCCCATGGCAGCCATGTTTTTTAACAAAATCAAAATTATTTGAACAATCTTGGTAAAAAGTAACCCAAGGAACATCTGTGCCAAATATTTTGAAATGCAGCTAGTACTTTTGCACAAGAAGAATTTCAAATTTGTACTATATACATATAAGAAAAATGGGCTCTGCCCGTGGCTGCCATGTTTTCAACAGATCAAAATAATTTGAACAACCTTAGTAATGAGTGACCTAAGGAACATTTCTGGCAATTACCTCTGAAATCTAGCCAGTACTTTAGGAGGATCAGATTTTTAAAGGGTTTTTACTTTTAAAATATTTAAGGAAAACAGCTTCGCCCCATGGCAGCCATGTCTTTCAACAAATCAAAATAATTTGAACAATCTTAGTAGAAAGTTGACCAAAGGAACACCTGTGCCAAATAAAAATAGAATCCAGTCAGAATTATTGCACATGAAGATTTTTCATTGTTTACTATATACATATAAAGAAAACGGCTCCGCCCCCTGGCAGCCATGTTTTTCGACGGATCAAAATAGTTGAACAATCTTGGTAAAATTTTTTCATTTTTTTTTTCTTTTGACCATCATGCATGCAGAAAGATATACACCCTGAAACTCCCAACTCTATGATGGAATATCCCAAAATTATTTATGCAAATCAATGAAACGGGTGCTTTCTGAACTCTTTGGTTGTTAATCAAGATTAGATGGGTCAAGAAATAGGTATAAAATTCATTTTATACAACTTGCACCAAAAACAGAGCTGTCAGACAGCATGTCGACTATTCAAAATGCTTGTTGGTAAATCAATGAAATCTATTTCAATTCTTGCCTTCACATACCTGTACATAATAATAGTCAAAAATGATATACCTTGATATACCTTTTGTTTCTGATTTAGCCACTAGGGGGCCCAATGCATGTAATCACTGTTTTGCTAATAACTCTAATATTTGAAACTGATTTAGATGCGGTTTTTTACATAATGTTCCTTGTTGACAGCCAATCAAATATGATTGATATCTCAGCATCGAGTATGGAAAAAAATTGTTCTAGGAGAGGTTGAATGTTCGAACCTTGTGAAAATGTGGACAATGAGGGTAGGTCTACGAAAAACCTACCCACTTTTGTTAGAGTCCGATAGAAGATTCTGTTTGCTGCATACGATTTGCAAGACATATACGCACAAAATATATGGGGTGTGCGAATTTAAACAAGAGCTGTCAGAGGACAGCACACTCGACTATTCAAAATGCTTGTTGGTAAATCAATGAAATCTATGTCAATTCTTGCCCTTCACATACTCTGTACATAATAATAGTCAAAAATGATATACTTTGATAGTCTGATACCCTTAATATTTTAATGATGTCTAAAATCAATCCCATGCTAGTTACTGAGACATAAGCTTAATATTACTGTGCATGCAAAACTGTAACCAAAACTCCAAGCAAGAAAAGGGCCATAATTTGCATAAAATTCAGTCCAAAAGTTATCCTCCTTGGTTTTCTGATGCCCCTGAAGACACTCCTTAACTTTCTAATCAATTCACAAGCAATTTCTGAGATATAATGTGGATAGTAGTTTGATGCAATAAATTTAACCAAATCTAAGTTAAAAGGGGGCCAAAATTTTTAATATATTCCATCAAGTGTTATCTTCCTTTATAGTACAGTGGCGCTATCGTATCAGTTGTCAAAAATAGCGTATATCGTTGGAATCGCATCGTATCGTATACTCAATCGCATCGTAACGTATCGAATCGTATCCTATCGCATTCAATCGTATTACACATAATGAACGGGATCTTATCGCATCGTATCGTAAAGCAATGGTATATCGTAAATCGTATATCGTAAATCGCATAACGTATATGGTATCAAATCACTCTGATTTTCGGCAGTCTATGTTTCGGGACAGCCTTTATTGATTTATTTTTTGCGTATATGTATTATTTTTTATCATAAATATATTATGTAGTATAATCTTATTATTTGTTTCATTATAATAACATTCTTTTACTTTTATGTACCGGTATATACATGTGTAGGGCCTACGTGACTTCTGAAGCAGACGATGTGCGTCGTTTGGCAAGTTAATGCACGTGTGAAAAATATGTATTCGAAAGCATTAAATCGGTAATGAAGTATACGCTGGGCTACATTCATTCCTATAAGTTTATTTGATGTGTTTGGATCAAAATTTTCATGATTAGCAAGTCTGAAAATTAACAATTTAAATCTGACCTTATTATGCATAATCAAACTCTGATTTCGTCCAAGATGTTGCTTCCTTTGAATACTTATTTTCCGGGACCTTTTTCCTCTGCAGTGTCCGTTCGCGTGCTCTTATTAAAAACATGCAAAGAGAAGATGATCGTAAC
The DNA here is from genome assembly GCA_021229015.1 of Solen grandis. Taxonomy (NCBI): domain Eukaryota; kingdom Metazoa; phylum Mollusca; class Bivalvia; order Adapedonta; family Solenidae; genus Solen; species Solen grandis. The sequence continues at coordinate 69,360,565 of CM037781.1, read as the reverse complement.
TTTTTCATATACCTACATTATAGTTCTAATGTTTTTTTGTTTTTTTTATTTCCGACTTTATTCCCCCCCCCTTTTCCCTTCTCTCTCCACATATGCAAACGTCATAATCACACAGAACATATTTCTTTTTCTTTTCTCCCTCTTTTTCAGTTTGAATAAGCAATATAATATCGGGAAGTCTTGGATTCGAAACCCAACGGGGTACATTTCTCGGTGATAGCATCAAGACATATAAAAATTTGTACAAGATTCGCCTTGTCTTGCACTCGGCAATTTGGGGGTGCTATGGAAACTCGGAGAATTCAGTACTGGTTTTAAGCAGGAACTTGTCTCCTGTGTATCGATCGGTGCTATTCCCCTGACACGTAAAAGAACCAATGCTCTTTTCGCGAATGAGCTAGGGTATCGCAACGGACTCATTTGTCTTTTCCGTTGCTTTTTTTTTTCAGCAAAAAAAAAAAAAAAAAAAAGGACGCCTACATAGAAGATTAACATACTGCCTTTGAGAATTGAGGCATACGGTTTTAGTCAAATTACAGATCTCTCCTTGTCCGTGAAAACACAAATTCACTACATGATAAAAGTTAAATGGGAAAAAATCTTAAATTCCATATTATTACATGTAAAGTTCGCTTAAAATATATCTGATTTTTTTTTTCATGTATGTACATTTATGCATGAATGTGAATTAAAACCAACGTTATTGCATTTCACAATGCGTGTCATCCTTTATCAGGGGCCAGTATGTGTTAATTTTGACCGGATATGTCACCTTTATGTATCGCCGGTACCGATATACGTCACTCACCCCCCACCCCCAATCCCCCCCAAAGCGAGGGAGGGAAAATAACCTTTACAAAACATGAATGTTATAACCGGTACTAATTATGTGAAAATCATGAAAGATGGCGTGGGGCCTATTGTGATCATGTAACATCATCACAGAAAAAACCCAGGGTTTATGTACGTAGTGTCATGGGTAGCTTAGTCAAAAAGAGCTGTCCGAAAGCCCAGCATGCTCGACTATTCTATTTGATATTTGACGCAATCCATTGTATTAAAGCAGTATTAAAATAATTTTATGTGACTTTAGCGCATGTTCTTTTAATTCTCAGTAAAACTCAGGTCAAAATTCAAAAAAAAAAATTTAAGGAAAAGATATCTTTGTATGTTGGTTGTCTCATATTTTGAGTAATGACATTAATTTAGTTGCAAAAAACTTTAACCAAAAATTTTAAATGCAAATTTTTAAGTCGAAAAAGGCACATGATTTAAGTAAAATTCTAGCAAGAGTTGTTCATTTTGGTTCTGCAGGCCCTTTTTATGTTTAGGAAGACTTGTGTGAGGTTTAAATCCAATCACCAAGTGCTTACTGAGTAATAATATTAACTTAGTTGCAGAAAAACTTTAACCAAAAATGTTAAGTAAATTCTAAGTCGAAAAAGGCCATAATTTGAGTAAAATTCTAGCAAGTGTTGTTCATCTTGGTTCTGCAGGTCCATTTCATGCTAGGAAGACTTGTGTTAAGTTTAAATCCAATACACCAAGGGGTTAATGAGAATTGACATTATTTGTTGCAAAAACTTTAACCCAAAATGTTAAACGAAAATTTCTAAGTCGAAAAAGGCCAAAATTTTTAAGTAAATTCTAGAAAGAGTTGCCCATCTTGGTTCTGCAGGTTGGTTTCATGCTTAGGAAGACTTGTGGAAGTTTAACCCAAATAAAACCAAGGGTTAATGAGAATTTACATTATTTATTTTGCAAAAAAACTTTAACCAAAAATGTTAACGACATTTCTAAGTCGAAAAGGCCTATAATTTAAGTAAAATTCTAGCAAGAGTTGTCCATCTTGGTTCTGCGGGTTTGGGTTTTCATGCTTGGGGAAGACTTGTGTAAGTTATAATCCATACCCCAAAGGTTACAGAGTTATGATATTCAGTGGTGCTAACGTATCAGTTGTCAAAAAATACGATTGGAATACGATAGAAATTAACGGACGATATACGATATCGATATACGATCTGCGATAGCAGGTCTGATTTACCTTTACGATCGTTACGATGCGATGCGTTTGCATTTCTTTGTCTGATCCCATACATTTACGATCTGCGATATAAGTTATGCGATATACGATACAGGATAAGCACGGTATAAATGGCATTTTTTACAACTGTATACAACTAGATTTTACAATAAGTTCAAAAATATGAAATATCAACATTTATCACAAGCCGTGTTTTCATCTGAAATAAACAGCGGAAAATAAACAAAAACAGGGAAACGGAAATGGGGACAAACTAAATTGCGGTTCCTCTAGAAATGTTACGGACTCTGTTGTCTCCGTCAATAACAACCTAAGCACGTTAATGAAAAACTGATTTTTTTTCCTAATGAGGACTCATAAAAAAATGTATTAATTATGCTTTGTTTATAATGTGTTTTGATATTAATCACATTAAAAAAAAACAAATGATACCAGTAATCATCTAATATCTAGTACGCTGTCATTTGTGCTAATTAAAACAATATCTTCGGGCATTTTTCAACTTTGCATTTAACCCATCAAAATAAATGTATATATAATTTATTGGATGTATCAAATATCAAAAGAACGCGAGTGAGCATTTGGAGAATAGCACCGTATCTTTTTCTGATTAGAATATTCGTATATATTACAAGTAGGTAACTGTCATAGGTTTAGATTTAATATAAATATGTTTTCATATACTTTAACCAGAAGCTCGGAAAATCTGCTATTGTTTTAAAAAGCCCTAAGCCCGAAGATTGTTGTTGGAAATTGACCTTGGTAATTAAACAATTAAATACATTTACATTAACATGGGTCGAAAAGCTATCTTTGTCGAAAAGATGCCATGAGTGAAGAGGCCGCGTTTAACCGGGTATTTGTGAGAAATGTCATACGCCGCCATGCGTATACAGTTTAATATGATTTGTTTCGTTAATCGAGTACAAGAATAAATAGTTGCCAATCGTTAAAATCTCATTTTGACTACACCCAGTTCATCTACTGTATAAAGTTTTTTTCACACCTTCCAGACATGTTTCCAGATTGTCTAACACATGCATTACTACATGTAAAGGATATATAACTAATTGTCTCTTATTAAGTAGGGAAATATCATCATGTGTTGGGCTTTCAATATTTTGTAATGGTATCCATGTTTTTGACCAAGTATTATTGTAAAATTATTTAAATGTAAAGTATTTAATATTTTATTAAATATTTATGATATAACATTTATATTGTGTGCATATGTATCAATCCCCGCACTAATTCACTGTGTTTTTCCGCATAAATATGCATTCATCTCTCCTCTCTCTCTCTCTCTCTCTCTCTCTCTCTCTCTCTCATCCTATATTTTGAGCTAATGGTCATTAATGTTATCATGTATGTGGTTTTGAGACACATTTTAATTTGCAGAGATTTTGATTTGTAGACACAATGGTTTTCAATCGGAAGAACAATTAAAAAAAAAGTCTATTTAAAAATCTGTGTATTTTACTCGCCGTTTTAACAATCAAAAATTTTAAAGAATACCCTATGATCGCTCATTTGTGATATAAAAATAAGTCCATAAGTCACACACATGTGTGCCCGCACACTCCCTTACAAATGTATTTTTGATACATGTATCATCATTATCATCATCATCATCGTGTACATTTAAGATTTTTTTTCTCTATTCAATATATATTCTGTGCCCCATACCTAGATTGGAAACATTTTATTATTATTATTATTCTATGAATATTGGTGTGTTTAAAATAGAATTTCAAATTATTGCTAAAAATTGTAATCTTTTAGTACCGGAAATAACATTCACTCTGTGTACATGTCAAAAGTCTTCTCCTCTGGGGTGGGTATACCGGCAGCGGCGAGACATAAAGGTGACATATCCTGTCAAAATAAACACATGCTGTTCCTGCTGATAAGAACTTATGGCACGCCTCCGGTATTGCGAAACACACCTTTTTCCACTTAATTATACATAAAAGATTAGGGATATGCAAGAAAATGTTCTAACCTATTATATCTCTAGCAAACTGTAAAAATATGGAAATGAGATCTTTAGCGAACCGTAGTAATATGGAAACAAGATCATTTTCTTTAACTATTATCATGTCAGTGAACTCTGTGTTATCACGGAATAAAATACATCAGTTATTTTATAACAAATCTTCCATTCCCATGTAGTTTTATGTTTATTTTTTCTATTGTTATGGCTTGCAATAATTCCTGGTTTATCATATTAAATATTAAGACATAGCAGTGAAGCATATCACGAAAATGTGGTCCCGTTTTATCATTGTTTTTTTTTCCATATGAAAGAGACAGTTGTTGGATACAATTAAGTTCGGGTGTGATACCCATGCTAATTTCGCCAAAAAAAATGCTCTTCGAAATATACGTGTCCAAGGTATAGCACCGATATACTGTAAACATGTTCCTGTGTAGAACTAGTACTTAGTTTATATCCGTGTTCTCAAAGCAATACCAATGCATCTTGTACACATCATATACGTATTAGGATTTACGCGATCATCGGAAAAAATGCTCCACCTACCTGAATTTTGATTATCTCTGTACTGATGAAAAAGGGGGAAAAAAGAAACATAATTTGCACTCATTCATCCCATTTTTTTGGAAGTGTGTGTGCACGCGCGCGTGTGCGTAATGAAAGAGAGAATGAAAGAGAGATAGAGAAACCTAAATAAAATAGGAAATAATTAAATAAATAAACTATATTCGTAAATTACAATTATCTTTGTTCACGAATTCATTAAATAATAAAGAAAAATGGGCATTCGAGTAAATACAGCAGTAAAAATGTCCCGGGAAATAAATAATTACACGAAAGCAACATTTCGGATGATCTTTCATAAGTAGGTAAGTTTTAATTTGTTAGTTTTTAGACATGTTAATAAAGCAAACATTGATCAAACATATCGATTACACATATTTTAAAATAATTCCACTTTAATACTGATATAGTCACGAAGCTATATTAAAGGTATTTACGTCTCTGATATAGTTCTTTTCACATGTGCATCAAATTATATAACATCGCATGGCGTCTGCTCCTGAAAGTCACGTAGGCCATAACACATGTATAAAATAATAAAGTAAAAGAAATATAACTATTGCAATTGGTAAAATATGAAAAAAATGTACTGCATAATGTGATTTAATGATCCACCATTAATAAACTTAAGCAAATATTAAATTTAAAGACACGAACATTAATTATTTCTGAAATATCGATTGTGTCCTAAACCACTGGGTGGTTCAATAGATATATGTTATGCGATTTACGATATACGTTTACCGATATACGGTTGCCTTACGATGCGATGCGATACAATCCCGTTTATTATGCCTAATACGATTGAATGCGATAGAATACGATTCCATACGTTACGATGCAATTGAGTAATACATACGTTACGATACGATGCTATATGAACGATATAGCCATTTTGACAACTGATCGTTAGCACCACTGTAACTTAGTTGCAGAAAAACTTTAACTAAAAATGTTAACGCAAATTCTAAGTTGAAAAAGGCCCATAATTTGAGTAAAATTCAATCAAGAGTTGTCCCTCTTGGTTCTCTAGGTTTGTTTTGTGCCTAGAAAGACTTGTGTGAAGATTGATTGCAATACACCTACTGGTTTCTTAGATATGACTGCAGACGCCGACGCTGGGGCGAGTAGAATAGCTCTCAATTTCTCCGAATAGTCGAGCTAAAAACTGTTCTTCTATTATAATAAATATAATACAATAATTTACAAGTAACTTAGAATAAGTATGTGGTATATACATACATACACTATAGAGCACTTACGAATATAAACTGTACCGACTAAATTAATACCATCTGACTAAAAGCTCTGCGCTGACGCGTTTTAGAGTATTTTATTTACAACATTTCGAGTGTACATAATGAAGTGTGACCCTTAATACAGAAAACTCAAAATTCTTCATCCTACCAAGATATTTCCCCAAGATAACGGCGGAATCTACTAGACAACAACATCATGACTACAAATTTTTTCTTCCAGTAATTAATTTGATTTATATTGTTTATTCCTATTTATGTTTTAATCATTATTAAATTATTATTCTAAAATTAAATTGTCATCATAGAAATAAATTTTATTCCGAAGAGGAAGACCATTCTAAAATATTAGTATATTTCAATAGCGAATCTTGTTGATGATGAATTAATAGTGAAAGATCTCTCTATCTCTCTCTCTCTCTCTCTTGACGGGGTGGGGTTCTTTACAAATTAAAGACTAAGGGATTTTTTAAAAACTTTATAGTAATCACATAGAGTAAGTCTTAGGTATTCTTATGATTAAAAAAACAAATAAAAATATTTTTTTAAAACTTAAAACAGCGAGTAAAAAATACAAAAGTTCTTTTATAAGAACAAATAAATTTTTTTTGCTTTGGTTGAAAGCTGGACCAATTTTGGAGTTGTTTGCAAATTAATCTTCTGCTTCATCATGTTAAGCTGCGACAGAATCGGGGAAATCTTTACTAATTACTTTTTTTCGAAAAAGATGTCCCTTTCCCTCTTTTTTTTTTAATTTTAAATTAAATTTTTTAAAGAACAGCAATACGGGATCTTTTTCTTCTAATATATAA
>CM037781.1:69303793-69353793 GCA_021229015.1 Solen grandis | reverse complement strand
TATTTAGAATCGTGACGTCATAGGACGTCATAAGCATACCACTTAATTTTAATTTGGGGCAATGATTTCGACATGATGCCAGTTGTTCAGAATAATGAAAATTTCAGAGTTATTGCAGTAAAGTATGCGCTTTTGAGCAACAGTATTTTCAGCACCCTATGACGTCACCTGACGTCAGAGCTGAAAATAGTGAAAAATGGTATTCGCGCTCTACAGCCGCCATTTATGATAAGATTTTCTTCAAATTTTTACAGATGGTACATTCAGCAACTAAGGTGTGAATATTTTGTCAGCTAACCTTAATTCCTAAAAACCGAAGTATTGTGGCTGAAGTAAGATTCGAACATAGGACCTTTAAACTAGAAATCAAGTTTGCAGTCATGTCCTTACGTCATATGACATCATGTTACGTCACAGACTAATACTTAGTTCTTATCATTTGCACTGATTTCGGAATATAATGTCAATTGTTCAGCATGAACATGAAATACTACCAGAGGTGAGTCATTACATGAAACTTCTATCTCCTGCTTTTTGCATTAACACAGCTTGCAGAAAGTCCTATCATTCGTTTTCACGAATGACATCTAGTTCTTATTCTTCTTCTTCTTATTATTATTATTCTTTTTTTCTTCCTCTTATATTTGTGTTAATTTCGAGGTGTTGCCATTGTCTCAGAACAATGAAAATTTTATGGCATATATTTCTAACCATGATCTTTCCGATGCCATGATTTTCATATTCATATGACGTCATATAACGTCAGATTTGACGTCAGGTAAAAAAGTTTGTACGCGGTCTACAGCCATTATTTCTTGACCGATTTTCATCAAATTTTCACAGAATGTGTATGTTAGGCTCTAGTTGTGCATCCCGATGTCCGTTTTTCCAAATTCGAAAAGGCGGATCCAAGATTCGAACCATTGACGTCAAATTTCAAATGCGTATAAAATCGCTTCGAGAAAAGCTAGAAAGCTGATATTTGGACTGAACATTAGTCTCTAGGTCTTCTTTACATTCTGAAAAGATGAACGCCATATGACGTCATATGACGTCATAATGCTATTTAAAATTTCGTATTCAAACTTAACGGTTTTTAAGCCCTGTAGGCTTTATTTTTTGTATGATTTGCTTGAAATTTTGACTGAAGATGCAGTATTAGATTCTATGGATCCATGTCACTTCCGTTTCCGGAAAATCCCAAAGGTCAAGGTCATATATCAATTATCGGGTTTTTCTTCGGCCTTAAATATCGGTAAATATTCTATCGAGACACTATGCGTATAATTTGTAGTGCTTAGAAAGACCTTTCAGATGATATTTAGTTTTTGATGATCGGGGTTGAATCGGTTGAGTTATGGCGGAAAAACAAATATTTGGTCACCCCCAGTGTGTTTAACAGTTTATATCTCGAACATCTTTGATTTTTGAAAATATGATGATGAATATTATTTGTAGAGCAATGTTTGACCGTTCTTTTGATGCTTAAAGTTTAGTGATTGGCCTAAGATTCATGGAGTTATGGGGGAAAAAAACGAAATTCGTGCATATAGCTTTGGTGATTTTTTCATTCTTCTTGAGGTTTAAAAGCTTTTATCTCAAAAAGTATTAAAAATATTCCTAAACATAAAGCGTGTGAAATGTAGAGAATTTTCAGACGATTATTTTGGTACCTTAATTCACGGCTTATATCTTAAGACTCATAATTAATAAGTCAACACATTAAGCAAATGGTATGTAGAGAATTTTAAGACGATTATTTTGGTACCTAAAGTTTTGAAATTGATCAAAGTATAAGGAAGTTACATCAAAAATACGAATATAAACCCAAGTGTAAGAATTTTCGAGAAATATCCTACTTTCGCTTTCACGTTAATTGAAGCATTTTCGGAAAATATGTAAGTTTACAGCTATGTATTAGTCATATAAATTGCAAACAACTTTTTACTTATATTATATTGATATTACTAGCTAAACAAGCGTACCCTTTCCGGTGGCCGAGTGGTTAGAGCTTCCGCCTCGGGAGCGGAAGGTCGTGGGTTCGATCCCGACCCGACATACCAAAGTCGTAAAAAATGGTACTGTTATAGCTCCCTTGCTTGGCGCTCAGCATATAAGGGTATTTGCAGGACTGGTTAGCGCGGTATCAGGATGATGTGACTGGGTGTGGTATCATGCCACATGTCTACGGCGTGATACTGCAGTGTGGTAGTCCTATACCCGCATGAAGTAGACATCGTGACTGGCTGAATTACTGTCGGTGGGACGTTAAACCCAACAAACAAACTGATATCATATATAGCAGTGTTTACTACACCGATCCCTACACACGAGGTGTGCACACTGGCGCATGTTGACGTCTTTTGTAAACATTTATTAAAGTTGCTTAAATAATCATGTTTATAGATAAACATTTACATAAGAATGAGGAGTTTCGGAAATATTTTTTGCAAAGGGACTCCTAAGGAAAGAAAAAGATGCTAAATTAAATACTAAAATACAAGTATAGATTATTAGGTTTAACGTCCCTCCGACAGTATTTAAGTCTTTTGGAGACAATGTCTACTTAAGACAAATGTAGTGTTGTCACACTGCACAGTATCACGTCGTAGACAGTTGGCATGATACCACACCAGTCACATTATCCGGACACCGGGCCATCAGTCCTAGAACTACCCTTATTAAGCTGAGCGCCAACCAAGGGAGCTATACCAGTACCTATGTTTACGAATTTGGTAAATCCAAGAATTGAATAATTGATATAACGTTTTTAAACAACTTACAGATCATGTGTTATCTCGTTTGATTTGGTATTTCCGAGGTATTCCTAGCCTTGATATCTTCCGCTGACACCGACTTTTTTAAACGATTATTTTTTACATATTTCGTTCTTTCCTTAATGTCAGTCAGTTGATATTTTCCGATTTCTCAACTAATTCAAACAAGATAAATAAATAAAAAACAGCCATCACATAAATTGATTGAAATCTGAAAAAAAAATGAGCCGACAGTCAAAAAATGCGCGAAATTTATGTGTTACATCCATATTTGGAAAGTACGAAAGCCTATTGAGCTCATTTTGGTTGGAAAAAAAATATATTTTTCGCGAATAAACGCGATATTTTCGCGTTATAACGCGAAACTTTCGCGAATTAACGCGATACTTTCGCGAATAAACGCGAAACTTTCGCGAAATAACGCGATATTTTCGCGAAATATCGCGAAACGTTCGCGAATAAACGCGATAATTTCGCGAATAAACGCGATACTTTCGCGAATAAACGCGAAACTTTCGCGAATAAACGCGAAACTTTCGCGAATTAACGCGATATTTTCGCGAATTATCGCGAAACGTTCGCGAATAAACGCGATAATTTCGCGAATAAACGCGATAGTTTCGCGAATAAACGCGTAACTTTCACGAATAAACGCGAAAATTTCAGGTGTGTGAAGATCGTAGATCGTAGATCGAAACTATAACTAACTTTCTTTGTCGATCTGGTCGTAGATCGTAGCTCAACCATTGTAAATGTTGATGGAATGGTTGAGCTGGGTCGTAGATCGTAGCTCGACCATTGAAAACTTTCATAGAATGGTTGAGCTGGGTCGTAGATCGTAGCTCAACCATTCAAATAAACCATTATAAATGGTTGAGCTGGATCGTAGATCGTAGCTCAACCATTGAAAATGTTGATGGAATGGTTGAGCTGGATCGTAGATCGTAGCTCAACCATTGAAATAAACCAAAATAAATGGTTGACCTGGATCGTAGGTCGTAGCTAGACCATTGAAAATGTTGATGGAATGGTTGAGCTGGATCGTAGATCGTAGCTCGACCATTGAAATTAACCAAAGTAAATGGTTGACCTGGTCCGTAGAAGCTCAACCATTGAAATAAACCAAGATTAATGGTTGATCTGGATCGTAGATCGTATTTTAGTCGTCGTCGGTAATTTTGTACTCGTCTGGAAAAATGAACTTGTCGGGAAAATTATCTGTCGCTTTTTGTTTAGTATTAGTCGTAAACTAGTTATATATTTGTCTTTTTTGTCGGGATTATTGTACTTTTCGGAAAATTGCATTAGTCAGGAAAAAGTCGCACGATCAACCAATATTACATTTGTCGGGAAACTTTTTTTCTTCGGGAAATATGTTCTCGTCGGGAAAATTGCATTTGTCAGCAAAAAAATGCCTTCGTCGGGAAAAGAGTTTCCGTCGAAAATCTTTGTACTTGTCGGTAATATCTCATTCGTCGGAAAAGTTTCCGTCGGGAAATTTTCTGTTCGTCGGGAAAAATTATATGTCGGGAATTTGGTATTTTTATCTTCGTCGGGATTATTGTACTCGTCGAAAAATTGTATCAATCGGAAAAAAGTCGCGTAATCTTTTTCGTCGGGAAGTTTGTCCTCGTCGGGAAAATTGCATTCGTCGGAAAGTTATGTGTTCGTCGGAAAAAATTGCATGCGTCTCGAAAAGTGCTTCCGTCGGGAAATTTTCAATGGTCTAGCTACGACCTACGATCCAGGTCAACCATTTATTTTGGTTTGTTTCAATGGTTGAGCTACGATCTACGACCCAGTCAACCATTTAATTGGTTTATTTTAATTAGTTATTGTGTTGATTTACGATCTACGATCTACGCGCTAACTTCACACACCTCTTTTTCCTGACTAATGCACTTTTCCGAAAAGTACAATAATCCCGACAAATAAGCCAAATATAAAAAAAAAATTACGACCAATATAATTTATCCCGAAAAGGTCATTTTCCAGACGAGTACAAAATTACCGACGGCGACTACAAATTTCAGACAACTATAATTTTCATGACAAATACTATCAACAACCCAGCTCGACCATTCTATGAACATTTTCAATGGTCGAGCTACGATCTACGATCCAGGTCAACCATTTAATTTGGTTTATTTGAATGGTTGAGCTACGATCAGACCCAGTCAACCATTCTATGACATTTTCAATGGTTGAGCTACGATCTACGACCCAGCTCAACCATTTTTTTTTGTTTATTTGAATGGTTGAGCTACGATCTACGACCTAGCTCGACCATTCTTTGAACAGTTTCAATGGTTGAGCTACGATCTACGACCCAGCTCAACCATTTATTTTGGTTTATTTGAATGGTTGAGCTACGATCAACGACCCAGGTCGACCATTCTATGAACATTTTCAATGGTTGAGCTACGATCTACGACCCATTTCAACCATTTATTTTGGTTTATTTGAATGGTTGAGCTACGATCTACGACCCAGCTCAACCATTTATTTTGGTTTATTTGAATGGTTGAGCTACGATCTACGACCCAGCTCGACCATTCTATGAACATTTTCAATGGTTTAGCTACATACGATCTACGACCCAGCTCAACCATTTATTTTGGTTTATTTGAATTGTTGAGCTACGATCTACGACCCAGCTCAACCATTTATTTTGGTTTATTTGAATGGTTAAGCTACGATCTTGGATCCAGCTCAACCATTTATTTTGGTTTATTTGAATGGTTGAGCTACGATCTACGACCCAGGTTTTTGGTTTGCGAAAGTTCGCGTTAATATCGCGAAAGTATCGCGTTAAATTAAAATTCGCGAAAGTTTCGCGTTAATTCGCGAAAGTATCGCGTTTATTCGCGAAAGTTTCGCGTTATAACGCGAAAATATCGCGTTAATTCGCGAAAGTATCGCGTTAATTCGCGAAAGTTTCGCGTTATAACGCGAAAATATCGCGTTAATTCGCGAATAAAATTTTTTTTTTTTCAACCAAAATGAGCTCAATAGGCTTTCGTAGGAAAGCACGTGCACGTGTGTGAATACTTTAATAACACGTAACATTTATATGGTGCCATCTTCTAATATAGCAGCATAACGTAGTAATAGGGCGGGACAAACTCTAAGTTAGTCAGTGTTAATTAAGTATAGGTTAGTGTTTTTTTAGTAAGCATTAAGTCCATTAAATCGGTGTGGCACGGCAAAGCCGCGCGACCGATTTAATGGACTTAATGCTTACTAAATAACATTAACCTACTTAGTGTTTGAAATTATGTTTTGAAATTTAACGCAGTCGCACATTCCAAATATAGTATTGATTTTTTAGACTCCGCCCTATCAACCTGTTCCCGGCGTGAATTACATCACGTGACATGTGACTTCATAGGCATACTTCTTAATTTTCATTTTAGGGCAATGATTTCGACATGATGGCAGTTGTTCAGAGTAATGAAATTTCAGAGTTATGACAGTAAACTATGCGCTTTTGAAAAAAAAGCATCTTCAGCACCCTATGACGTCAAATAACGTCACAGATAAAAACAGTGAAAGATGGTGTTCGCGCTCTGCAGCCGTCATTTATGGTCGGATTTTCTTCAAATTTTCACAGATGGTACATCTTGAAACTAAAGTGTGCATATCCAGTCAGCTAACCGAAATTCGAAAGACCGAAGTTCTGTGGCTGAAATAAGATTTGAACATAGGACCGAAAATTTCATTTTATGATTAAAGAGCTTCAGAATGAGATAGAAAATTGAAACTTACACAGTTTGCAGTTCTGCAGAATTTCTCAATATATTTTGAGTCGTGACGTCATATGACGTCATGTGACGTCATAAGCATACTTCTTAATTTTAATTTTAGGGCAATGATTCGACATGATGCCAGTTGTTCAGAATAATGAAAATTTCAGAGTTATGATAGTAATGTATGCGCTTTTGAACAAAAGCATCTTCAGCACCCTATGAAGTCACATGACGTCACAGCTATAAATAGTGAAAAATGGTGTTCGCGCTCTACAGCCGTCATTTATGGTCGGATTTTCTTCAAATTTTCACAGATGGTACATCTTGAAACTAAGAAGAGCACATCCTGTCAGCTAATCGAAATTACGAAAGACCGAACTTCTGTGGCTGAAATAAGATTCGAACATAGGACCGAAAATTTCATTTTAGGATTAAAGAGCTTCAGGATGAGATAGAAAGTTGAAACTTACACTGTTTGCAGTTCCGCAGAATTTCTACATATATTTTGATTCTTGACGTCATAGGATGTCATGTGACGTCAAAAGCATACTTCTTAATTTTCATTTTAAGGCAATGATTTTGACATAATTCCAGTTGTTCAGAATAATGAAAATTTCAGAGTTAAGACAGTAAAGTATGTGCTTTTGAACAAAAGAATTTTCAGCACCTATGACGTCATGTGACGTCAAAGCTAAAAGAAAGCCATACGAAAAAAAAATAAGTAAAAGGTAGAGAATTTAATATATATTCTTTCTAACGGAATTAATCTTAATATTTTCAATTTTAGCAGAAAGTCCTATCATTCGTATCAACGAATGAAATCTAGTTATTAGGACTTTCTGCCTAAAGCAGAAAGTCCTATTGGGTTTGTACTGTTTATTCTTCTTCTTCTTCTTCTTATTATTATTCTTTTTTTCTTCCTAACTAAACGCTTATTTTTCTATGTTGCAATACTCCTAGGACAATGAAATTTTTATGACTTATTAGTCATGTGAGGATATTTTGATTTCTATGATTATCATATGCCTATGACGTCATATGACGTCACATTTGAATTATGCTACAAAAGTTTGTACGCGGTCTACAGCCATTGTTTGTGAACCGATTTTCATCAAATTTTCACAGATTGTGTATGTTAGGCTCTAGTTGTGCATCCCGGTGTCCGTTTTTCAAAATTCGAAAAGTCCATGGTTCTATAGCGAATCCAAGATTCGAACCAAGGTCGTAAATTTTTAAATGCTTATAAAATCGGTCCTATTTAAGATAGAAAGTTGATATTTAGTCAGTATATAGGTCTCTAGAAGTTTTAAACATTTTGTTAAAAATATATGTCATATGACGTCACGTGACGTCATTATATGATAATGCATTTCTAATATTAACAAGAATATTTCTATATGTTGAAGTTGTCGAAAGGCAATGAAATTTAAAGACACATGCTTCAAACGCTGAAATTTTGATTTATATGATTTTCACATGCCTATGACGTCATATGACGTCACACTGGAAATATGCAACAGAAGTTTGTACACGGTCCAGAGCCATTATTGATGGATCGATTTTCATCAAATGTTCACAGAATGTGTATATTAAGTTCTAGTTGTGCATCGCGGTGTCCGTTTTTCAAAATTCGAAAAGTCCATGGTTCTATAGCGATTCTAAGATACGAACCAAGGGCGTAAATCTTTAAATGCTTATAAAATCGGTCCTATTTGAGATAGAAAAGTGATATTTGGTCAGTATATAGGTCTCTCAGAGTCTTAAACATTTTGTGAAAATAAATGTCATATGACGTCACGTGACGTCATTATATGATAATGTATTTCTAATATTAACAAGGGTATTATATATGTTGAAATTGTCGAAGGGCAATGACAATTTAATGACAAATGATTCAGACGCTGATATTTCGATTTCAAAAATTTTCAGAAGCCTATGACGTCATATGACGTCACATTTGAAATTGATTACGAAAGTTTGTACACGGTCCAGAGCCATTATTAATGGGCCGATTTTCATCAAATTTTCACAGAATGTGTATATTAAGTCATAGTTGTGCATCTCGGTGTCTGTTTTTCAAAATTCGAAAAGTCCAAGCATCTATGGCGGATCCAAGATTCGAACCAAGGATGTCAATTTTTAAATGCTTATAAAAACTGTCCTATTTGAGATAGAAAGTTGAAATTTTGTCAGTTAGTAGGTCTCTGGGGTTCTTAACAATTATGTGAAAATAAACATCATATGACGTCACGTGACGTCATTTTTTATTATTATTATTCTTTTCTTCTTCCTAACTAACGCTTATTTTAATATGTTCCAATAGTCTTAGGACGATGAAATTTTTATGGGTTATTAGACACGTGAGGAAATTTTGATTTCAATGATTGTCAGCATCCTATGACGTCACATGACGTCACAGCTAAAAATAGTGAAAAATGGTTTTCGCGCTCTACAGCCGTCATTTATGCTCGGGTACATCTTGAAACTAAGGTGTACATATCCTGTCACTAACCGAAATTCCGAAAGACCGAAGTTCTGTGACTGAAATAAGATTCGAACATAGGACCGAAAATTTCATTTTAGGATTAAAGAGCTTCAGGATGAAATAGAAAGTTGAAACTTACACAGTTTGCAGTTCTGCAGAATTTCTTAATATATTTTGAGTCGTGACGTCATATGACGTCATGTGACGTCATAAGCATACTTCTTAATTTTCATATTAGGGCAATGATTTCGACATGATGCCAGTTGTTCAGAATAATGAAAATTTCAATGTTATGACAGTAAAGTATGCGCTTTTGAACAAAAGCTTCTTTTACACCCTATGACGTCATGTGACGTCAGAGCTAAAAATATTGAAAAATGGTGTTCGCGCTCTACAGCCGCCATTTATGGTCGGATTTTCTTCAAATTTTCAAAGATGGTACCTTGAAACTAAGGTGTGCATATCCTGCCAGCTAACCGAAATTCCGAAAAACCGAAGTTCTGTGGCTAAAATAAGATTCGAACATAGGACCAAAAATTTCATTTTAGGATTGAAGAGCTTAAGGATGAGATAGAAAGTTGAAACTTACACAGTTTGCAGTTCTGCAGAATTTCTACAATTATTTGAATCGTGACGTCATAGGACGTCATAAGCATACCACTTAATTTTAATTTTTGGGCAATGATTTCGACATGAGGCCAATTGTTCAGAATAATGAAAATTTCAGAGTTTTTGCAGTAAAGTATGCGCTTTTGAGCAACAGCATTTTCAGCACCCTATGACGTCACCTGGCCTCAGAGCTAAAAATAGTGAAAAATGGTATTCGCGCTCTACAGCCGCCATTTGTGATCAGATTTTCTTCAAATTTTTACAGATGGTACATCTTGAAACTAAGGTGTGAATATTTTTGTCAGCTAACCTTAATTCCGTAAAACCGAAGTATTGTGGCTGAAGTAAGATTCGAACATAGGACCTTTAAACTAGAAATCAAGTTTGCAGTCATGTCCTGACGTCATATAACATCATTTTACGTCACAGACTAATACTTAGTTCTTATCATTTCCACTAATTTCGGAATATAATGTCAATTGTTCAGCATGAACATGAAATACTACCAGTGGTGAATCATTACATAAAACTTCTATCTCCTGCTTTTGCATTAACACAGGTTGCAGAAAGTCCTATCATTCGTTTTCACGAATGACATCTAGTTTTTATTATTATTAGGACTTTCTGCCTACAAGCAGAAAGTCTTATTGGGTTTGTACTGTTTTTTTATTATTCTTCTTCTTATTCTTTTTTTTCTTCCTCTTATATTTGTGTTAATTTCGAGGTGTTGCCATTGACTCAGAACAATGAAAATTTTAAGGCATATATTTCAAACCATGAGCTTTCGGATACAATGAATTTTATATTCATACGACGTCATATAAACGTCAGATTTGACGTCAGGTGAAAAGTTTGTACGCGGTCTACAGCCATTATCTCTGGAGCGATTTTCATCAAAATTTCACAGAATGTGTATGTTAGGCTCTAGTTGTGCATCCCGGTGTCCGTTTGTCAAAATTCGAAAAGTCCATGGTCCTATAGCGAATCCAAGATTCGAACCAAGGTCGTAAATTTTTAAATGCTTATAAAATCTGTCCTATTTAAGATAGAAAGTTGATATTTAGTCAGTATATAGGTCTCTAGAAGTTTTAAACATGTTGTGAAAATAAATGTCATATGACGTCACGTGACATCATTATATGATAATGTATTTCTAATATTAACAAGAATATTCCTATATGTTGAAATTGTCGAAGGGCAATGAAAATTTAATGACACATGCTTCAGAGGCTGCAATTTTGATTTCTATGATTTTCATATGCCTATGACGTCATATGACGTCACACTTGAACTATGCAACAAAGTTTGTACGCGGTCTGCAGCCATTGTTTATGAACCGATTTTCATCAAATTTTCACAGAATGTGTATATTACGTTCTAGTTGTGCATCCCGGTGTCCGTTTTTCAAAATTCGAAAAGTCCATGGTTCTATAGCGAATTCAAGATTCGAACCAAGGTCGTAAATTTTAAATGCTTATAAATCGGATTTATTTGAGATAGAAAAGTGATTTTTGGTCAGTATATAGGTTTCTGGGAGTCTTAAACATTTTGTTGAAAATAAACGTCACATGACGTCACTTGACGTCATTATATGATAATGTATTTCTAATATTAATAAGAGTATTTCTATATGTTGAAATTATTGAAGGGCTATGAAAATTTAATGACAAATGATTCAGACGCTGAAATTTCGATTTTAATGATTTTCAGAAGCCTATGACGTCATATGACGTCACATTGGAAATTGAATACGAAAGTTTGTACATGGTCCAGAGCTATTATCAATGGGCCGATTTTTATCAAATTTTCACAAAATGTGTATATAACGTTCTTATTGTGTATACTGGTGTCCGTTTTTCAAAATTCGAAAAGTCCAAGCATCTATGGCGGATCCAATATTCGAACCAAGGACGTCAATTTTTAAATGCTTATAAAAACTGTCCTATTTGAGATAGAAAGTTGAAATTTTGTCAGTATATAGGTCTCTGGAAGTTATAAACATTATGTGAAAATAAATGTCATATGACGTCACGTGACGTCATTTTATTTTATTTTTTTTTTCTTCTTCCTAACTAAACGCTTATTTTGATATGTTGCAATAGTCCTAGGACCATGAAATTTTTATGGGTTATTAGTCACGTGAGGAAATTTTGATTTCAAGGATTGTCAGCAGCCTATGACGTCACATGACGTCACAGCTAAAAATAGTGAAAAATGGTGTTTGCGCTCTACAGCCGTCATTTATAGTCGGATTTTCTTCAAATTTTCACAGATGGTACATCTTGAAACTAAGGTGTGCATATCCTGTCAGCTAACCGAAATTCCGAAAGACCGAAGTTCTGTGGCTGAAATAAGATTCGAACATAGGACCGAAAATTTCATTTTAGGATAAAAGAGCTTCAGGATGAGATAGAAAGTTGAAACTTACACAGTTTGCAGTTCTGCAGAATTTCTATAAAGATTTTGAGTCGTGATGTCATATGACGTCATGTGACGTCATAAGCATACTTCTTAATTTTCATTTTAGGGCAATGATTTCGACATGATGCCAGTTGTTCAGGATAATGAAGATTTTAGAGTTATGACTGTAAAGTATGCGTTTTTGAACAAAAGCATCTTCAGCACCCTATGACGTCATGTGACGTCAGAGCTAAAAATATTGAACAATGGTTTTCGCGCTCTTCTGCGCCATTTATGGTCGGATTTTCTTGTAATTTTCACAGTTATGGTACAACTTGAAACTAAGTTGTACATATCCTGCCAGCTTACCGAAATCCCGAAAAAACCGAAGTTCTGTGGCTGAAGTAATATTCGAACATAGGACCAAAAAATTTCATTTTAGGATTGAAGAGCTTCAGGATGAGATAGAAAGTTGAAACTTGCACAGTTTGCAGTTCTGCATTATCTATACAAATATTTTGAATCGCGACGTCAGAGGACGTCATAAGCATACCACTTATTTTTAATTTGAGGCAATGATTTCGACATGATGCCAATTGTTCAGAATAATGAAATTTCAGAGTTATTGCAGTAAAGTATGCGCTTTTAAGCAACAGCATTTTCAACACCCTATGACGTCACGTGACGTCAGAGCTAAAAATAGTGAAAAATGGTGTTCGCGCTCTACAGCCGCCATTTATGATCAGATTTTCTTCAAATTTTACAGATGGTACATCTTGAAACTTAGGTGTGAATATTTTGTCAGCTAACCTTAATTCCGAAAAACCGAAGTATTGTGGCTGAAGTTAGATTCGAACATAGGACCAAAAATTTCATTTTAGGGCTAAAGAACTGCGGGATGAGATAGAAAGTTGAAACTTACACAGTTTGCAGTTATGCGGAATTTCTTAATATATTTTGAGTCGTGACATCATATGACGTCATAAGCATACTACTACTACTGCTACTTTCTTTTTTTTCTTCGTAACTAAACGCTTATTATAATATAATGTCAATTAATCACCATGAACATGAAATACTACCAGAGGGATATTTAGGTTGTAATTAAACAAGGTTACAATTGAGATAGAGTCTTCAAATTGTTTCAGTGATCAGCTAAACAGAGTCCATTTCGATCTGCATTGTTTCAACTATTAGTGACTTCATATGACGTCATAGCTAAAAATAGTGAAAAATGGTGTTCAGGCTCTACAGCCATTGGTTATTAACCGATTTTCATCAAAATTTCACAGAAAGTGTATATTAAAATCTAGTTGTGCATATTCTGTCAGCTAACCGAAATTATGAAAGACCGAAGTTCTGTGGCTGAAATAAGATTCAAACATAGGACCGAAAATTTCATTTTAGTATTAAAGAGATTCAGGATGAGATAGAAAGTTGAAACTTACACAGTTTGCAGTTCTGCAGAATTTCTACATATATTTTGAGTCGTGACGTCATATGACGTCATGTGACGTCATAGGCATACTTCTTAATTTTCATACTAGGGCAATAATTTTGACATGATGCCAGTTGTTCAGAATAATTAAAAATTTCAAAATTATGACAGTAATGTATGCGCTTTAGAACAAAAGCATCTTCAGCACCCTATGACGTCACATGACGTCACAGCTAAAAATAGTGAAAAATGGCGTTCGCGCTCTACAGCCGTCATTTATGGTCGGATTTTCTTCAAATTTTCACAGATGGTACTTGTCGAAACTAAGGTGTGCATATCCTGTCAGCTAACCGAAATTCTAAAAGACCAAAGTTCTGTGGCTGAAATAAGATTCGAACATAGGACCGAAAATTTCATTTTATGATTAAAGAGCTTCAGGATGAGATAGAAAGTTGAAACTAACACAGTTTGCAGTTCTGCATAATTTCTAAGAATGTTTTGAGTCCTAACGTCAGATGACGTCATGTGACGTCATAAGCATACTTCTTAATTTTTTATTTTAGGGCAATGATTTCGACATGATGCCAGTTGTTCAGAATAATGAAATTTCAGAGTCATTACAGTACATTAAGCGGTTTTGAAAAATAGCATCATCAGCACCCTATGACGTCACATGACGTCACAGCTAAAAATAGTGAAAATGGTGTTCACGCTCTACAGCTGTTATTTATGGTCGGATTTTCTTCAAATTTTCAAAGATGGTACATCTTGAAAGGAAGGTATGCATTTCCTGTCAGCTAACCGAAATTCCGAAAGACCAAAGTTCTGTGGCTGAAATAAGATTCGAACATAGGACCGAAAATTTCATTTTAGGATTAAAGAGCTTCAGGATGTGATAGAAAGTTGAAACTAACACAGTTTGCAGTTCTGCATAATTTCTACGGATATTTTGATTCCTGACGTCAGATGACGTCATGTGACGTCATAAGCATACTTCTTAATTTTCATTTTAGGGAAATGATTTCGACATGATGCCAGTTGTTCAGAATAATGAAAATTTCAGAGTTATTACAGAAGATTAAGCGGTTTTGAACAATAGCATCTTCAGCACGCTATGACGTCACATGACGTCACAGCTAAAAATAGTGAAAAATGGTGTTCGCGCTCTACAGCTGTCATTTTTGTTCGGATTTTCTTCAAATTTTCACAGATGGTACATCTTGAAACTAATGTGTGCATTTCTTGTCAGCTAACCGAAATTCCGAAAGGCCGAAGTTCTGTGGCTGAAATAAGATTCGAACATAGGACCGAATATTTCATTTCAGGATTATAGAGCTTCAGGATGAGATAGAAAGTTGAAACTTACACAGTTTGCAGTTCTGCAGAATTTCTACATATATTTTGAGTCCTGACGTCATATGACGTCATGTGACGTCAAAGGCATACTTCTTAATTTTCATTTTAGGGAAATGATTTCGACATGATGCCAGTTGTTCAGAATAATGAAAATTTCAGAGTTATGAAAGTAAAGTATGCCTTTTGAACAAAAGCATTTTCAGCACCCTATGACGTCACATGACGTCAGAGCTAAAAATAGTGAAAATGGTGTTCGCGCTCTACAGCGTCATTTATGGTCGGATTTTCTTCAAATTTTCACAGGTGGTACATCTTGAAACTAAGGTGTGCATATCCTGTCAGCTAAGCGAAATTCGAAAGACCGAAGTTCTGTGGCTGAAATCAGATTCGAACATAGGACCGAAAATTTCATTTTAGGATTAAAGAGCCTCAGGATGACACAGAAAGATGAAACTTACACAGTTTGCAGTTCTGCAGAATATCTACAAATATTTTGATGCGTGACGTCATACGACGTCATATGACGTCATAAGCATACTTCTTAATTTTCATATTAGGGCAATGATTTCGACATGATGCCAGTTGTTCAGAATAATGAAAATTTCAGAGTTATGAGAGTAAAGTATGCGCTTTTGAACAAAAGCATCTTCAGCACCCTATGACGTCACATGACGTCACAGCTAAAAACAGTGAAAAATGGTGTTTGCGCTCTACAGCCTTCATTTATGGTCGGATTTACTTCAAATTTTCACAGATGGTACATCTTGAAACTAAGGTGTGCATATCCTGTCAGCCAACCGAATTTCCGAAAGACCGAAGTTCTGTGGCTGAAGTAAGATTCGAACATAGGACCGAAAATTTCATTTTAGGATGAAAGAGCTTCAGGATAAGATAGAAAGTTGATACTTACACAGTCTGCAGTTCTGCAGAATTTCTACATATATTTTGAGTCGTGACGTCATATGACGTCATGTGACGTCATAGGCATACTTCTTAATTTTCATTTTAAGGGTAATGATTTTGACATGATGCCAGTTGTTCAGAATAATGTAAATTTCAGAGTTACGACAGTAGAGGATGCGCTTTTGAACAAAAGAATTTCAGCACCCTATGACGTCATGTGACATCAAAGCTAAAAGAAGTCCATACGAAAAAAATAAAAAGAGTAAAGGGTAGAGAATTTAATATATATTCTTTCTAACAGAATTAATCTTAATATTTTTCAATTTTAGCAGAAAGTCCTATCATTCGTATCAACGAATGAAATCTAGTTAGGACTTTCTGCCTAAAGCAGAAAGTCCTATTGGGTTTGTTATGTTTATTAGGACTTTCTGCCTACTGGCAGAAAGTCCTATTGGGTTTGTACTGTTTTTTTATTATTCTTATTATTCTTTTTTTCTTCCTCTTGTATTTGTGTTAAGTTCGAGGTGTTGCCATTGACTCAGACAATGAAAATTTTATGGCATATATTTCAAACCTGAGCATTCCGTTGTCCATGTTTCCAAATTAATGAATTTTATATTCATACGACGTCATATAACGTCAGATTTGACGTCAGGTGAAAAAGTTTGTACGCGGTCTACAGCCATTATTTCTGGACCGATTTTCATCAAAATTTCACAGAAAGTGTATGTTAGGCTCTAGTTGTGCCTTTCGGTGTCCATGTTTCCAAATTCGAAAAGGCAAAGGTTTTATGGTTTTAGGGAATCCAAGATTCGAACTAATGACGTCAAATTTCAAATGCGTATAAAATCGCTTCCAGATGAGCTAGGAAGCTGATATTTGGACTGAATATTAGTCTCAAGGTCTTCTTTACATTCTAAAAAGATGAACGCCATATGACGTCACATGACGTCATAATGCTATTAAAACTTTCGTATTAAAACTTAACGGTTTTTAAGCCCTGTAGGCTTTATTATTTGTATGATTTGCTTGAAATTTTGACTGAAGATGCAGTATTAGATTCTATGGAGCCATGTCACTTCCGTTTCCGGAAAATCCAAAAGGTCAAGGTCATATATCAATTATCGGCTTTTTCTTCGGCCTTAAATATCTCAAAAACGGTAAATATTCTATCGAGACACTATGCGTATAATTTGTAGTGCTTAGAAAGACCTTTTAGATGATATTTAGTTTTTGATGATCGGGGTTGAATTGGTTGAGTTATGGCGGAAAAATGAAATTTTGATAACCCCCAGTGTGTTTAACAGTTTATACCTCGAAAACCTTTGATTTTTCAAAATATGATGATGAATATTATTTGTAGAGCAATGTTTGGCCGTTCATTTGGTGCCTAAACTTTAATGATTGGCCAAAGATTGATGGAGTAATGGGAAAAAAAACGAAATTCGTGTATGTAGCTTTGGTAAATTTTTCATTTTTCAGGTGGTTTAAGAGCTTGTATCTCAAAAAGTATTAGTAATATTCCTAAACATAAAGGGTGTGAAATGTAGAGCATTTTCTGACGATTATTTTGGTACCTTAAGTTTTGAAATTGAACAAAGTATAAGGAAGTTACATCAAAAATAAGAATTTACACATGTAGAATTTCAGCGATTCTGCCGTGTTGTCAAAGTTCTATGGCTAATATCTCAAAGCTCATTAGAAATAAGTCCAAACCTTAAGCAAGTGAGATGTAGAGAATTTTAAGACGATTATTTTGGTACCTAGAGTTTTAAAATTAATTAAAGTATAAGGAAGTTACATCAAAAATACGAATATAAACCCAAGTGTAAGAATTTTCGAGAAATATCCTACTTTCGCTTTCACGTTAATTGAAGCATTTTCGGAAATATGTAAGTTTACAGCTATGTATTAGTCATATAAATTGCAAAAAACCTTTTACTTATATCATATTGATATTACTAGCTAAACAAGCGTACCCTTTCCGGTGGCCGAGTGGTTAGAGCGTCCGCCTCGGGAGCGGAAGGTCGTGGGTTCGATCCCGACCCGACATACCAAAGTCGTAAAAAATTGGTACTGTTATAGCTCCCTTGCTTGGCGCTCAGAATATAAGGGTATTTGCAGGACTGGTTAGCGCGGTATCAGGATGATGTGACTGGGTGTGGTATCATGCCACATGTCTACGGCGTGATACTGCAGTGTGGTAGTCCTATACCCGCATGAAGTAGACATCGTGACTGGCTGAATTACTGTCGGTGGGACGTTAATCCCAACAAACTGATATCATATATAGCAGTGTTTTACTACACCGATCCCTACACACGAGGTGTGCACACTGGCGCATGTTGGTGTCTTTTGTAAACATTTATTAAAGTTGCTTAAATAGTCATGTTTATAGATAAACATTTACATAAGAATGAAGAGTTTCTGAAATATTTTTTGCAAAGGGACTCCTAAGGAAAGAAAAGATGCTAAATTAAATACTAAAATACAAGTATAGTTTATTAGGTTTAACGTCCTGTTGGGTTGTTATATTTTGAAGAGTCTTAGTTCGGTATTGATGTTTAGATGGGTCCATATAGCATTTTGAGGGATCGTGTTATCATCATGTGGGGTTGTTATGTTATTGTTGGGTTGTTGTATCATCATGTGAGGTTGTAATGTCATCTTGTTGGGTTGTTATATCATCATGTGGGGTTGAAATATCTCTGTAAGATGTTATTTATCATTATTGTAATGTATTGTGAAAAGGTTTTAATTGGGGTTTCCTTTTGGGTGGTGCAGTTGTCCATCTGTGATGTCCACTTGACTTAATGTGTGGTGCAGTTGTCCTTCTGTGATGTCCACTTGACTTAATGTGTGGTGCAGTTGTCATTCTGTTATGTCCACTTGACTTGCTGTGTGATGCATTTTCCCTCTATGATGTTCACTTGACTTGCTGTGCGGTGCAGTTGTCCTTCTGTTACCTCCACTTGATATTATGATCGGTTTATTAGTATTTCATCCTGTTCATTATTATGCTGACATGTACAGGTAGTGTGCTGTGATGTTGTTCTCTCCTTTGTGGTTCATTCGGCACATGTACTGTTCGGATGAAGTCCGAAATGTTGCGAATTGACGATACCGAGTTGGTTTACCGTTATTTCCTTATTTAACTGTTTTCCTGTTTTAATTTATTTAACGTTGTATGTTAAAGGACAACCCAAATTTTAAGATCCCTCGTGTTAGACAATATACAAGTATATTTGCCAACTTTTGAAGTTGCAAAAAGTCACATTCTAGTAGTATTATTCAGGGGCGTAGCTTGGATTCACTAAATGTGTAGGTATGTTTTCCTACCGCGGAGGATCTGTCGGGGAATTTGGATATTTGCATGGCCGTGTGAACAATCTGATTGGTTTTGAGGCTTTCTTTTAATGGGAATATACCCATTTTATGTAGATTTTCAAGCAATTATTAAATACTCATTAGTAGCCTTTACACTCATGACTCTCACTCATAACGCTCTGAGAACAAACGTGCATCTAGATCAGTTGTATGTAAGCACCTAATATCATGAATTTGTAATAATTATTGTTACGTGTGTGTGTTTGAATTACACGTGAGACTGACATTAGAGTTTTTATTTAATACTTTCTGTTGAAATACTGTGTTTTATCAGTGAGATTAAATCTACATCTCACGTGGGGCCTCAGTGGCCGAGAGGGTAAAGTCGCTCACCGCGTGGGTTCGAATCCCGGATTTTCATTCGGATTTTCATGTGAGGAAGCCTTCCAGCTGGCTTGCGGTAGGTCGGTGGTTCTACCCGGATATTTCCGTGCATTCGGGGTCTTCCTCCACCTGTAATTAGCTTGACGTTGCTTTATGACTGAAATACTGTCGAGGCGACGGCAAAAATCAAATAGTCAAGTCATATCTATATCTCACAATGTGTGTGATATAGATATGCCGGGACTACCTTTATACATGGATATGTAGCAGCAATAAACATAAAATAAAAACAAAATTTGTTTTGAGTGAATATGGAATACATCTCATTTCGAGGTGATACATGTACAATCTTAACATTTTCGCGTGCGCTACGCACTCTTGAATATATTAAATAGAATCACTTCTCGATGAGATATTTTCCATTTTCACTCAAAACAAACACATATCCTCTATGTATTAATCAAACAGTGAAACCTGTTGACGTACTCCCTATAATATAAATTTAATAACAAAAAACACATAATTAACGCTCTTAAGCATCGTCATGTCGATGCATAAATATTACATAAGTAGAACATATAGTTTCGTGCATTAGTGCATTTGCATTAGAAAAACGTAAGTCTGAAAGGCAATATACAAGTTTCAAGCAAAATTATTAACTTGTTTTAGGTCTGTCGTTTATAAATATGTACCCTTAAACACCCAGAGGAGAAAAGTAAATTTATGTATTTTGCCTCATAAAATCAAATTACCGCAAAGCAGACTTTTTATTACCTAAGATGTGTCTTTTAAGAGATTTTAACTTAAGAGATAACTGTCATAATAATGGTAATAATTTACGCATGTATGAGTATTGCGTGCGTGTGAATTACGTCTGCAGTAAATGTCATTTCATTTTTAAGATCATTTAGATTGTGGTTCTGTTTAGCGAACTGGAGGACCAATTTTCAGTATTTTCAAAAATTTTTAAAATTTAGATAACTGTTGAGATGTTAAAACAAAAATACGTTTTTCCAACTCACTCGTTATTGAAAACTATATAATTTTACGTTACATATAAACATAATAATTCGAAAGTTCACTTTGATACCATAGCACAGATTTTTTCTAATTGTTTTGACCACTATTTCGCCTTTCCGGGCTGTTTTTATTTTTAGTCTTTGAAAAAAATAAATGTGTAGGCATGTGCCTACTGTACCTATAGAAAGCTACACCAGTGTTTTATGCAAATTCTCAATAAAAATGCAGTTTATGTTAAAAAAGCAAATATAACTATGTTTTGCTTTTTAGAATTTTCTACATCAGTGGATTTCATCTGAAAAGATAAAGAAAATATCTCCAGATAAAATACATTGCATTTTACACATGACAAAACTGTAATTAGTAAAAAGTATTGCACGTGAATGGAAATCAAAGAAACCTATCTGTTATGTTCAATTGTCTAAGCGAAATGTTTATATTTTATTATACAATTTTTACTTAATTCTCAATAAAAAGTTTTAGTTACAAAAAAGGCGTTTAATAATATATATTAATATATATCTAATAATAATAATTTCAACAAATTTTATCCAAAGTTGTTGCAAATTGTTTAATACAGTTTATCCTATCACCAGACTTACATTGTGGTATAAACTGCCTATCGAACTTTAACACTCACACAGCCCATCACCGCGTGGGTTCGTATCCCGGCAGGGTCATTAGGATTTTTTATGTGAGGAAGCCTTCCAGCTGGCTTGCGGTAGGTCGGTGGTACTACCCGAATGCCTCCGTGCTTTCCCGGGTCTTCCCCCTCCTGTAATTAGCTGGACGTCGCTATATGACTGAAATACTGTCGAAGCGACGGTAAACTCAAATAGTCAAGTCAAGTCAAGCCTTAGTCAGAAATAATAGGATAAATAGAATACTTGGTAAGTGTTGAATGAAGATAAGTTTATCCTGCTCGGTTTAGAAAATATAAAACGCTCGTCAAGGATCGCGGTTTATTTTTAATCTTTTCGGATGAAATTCACTGATGTAAAAAAGAAATCTTAAAATATAAAAATAAAATGCAAAACATAACATGTTTGCATTTTTTAACTAAAACTGCATTTTTATTGAGAATTTGCAAAAAAAAATATAAAATAAAAAACTAGAATGTGAGTCTTTGCAACTTCAAAAGTTGGTAAATATACTTGTTTGTATATTGTCTAACACAAAGGAATCTTAAAATTTGGGTGTGTTCCTTAACATCCAAATAAAAGAAATGAAAATAAGGAAATGTCCAACTCAGTGTCGTCAATGCGCAACATTTCGGACTTCATCGGAACAGTACATGTGCCGAATGAACCACAAAGGAGAGAACAACATCACAGCATACTACCTGTACATGACAGCATATTAATGGACAGGATGTAATTCTAATCAACCGATCACAATACACACAGCAAGTCAAGTGCACATTACAGAAGGACAACTGCATCACACAGCAAGTCAGGTGAACATCACAGAAGGAAAACTGCACCACACAGCAAGTCAGTTGAACACCACAGAAGGAAAACTGCACCACACAGCAATTCAAGTTGATGTAACAGAAGGACAACTGCATCACACAGCAAGTCAAGTGGACATCACAGAAGGACAACTGCACCACACAGCAAGTCAAGTGGACATCACAGAAGGAAAACTGCACCACACAGCAATTCAAGTGGATGTAACAGAATGACAACTGCATCACACAGCAAGTCAGGTGAACATCACAGAAGGACAACTGTACACCACACATTAAGTCAAGTGAACATCACAGAAGGAAAACTGCACCACACAGCAATTCAAGTGGCTGTAACAGAATGACAACTGCATCACATAGCAAGTCAAGTGGACATCACAGAAGGACCACTACACCACACATTAAGTCAAGTGGACATCACAGAAGGACAACTGCACCACCCAAAATGGCAAATCAACCCCACATGATGATATTACAGCCCCATATAATGACTTAACAATCACGCATAATGTCTTTACAACCTCACACAATGACATTACAACTCCATATGATAATATTACAACCTTACATGATGATACTACAACCCCACATGATGATTTAACAACCCAACAAGATGACATTACAGCCTCACATGATGATATATAACAACCCAACAAATGACATAACAACCCCACATGATGATAATACGATCCCTCAAAATGCTATATGGACCCATCTAACACCAATACCGAACATAAGACAGCTGTGGCGTTCCATATCCCACCGACAGTATTTAAGTCTTTTGGAGACAATGTCTACTTGAGACAAATGTAGTGTTGTCACACTGCACAGTATCACGTCGTAGACAGTTGGCATGATACCACACCCAGTCACATTATCCGGACACCGGGCCATCAGTCCTGGAACTACCCTTATTAAGCTGAGCGCCAACCAAGGGAGCTATACCAGTACCTATGTTTACGAATTTGGCAAATACAAGAATTGAATAATTGATATAACGTTTTTAAACAACCTACAGATCATGTGTTATCTCGTTTGGTTTGGTATTTCCGGGGTATTCCTAGCCTTGATATCTTCCGCTGACACCGACTTTTTTAAACGATTATTTTTTACATATTTCGTTCTTTCCTTAATGTCAATCAGTTGATATTTTCTGATTTCTCAACTAATTCAAACAAGATAAATAAATAAAAAAACAGCCATCACATAAATTGATTGAAATCTGAAAAAGAAATGAGCCGACGGTCAAAAAATGCGCGAAATTTATGTGGTATTAATATTTGGGGTATAGGTTAGTGTTTTTTTAGGAAGCATTAATGAAATTAAATCGGTGTGGCGCGGCAAAGCCGCGCGATCGATTTAATGGACTTAATGCTTACTAAATAACACTAACCTACTTAGTGTTTGAAATTATGTTTTGAAATTTAACGCACATTCCAAATATAGTATTGATTTTTTAGACTCCGCCCTATCAACCTGTTCCCGGCGTGAATTACATCACGTGACATGTAACATGTTATGTCAAAGGTCAATGCGTCGCTCTAGCTGTGTATATCTGTGTAGATCTACGCTCCAAATGAGCATTGAACCGGAAGCCGACTTTGATCTCTTCGGCAAAAAAAGTGGTGATTGAAATTTGAATAAAAGATACTGTTTAGAAAGGTTCATATATCTGCACCTATATATGTATATTATTTTTTTATTTATTTCACTTTTTTATATCGGATATTTACTTAATCGCTTTGTTTAGTAATTAGTTATATATTGCCCATTCTGTGTTAACATGTGTAGACATTGAAATTACACAAGTGTCTTTAAAGCGATGACCCATACTAATGTTGTTAGAACTTGTGGTCAAACCCTCTTACTTATTTTTTAAAATCTTCAATGTTGTATCATCATTACTTATGCAATAATACATGTTTAAACTAAACTAAGCGGAAGGGTAGAGTTCTTTTGTTATTTTGGATTAATCAGAATGCTGGTGAGTAAATGTTTGTTCTCTATGGTTGCTGTGTATTATTTTTTGTCGATGTTCATGCGTTCACATCAAAAATCCCTGTAACACGTTACACATGCGTGGACTAAGACCACAATTTAAATTTACTATATGTTCTATATAAGCATATATACAAATGACAATTTCTGTAAGGGACATTGGCATCCAAACTTACCCTCATTAGATAGATCTATTCAAGAGAAATAATTCTGTACATTTTAAACATGGAGTCACCCGACTACTTTTTACCTATTTAAGGCCAAATAACATGCGTATGAATTTAGTGCACCGGTCGGCCATTTCACGCCAATTTTCTCAAAAATTCCCCCCTCAGTAATGCTAAACTATTAAGATTGTTGTGCAATAAGGCCTCCAAATTGGGCATTTTATGACTATTTTAACTGTTCTATAGAATTCAATCCTTTATTGCATGTCTTTCAGTCAAAATCTCACCTTAATTCAGCATTAAATAGGGTCACTTTTTTCTGTGTAGGCACATCCGGTAACCAAGGGCAGGTAATTGTGGTCTTAGTCTATTTTGGTGAACACATAAAGCTCCGCTTCTCGACACATCTTGACGCACATGCGCAGTGAAGGTGCTTGAAGCTGGTTTTAATTGATCAGTTGATTTAGCGGAATAGTGTTTAGTGACAAGTTGATGCCGATTAAATGAATTAAATGGAGACAAAATTTTGAAACAATGGAATGATTTCATTGGACAAAATATAATTTCAAACAATAAGAGAGAATTTAACAGTTAAGAAGCCGTCACTCGCTACGCTCGTTCCGGCTTCTTAACTGTTAAATTCTCTCTAATAAACACTAACTATAACGAATACAGTCGTCTCCATCGTATGTACAAGCATTATTGAAATTTAACTCACGAGGCTACACGCGTCGACGAATCTATTGCATGGTAGCATTTACGGTTTTATTCCGCGACTGTACACGAAATAAAAAAAAAAGAAGAATTTTGATATGCAGAATTAATAGGTTTAAGTTTAATTGCTTATATTTTGAAAACTTATAAAACTAGACCCAAATATGCTACAATTGAATTGTAGGGATTTTCAGGACATTTATTTTGGTACCTAGAATACTAAACTTGGAATCTCTCAGCCCCTCACCGCTGTGGGTTCGAATTCCGGTAGGGACTTCGGATTTTTCATGTGAGGAAGCCTTCCAGCTGGCTTGCGGTAGGTCGGTGGTTATATCCGCGTATCTCTGTGTACTCGGGGTCTTCCGCCACCTGTAATTAGCTGGACGTCTCTATATGATTGAAATACTATCACAGCGCCGGTAAACCCCAATAGGTAGGAAATATAATATATATTCTTTCTAACGGTTTTGATCTTTACATTTCAAAATGTTGCAGAAAGTCCTATCATTCGTATCAACGAATGAAATCTAGTTATTATTTTTTTTATTATTCTTTTCTTCCTCACGGATTTTCATATGTTGCAATCGTCCTAGGAGAATGAAATTTCGATGGCATATTATTCATATGCGTAATTAAAAAATTCTATAATTTTCATATGCCTATGACGTCATATGACGTCACACTTGGCAATTTGCTACAAAGTTTGTACGCGGTCCAGAGCGATAATTAATAAACCGATTTTCATCAAATTTTCACAGAATGTGTACATTAAGTTCTAGTTGTGCATCTCGTTGTCCGTTTTCAAAATTCGAAAAGCACAAGGTTCTATGGCGAATGCAAGATTCAAACCAAGGACGTCAAATTGATAAATGCTCATAAAATCGTCCCTAAATGAAACAGAAGGTTGATATTTTGTCAGTATATAGATCTCCGATAGATTTAAATATTTTGTGAAAATGGACGTCTTGTGACGTCATATGACGTCATCAAATTTCTAATTTTTAAACACATAATTATATATGTTAATATGGTCCAAGGACAATGAAATTTTGATGTCATATTCTCCAAGAAATGTTATTTTGATTTCTATGATTTTCATATCTCTATGACGTCATATGACGTCACACTTGAAATAAGCTACAAAAGTTTGTACGCGGTCCAGAGCCATTATTAATGAACCGATTTTCATCAATTTTCACAGAATGTGTATATTAAGTTCTAGTTGTGCATCCCGGTGTCCGTTTTTCAAAATTCGAAAAGTCCAAGGTTCTATAGCGATTCCAAGATTCGAACCAAGGTCGTAAATTTTCAAATTCTTATAAAATCGGTCCTATTTGAGACAGAAAGATGATATTGGGTCAGTATATAGGTCTCTGGGAGTCTTAAACATTTTGTGAAAATAAATGTCATATGACGTCACGTGACGTCATTATATGATAATGAATTTCTAATTCTAACAAGATTATTTCTATATATTGAATTTTGTGAAGGGCAATGAAAATTTAATGCCGCATGCTTCAGATGCTGAAATTTCGATTTCAATGATTTTCAGAAGTCTATGACGTCATATGACGTCACATTTGATATTGACTAAGAAAGCTTGTACACGGTCCAGAGCCATTATTAATGGGCCGATTTTCATCAAATTTTCACAGAATGTGTATATTACGTTCTTATTGTTTTATACCGGTGTCCTTTTTTTCAAAATTCGAAAAGTCCAAGCATATATGGCGGATCCAAGATTCGAACCAATGACGTCAATATTTAAATGCTTATAAAAACTGTCCTATTTGAGATAGAAAGCTGAAATTTTGTCAGTTAGTAGGTCTCTGGGTGTCTTAACAATTATGTGAAAATAAACGTCATATGACGTCACGTGACGTCATTTGTTTATTATTATTATTCTTTTCTTCTTCCTAACTTAACGCTTATTTTAATATGTTGCAATAGTCCTAGGACGATGAAACTTTTTATGGGTTATTAGGCACGTGAGGAAATTTTGATGTCACCCCTACTGCATATATGTAGCCATATCTCAATAAATATCGATTTTTGTAAATATATGTATGAATAAGAAAATTTTAGCTGAATAATTGACGTTTCCAAAGATATTTAGTTTATTAAAATTGGTTTACGCATACAAAGTTAAAAGCAAGAAAACTAAATGAAATGAAGCTAATTTTGCTGATAATATGCTGTTTTCTTGAGGTTTAACAGTCAATATCTCAGAAACGACTGAAGATAAGTTTATTACATTATGCGTATAAAATGTAGCATGTTTTAAGAGCTTTCTAACGGTACCAAGTTTATTGAAATTGGACTTCATATAAGAAAGTTACATGGAAAATAAGATATTTCATAATCATGCATCATAAAAATATGGAAAAGGTCACGCGCAGGGGTCACCAAGCTTAAATACTTGCGCAACGACTTAAAAAAAAAAAAAAAAAAAAAAAAAATATCAAATTGCAATTGATGGGCTATATCTTGATTTTTGTTGTTGTTGTTGTTGTTGTTGTTGTTGTCGAATGTTGACTGTTTCCAAAATAAGTATTGAAGTTAATACATGTACAACGGCACAAGACAAAAATCCGTATTTGCAACACTATGTAGCTAGCGAGCAGTTTGCAAGCCTTGAAAAATTCACACGCAGCCCCACATTTTAGACCATCTAAAAACTGCATTGTTATGCTAACGATATTCATATTGCATCAGTTTGTAGGCTGGGATGTTACCTTTCAAAATATCACCATAGTTCGAAATTCCATGAATTTATGGCAAAACTACGGAAGCCCAAACACGCCAAATTACTACGTTACAGGTGTCGAAAGGATATAGCACTATACAAATATTCAATACTTCTTCCTAATGAGGCTAAAATTAAACAAGGTTACAACTGAGCTGGAGTAATGAAATTCTATGTGTGATGAAAGTTAGAAACTTACATTTGAAGCAGATGTTGCAGAAAGTCCTATCATTCGTTTAAACGAATGACATCTAGTTATTATTATTATTATTAGGACTTTCTGCCTCAAGCAGAAAGTCCTATTGGGTTTGTTATGTTTATTATTATTATTATTATTATTATTATTCTTTTCTTCCTCACGGATTTTCATATGTTGCAATCGTCCTAGGAGAATGAAATTTCGATGGCATATTATTCATGTGCGTAATTAAAAAATTCTATAATTTTCATATGCCTATGACGTCATATGACGTCACACTTGGCAATTTGCTACAAAAGTTTGTACGCGGTCCAGAGCGATAATTAATGAACCGATTTTTATCAAATTTTCACAGAATGTGTATATTAAGTTCTAGTTGTGCATCTCGTTGTCCGTTTTTCAAAATTCGAAAAGCACAAGGTTCTATGGCGAATGCAAGATTCAAACCAAGGACGTCAAATTGACAAATGCTCATAAAAACGTCCCTAAATGAGACAGAAGGTTGATATTTTGTCAGTACATTAGATCTCCGATAGATTTAAATATTTTGTGAAAATGGACGTCTTGTGACGTCATATGACGTCATCAAATTTCAAATTTTTTAAAAACACATAATTATATATGTTAATATGGTCCAAGGACAATGAAATTTTGATGTCATATTCTCCAAGAAATGTTATTTTGATTTCTATGATTTTCATATCTCTATGACGTCATATGACGTCACACTTGAAATAAGCTACACACGTTTGTACGCGGTCCAGAGCCATTATTAATGAACCGATTTTCATCAAATTTTCACAGATGTGTATATTAAGTTCTAGTTGTGCATCCCGGTGTCCGTTTTTCAAATTCGAAGAGTCCAAGGTTCTATAGCGATTCCAAGATTCGAACCAAGTCGTAAATTTTCAAATTCTTATAAAATCGGTCCTATTTGAGATAGAAAGATGATATTTGGGTCAGTATATAGGTCTCTGGGAGTCTTAAACATTTTGTGAAAATAAATGTCATATGACGTTTACGTGACGTCATTATATGATAATGAATTTCTAATTCTAACAAGATTATTTCTATATATTGAAATTTTCGAAGGGCAATGAAAATTTAATGCCGCATGTTTCGGATTCTGAAATTTCGATTTCAATGATTTTAAGAAGTCTATGACGTCATATGACGTCACATTTGAAATTGACTAAGAAAGATTGTACACCGGTCCAGAGCCATTATTAATGGGCGATTTTTATCAAATTTTCACAGAATGTGTATATTAAGTTCTTATTGTGTATACCGGTGTCCGTTTTTCAAATTTCGAAAAGTCCATGGTTTCTATAGCGAATTCAAGATTCGAACCAAGGTCGTCAATTTTTAAATGCTTATAAAACTGTCCTATTTGAGATAGAAAGTTGAAATTTTGTCAGTTAGTATGTCTCTGGGTGTCTTAACAATTATGTGAAAATAAACGTCATATGACGTCACGTGACGTCATTTGTTTCTTACTATTATTCTTTTCTTCTTCCTAACTAAACGCTTATTTTAATATGTTGCAATAGTCCTAGGACGATGAAATTTTTATGGGTTATTAGGCACGTGAGGAAATTTTGATTTCACCCTACTGCATATATGTAGCCATTTCTCAATAAATATCGATTTTTGTAAATATATGCATGAATAAGAATTATAGCTGAATAATTGACGTTTCCAAAGATATTTAGTTTATTAAAATTGGTTTACGCAATACCAATTTATAAGCAAAAAAACTAAACGAAATGAAGCTAATTTTGCTGATAATATGCTGTTTTCTTGAGGTTTAACAGTCAATATCTCAGAAACGACTGAAGATAAGCTTATACATTATGCGTATAAAATGTAGCATGTTTGAAGAGCTTTCTAACGGTACCAAGTTTATTGAAATTGGACTTCATATAAGAAAGTTACATGAAAATAAGATATTTCATAATCATGCATCAATAAAAATATGGAAAAGGTCACGCGCAGGGTCACCAGGCTAAATACTTGCGCAACGACTTAAAAAAAAAAAAAAAAAAAAAAAAAAAAAAAAATATCAAATTGCAATTGATGGGCTATATCTTGATTTGTTCTTTTTTTTTGTTGTTGTTTTTTTTTGTCGAATGTTGACTGTTTCCAAAATAAGCATTGAAGTTAATACATGTACAACGGCACAAGACAAACATCCGTATTTGCAACACTATGTAGCTAGCGAGCAGTTTGCAAGCCTTGAAAAATTCACACGCAGCCCCACATTTTAGACATCTAAAAAATGCATTGTTATGCTAACGATATTCATATTGCATCAGTTTGTAGGCTGGGATGTTACTTTCAAAATATCACCATAGTTCGAAATTCAGGAATTTATGGCAAAACTACGGAAGCCCAAACACGCCAAAATCGCTAAATATGATTAACTACGTTACAGGTGTCGAAAGGATATAGCACTATACAAATATTCAATACTTCTTCCTAATGAGGCTAAACTTAACAAGGTTACAACTGAGCTGGAGTGATGAAATTCTATGTGTGATGAAAGTTAGAAACTTACATTTGAACACTGTTTCATTTTTCTTTCATGTCATATGACATAGTATAAATGTTGTATGTAAACTACATGTGGCAAGATATGGGCGGACTTTTATTAAAATTCACAGAATGTGTTCTATTTGTGCTATTTTATATAGAAATAGAGGAGATAGAAAGTTGCAATTTGGACAGATTATCTATTATGTCATCTTCTATATATACTATATAAAGCAGATGTTGCAGAAAGTCTATCATTCGTTTTAAACGAATGACATCTAGTTATTATTATTATTATTCTTTTCTTCCTCAAGGATTTTCATATGTTGCAATCGTCTAGGAGAATGAAATTTCGATGGCATATTATTCATATGCGTAATTAAAAAATTCTATAATTTTCAAATGCCTATGACGTCATTATGACGTCACACTTGGCAAATTGCTACAAAAGTTTGTTACGCGGTCCAGAGCGATAATTAATAAACCGATTTTTATCAAATTTCACAGATTGTGTATATTACGTTCTAGTTGTGCATCTCGGTGTCCGTTTTTCAAAATTCGAAAAGCACAAGGTTCTATGGCGAATGCAAGATTCAAACCAAGGACGTCAAATTGATAAATGCTCATAAAATCGTCCCTAAATGAGACAGAAGGTTGATATTTTGTCAGTATATAGATCTCCGATAGATTTAAATATTTTTTGGAAATAGACGTCTTGTGACGTCATATGACGTCAATCAAATTCCTAATTTTTAAAACACATTATTTTTATATGTTAATATTGTCCAAGGACAATGAAATTTTGATGTTTATTCTCCAAGAGATGTTATTTTGATTTCTATGATTTTCATATAGCTATGACGTCAAATGACGTCACACGTGAAATAAGCTACAAAGCTTGTACGCGGTCCAGAGCCATTATTAATGAACCGATTTTCATCAAATTTTCACAGAATGTTTTATATTAAGTTCTAGTTGTGCATCCCGGTGTCCGTTTTTCAAAATTCGAAAGTCCAAGGTTCTATAGCGATTCCAAGATTCGAACTAAGGTGTAAATTTTCAAATTCTTATAAAATCGGTCCTATTTGTGATAGAAAGATGATATTGGGTCAGTTATAGGACTCTGGGTGTCTTAAACATTTTGTGAAATATAATGTCATATGACGTCACGTGACGTCATTATATGATAATGAATTTCTAATTCTAACAAGATTATTTCTATATGTTGAAATTTTTGAAGGGCAATGCAAATTTACTGCTGTATGCTTACGATGCTGAAAATTCGATTTCAATGATTTTCAGAAGCCTATGACGTCATATGACGTCACATTGAAATTGACTAAGAAAGTTTGTACACGGTCCAGAGCTATTATTAATGGGCCGATTTTTATCAAATTTTCACAGAATGTGTATATTAAGTTCCTATTGTGTATACCGGTGTCCGTTTTTCAAAATTCGAAAAGTCCATGGTTCTATAGCGAATCCAAGATTCGAACTAAGGTCGTAAATTTTTAAATGCTTATAAAATCTGTCCTATTTAAGATAGAAAGTTGATATTTTGTCAGTATATAGGACTCTAGAAGTTTTAAAGATTTTGTGAAAATAAATGTCATATGACGTCACGTGACGTCATTATATGATAATGTATTTCTAATATTTAACAAGAATATTTCTACATGTTGAAATTGTCGAAGGGCAATGAAAATTTAATGACGCATGCTTCAAAAGCTGAAATTTCGATTTCAATGATTTTCAGAAGCCTTTGACGTCATATGACGTCACATTTGATAATGACTACAAAAGTTTGTACACGGTCCAGAGCCATTATTAATATGCCGATTTTCATCAAACTTTCACAGAATGTGTATATTACGTTCTTATTGTGTATACCGGTGTCCGTTTTTCAAAATTCGAAAAGTCCAAGCATCTATGGCGGATCCAAGATTCGAACCAAGGTCGTCAATTTTTAAATGCTTATAAAAACTGTCCTATTTGAGATAGAACGTTGAAATTTTGTCAGTTAGTAGGTCTCTGGGTGTCTTAACAATTATGTGAAAAATAAACGTCATATGACGTCACGTGACGTCATTTTATTATTATTATTATTATTATTCTTTTCTTCTTCCTAACTAAACGTTTATTTTAATATGTTGCAAAAGTCTAGGACGATGAAATTTTATGGGTTATTAGGCACGTGAGGACATTTTGATTTCAATTATTGTCAGCACCCTATGACGTCACATGACGTCACAGCTAAAAACAGTGAAAAATGGTTTTCGCGCTCTACTGCTGCCATTTATGATCAGATTGTCTTCAAATTTTTACAGATGGTACATCTTGAAACTAAGGTGTGAATATTTTGTCAGCTAACCATAATTCCGAAAAAACCGAAGTATTGTGGCTGAAGTAAGATTCGAACATAGGACCAAAAATTTCATTTTAGGGTTAAAGAATTTCGGAATGAGATAGAAAGTTGAAACTTACACAGTTTGCAGTTCTGCATAATTTCTTAATATATTTTGAATGGTGACGTCATATGACGTCATAAACATACTACTACTACTTATTTTTTTTTTCTTCGTAACTAAAGGCTTATTTTTCGCGGAATATAATGTCAGTTGTTCAGCATGAACATGAAATACTACCAGAGGTGAGTCATTACATGAAACTTCTATCTCCTGCTTTTTGCATTAACGCAGGTTGCAGAAAGTCCTATCATTCGTTTAGACGAATGACATCTAGTTAGGGCTTTCTGCCTAAAGCAGAAAGTCCTATTGGGTTTGTTATGTTTTTTCTTATTATTATTATTATTATTATTATTATTTTTTCACCTTTTGAGGTTCAAATTAAAACAGGTTGCCAATAAGCCAGCAGCATGAAATTTTAACAGTGATCAGAGTGACTTTGGCCCTTTTGAATGCACTAATTTTCAGCTTCATATGACGTCATGTGACGTCACAGCTAAAAATAGTGAAAAATGGTGTTCGCGCTCTACAGCCGTCATTTATGGTCGGATTTTCTTCAAATTTTCACAGATGGTACATCTTGAAACTAAGGTGTGCATATTCTGTCAACTAACCGAAATTCCGAAAGACCGAAGGTCTGTGGCTGAAATAAGATTCGAACATAGGACCGAAAATTTCATTTTAGGATTAAAGAGCCTCAGGATGAGATAGAAAGTTGAAACTTACACAGTTTGCAGTTCTGCAGAATTTCTACACAAATTTTGAGTCGTGACGTCATATGACGTCATGTGACGTCATAAGCATACTTCTTAATTTTCATTTTAGGGCAATGATTTCGACATGATGCCAGTTGTTCAGAATAATGAAAATTTCAGAGTTATGACAGTAAAGTATACGTTTTTGAACAAAGCATCTTCAGCACCTTATGACGTCAGGTGACGTCAGAGCCAAAAATAGTGAAAAATGGTTTTTACGCTCTAAAACGGCCATTTATGGTTGGATTTTCTTCAAATTTTCACAGATGGTACAGCATGAAACTAAGGTGTGCATATCCTGTCAGCTAACCGAAATTCCGAAAGACCGAAGTTCTGTGACTGAAATAAGATTCGAACATAGGACCGAAAATTTCATTTTACGATTAAAGGGCTTCAGGATGAGATAGAAAATTGAAACTTACACAGTTTGCAGTTCTGCAGAATTTCTAAATAAATTTTGAGTCGTGACGTCATAGGACGTCATGTGACGTCATAAGCATACTTCTTAATTTTCATTTTAGGGCAATGATTTCAACATGATGCCAGTTGTTCAGAATAATGAAAATTTCAGAGTTATGACAGTAAAGTATGCGTTTTTGAACAATAGCATCTTCAGCACCCTATGACGTCAGGTGACGTCAGAGCTAAAAATAGTGAAAAATGGTGTTTACGCTCTAAAACGGCCATTTATGGTCGGATTTTCTTCAAATTTTCACAGATGGTACATAATGAAACTAAGGTGTACCTTTCCTGTCAGCTTACCGAAATTCTGAAAGACCGAAGTTCTGTGGCTGAAATAAGATTCGAACATAGGACCGAAAATTTCATTTTAGGATTAAAGAGCCTCAGGATGAGATAGAAAGTTGAAACTTACACAGTTTGCAGTTCTGCAGAATTTCTAAACAACTTTTGAGTCGTGACGTCATATGACGTCATGTGACGTCATAAGCATACTTCTTAATTTTCATTTTAGGGCAATGATTTCGACATGATGCCAGTTGTTCAGAATAATGAAAATTTCAGAGTTATGACAGTAAAGTATACGTTTTTGAACAAAGCATCTTCAGCACCCTATGACGTCAGGTGACGTCAGAGCTAAAAATAGTGAAAAATGGTGTTTACGCTCTAAAACGGCCATTTATGGTTGGATTTTCTTCAAATTTTCACAGATGGTACATCATGAAATTAAGGTGTGCATATCCTGTCAGCTAACCGAAATTCCGAAAGACCGTAGTTCTGTGACTGAAATAAGATTCGAACATAGGACCGAAAATTTCATTTTAGCATCAAAGGGCTTCAGGATGAGATAGAAAATTGAAACTTACACAGTTTGCAGTTCTGCAGAATTTCTTAAAATATTTTGAGTCGTGACGTCATTTGACGTCATAAGCATACTTATAATAAGGATTTTCTTCAATATTTGAAGATGGTGTATGTCAGAAAAGTAAATAAGTATGATCAGGTTTGACATAGTTAGCAGAAAGCCCTTTCTTTTGTTCAGAACAAAAGGAGTCTAGTTATTCTTTTTTTCTTCCTCTTATATTTGTGTTAATTTCGAGTTGCTGCTATTGACTCAGAACAATGAAAATTTTATGGCAAATATTTCAAACCATGAGCTTTCGGATGCAATGAATTTCATATTTATATGACGTCACATAACGTCAGATTTGACGTCAGGTGAAAAAGTTTGTTCGCGGTCTACAGCCATTATTTCTGGACCGATTTTCATCAAAATTTCACAGAATGTGTATGTTAGGCTCTTGTTGTGCATCCCCGTGTCCGTTTTTCAAAATTCGAAAAGTTCCTGGTTATATATCGAATCCAAGATTCGAACCTAGGTCGTAAATTTTAAATGTTATATAATTCTTAATATATGTTGAAATTGTCGAAGGGGAATGAAAATTTAAACACATGCTTCAAACGCTGAAATTTTGATTTCTATGATTTTCATATGCTTATGACGTCATATGACGTCACACTTGAAATATGCAACAAAAGTTTGTACGCGATCTACAGCCATTGTTTATAAACCGATTTTCATCAAAATTTCACATAATGTGTATATTAAGTTCTAGTTGTGCATCTCGGTGTCTGTTTTTCAAAATTCGAAAAGTCCATGGTTCTATAGCGAATTCAAGATTCGAACCAAGGTCGTAAATTTTTAAATGCTTATAAAATCGGTCCTATTTGAGATAGAAAAGTGATATTTGGTCAGTATATAGGTCTCTGGGAGTCTTAAACATTTTGTGAAAATAAACGTCATATGACGTCACGTGACGTCATTATATGATAATGTATTTCTAATATTAATAAGAGTATTTCAATATTTGAAATTTTCGAAGGGAAAAAAATTAATGACAAATGATTCAGACGCTGAAATTTCGATTTCAATGATTTTCAGAAGCCTATGACGTCATATGATGTCACATTTGAAATTGACTACGAAAGTTTGTACACGGTCCAGAGCCATTATTAATGGGCCGATTTTTATCAAATTTTCACAGAATGTGTATATTACGTTCTTATTGTATATACCGGTGTCCGTTTTTCAAAATTCGAAAAGTCCAAGAATCTATGGCGGATCCAAGATTCGAACCAAAGACGTCAATTTTTAAATGCTTAATAAAACTGTCCTATTTGAGATAGAAAGTTGAAATTTTGTCAGTTAGTAGGTCTCTGGGTGTCTAACAATTATGTGAAAAATAAACGTCATATGACGTCACGCGACGTCATTTTTTATTATTATTATTCTTTTCTTCTTCCTAACTAAACGCTTATTTTAATATGTTGCAATAGTCCTAGGACGATGAAATTTTTATGGCTTATTAGTCACGTGAGGAAATTTTGATTTCAATGATTGTCAACAGCCTATGACGTCACATGACGTCACAGCTAAATATAGTGATAAAAAATGGTTTTCGCGCTCTACAGCCGTAATTTATAGTCGGACTTTCTTCAAATTTTCGCAGATGGTACATCATGAAACTAAGGTGTGCATATCCTGTCAGCTAACCGAAATTCCGAAAGACCGAAGTTCTGTGGCTGAAATAAGATTCGAACATAGGACCGAAAATTTCATTTTAGGATTAAAGAGCTTCAGGATGAGATAGAAAGTTGAAACTTACACAGTTTGCAGTTCTGCAGAATTTCTTAGGATATTTTGACTCGTGACGTCAAATGTCGTCATGTGACGTCATAAGCATACTTCTTAATTTTCATTTTAGGGCAATGATTTCGACATGATGCCAGTTGTTCAGAATAATGAAAATTTCAGAGTTATGAAAGGAAAGTATGCGCTTTTGAACAAAGCATCTTCAGCACACTATGACGTCATGTGACGTCACAGCTAAAAATAGTGAAAAAAGGTGTTCGCGCTCTACAGCCGTCATTTATGGTCGGATTTTCTTCAAATTTTCACAGATGGTATATCTTGAATCAAAGGTGTGCATATCCTGTCAGCTAACCGAAATTCCGAAAGACCGAAGTTCTGTGGCTGAAATAAGATTCGAACATAGGACCGAAAATTTCATTTTAGGATAAAAGAGCTTCAGGATGAGATGGAAAGTTGAAACTTACACAGTTTGCAGTTCTGCAGAATTTCTACAAAAATTTTGAGTCGTGACGTCATATGAAGTCATGTGACGTCATAAGCATACTTCTTAATTTTCATTTTTGGGTAATGATTTCGACATGATGCCAGTTGTTCAGAATAATGAAAATTTCAGAGTTATGAAAGCAAAGTATGCGCTTTTGAACAAAAGCATCTTCAGCACCCTATGACGTCACATGACGTCACAGCAAAAAATAGTGAAAAATGGTGTTTACGCTCTACAGCCGTCATTTATGGTCGGATTTTCTTCAGATTTTCACAGATGGTACATTTTGAAACTCAGGTGTGCATATCCTGTCAACTAACCGAAATTCCCCAAAGACCGAAGTTCTGTGGCTGAAATAAGATTCGAACATAGGACCGATAATTTCATTTTAGGATTAAAGAGCTTCAGGATGAGATAGAAAGTTGAAACTTACACAGTTTACAGTTCTGCAGAATTTCTACATATGTTTAGAGTTATGATATCATATGACGTCATGTGACGTCACAGACTAATACTTAGTTCTTATCATTTGCACTAATTTCGGAATATAATGTCAATTGTTCAGCATGAACATGAAATACTACCAGTGGTGAGTCATTACATAAAACTTCTATCTCCTGCTTTTTGCATTAACACAGCTTGCAGAAAGTCCTATCATTCGTTTTCACGAATGACATCTAGTTATTCTACTTTTTTCTTCCTTTTGAGGTTCAAATTAAAACAGGTTACCGACAAGGCAGCAGCATGAAATTTTAACAGTATGCACAGTGACTTTGGCGCTTTTGAGTACAGCAATTGTTTTCTTCATGTGATGTCACGTGACCTCAGGGTTGTAAAAGCTACCAAAGCTTGTACGCGCTCTACAGCCGTCATTTCTTGACCAGTTGACTTGATT
The DNA here is from genome assembly GCA_021229015.1 of Solen grandis. Classification (NCBI taxonomy): domain Eukaryota; kingdom Metazoa; phylum Mollusca; class Bivalvia; order Adapedonta; family Solenidae; genus Solen; species Solen grandis. The sequence goes on along the minus strand of CM037781.1, from coordinate 69,315,810 downwards.
TTTTCACAGAATGTATGAATTGGGACTTAGTTGTGTAGGATTATATACATTTTGCAACATTCAAAAAGACCAAGGATCTATGGCTGAACCACGTTTCGAACTTTGGACCTGAAAATTTATTTAAGTATTACGAAGCTTTCAGATAAGCTAGAAACTTAAAATTAGGACAGAACATGTGTCTTAACAATTTCTTACAGCTCTGAAAAGACCGACGTCGTATGACGTAAACTGACGTCATGACGCGTTAACAAACTTTTAATCCAAAATGTAGGGTTTTTAGCCCTACATGCCTTAAGTTTTGACCGATTTGCATAAAATTTTCACTGAAATGTGCAACATAGCATCTCATTTACCTCAGTCACTTTCATTTCCGGAAAATCGTTAAGGTCAAGGTCATATGTCAGTTATTGGTGTTTTTATTCGGTAAGGTGTATCTCAAAAACGAAAAAAAAAATCTACCTGGACACTGTGGTAAAATCTGTAGTGATTTGAAAGACCTTTCAGGTGATATGTAGTTTTTGAAGATCGGGGTTGAATTGGTTGAGTTATGACAGAAAGGCGAAAAGTGTACTTTTAACGAAATTGAAACGCTGTAGCTTCATGAACTTTGAGTCAATTATTATGATTTTTCCAGGATAAGTGATTCCGTCAAGAAACATGGCAGATACTCATGTTTTTCGGATGAGGGCTTGTATACGAAAATCTAGCAATTTGAAGTAAGAAAAGAAGGCGGTTATTTGGTTGGTTACCCTAGATACGGACGTTCCTGCGCAGGAAAGAGTGCCCGTTTTGAAAGGTGAATTGCGATGCGTATAAATTTGAGAGAATGAGGTGTATTTTAGGATGCAATGGTGTACACCTGGACCGATAAGCATATTGCCTTTGTTATTACGGCTTTCTTCAAATCTTTATTAGGGCTTTCTGCCTCAAGCAGAAAGACCTATTGGTTTTTAAAAGGAAGGCAGCAGCATGAAATTTAAACAGTATGCACAGAGACTTTGGTGCTTTTGATTGCTGCAATTTTTTTCTTCATGTGTTGGAATAGTTTGTCTTTGGGGTTGTAATGCAAAATAATGATTTGGTAAGATGTCCGCGATACATACCTTTTATGTAACATTTTTTATATTAGTGGGGTGTATTCTTATAGTATGACTGCACTAAATCTTAAACACATATAACCAATTTATCAATTCACATGCATGTAACTCATTCGTTCCGTATCGACGTTGTACACGTAAGGATTCGAAACTGTTTATACCCTGACATTTATATATAAAATAAATGCTTTTGGAAGAAGTTATTTTTGGGAAAATCATATAAGGCCCCATTTTGTATTGTGTTGTAACTTTCCAGTTTGCATATTTCTCCTTGACATATTTTTCTCGGCGACGTTGATTCTTTTTTTGTACTATTTCACAAGTGAAATCTTTTGTGGCCCATATGACCGAGACTCGTGCATTCTTTTCACATTCCTTTGAAAGAGCAGTCACGATAACATGTAATTTGATAATACACAGCGAGGGTACGTTACAGTGTCAATGTATTCATATAGTGCAAACTTGATTGTAAATAATCTCCAGGGGTCTCTGGGGTGGAAACAACATACGGATAAAGATCCTGGTATTGGTGTTACAAAACAAATCATGAAATAAATACACACGTATGCAAGGACATATATTTCAAAATGACAGAATCTATGTACATTGTATTTACACCCAAGGATGTCAGTAAGATAGATGATAGATGATGTAAGACACTGATAGGTCATCATCATTCCGTTAAATGACTAAATAGTAATATTGGAAATCATGTATTCTTTAGTGCATTGATGGTACAAAAATGAATTTATTGTTACCAGAATTTTAAAATATTTAGGTAAGCCTCGTTGTTTAATATAAAAGCAACAACAATATAACTATTAACCACCACATAGAACAATACAATGCGTTTTTTTTTTTTTTTTTTTTTTTTTTTTTTTTTTTTTACATTTTACAGATGAACTAAATTTTAAGATTGTGTTGTTATCACGAGCCAGTAAAATGTTACCCTAAGATATATAACTTGAAATGAACAGGAAGTTTACATGAGCATGCAATATGTGTGGGTAATATTGACATTACAATACCAGAGTAGTTAAACCTCCTTTGGGCAGAGAAGCATTGACACACATAGAAAAGTACTCTGACGCGTAAAAATATTTATGTTATATGAGAGTTTTGTTTTGCAAGCGTCTGCATAAATTTACGCCATGTCATGGTAATGTTTATAAATAAAAGCATGGATTTCTGAAATATCACTAAACCTTTACAAGTATAATCATTCCAGTAATATGAGATTTTTGTTTTGCAAACGTGCACCAAACGCTAGGTCAAAGTAATGTCTGACGATAGCTAGAGTTATTACTAAAGATAACTAACACCCCCGATTCTCACCTTGTCTTTGTTATATCTAACCATGAAAGAAGAGGGCCATGGTGGCCTTAGGGTATCATTAGCCCAATTAAAACAATTCAGGTCATTTGATTTTACCTTGTAAGCTTCAGCGGCTTTGATTCAAATTCCATATAGGTACATAATTCTAAAGAATACTAGTCAATCATCATTCTGCAGACCGCATCTTTCAAGGAATCAACTTTATTTTAGCAATGTTAGTAGAACAAATTTGTGCCCAATGAAATTAAATTCTGACTATTTGTTTGATAAAAGAATTTGAAATTTTCTATATAGAGAAGTCTCATTTTCCAAGGGATCAACTTTATTTAAGCAATAATGGTAAAGCACTTTGGGTTGACCATTTGTACCAAATGACAAGAAGTTCTGACTTTTGGGTTGATAGAAAAAAGTATTTTGAAATGTTCTGTATAGAGTATAAAAGGAAATGGGTCGAGCCCATTTTTCAAGTTATTAATTGTATTTCTTATATTTTGTTAGAGCACTAAGAGGTGACCGTTTCTGTCAAATGATATAAAATTCCTTGAGGAGGAATTTAGAAATTTCTATATAGAGTATATGAGGAAATTAGCCGATCTCCTAGGGGTCTCATTTTTAAGGGATCAATTTTATTTTAGCTTATGGTAGAGCACTATAATGTGACCTTTGTGACATTAAATTCTTACCATTCTTAGTTTTAGAGGAGAAACACTTTTAAGTTAATAAGATAAAATTATGTTGGTTGCCATGGCAACAAGAGTTCTAAAATGGATCAAATTCATTTTAACATCTTTGGTGAACGGCCTACCAAGGATCATTCATGCTAAGTTTCATCAATTTCATAATTTACTTAATTAAAATCACTTAATCTCATTACAGGCGGATCTTCTTCAATCTTTCAAAGAATGTATATATCGGGATTTTGTTTGGCATTTTTCCTTTTATTGTCCGAAATTATAAACTTTCAAGGGAATGTGGTCAAAATTATTTTCGAGCCCTACCCTCTGATGACTCTACATATATTTGAGTGAAGTAAAATTTCAAAATATGCTAGACACATGACACCATACAAAATCGGACGATGACATAGCACATGTAAAATGAATATTCAGCTGATCTCGTTTAAACTGATTTACAAAGCAGAAAGCCCTATCGTTTGTTCGGGACAAACGAAATCTAGTTCTTATTAGGACTTTCTGCCCTTTCGGCAGAAAGTCATATTGGGTTTGTACTGTTTTTTTATTATTAGGACTTTCTGCCTAAAGCAGAAAGTCCCTATTGGGTTTGTTATGTTTTTTAGGGACTTTCTGCCTTCGCAGAAAGTCTATTGGGTTTGTACTGTTTTTTTATTATTAGGACTTTCTGCCTTTCGCAGAATGTCCTATTGGTTTGTATGTTTTTTAGGGCTTTTGCTCAAGAAAGTCCATTGGATTTCTGTTTTAATATTCTTATTCTTTTTTCTCTCTGTATTGGTTTTTTGATGTGTTGCAATGCCGAACAATGAAAATTTATGGCAATATTTCACATATTTGGATACATGATTATATTTACGTCATAGCAGATTTGACGTCAGGTGAAAAAGTTTGTACGCGGTCTACAGCCATTATTTCTGGACCGATTTTCATCAAAATTTCACAGAATATGTATGTTACGCTCTAGTTGTGCATCCCGGTGTCCGTTTTTCAAAATTCGAAAAGTCCATGGTTCTATAGCGAATCCAAGATTCGAACCAAGGTCGTAATTTTTTAAATGCTTATAAAATCTGTCCTATTTAAGAAAGAAAGTTGATATTTATTCAGTATATAGGTCTCTAGAAGTTTTAAACATTTTGTGAAAATAAATGTCATATGACGTCACGTGACGTCATTATATGATAATGTATTTCTAATATTAACAAGAATATTTCTATATGTTGAAATTGTCGAAGGGCAATGGAAATTTAAAGACACATGCTTCAAACGCTGAAATTTTGATTTCAATGATTTTCATATGCCTATGACGTCATATGACGTCACATTTGAAATATGCTACACAAGTTTGTACGCGGTCTACAGCCATTGTTTGTACACCGATTTTCATCAAATTTTCACAGATTGTGTACATTAAGTTCTAGTTGTGCATCCCGGTGTCCGTTTTTCAAAATTCGAAAAGTCCAAGGTTCTATATCGATTCCAAGATTCGAACCAAGGTCGTAAATTTTCAAATTCTTATAAAATCGGTCCTATTTGAGATAGAAAGATGATATTAGGTCAGTATATAGGTCTCTGGGAGTCTTAAACATTCTGTGAAAATAAATGTCATATGACGTCACGTGACGTCATTATATGATAATGAATTCCTAATTCTAACAAGATTATTTCTATATGTTGAAATTTTTGAAGGGCAATGAAAATTTTATGCCGCATGCTTCAGATGCTGAAATTTCGATTTCAGTGATTTTCAGAAGCCTATGACGTCATATGACGTCACATTTGAAATTGACTACGAAAGTTTGTACACGGTCCAGAGCCATTAATAATGGGCCGATTTTCATCAAACTTTCACAGAATGTGTATATTCAGTTCTAGTTGTGCGTCTCGGTGTCCGTTTTTCAAAATTCGCAAAAGTCCATGGTTCTATAGCGAATTCAAGATTCGAACCGAGGTCGTAAATTTTTAAATGCTTATAAAATCGGTCCTATTTGAGATAGAAAAGTGATATTTGGTCAGTATATAGGTCTCTAAGAGTCTTAAAGATTTTGTGAAAATAAACGTCATATGACGTTACGTGACGTCATTATATGATAATGTATTTCTAATATTAACAAGAGTATTTCTATATGTTGAAATTGTCGAAGGGCAAAAATTTAATGACAAATGATTCAGACGCTGAAATTTCGATTTCAATGGTTTTCCGAAGCCTATGCCGTCATATGACGTCACATTTGAAATTGACTACAAAAGTTTGTACACGGTCCAGAGCCATTATTAATGGGCCGATTTTCATCAAATTTTCACAGAATGTGTATATTACGTTCTTATTGTGTATACCGGTGTCCGTTTTTCAAAATTCGAAAAGTCCAAGCATATATGGCGGATCCAAGATTCGAACCAATGACGTCAATATTTAAATGCTTATAAAAACTGTCCTATTTGAGATAGAAAGTTGAAATTTTGTCAGTTAGTAGGTCTCTGGGTGTCTTAACAATTATGTGAAAATAAACGTCATATGACGTCACGTGACGTCATTTGTTTATTATTATTATTCTTTTCTTCTTCCTAACCAAACGCTTATTTTAATATGTTGCAATAGTCCTAGGACGATGAAATTTTTATGGGTTATTAGGCACGTGAGGAAATTTTGATTTCACCCCTACTGCATATATGTAGCCATATCTCAATAAAGATCGATTTTTGTAAATATATGTATGAATAAGAATTATAGCTGAATAATTGACGTTTCCAAAGATATTTAGTTTATTAAAATTGGTTTACGCAATACAAAGTTATAAGCAAAAAAACTAAATGAAATGAAGCTAATTTTGCTGATAATATGCTGTTTTCTTGAGGTTTAACAGTCAATATCTCAGAAACGACTGAAGATAAGTTTATACATTATGCGTATAAAATGTAGCATGTTTTAAGAGCTTTCTAACGGTACCAAGTTTATTGAAATTGGACTTCATATAAGAAAGTTACATGGAAAATAAGATATTTCATAATCATGCATCATAAAAATATGGAAAAGGTCACGCGCAGGGGTCACCAAGCTTAAATACTTGCGCAACGACTTAAAAAAAAAAAAAAAAAAAAATATCAAATTGCAATTAATGGGCTATATCTTGATTTTGTTTTTTTGTTTTTTTTGTCGAATGTTGACTGTTTCCAAAATAAGCATTGAAGTTAATACATGTACAACGGCACAAGACAAAAATCCGTATTTGCAACACTATGTAGCTAGCGAGCAGTTTGCAAACCTTGAACAATTCACACGCAGCCCCACATTTTAGACCATCTAAAAACTGCATTGTTATGCTAACGATATTCATATTGCATCAGTTTGTAGGCAGGGATGTTACCTTTCAAAATATCACCATAGTTCGAAATTCCAGGAATTTATGGCAAAACTACGGAAGCCCAAACACGCCAAAATCGCTAAATACGTTTAACTACGTTACAGGTGTCGAAAGGATATAGCACTATACACATATTCAATACTTCTTCCTACTGAGGCTAAAATTAAACAAGGTTACAACTGAGCTGGAGTGATGAAATTCTATGTGTGATGAAAGTTTGAAACTTACATTTGAACACTGTTTCATTTTTCTTTCATGTCATATGACATAGTATAAATTTTGTATGTAAACTACATGTGCAAGATATGGGCGGACTTTTATTAAAATTCACAGAATGTGTTCTATTTGTGCTATTTTATATAGAAATAGACGAGATAGAAAGTTGCAATTTGGACAGATTATCTATTATGTCATCTTCTATATATACTATATAAAGCAGATGTTGCAGAAAGTCCTATCATTCGTTTAAACGAATGACATCTAGTTATTCTTCTTCTTCTTATTCTTTTTTTCTTCCTCTTATATTTGTGTTAATTTCGAGGTGTTGCCATTGACTCAGAACAATGAAAATTGTATGGCATATATTTCAAACCATGAGCTTTCGGATGCAATGAATATTATATTCATACGGCGTCATATAACGTCAGATTTGACGTCAGGTGAAAAAGTTTGTACGCGGTCTACAGCCATTATTTCTGGACCGATTTTCCTCAAAATTTCACAGAATGTGTATGTTAGGCTCTAGTTGTGCATCCCGTGTCCGTTTTTCAAAATTCGAAAAGTCCGGTTATAGGAATCCAAGATTGAACCAAGGTCGTAAATTTTTAAATCTTAAAAACCTTTAAATTTTAAACCTTCTGTGAAAATAAATGTCATATGACGTCACGTGACGTCATTATATGATAATGTATTTCTAATATTAACAAGAATATTTCTATATGTTGAAATTGTTGAAGGGCAATGAAAACTTAATGACAAATGCTTGAAAGGCTGAAATTTTGATTTCTATGATTTTCATAGGCCTATGACGTCATATGACGTCACACATGAAATATGCAACAAAAGTTTGTACGCGGTCTACAGCCATTGTTTATGAACCGATTTTCATCAAATTTTCACAGAATGTGTATATTCAGTTCTAGTTTTGCATCTCGGTGTCCCTTTTTCAAAATTCGAAAAGTCCATGGTTCTATAGCGAATTCAAGATTCGAACCAAGGTCGTAAATTTTTAAATACTTATAAAATCGGATTTATTTGAGATAGAAAAGTGATATTTGGTCATTATATAGGTCTCTGGGAGTCTTAAACATTTTGTGAAAATAAACGTCACATGACGTCACTTGACGTCATTATATGATAATGTATTTCTAATATTAATAAGAGTTTTTCTTTATGTTGAAATTGTCGAAGGGCAATGAAAATTTAATGACAAATGATTCAGATGCTGAAATTTCGATTTCAATAATTTTCAGAAGCCTATGACATCATATGACGTCACATTTGAAATTGAATACGAAGGTTTGTACTCGGTCCAGAGCCATTATTAATGGGCCGATTTTTATCAAATTTTCACAGAATGTGTATATTACGTTCTTATTGTGTATACCGGTCTCCGTTTTTCAAAATTCGAAAAGTCCAAGCATCTATGGCGAATCCAAGATTCGAACCAAGGACGTCAATATTTAAATGCTTATAAAAACTGTCCTATTTGAGATAGAAAGTTGAAATTTTGTCAGTTAGTAGGTCTCTAGGTGTCTAACAATTATGTGAAAATAAACGTCCTATGACGTCACGTGACGTCATTTTTTATTATTATTATTCTTTTCTTCTTCCTAACTAAACGCTTTTTTTAATATGTTGCAATAGACCTAGGACGATGAAATTTGTATGGGTTATTAGTCACGTGAGGAAATTTTGTTTTCAATGATTGTCAGAAGACTGTGACGTCACATGACGTCACAGCTAAAAATAGTGAAAAATGGTGTTTGCGGTCTACAGCCGCCATTTATAGTCGGATTTTCTTCAAATTTTAACAGATGGTTCAACTTGAAACTAAGGTGTGCATATCCTGTCAGCTAACCGAAATTCCGAAAGACCGAAGTTCTGTGGCTGAAATAAGATTCGAACATAGGACCGAAAATTTCATTTTAGGATTAAAGAACTTCAGGATGAGATAGAAAGTTGAAACTTACACAGTTTGCAGTTCTGAACAATTTCTATATATATTTTGATTCCTGACGTCATATGACGTCATGTGACGTCATAAGCATACTTCTTAATTTTTATTTTAGGGCAATGATTTTGACGACATGATGCCAGTTGTTCAGAATAATGAAAATTTCAGAGTTATGACAGTAAAGTATGCGCTTTTGAACAAAAGCATCTTCAGCACCTTATGTCGTCATATGACGTCAGAGCTAAAAATATTGAAAAATGGTTTTCACGCTCTACAGCCGCCATTTATGGTCGGATTTTCTTCAAATTTTTACAGATGGTACATCTTGAAACTAAGGTGTGCATATCCTGTCAGCTAAACGAAATTCCGAAAGACCGAAGTTCTGTGGCTGAAATAAGATTCGAACATAGGACCAAAAATTTCATTTTAGGATTAAAGAGCTTCAGATTGAGATTGAAAGTTGAAACTTACACAGTTTGCAGTTCTGAACAATTTCTATATATATTTTGATTCCTGACGTCATATGACGTCATGTGACGTCATAAGCATACTTCTTAATTTTTATTTTAGGGCAATGATTTCGACATGATGCCAGTTGTTCAGAATAATGAAAATTTCAGAGTTATGACAGTAAAGTATTCGCTTTTGAACAAAAGCATCTTCAGCACCCTATGTCGTCATATGACGTCAGAGTTAAAAATAGTGAAAAATGGTGTTCAGGTACTACAGCCGCCATTTATGGTCGGATTTTCTTCAAATTTTCACAGATGGTACATCTTGAAACTAAGGTGTGCATATCCTGTCAGCTAACCGAATTTCCGAAAGACCGAAGTTCTGTGGCTGAAATAAGATTCGAACATAGGATCGAAAATTTCATTTTAGCATTAAAGAGCTTCAGGATGAGATAGAAAGTTGCAACTTACACAGTTTGCAGTTCTGCAGAATTTCTCAATATATTTTGAGTCGTGACGTCAAATGTCGCCATGTGACGTCATAAGCATACTTCTTAATTTTCATTTTAGGGCAATGATTTCGACATGATGCCAGTTGTTCAGAATAATGAAAATTTTAGAGTTATGAGAGTAAAGTATGCGCTTTTGAACAAAAGCATCTTCATCACCCTATGACGTCATGTGACGTCAGTGCTAAAAATATTGAAAAATGGTGTTCGCGCTCTACAGCCGCCATTTATGGTCGGATTTTCTTCAAATGTTCACAGATGGTACACCTTGAAACTAAGGTGTACATATCCTTCCAGCTTACCGAAATTCCGAAAAACCGAAGTTCTGTGGCTGAAGTAATATTCGAACATAGGACCAAAAATTTAATTTTAGGATTGAAGAGCCTCAGGATGAAATAGAAAGTTGAAACTTACACAGTTTGCAGTTCTGCAGCATTTCTACAAATATTTTGAATCGTGACGTCAGAAGACGTCATAAGCATACCACTTATTTTTACTTTGGGGCAATGATTTCGACATGATGCCAGTTGTTCAGAATAATGAAAATTTCAGAGTTATTGCAGGAACGTATACGCTTTTGAGCAACAGCATTTTCAGCACCCTATGACGTCACGTGACGTCAGAGCTAAAAATAGTGAAAAATGGTGTTCGCGCTCTACAGCCGCCATTTATGATCAGATTTTCTTCAAATTTTTACAGATTGTACATCTTGAAACTGAGGTGTGAATATTTTGTCAGCTAACCTAAATTCCGAAAAACCGAAGTATTGTGGCTGAAATAAGATTCGAACATAGGTTAAAAATTTCATTTCAGGGTTAAAGAACTTCGGGATGAGATAAAAAGTTGAAACTTACACAGTTTGCAGTTCTGCAGAATTTCTTATATATTTTGAGTCGTGACGTCATATGACGTCATAAGCACACTACTACTACTGCTACTTTTTTTATTCTTCGTAACTAAACGCTTATTTTTCGCGGAATACAATGTCAATTGTTCAACATGAACATGAAATACTACCAGAGGTGAGTCATTACATGAAACTTCTATCTCCTGCTTTTTGCATTAACACAGGTTGCAGAAAGTCCTATCATTCGTTTTGACGAATGACATCTAGTTATTCTTATTCTTATTCTTTTTTTCTTCCTCTTGTATTTGTGTTAATTTCGAGGTGTTGCCATTGATTCGGAACAATGAAAATTTTATGGCATATATTTCAAACCATGGGCTTTCGGATGCAATGAATTGTATAATCATATGACGTCACATAACGTCAGATTTGACGTCAGGTGAAAAAGTTTGTTCGCGGTCTACAGCCATTATTTCTGGACCGATTTGCATCAAAATTTCACAGAATGTGTATGTTAGGCTCTAGTTGTGCATCCCTGTGTCCGTTTTTCAAAATTCGAAAAGTCCATGGTTCTATAGCGAATCCAAGATTCGAACCAAGGTCGTAAATTTTTAAATGCTTATAAAATCTGTCCTATTTAAGATAGAAAGTTGATATTTAGTCAGTATATAGGACTCTAGAAGTTTTAAACATTTTGTGAAACTAAACGTCATATGACGTCACGTGACGTCATTATATGATAATGTATTTCTAATATTAACAAGAGTATTTCTATATGTTGAAATCGTCGAAGGGCAATGAATATTTAATGACAAATGATTCAGAAGATGAAATTTCGATTTCAATGATTTTCAGAAGCCTATGACGTCATATGACGTCACATTTGAAATTGACTTTGAAAGTTTGTACACGGTCCAGAGCCATTATTAATGGGTCGATTTTTATCAAATTTTCACAGAATGTGTATATTACGTTCTTATTGTGTATACTGGTGTCCGTTTTTCAAAATTCGAAAAGTCCAAGCATGTATGGCGGATCCAAGATTCGAAACCAAAGACGTCAATTTTTAAATGCTTATAAAAACTGTCCTATTTGAGATAGAAAGTTGAAATTTTGTCAGTAAGTAGGTCTCTGGGTGTCTAACAATTATGTGAAAATAAACGTCATATGACGTCACGTGACGTCATTTTTTTATTATTATTATTCTTTTCTTCTTCCTAACTAAACGCTTATTTTAATATGTTGCAATAGTCCTAGGACCATGAAATTTTTATGGCTTATTAGTCACGTGAGGCCATTTTGATTTCAATGATTTTCAGCACCCTATGACGTCACATGACGTCACAGCTAAAAATAGTGAAAAATGGTGTTCGCGCTCTACAGCCGTCATTTATGGTCGAATTTTCATCAAATTTTCACAGATGGTACATCTTGAAACTAAGGTGTGCATATCCTGTCAGCAAACCGAAATTCCGAAAGACCGAAGTTCTGTGGCTGAAATAAGATTCGAACATAGGACCGAAAATTTCATTTTAGGATTAAAGAGCTTC
>CM037781.1:69292898-69303693 GCA_021229015.1 Solen grandis | reverse complement strand
TTCTATCTCAAATAGGACCGATTTTATAAGAATTTGAAAATTTACGACCTTGGTTCGAATCTTGGAATCGCTATAGAACCATGGACTTTTCGAATTTTGAAAAACGGACACCGGGATGCACAACTAGAACTTAATATACACAATCTGTGAAACTTTGATGAAAATTGGTTCATAAACAATTGCTGTAGACCGCGTACAAACTTGTGTTGCATATTTTAAGTGTGACGTCATATGACGTCATAGGCATATGAAAATCATAGAAATCGAAATTTCAGCGTTTGAAGCATCTGTCATTAAATTTTCATTGCCCTTCGACAATTTCAACATATAGAAATATTTTTGTTAATATTAGAAATACATTATCATATAATGACGTCACGTGACGTCATATGACATTTATTTTCACAAAATGTTTAAAACTTCTAGAGACCTATATACTGACTAAATATCAACTTTCTATCTGAAATAGGACATATTTTATAAGCATTTAAAAATTTACGACCTTGGTTCGAATCTTGGAATCGCTATAGAACCATGGACTTTTTGAATTTTGAAAAACGGACACCGGGATGCACAACTAGAACTTAATATACACAATCTGTGAAAATTTGATGAAAATCGGTTCACAAACAATGGCTGTAGACCGCGTACAAACTTTTGTAGCATATTTCAAATGTGACGTCATATGACGTCATAGGTATATGAAAATCATTGAAATCAAAATTTCCTCACGTGACTAATAAGTCATAAAAATTTCATCGTCCTAGGAGTATTGCAACATAGATAAATAAGCGTTTAGTTAGGAAGAAAAAAAAAAAATATTCAAATTATTTCACTAATTCTATATAGGACTTTCTGCAAACTTGCTTTATATAGTATATATAGAAGATGACATAATAGATAATCTGTCCAAATTGCAACTTTCTATCTCCTCTATTTCTATATAAAATAGCACAAATAGAACACATTCTGTGAATTTTAATAAAAGTCCGCCCATATCTTGCACATGTAGTTTACATACAACATTTATACTATGTCATATGACATGAAAGAAAAATGAAACAGTGTTCAAATGTAAGTTTCTAACTTTCATCACACATAGAATTTCATCACTCCAGCTCAGTTGTAACCTTGTTTAATTTTAGCCTCATTAGGAAGAAGTATTGAATATTTGTATAGTGCTATATCCTTTCGACACCTGTAACGTAGTTAAACGTATTTAGCGATTTTGGCGTGTTTGGGCTTCCGTAGTTTTGCCATAAATTCCTGGAATTTCGAACTATGGTGATATTTTGAAAGGTAACATCCCAGCCTACAAACTGATGCAATATGAATATCGTTAGCATAACAATGCAGTTTTTAGATGGTCTAAAATGTGGGGCTACGTGTGAATTTTTCAAGGCTTGCAAACTGCTCGCTAGCTACATAGTGTTGCAAATACGGATTTTTGTCTTGTGCCGTTGTACATGTATTAACTGCAATGCTTATTTTGGAAACAGTCAACATTCGACAAAAAACAACAACAACAACAAAAAAAAAAAGAACAAAATCAAGATATAGCCCATTAATTGCAATTTGATTTTTTTTTTTTTTTTTTTTTTTTTTTTTTTTAAGTCGTTGCGCAAGTATTTAAGCCTGGTGACCCCTGCGCGTGACCTTTTCCATATTTTTATGATGCATGATTATGAAATATCTTATTTTCCATGTAACTTTCTTATATGAAGTCCAATTTCAATAAACTTGGTACCGTTAGAAAGCTCTTAAAACATGCTACATTTTATACGCATAATGTATAAACTTATCTTCAGTCGTTTCTGAGATATTGACTGTTAAACCTCAAGAAAACAGCATATTATCAGCAAAATTAGCTTCATTTCATTTAGTTTTTTTGCTATCTTTGGAAACGTCAATTATTCAGCTATAATTCTTATTCATACATATATTTACAAAAATCGATATTTATTGAGAAATGGCTACATATATGCGGTAGGGGTGAAATCAAAATTTCCTCACGTGCCTAATAACCCATAAAAATTTCATCGTCCTAGGACTATTGCAACATATTAAAATAAACGTTTAGTTAGGAAGAAGAAAAGAATAATAATAATAATAAACAAATGGCGTCACGTGACGTCATATGACGTTTATTTTCACATAATTGTTAAGACACCCAGAGACCTACTAACTGACAAAATTTCAACTTTCTATCTCAAACAGGACAGTTTTTATAAGCATTTAAATATTGACGTCATTGGTTCGAATCTTGGATCCGCTATATATGCTTGGACTTTTCGAGTTTTCAAAAAAGGACACCGGTATACACAATAAGAACGTAATATACACATTCTGTGAAAATTTGATGAAAATCGGCCCATTAATAATGGCTCTGGACCGTGTACAAACTTTCGTAGTCAATTTCAAATGTGACGTCATATGACGTCATAGGCTTCTGAAAATCATTGAAATTAAAATTTCAGCGTCTGATTCATTTGCCTTTAAATTTTCATTGTCCTTCGATAATTTCAACATATAGAAATACTCTTGTTAATATTAGAAATACATCTTCATTTATAGACGTCAGGTGACGTCATATTACATTTATTTTCACAAAATGTTTAAGACTTCCAGAGACCTATATACTGACCAAATATCACTTTTCTATCTCAAATAGGACCGATTTTATAAGAATTTGAAAATTTACGACCTTAGTTCGAATCTTGAATTCGCTATAGAACCATGGACTTTTCAAATTTTTAAAAATGGACACCGAGATGCACAACTAGAACTTAATATACATATTCTCTGAAAATTTGATGAAATTCGGCCCATTAATAATGGCTCTGGACCGTGTACAATCTTTCGTAGTCAATTTCAAATGTGACGTCATATGACGTCATAGTCTTCTGAAAATCATTGAAATCGAAATTTCAGCGTCTGAATCATTTGTCATTAAATTTTCATTGCCCTTCGACAATTTCAACATATAGAAATACTCTTATTAATATTAGAAATACATTTTCATATAATTACGTCAAGTGACGTCATGTGACGTTTATTTTCACAAAATGTTTAAGACTCCCAGAGACCTATATACTGACTAAATATCACTTTTCTATCTCAAATAAATCCGATTTTATAAGCATTTAAAAATTTACGACCTTGGTTCGAATCTTGAATTCGCTATAGAACCATGGACTTTTCGAATTTTGAAAAACGGACACCGAGATGCACAACGAGAACTTAATATACACATTCTGTGAAAATTTGATGAAAATCGGTTCATAAACAATGGCTGTAGAGCGCGTAAAATCTTTTGTTGCATATTTCATGTGTGACGTCATATGACGTCATAGGCATATGAAAATCATAGAAATCGAAATTTCAGCCTTTGAAGCATGTGTCATTAAATTTTCATTGCCCTTCGACAATTTCAACATATAGAAATATTCTTGTTAATATTAGAAATACATTATCATATAATGACGTCACGTGACGTCATATGACATTTATTTTCACAAATGTTTAAAACTTCTAGAGACCTATATACTGACTAAATATCAACTTTCTATCTTAAATAAGACCGATTTTATAAGAATTTAAAAATTTACGACCTTTGTTCGAATCTTGGATTCGCTATAGAACCATGGACTTTTGGAATTTTGAAAAAAAGGACACCGGGATGCACAACTAGAACTTAATATACACATTCTGTGAAAATTTGATAAAAATCGGTCCATTAATAATGATTCTGGACCGTGTACAAACTTTCGTAGTCAATTTCAAATGTGACGTAATATGACGTCATAGGCTTCTGAAATCATTGAAATCGAAATTTCAGCATCTGAACCATGCGGCCTTAAATTTTCATTGCCCTTCGAAAATTTCAACATATTGAAATAATCTTGTTAGAATTAGAAATTCATTATCATATAATGACGTCACGTGACGTCATATGACATTTATTTTCAAAAAATGTTTAAAACTCCCAGAGATCTATATACTGACCAAATATCTTCTTTCTATCTCAAATAGGACCGATTTTATAAGAATTTGAAAATTTACGACCTTGGTTCGAATCTTGGAATCGCTATAGAACCATGGACTTTTCGAATTTTGAAAAACGGACACCGGGATGCACAACTAGAACTTAATATACACAATCTGTGAAACTTTGATGAAAATTGGTTCATAAACAATTGCTGTAGACCGCGTACAAACTTGTGTTGCATATTTTAAGTGTGACGTCATATGACGTCATAGGCATATGAAAATCATAGAAATCGAAATTTCAGCGTTTGAAGCATCTGTCATTAAATTTTCATTGCCCTTCGACAATTTCAACATATAGAAATATTTTTGTTAATATTAGAAATACATTATCATATAATGACGTCACGTGACGTCATATGACATTTATTTTCACAAAATTTAAAACCGACTAAATATCAACTTTCTATCTGAAATAGGACATATTTTATAAGCATTTAAAAATTTACGACCTTGGTTCGAATCTTGGAATCGCTATAGAACCATGGACTTTTTGAATTTTGAAAAACGGACACCGGGATGCACAACTAGAACTTAATATACACAATCTGTGAAAATTTGATGAAAATCGGTTCACAAACAATGGCTGTAGACCGCGTACAAACTTTTGTAGCATATTTCAAATGTGACGTCATATGACGTCATAGGTATATGAAAATCATTGAAATCAAAATTTCCTCACGTGACTAATAAGTCATAAAAATTTCATCGTCCTAGGAGTATTGCAACATAGATAAATAAGCGTTTAGTTAGGAAGAAAAAAAGAATAATAATAACTAGATGTCATTCGTTTAAACGAATGATAGGACTTTCTGCAACATCTGCTTTATATAGTATATATAGAAGATGACATAATAGATAATCTGTCCAAATTGCAACTTTCTATCTCCTCTATTTCTATATAAAATAGCACAAATAGAACACATTCTGTGAATTTTAATAAAAGTCCGCCCATATCTTGCACATGTAGTTTACATACAACATTTATACTATGTCATATGACATGAAAGAAAAATGAAACAGTGTTCAAATGTAAGTTTCTAACTTTCATCACACATAGAATTTCATCACTCCAGCTCAGTTGTAACCTTGTTTAATTTTAGCCTCATTAGGAAGAAGTATTGAATATTTGTATAGTGCTATATCCTTTCGACACCTGTAACGTAGTTAAACGTATTTAGCGATTTTGGCGTGTTTGGGCTTCCGTAGTTTTGCCATAAATTCCTGGAATTTCGAACTATGGTGATATTTTGAAAGGTAACATCCCAGCCTACAAACTGATGCAATATGAATATCGTTAGCATAACAATGCAGTTTTTAGATGGTCTAAAATGTGGGGCTACGTGTGAATTTTTCAAGGCTTGCAAACTGCTCGCTAGCTACATAGTGTTGCAAATACGGATTTTTGTCTTGTGCCGTTGTACATGTATTAACTGCAATGCTTATTTTGGAAACAGTCAACATTCGACAAAAAACAACAACAACAACAAAAAAAAAAAGAACAAAATCAAGATATAGCCCATTAATTGCAATTTGATTTTTTTTTTTTTTTTTTTTTTTTTTTTTTTTTTAAGTCGTTGCGCAAGTATTTAAGCCTGGTGACCCCTGCGCGTGACCTTTTCCATATTTTTATGATGCATGATTATGAAATATCTTATTTTCCATGTAACTTTCTTATATGAAGTCCAATTTCAATAAACTTGGTACCGTTAGAAAGCTCTTAAAACATGCTACATTTTATACGCATAATGTATAAACTTATCTTCAGTCGTTTCTGAGATATTGACTGTTAAACCTCAAGAAAACAGCATATTATCAGCAAAATTAGCTTCATTTCATTTAGTTTTTTTTGCTATCTTTGGAAACGTCAATTATTCAGCTATAATTCTTATTCATACATATATTTACAAAAATCGATATTTATTGAGAAATGGCTACATATATGCGGTAGGGGTGAAATCAAAATTTCCTCACGTGCCTAATAACCCATAAAAATTTCATCGTCCTAGGACTATTGCAACATATTAAAATAAACGTTTAGTTAGGAAGAAGAAAAGAATAATAATAATAATAAACAAATGGCGTCACGTGACGTCATATGACGTTTATTTTCACATAATTGTTAAGACACCCAGAGACCTACTAACTGACAAAATTTCAACTTTCTATCTCAAACAGGACAGTTTTTATAAGCATTTAAATATTGACGTCATTGGTTCGAATCTTGGATCCGCTATATATGCTTGGACTTTTCGAGTTTTCAAAAAAGGACACCGGTATACACAATAAGAACGTAATATACACATTCTGTGAAAATTTGATGAAAATCGGCCCATTAATAATGGCTCTGGACCGTGTACAAACTTTCGTAGTCAATTTCAAATGTGACGTCATATGACGTCATAGGCTTCTGAAAATCATTGAAATTAAAATTTCAGCGTCTGATTCATTTGCCTTTAAATTTTCATTGTCCTTCGATAATTTCAACATATAGAAATACTCTTGTTAATATTAGAAATACATCTTCATTTATAGACGTCAGGTGACGTCATATTACATTTATTTTCACAAAATGTTTAAGACTTCCAGAGACCTATATACTGACCAAATATCACTTTTCTATCTCAAATAGGACCGATTTTATAAGAATTTGAAAATTTACGACCTTAGTTCGAATCTTGAATTCGCTATAGAACCATGGACTTTTCAAATTTTTAAAAATGGACACCGAGATGCACAACTAGAACTTAATATACATATTCTCTGAAAATTTGATGAAATTCGGCCCATTAATAATGGCTCTGGACCGTGTACAATCTTTCGTAGTCAATTTCAAATGTGACGTCATATGACGTCATAGTCTTCTGAAAATCATTGAAATCGAAATTTCAGCGTCTGAATCATTTGTCATTAAATTTTCATTGCCCTTCGACAATTTCAACATATAGAAATACTCTTATTAATATTAGAAATACATTTTCATATAATTACGTCAAGTGACGTCATGTGACGTTTATTTTCACAAAATGTTTAAGACTCCCAGAGACCTATATACTGACTAAATATCACTTTTCTATCTCAAATAAATCCGATTTTATAAGCATTTAAAAATTTACGACCTTGGTTCGAATCTTGAATTCGCTATAGAACCATGGACTTTTCGAATTTTGAAAAACGGACACCGAGATGCACAACGAGAACTTAATATACACATTCTGTGAAAATTTGATGAAAATCGGTTCATAAACAATGGCTGTAGAGCGCGTAAAATCTTTTGTTGCATATTTCATGTGTGACGTCATATGACGTCATAGGCATATGAAAATCATAGAAATCGAAATTTCAGCCTTTGAAGCATGTGTCATTAAATTTTCATTGCCCTTCGACAATTTCAACATATAGAAATATTCTTGTTAATATTAGAAATACATTATCATATAATGACGTCACGTGACGTCATATGACATTTATTTTCACAAAATGTTTAAAACTTCTAGAGACCTATATACTGACTAAATATCAACTTTCTATCTTAAATAAGACCGATTTTATAAGAATTTAAAAATTTACGACCTTTGTTCGAATCTTGGATTCGCTATAGAACCATGGACTTTTGGAATTTTGAAAAACGGACACCGGGATGCACAACTAGAACTTAATATACACATTCTGTGAAAATTTGATAAAAATCGGTCCATTAATAATGATTCTGGACCGTGTACAAACTTTCGTAGTCAATTTCAAATGTGACGTAATATGACGTCATAGGCTTCTGAAATCATTGAAATCGAAATTTCAGCATCTGAACCATGCGGCCTTAAATTTTCATTGCCCTTCGAAAATTTCAACATATTGAAATAATCTTGTTAGAATTAGAAATTCATTATCATATAATGACGTCACGTGACGTCATATGACATTTATTTTCAAAAAATGTTTAAAACTCCCAGAGATCTATATACTGACCAAATATCTTCTTTCTATCTCAAATAGGACCGATTTTATAAGAATTTGAAAATTTACGACCTTGGTTCGAATCTTGGAATCGCTATAGAACCATGGACTTTTCGAATTTTGAAAAACGGACACCGGGATGCACAACTAGAACTTAATATACACAATCTGTGAAACTTTGATGAAAATTGGTTCATAAACAATTGCTGTAGACCGCGTACAAACTTGTGTTGCATATTTTAAGTGTGACGTCATATGACGTCATAGGCATATGAAAATCATAGAAATCGAAATTTCAGCGTTTGAAGCATCTGTCATTAAATTTTCATTGCCCTTCGACAATTTCAACATATAGAAATATTTTTGTTAATATTAGAAATACATTATCATATAATGACGTCACGTGACGTCATATGACATTTATTTTCACAAAATGTTTAAAACTTCTAGAGACCTATATACTGACTAAATATCAACTTTCTATCTGAAATAGGACATATTTTATAAGCATTTAAAAATTTACGACCTTGGTTCGAATCTTGGAATCGCTATAGAACCATGGACTTTTTGAATTTTGAAAAACGGACACCGGGATGCACAACTAGAACTTAATATACACAATCTGTGAAAATTTGATGAAAATCGGTTCACAAACAATGGCTGTAGACCGCGTACAAACTTTTGTAGCATATTTCAAATGTGACGTCATATGACGTCATAGGTATATGAAAATCATTGAAATCAAAATTTCCTCACGTGACTAATAAGTCATAAAAATTTCATCGTCCTAGGAGTATTGCAACATAGATAAATAAGCGTTTAGTTAGGAAGAAAAAAAGAATAATAATAACTAGATGTCATTCGTTTAAACGAATGATAGGACTTTCTGCAACATCTGCTTTATATAGTATATATAGAAGATGACATAATAGATAATCTGTCCAAATTGCAACTTTCTATCTCCTCTATTTCTATATAAAATAGCACAAATAGAACACATTCTGTGAATTTTAATAAAAGTCCGCCCATATCTTGCACATGTAGTTTACATACAACATTTATACTATGTCATATGACATGAAAGAAAAATGAAACAGTGTTCAAATGTAAGTTTCTAACTTTCATCACACATAGAATTTCATCACTCCAGCTCAGTTGTAACCTTGTTTAATTTTAGCCTCATTAGGAAGAAGTATTGAATATTTGTATAGTGCTATATCCTTTCGACACCTGTAACGTAGTTAAACGTATTTAGCGATTTTGGCGTGTTTGGGCTTCCGTAGTTTTGCCATAAATTCCTGGAATTTCGAACTATGGTGATATTTTGAAAGGTAACATCCCAGCCTACAAACTGATGCAATATGAATATCGTTAGCATAACAATGCAGTTTTTAGATGGTCTAAAATGTGGGGCTACGTGTGAATTTTTCAAGGCTTGCAAACTGCTCGCTAGCTACATAGTGTTGCAAATACGGATTTTTGTCTTGTGCCGTTGTACATGTATTAACTGCAATGCTTATTTTGGAAACAGTCAACATTCGACAAAAAACAACAACAACAACAAAAAAAAAAAGAACAAAATCAAGATATAGCCCATTAATTGCAATTTGATTTTTTTTTTTTTTTTTTTTTTTTTTTTTTTAAGTCGTTGCGCAAGTATTTAAGCCTGGTGACCCCTGCGCGTGACCTTTTCCATATTTTTATGATGCATGATTATGAAATATCTTATTTTCCATGTAACTTTCTTATATGAAGTCCAATTTCAATAAACTTGGTACCGTTAGAAAGCTCTTAAAACATGCTACATTTTATACGCATAATGTATAAACTTATCTTCAGTCGTTTCTGAGATATTGACTGTTAAACCTCAAGAAAACAGCATATTATCAGCAAAATTAGCTTCATTTCATTTAGTTTTTTTGCTATCTTTGGAAACGTCAATTATTCAGCTATAATTCTTATTCATACATATATTTACAAAAATCGATATTTATTGAGAAATGGCTACATATATGCGGTAGGGGTGAAATCAAAATTTCCTCACGTGCCTAATAACCCATAAAAATTTCATCGTCCTAGGACTATTGCAACATATTAAAATAAACGTTTAGTTAGGAAGAAGAAAAGAATAATAATAATAATAAACAAATGGCGTCACGTGACGTCATATGACGTTTATTTTCACATAATTGTTAAGACACCCAGAGACCTACTAACTGACAAAATTTCAACTTTCTATCTCAAACAGGACAGTTTTTATAAGCATTTAAATATTGACGTCATTGGTTCGAATCTTGGATCCGCTATATATGCTTGGACTTTTCGAGTTTTCAAAAAAGGACACCGGTATACACAATAAGAACGTAATATACACATTCTGTGAAAATTTGATGAAAATCGGCCCATTAATAATGGCTCTGGACCGTGTACAAACTTTCGTAGTCAATTTCAAATGTGACGTCATATGACGTCATAGGCTTCTGAAAATCATTGAAATTAAAATTTCAGCGTCTGATTCATTTGCCTTTAAATTTTCATTGTCCTTCGATAATTTCAACATATAGAAATACTCTTGTTAATATTAGAAATACATCTTCATTTATAGACGTCAGGTGACGTCATATTACATTTATTTTCACAAAATGTTTAAGACTTCCAGAGACCTATATACTGACCAAATATCACTTTTCTATCTCAAATAGGACCGATTTTATAAGAATTTAAAATTTACGCCTTGTTCGAATCTTGAATTTTTTTAATAATGTTTCATTGTCCTCCGATAATTTCATTATAA
>CM037781.1:69282078-69292798 GCA_021229015.1 Solen grandis | reverse complement strand
CATGGTTGATTACTTCACATGAAATAAACATAAAATCGCTTAACATAAGCAATGACTCATTAACACATTTTGCATCAAAGCTTTGGTTGAAACTATATATATAACAAACACAACTCTTTGCAACACATTTAGTTATATATAGTATTCGTGTAATTTCTACCAGTTATTTCAATATTTCATGCCTATACAGAACTCATGTAATCTCTACCAGTGAAAAATGTATCTTGGAATGAGCTATCACTGTGGGTGATGATTTGAAAAACCCTTTGCAAAACCCTTTATCACAGGAAACAAACATTTCCCTTTGAATATCTCAGACGGACTTACCTCACCCTTACCTCTTTATGGTGTTCAACTTGTATGAAAAATATCCTTGAATTGGCGAGACTATGGAGGGTTGTAACTCTTAGGACAAAATTCTCTCTCCTTATTTATATTTTAACTATGGTAGCACTTTGCAGTTACATAATGCAGTTACATGTTTATCCTTGTCAGGTCAATCTCCAAGGTTTTAACACCTTACAGTAAAAATTAAAATCCCACTATATAAGACATGGAATGAAATCCCACATCAGCAAAAGAAAAAATAATACAAAAATGATGTACCCTACTGCCTGGTTTTGGGAAACAACTGCAAAAGTTGTAGTAAACTTATTGTAAAGTGTATAGAACACTTAAACGATGCTGGCAATTAATGTTTAAACTTTAACAAGTTTAAGATTATGCTTAATACTTGAAGTATAAAAAAACAAAAAACAAGAGTGTCAGTGCTGCCACAATATACGCCGCCACAAAATATAAAGACCAAGAGGGTCCTTTTAATTATTGCTTTTAACATTTCTGTAAGCATATGCTCATAATGAAGTATATGAGACTAATTAATTTAGCTGAAAGAGCAGTATATTCACAAATATACTTTTCTCAAAGTGAGGCAATCACTAAAGATGATGAAAAGACAGGGGCCTGAGATTGTGGTTGCCTGGGTAGTATAAAAATCAATGAACCGGAAAATCGCCACTTCATGCAACCCATTATAGAAATGAATTGACCAAGTTTTGAAAAGATTAGAAATGAAGGAGGAGTTGCGTTCACAAGGCTGCAATATCAATCAGCTATTTAAAAATCAATACTCCCATTATAAATGACATTGACCAATTTTGAAAAATTCATTCAGAAATGAGGGGAGTTGCGTTCACAAGGCTGCAGTATCAATCAGCTACAGAGACTAAGTTTCACCATTATAGAAATGACATTGACCAAGTTTTGAAAAGATTCATTCAGAAATGTAGGAGGAGTTGCGTTCACAAGGCTGCAATATCAATCAGCTACAGAGACTAAGTTTCAAGGGACACAAATCTTGTAAAAATAATGGACCAGAAAATCGCCACTTCATGCACATCTACCCATTATAGAAATAACTTTGACCAAGTTTTGAAAAGATTCATTCAGAAATGTAGGAGGAGTTGCGTTCACAAGGCTGCAATATCAATCAGCTACAGAGACTTAAGTTTCAAAGGACACAAATCTTGTAAAAATCAATGGACCGGAAAATCCACTTATGCACATCTACCCATTATAGAATACTTGACAAGTTTTGAAAAGATTCATTCAGAAATGTAGGAGGAGTTGCGTTCACAGGCTGCAGTATCAATCAGCTACAGAGACTAAGTTTCAAGGGACACAAATCTTGTAAAAATCAAATGACCGGAAAATCGCCACTTCATGCAATCTACCATTATAGTAATGACATTGACCAAGTTTTGAAAAAATTCATTCAGAAATGTGGAGGAGTTGCGTTCACAAGATATGGACGTACGGACGGACGGACAGACGGAGAAGATGACGCCAATATACGACCGCCTCGGCGGCGTATAAAAATGCAATGTTAACCATCTCTGTTTTTCTGTAATCTTTCATTAACTAAAAATGATAACAGATTGTTAAAACTGCTTGAAGATGCAGTAAATCTGAGCTTTTCTGAGGAGTAATGACCCTTCCATGTCCATCACAAGTCCTGGTGCAGACGACACTGCTCTACACTAGAGAAATTGACTGAGAATTAATGTACTTTTCATGTCAATTTTCCCTTTTATTCCTAGATTCTGACAATTTTACTGTTTTTACCTTTACAATGTGGAACATGAAGAATGAAAATATGTGGACTTTGGACTTCAGTAAATTTATGCTACGACGACACATTTAAATGGAGTAAAACTTGAGGTATACAACAAGTTGGTTGCCAACACTGTGAAATCCTTAACTTATATTTTGATGGCTTTAGCCAGGGTCTATCTTGGTCAAGTTCAATCCTGGGTAAGTATTGGTCAGTAATCAGGTGAGCAATTAAGGGCCATCATGGCCCTCGTTTTTGTAACGCAGCATAAAAGAACTGTTTAAGTTATTATTCCCAAATGATAGAAATGCTTATTTGCACTTAGAAAGGTTATGGTCAAGAAATCTCTTAAACACCCTCAGAGTTTGGAGTTCTAATATAGAGTGGTCACCTTTTTAAATTTAGTTTTAATTATTTATTTTATGCTGATTGGAAAACAAGTTTTTACAAAATTATTTATTCCCTCTCACCCTTGCCCCCAAATGGGTTTTGAATCAAAAACTTTAGCCCACGGGAAGGTATGTTACCAATGGCCCAAGGCACCCTTCTTCAAGCCCCACGGAATTGGAAATCTTCTTGGTTTTCCATTTTCTAAAATTTGCCGGTTTAAAGGGTTCCCCCAAATTCCCCTTCTTTAAAAAATTGCATTGCCCTACAGTTTAAACCTTAAAGGTTTCGATACAATATACTGTTTAAATTCATTTACATCATTCCATCTCCCGCATGTTCAAATGTTCTATCAAAACATGAAAAAACTTCCCTTTTTCTTTTTTTACTTTAAACCCACAAAATTAAAAATATATATTCTACCACCACATTTAAGAGGGGGGAAAAAAAACTTTTTAATATATAAAGAAAAACACTTTCTTTAATACAACTGGTTTTTTCATGGTTAAAATTTTCTACCGCATTGAAAAATGACTTTTACATCAAAAAAAATGTTCTGGGCTGTTCAAGTTTTTTCCCAAACAGTTTTCACTAAAATTTTCATTTTTTAATGCAAAAAAATTTTGATAAAACAATTTGTAAACCTGGGGTTCTCAATGAGGGAAATTTTCCCAAATTTCTTTTTTTCTATGTGATAAATAAAATATATTAATATTTTGGGAGGACCAAATTTTGGGCTAAAAATTGTTTTTTAAATTTGGAGGCGGGAAAGGGGGTTTTAAAAAAAGGGGGATTCTACCTATGTTTTTATCACATCTTTTGGACAAATCACAAACGGGGAGGTAAATATTCCAAGTTTTTTTGCACCAAGGTTGTCCATCTTTTGGCATACCCTTGTACTTTTTCTGGTTGGGGAAATTTTTGGAAGCAATAAAGGGGGAAAAGGCCCTTCATAAGTGAAGGAAAAAATTTCTTACATGTATATATTTAGGATTAGAAAAGGTACATCTACGGGGTTTTTAAAAAATTTGGTTCTTAATTTTTTCCCCAAACTGATAATTACATACAGGTTTTTTCAAGGCAACTATCCCAAATCAATTAAGCAAGCTAGTTTTTCCCAAACCATTTTCATCGGCCCAGCTTTCCCAAAAACCAATCAAGTTTTTCCAAAGGAAAATTCTGCAAGCGCGGGGCCCTCACAATGCATGTTTGGACCTGTTTGGGGACAGATAGGAAAGCTCTGGTCAAAAGTTGTTTTTTCTTTCCTTTAGTCATACTTCGTAACACGAACAAGAAAAAACAGATTAAAATGCCCCTGGTTAATGAAGGTGGGTACAACCTGCATTATCCAGTGAGTAACTCTGGAGGGTTTTATCAGAAAAAGGTGTTCTTTGGAACACCCTTTTCATCAGCGAAGTACAACGAACAGACGAGGGAAAAATGTGATCCCCCATGTTATCTGGTCTGTGATTTGGAGGGAGCAACAACTTAAAAATTTGGCCGACTGTCATCATCTTGAAATTCCTGGATAACAAACTTTTTGAAAATAACAGGTTTTCCCATCAACTGGGGGAAAATTTTTGGTTTTAAAACACTTTTTTAAATAGTTGCGAAGATTTCCCAAAAATTTTCACCCCTACACAGAGCGTAATTTTTTAAAGCGGGGGTTGAATTCCCAAATTTTAAAGGGAAAATTTTCCCCGTATTATAACTTCTCCCCCAAAAAATTTCAACCCACATCCCCCCTGTAAAATGAATGTTGATAAAAAACCCGAGGCAAAGAATTCCCCATCCTCAGGAAAAAAATAATTTTTATAGCAAAATAATATCCCTTTAAAACATGTAGACACTAAAAAGTCATCTTCCTTTTTAGGTGATTCATGAACCACTGAAGATCATTTTTTCCCCCAAAAACCCCACCTTTTGGTTTACTTTCGGGGTTTTTTTTTTTTTTTTCAGTGAAAGAAATCTTAACCCCCCTCCCCTTCCCCAAAATTTCAATCCAAAGCTACATTCTATGGCCCCTTTAAGAGTTCATCAAAGTTTTTTATTTAAAAAAAAAATTTTGCTCCGTTAAGAAATTAAAGGGAAAGGAAAAACATGCTGGGTTTAAGGGGGGCTACACTGTTAATTTAGGGGTAGCCTGCACTTCATAAAGACGGCCTTTAAAATTTCTTTTATGTGGGGGTGTCCCATGGAAGACCTCAGACAGGGCTTTCCCGAAAAAAAGTGGGGAGAGGGAAACATGAGAACACCAAAAAATGGGGCAAGCCCGAGGCTGGAACATCACTACCCAATTTAAAAACTTGTACAATATACCCTTTATACCTTTGGGTTTGGGCTGGGATTTCATAGGACCTTGGTTTTGTGAAAATGTACCCCAAAGATTAAAGTATGGAAAATTAAAAAAAAAAAAAAAAAAAAAAAAAAATTTTATTTCAATTTTAAAAAAATTTTGGCCAAACTGTTTATTCCAATATTTTGATGTTTTAATTTTAAACACTATCGAAACTACCGGTTGACCCTTCTTGAGTTTTCACTAAAGTGAGCTGATTACTCAATTATAAAAGGTTAAATTTGGTTTTACAAGTACACCTGCAAGGGATTTTTTTTTATATTCACTAGATTGTGTTAATGGGGAAACCTGTGTCACCTGCTTTCAAACAAAAAGCTAGGTTTGAAACTCTGAATATCTGATAAAAAAGTTCAAAACATTACACAAATGACTACAAAAGGTGGGAAAAACTAAGAGAAGAATCTTTTTTTTTTTTCCCGGAAAATTAAGCAAAAACTTTGGGTATTGATGCCCAAGAAATTGGGAATATCTTAAAAACAAGTACAAAATTTCAAGGAAAATTTCCTTAAAATTTTGGGAGGAGTGAAAACATTTACAAATCGGACAGAAAAAGTTGCTTCATTCATATTTAAGGATAATTCAAATATTCTATAACCAAAAGGGCAATAACTATTTCAGCTCAATACATTTCACAGAAAAAAAAAAAAAATAAAAAAAACCCAAAGGTAAACCCCCTTTTAAAATTTTTTTTCCCAATAAACATTACATGCAATTTTTCATAAAGTTCTGCCCTTTTTTAAATTTTAAAGTTAAAGATCTGAAAAAGCATACGGGGATCCCCTTTAAAAAGGGAAAGACAAAGTGGCCCTTTTGGGACTCTGCAGTGTACCCGGGTTTGACAAAAATTTTTAACCTAAAAAATTAAAAACTAATTTCAAAAAAATAGGTAAAAATTAAATGACATAAAAAAATAAAAGGAAAAAAATTGTATGATTTTACATTTTATATAAAATATCCCCAACATAAAGGAGTAAATTTTAAATAGATAAATTTTTTTAATTTGCGGGTTTACTGAGGGAAAAAATTTCACCCCCACTAACAAAGTTGATTTTTAAAATATGGGGGAATTTAATTAACTTACCAGATTAATCACCCTATGAGATTTATCAAAAAAGTGGGAAAAATTCAACGGGGAGATTTATAAAACAATCAAGCAAATAAAAAGCAAAAAATTAATCAACATACGAGTTTAAACTTTTTTTTGGTTTTAAGGGCTGCCCAAAAAAAAATTAATTTTTTTGGGTTTTTGGGGGAAGATTCGGTGATTTGGGGTACAAAAAATTATATAGTCTTTACAATCGGGTTATTGCTTTTTACTTTCCTTGAAAGATTTCCAATAAGGAAATATTAAAATCGGGAAAAATTTCTTTCTGTGTAACTAATTCGGGAAAATAAAAAAATTAACAATCTTTTATTTCATAAAAGTTTTGGGTTTTTTTCCTTTTACCTTTTAGTTTCAACTTTGAAAGAATTTTTTAAACGTTTAAAATTTTTTTTTTCCCCACCTTGATTGCAAAAAATTTCTAAAAAATTATATTCCCTTCGGCAATACAACACAGGGTTAATTTTAAATTTAAATAAAAAATTAAACAAAAACATGTATAAGTTGCTCCTTTTTTAATTAATTACCAAAGTTTGGAACTTATAAAAAAAATTTTGGTTTTTTACAATGACTATTCCTTAAAATTTAAAAAAATTAAATCTTTTTGTGCCAACCTTTGAAAATCCTTCAAAAAAAATATACCATGAGCTGTTGTAAAGGGTAAGCAGATTAAAACCCAAGAACCCCCGAAATGTGATGTCATCGCAAATTCTGTTTTTTTTTTTTTGTTTTTTTTTTTTTAAGTGGGGTTAAATGAGATAAGGGCCCAAATTTTTAAAGTTTTTCCTGTTTTTTTTTTTAAAATAAGAGTGTCTCCCGAACATGTGGGGTCACCTGCTAAACGGGACAGAAAAAAATGTGACGGACAGAAAAAACAGATAGTGACGAAATAGGGATCCCACGTGTCAACTCTACTTACAGCAGGTGACCACCAAAAGGGATATAAATTAGGTCAAAATGGACTTAAAAAGTTACAGCCCCCGATGTGAAAGTAGCCCTTGTGATTTGGAAAAAAAGTGGAAATTTTTTGAAAAAATGGTATAAAAAGTTTTAAAATTTTTGAAATTATGGCCAAGGTTAAAGTTTTTCACCACAACAAAGATTTCCAAGAAAATGACACAAAACGTTATGGGCAATAAATAGGGCTTCCTTTCTTTAAAAAAAAAGCCAGCTAAAAATAAGTTCCAAAAAAAGGGTTTTTGGGTTTGGATTTTAAATTTTCCCAAATCCAGTATTTTCAGTCATTATTTCTGAGCGGGAAATTTTGGGATATGTGTACCAGGGCAATTTACAGACAAAAATAGCCACGAATACTAAAAACCCCCTTTTAAAAACAAATTTAAAGTTAAGGTTTAGACTTTAGCCCCCAACTCCTTTTTCCTGGAAAGGGAAAATTGGGAAAAGGGTTGGTTTTGGAGAATTTATCTTTAAAATTTTCCTAAACCATTGGGTTTCTTTCAGATTAATTTTTTTATTTAACATTAACATAAAGGGTCTTTTTCCCTCAAATTGGGAAATATGTTTCGGGGAAAATTTCTTAAATTTACCTGTTTTCCCAAAAATGAAAAATTTTCCCCTTTTGGGGGAAATAACTTTCCCTGGGCTTTTTGTCCCTTAAAACCCCTTTTCCCCCATAGAGGCACCATTTAAAAAAACCCAAAGCGAACAGCATAAAACCAGATCAGCCCGCCCAGTAACTCGCAGGCTAAAATTTCTCCAGGGGATCAGGTTTTATGCCCGTTCGCTTTCTCCTAGTGGTCTGGGGAAAAGAGGGGGTTTTGTAAATTTAAAATTTTGGTTAAAAGGTTTTTTAATGTGGGGTTTTTTGCAGATTTAGGGGGTTAAAGTGGTACCTATTGAGTGCGTTCCCCAAAAAGAGTCTATATGAGGGAAAAGGGGTTTAAAAAATATTATGTAACTCTACAAAAAAAGAAAAAAGAAGAGCACTGAAGATGTACATTTAGTACTCAGCCAAACTGAAGATGTGAAATTTACATATCTTGACAAGGGAAGTTTGGGCTAGTTTGCTGGTTTCTGTCAAAGTTGTTAATTTTTCTGGGGAAAATGACATAGCTACAACTGGTTTTTAAATTTTGAAAATTTTATCAAAGAAGCAAAGTCTTTTAACAACAAATTTTAAATCATAAAAAAATGTGTGTTCATTTTTTCTGCAATGAAACCCTTTTGTTTTAACAAACTTTCCCCAATTTCTAAGTTTCCCTTGCCATGCTGATGAGGTCCCCTGCCATGTGTGTGGGGGGGTTCTCAAACTTCCCTGTCTAGAGGGGGACCCCAAACACTGAGAGAGGCACCTTCCGGTTATATGGGGCTGACTAAAATGAAGTAAAACGACGTCGGGTAACGGGAGGGTTTCAATTTTGAGGGGTTTTTCCACTGACCGGGGTCCGGAAAAAAGCCTCCAAGCTTTTTTTCCCCCCCTTTAAAATTTATGCAGTCCCCACTTTCTTTAAACTTTCCTCTTTACGTAAATCAGTAGAGAATGGGGGGGAAAACACATAAAGCTTGTGTATTCTCCCGGGAATTCTTTTGCAGAAAATTCTGAAACGGGGACAATACCCAAAACTTGCACCGGGAAAGTTGAAAATTAACAAAAAGACTTAAGACAGAAATTTCATTTTTTTTTAAACTGCCCCCCAAACTTGAGTGATTTGATGCACGGGAAAAATTTTAAACTCTAATTTTATTTTTTTGGATGACTGGAAAAAAATTAAAAAACCCCTTTAAAATTTTTTTCCTGGGTTGGCCCTGTACTTTGTAACAATTGATTGACAGGGTGACTACTGCTTTAACTGAAAAAAAAATTTTTCTTTTAAATTTTCTCGGGGGTTGATTTGCCAAATTACTCGGAAAAACTTCTCCAGTTACCATTTCGGGGTTGTCGAGGGGGAAAGGGAAAAAAAAATTTGGAAAATTTTGTTTTCATCAAACGTTTGTTAAAAAAGAAAGGGTTTCAGAACAATTACATGCTAAGGTATTAATAAGGGCATGGGGTAAATAGTGTTGCCCTAATAAAATTAAAACTGCATTAGCATCATAAACCTAAAAAAACAAGAGGCCCTTTGATGGCCCTAAATCGCTCACCTGAGATAAAAAATTTGCCCCAAAGGGGAAACATCTGTTTTTTTTTAAAAATTTGGCCAGTAGTTTTAAAGGGAAGATTTTTAAAGTTTTCATTTTTTTTTTCTTTTTTTTGGGCCTGGAACCAGGTTTACATGGTTAAAATTTATTTTAGCAACTTTTGTGAAGGGCCCAAGGATCTTTCCCTGCCAATTTTAAATAAAAATTCTGTCCATTTGGTTTCAGAGGAGTTGTTTTTTAAAGGTTTCTCTATATACATATAAGGCAAAAAAGGGCCCCCCCTGGGGGCCCATGTTTTTTTAGGGAAATCGGAAAAATTTTTTAGAAAATTTTTGGTGGGGGTTTTGACCCAAGGAAATCTGTAAAAATTTTATTTTAAAATCGGGCCCAGTATTTTTTGAAGAAGATTTTTTTTTTAAAGTTTTCATTTTTTTTTTTTTTTTGTTCCCCATGGCAACCAGAGTTCTCATTTTTTCAAGTTTTTTTAGAAAAATTTTGTAAAGGGTTGCCCCCAAGGTTTTCCCTGCCAATTTTAAATTTAAAAATTCTGCCCAGGGGTTTTAAAAGGAGTGTTTTTTAAAGGTTTCCCCTTTTTTTCATTAAAAAGGCCCAAAAAAGGCCCCCCCCTGGCCCCATTTTTTTTTTCGGATCGGAAAAATTTTTAAAGAACTTTGGTAGGGTTGCCCCAAGGAACATCTGTCCCAAAATTTTTTTTAAAAAATTTGGGCCCATTAGTTTTAAAGGGAAGATGTTTTTTAAAAATTTTTAAAATTTTTTTTTTTTTTTTTTCCCAAATGGCCCAGAGTTTTTCATGGTTCAAGTTTTTTTTGCAACTTTTTTTTGGAAGGTTAAAAACCCAAAGGGGAACTTTCCCTCCCAAGTTTTTTTAAATTCTGTCCAGGGTTTTCAGGGAGATGTTGTTTTTAAAGGTTTCCCCCTAAAATCCCAAAAGGGGCAATAAAAGCCCCCGGCCTGGCGGGGGGGGGCCAAAAAAAATTTTTTTCAATCAAAAAAATAATTTTACAATTTTGGAAAAAAGGTTGAAAAGGGAAACACCCCTTCCCCAAATTTTTTTAAAATCTGGGTAGGGGGGTTTTCAAACAATTGTTTGAATTTGGGAAAACTGGTGACCAAATGACTACTTCATTACTTTTCTGGAAAAGGGTTTCTCCATGCGAATCCCAAAAAATGATAGTATGCCAAAGGAAAAAATTTTGAAAAAAATAAATAAAAAAGAACACTGCATGCGGGTGCCAAAACTCTTTTGTTTTTGTAAAAATAAAAAATTTTTTTTTTTAACATTTAAAAAAAAATTGACCCTTTTAAAATCACAACTGAAACTGTACACCTTTTTAAATTTCAAAAACTGAAGTTCCTACCCTTTAAAAATTTTACCATGAAACCCTTTGGGGGATGACCTTTGGGCCAATGCCCTGGAATTGAAAGTATAAAAACACAAAGATGTAAAAAAATTGGGAAACAAAAAATCACAATTGTAATCCATTTAGTTTTTTTTTATTTTAAAACCAAAAAATGACATTTTGAAGACATTTAATAAAAGAAAAATGTTCTTTTTTATCTGCCCAAAGATCATGACCAAAATCACACCTTCAAAGATTAATTTTTATGACAAATCAGTATACAAATTCTAAAAAAAAAAAAT
>CM037781.1:69268813-69281978 GCA_021229015.1 Solen grandis | reverse complement strand
AATACAAAAAGAACAATGTAGCAAAAAAAAACGGAAGACCGAAGAAACCCGTACAAGGAAAAATCTCGAAACGAGACAACAGTATATACAAAATCAATATAATAAAACCAGTGTCACGGAGCCGAAGCAGGGGAAAACCCCGTGACACAAGGCAAAAGGTCCCGATACGGGACGGAGATTGGAATTCTTCACCGTATATAGAAAAAAAACCAATAGAACAATATAAACAACACAGCCGAGGCTAGAAAAGATAAGAAAGGGAGCTGTAGCGCACAGAAGCTATCAAGAAAGGGACACACAAGGTTACCCACTGAAACTCGATGCTTCCCAAAACACAATTGGAGAAGGGGGGTTACACTTCCGGTAACTAGGGGGTTTGGGGAATGGTTTTTTTTTGGCGGACTCTGTTTTGGAAGCTGTGCACCAAATAGACACATACCTGAAGTAATAACAGGTAACGTATTTATGCTATTAAAACCTCACTCTGCGACCAACTCATTATCACGACAAACTAAATATTATGGGCACATTTTGTCGAACCCCGAATTTTTCTCTATAGTTTCAATGGTCGCTCACCTCATTAAAGCGGCTACTCAAAATTGCGTAAAAAGACCACTAAAATCGGACCAAATCGTAAAATTTAGTCTTCTTTTGACCTCAATAATGCGAACGATGGTCCCTGAAAAAGTTGATTCAAGTTGTCTTTTTACGACATCGGGTTTCCGGTACAGGTGAAGGTCGCACGTGCCGTAATTCGGATGTTTTGATAACAGTAGATAAGATTCGATGGAGAGTGAAAACAATGGGTGAGAGGGGTAATATTACGTAACAGAGAGCAATCTTCGGATCTACGGATGTATTTCCTGTCAAGCTAACGAGAAATTTGTTATATGTCCAGATGAACGGGCCCCTTATTAGCAGTAACAATCACCGTGACGCGTTTCGATTGACTAAAGTTTTAACAGTCGTTAATTGGCACGAAGACTTCCCACGAAAACTTGACTAAAATAGAATTAGATATCCCGCATATTGGGCAATCACTTTCATAACTACTTTCCAAAGACTTTGATTTAAACTGAAATTTAACGTTAATTTCTTTAAATTTCCCAAAAGAAATTGTCTTGATCAAAACAGCAGGGGGAAAAGTCGGAGGAAATTTGGGATAATTAAAAAAAGCTTAAATTTCTACACAATTGAATAAGCAATCACTTTGATAATTATAGAAAATTTGAGAAATTTTAAAATGGGTAGACTTTTAATCGGCATGATATGACCATAGAATTTTAATTTTAAAATGGGGAAAAAAAAAAGTTTTATAAAAATAATCAGGATTATATTTCATAACAATACTTTTTAAAAACATTAAATTGATTCAAGAGATATTATTTTCATCTATCAAATTAAAACAAGTATTGAATTTGATCAACATTGAAATGAAATATTTATGAAAAGACCAAACTCAATAATGAGACCAACTCAATAATAAAGACCACTTTCAAAATGGACCCAATAAGTGGTCTCATTATCGAGGTTTACTGTAAGTGTTTTGCGTTATTGACGGGACCATCCCATACTGAAGGCAAATGCTTTTGAGTGGGAACAAGGCTCTCCCTATATACAGATGTTTATTTCCATTCCACAAACTTGCAAATTTTAAATGTTTTCAAATGTTAATATCACAGACATTTACTTTGTAAATGTATCTTAATTTTAGCATATCTTTGTGGTGCCATGGCATTTTAATGTCAGTTCCTTGAGTGGTTCAGAAAATTATCAAGTCATATAAACATGAGCAGTCTTGAACAGGGGTGCCAGGAAAGTTTATTCTAGCTCTCCTAAATTATGGGAAAATCTTATCCAATATCGATAAAAGATATGTTACCATTATATTGGTCCCTGACCCAGAAGCTCTCTGTGTGGTAGAGGTCCCAAGATGTAGTATCATTCCCCTTGCCATATGCCCCGCAACACTCAAACTGGTGGAAAACACAATAAAATCTCATCAGTTGCACAATTCAATGAGAAAGTTTTTAAAGCCATTGAGATGAAAAGTCGCTGAAAATAAAAAAAAAATAAAAAAAAACAGAAACCTTTAAAAATTTTGGAAATTTTGGTTTTGTAGAAAGTTTTTGTCCCTCCCATATTTTTGTTATTTTAGAAATTGGAAATTGCAGCGGTTGATGTGTTACCCCAAATCTGGGAAAAACCCGCAGCAGTTAAAAAAATAGAATCAGGATCAAGATGTGCACGTGCTGATTAATTCTTAAGGATGCAATACAACAAGAAACCCAGCATATGGTCAATAGATTTTTTCTTTGCAGTGCATACAATGTTGTAAAAGCAAACCCTGATCAGACAAGCTCCTCTGAAGATGTCTAAATATGAACTGCTCTGCTGTCATGGCCTTAACCCTTTCCTCATAGAGGAAACCATGAAAAGACCTATGCGAACAACATAAAACCAGATCAGCCTGCGAGTAACTCGCGGGCTGATCAGGTTTTATGCTGTTCGCTGCTCCTCAGTGGTCTGGAAATGAGGACTTTATAATTAAATTTGGTATGGTTTTAACTGTGGTTTTCTGCAGATCAGGCTTTATTGGTACCTATTGAGTGCGTCAAAATGATCTATATGGGGGAAAGGGGGTTAAAATGTAACAACTGGTGTATGAGACACAGAGTTAATATGCAAATTTAGCCCAAAACCAAAAACACCTGAGAAGAAAAATTAACTTAAAGAGAGATATTTGTACCCAATTTTCATAATGATCTTCATATTTATCACATGACATCCCTTGTTTCCTGTTTAATATTACCAAATAACCATATATTTGTATTTCAACACATTAATATAATGTCATGACGTCATTAACCCTATACAATTCATAGGATAAAATAACCCCCCAAAATTACTAGAATTTATTATGAACTTGTCTAAGAAAATAGTAAAAAAATTGCCAGAGGCTCACTTTTTAAAATTTCTTGAACTTGTTAATAAATTTTATAAAATTTTCGTTTTATAATAAAATTTTATATTATTTTGAAACTCATGGGAATTCTTATATATATCATATTATTTAGCATCTAGTAAATATCAAACATTCAAAGATCAGTATGACATACATATTTTAGATAAAAAATGAGTTTTTTCAGCCAAAATGAGGATTATTTTTCCGATGGATAACCTTGCATCCCTGTCACTCACCCTGCCTGGACCGTATCCCAGGCGCTAGTGATGGAGGACTCTCCTGGTACACCATACTTTTTCTGTCACACTCTTCTTCAACGATCCCCGCACTGTGTCCTCCAGCTACAAACAAGGACACTGTGAGTAAATGTCTGATATAACTATTATATGGACACTGTGAGTAAATGTTTGATATTTATTATCAATCAAACTGATTTAGAACACCCATATTTTCATAATGATAACATAAATATCACTGCTATGATAATGTTTTGGTGAATAAGTATTATAAAATATTGTTGGAAATTAAATAAATCAATCAAAA
Source organism: Solen grandis (assembly GCA_021229015.1). NCBI lineage: Eukaryota > Metazoa > Mollusca > Bivalvia > Adapedonta > Solenidae > Solen > Solen grandis. The sequence goes on along the minus strand of CM037781.1, from coordinate 69,278,470 downwards.
ATTGCCTAACAAGGGAAAATGTGATTTAAACATAACAACACAAATTATACATTAAGGCTCCTTTAAACATAAATGGAAAGACTAGAGCAGAACATGCGACAGAAAAAAAACATTCTGCTGAATATAGAATTTCATGTTGTTGGTATTCATAGGTAAAATATTTTCAGAAAAGAAAATTAGTATTTATATTCTGTGATCACCAAAAATGTACATTGTTCTGAAATTATCAAACAAGAGTATTCTTTGAAACATATTTGTCACCTGCTGAAGCGTGACAGAAAAAGTATGACAGACAGACAGACGACAGATAAGTAATCCCTATGTGTCAGCTATGCTTACAGCAGGTAACATAAAATTCTGTCCGAAGATTTTGAAAAATCCCTCAGTGTTTTCTCAAAAGTTTCCAAAGAAAAACCTGTCAAAAGCATAGTTTTTAAACTTAGCAGATTGATAATAACACTTATTTAGGGTCCTTTTCAGCTCGACAACATTATAACAATCAATAAAAGATACAAGGGTTTTGGTCCATCTTATTAACTGAGTTCTATTGACACTTTTGTAAACATGGATCATGTAATGATGGATCTACACGTATTTATGTGTAAACTTTGTTCATCACTAGTGCACATTACCTCCCCCAGCGAATAAAGTATCCAGAATTCCTGCAGCAAACAATCCAAATGCTACAAAGTGAATATTGACAGTGCTGAAACAAAAATTAGACTCTAAAGAGTTAAACTGGATAACAAAATTACCGCCTAAGTTCAACTTTATATTTGTTTGTATAATGAAATGTTTCAAAATTATAAACAAATTTTGAGATATGTTAAGCAGTTGTAATATTAAGGTGTACTAAATTCCATTAAAAACAAGTAACTGGTGTTGTATGCAACACATAAAGTCCCCTACCGGCTCCACCTTGACTCAATATGGAATCAATCCATTTTTTGCCCTATTTTTACTATTTCCGTTTCCATACAAACCACAATTTTAGTTGAAGAACAAAAATAAAATGATGTGCATAATCTACACATTGCCATCTAGTCATATACCAAGTTTTTATCAAGTTTGGGTTGCTTAGTTATCGCGGGATCCCAATTTTTACCATATTTTCACTATTTCCGTTTTCCATAGCAACCACAATTTTAGTCGAAGAAAAAAATAAAAGACGTGCATAATCTACACATTGCCATCTAGTCATATAGCAAGTTTCATCAAGTTAGCTTGCTTAGTTATCGCGGATTCCAATTTTTTCCATATTTTCACTATTTTTCCGTTACCATAGCAACCACAATTTCAGTTAAAGAACAAAAATAAAATGACGTTGCATAATCTACACATTGCCATCTAGTCATATACCAAGTTTCATCAAGTTAGCTTGCTTAGTTATCGCGGGATCCCCCCTTTTTTTTCCATATTTTCACTATTTCCGTTACCATAGCAACCACAATTTTAGTCGAAGAACAAATATAAATGATGTGCATAATCTACACAATGCCATCTATCATAACCAAGTTTCATCAAGTTAGCTTGCTTAGTTATCGCGGGATCCCATTTTTGCCATTTTTCACTATTTCTTTACCATAGCAACCACAATTTTAGTCGAAAAAAAAATAAAACAACGTGAAATTACCATTGCCATTAGTCAATCCCAATTTCATCAAGTTAGCTTGCTTAGTTTTTAATTTTATCGCGGACCCAAATTTTTAGCGGACAACGACGACAGAGGACAACGGACGGACGGACGACAGACGGAAACGGACGGAGGGACAACGGAGGCAAACCTATGCCCCCCCCGGGTGTGAACACCGTAGGGACTAACAACTTTAAAAACTTTTCCATACCACCAATTTTTTTGCAACAGACTTTTATCAGTCTAACCAATTCTATATAACCCCCCAACCTTAGCCTAGAAAATTTAATTTGCTGGAGAAAATAATCATTTTAGTGAAAATCCCTTCATGTGATAAGGAAAAAAAAACCCGGGTCTGATTCAAAAAAACCTCTTTTTTTAAAAGTGCCCTTACTACCAGCAATAGCCAATAATGTGTCCCTTTTGCTTTCAGGGGTTTGGGGGTTAAATACCTGCCGGGAACTTTCCTCCATGCAGTCAAACAAAGATGTAAAAAATTTGATACCAAAATGCAACCTTCCCTGGCACCCCAAAAAATAGGTTTGCTATGGGAACCAGATTTAGTACTGGTTCTCCCCGGGAACTTGTTTTCCTTTTGGTGATATACGGGATGAAAAGAACAAAGGGTCTATTCACAAAAGAGCTAGGGACTCCAGGACTCCCCTTGACCCAACACGGGTATCCTTGAGTGCAAGGTCTAAATTGGCCATAATATTCAAAAAAATGTTGCTAGTCTTTACAACAAATAGAACTCAAATGTTTAACCCTTTTCCCCTCAAGGGGAAACCCGAAAAACCTATGCAACAGCATAAAACCAATCAGCCTGCGGTAACTGCAGGCGATCGGTTTTATGCTGTTCCTGCTCCTCGGGGTTTGGGAAAAATGAGGATTTTGAAATTTAAAATTTGGTAAATTTACGGGGGTTTTCTCAATCGGGCTTTAGGGTCCCTACTGGTGCGTCAAAAGGGGTCTATATGAGGGAAAGTTTTAAGACTTTTTAAATTTCCCTCGACTGACAGTGAAACTACCCTTTTCCTTTCTATTTTCTATTACCTTAGCCCAAAAAAAAAAAAGTTCTTTTTCGGGTCTCCCAACCGACTCTTTTTTTTTACGCCCAAACCCAAAAGGGTTTTTTTTTTCCTTTCTGCCTTTTAAAAAAATTTTTCCCCTTTTTTTTACCTTTTGTTTTTAAAAAAAAATTTCACTCCCTACCTCCCCCTTTTTTTTTCTTTTTGCGGGAAAACCCAAAAGAAAGGAAGTATATTTTTTTTGGCCTATTTTCGCAGTCACCCCCAAATTTCTGTATCTTAAAACCCCAATAACTTTAGTTCTTTGATTGTTATATTTTAATTTTTCAGAGAAAAAAAAAAGGTTAAAGTCTATTTGATTTTAAGCTTAGGAAATTGAAAGTTTTGAAAAATGAGACTTATAATTCCCAATCCAGGAGGCATTCGGGCAAGGACCGAGGGGGCCCCTTTGCGTGAGGACATGGTGGCGAACCACAGGCGATCTCATCACGGAGTCCACCGGTACAACTGTCCCCACCACCCCCCACCCCGCCTGCTCCATACCCACCTCATGTGAAAATTTCCTTACCCGGGGTGGCTATACCCCAACCTGCAAACCATGAACAATCATCATCATAAACCCCCCAGTTTTGATGCATCAATGGCAAACAGCAGCCCAAGATCAGACGGGGTCTCCTCTTTTGCTAAAATTGTAGCTCGTTTTTTACATCTGCACTGCAACCAAAAATTCAATTCAGGTAACCTTTATTGTTTTCCCAAATTTCATAATTGATATTTTTTAAAATTTAAAAAATTTTGTACAGAATATTCATAGGAAAAGGTAAAAGGTAGGTTTTTAAAATAATATTTTTTTTTTTAAAGATGAGTTATAATTCGTAAACATTTCCAAGGATGACATTTATTGGTATCTAAATCGTTTTGGCAAAAAAATATTTTTAACATTAACTAATAATTACAACATAAAAATTTTAATGGAAAATAAACTTTTATATTCTAAAACTACAGAGCAACATGTAATGAAAATTGATTCTTTACAAGATATTTAAATTTTAACCCTTTCTTCATAGGGGAAAACCCATAAAAAAGACCTAGGGAACAACATAAAACCAGATCACCTCAGTAACTCGCAGGCTGATGGTTTTAAGCTTTTTCTGCCCTCGTGGTCGGGAAAATTTTTATAATTAAATTTGGAAAGGTTTAACGTGGTTTTTCCCTCAATCAGGCTTTTTTTGGTACCTTTTGGGTACGTCAAAATGAGTCTATATGGGGGAAAGGGGGTTTTAAAGCTACCCCCCCCCCTTCCCAAAAAAAACAACACAAAACAAAAACGTTTATCTTCCTATATTGAAATAACATCTCATTCAAGGGTTTTTATTTTCAACATCGTTTAGAAATTGAAAAATTTTTTTCTGTTTTTGATTTTGAATGAACATGATGCTTTAAGTCCCCAAAGAAAAATACAAAGGCAAAAATTATTGTAACAAAAAAAGTTTATATTTTTTGTTGTTAGAGCTGAACTGGAAAAACAGATTATACAATTGTTTTGATTTTTATCCACAACAGGCAAAAGGTTTTTAAATTTTTTCCATTTAAAATTTAAAATTTTTTAGTATTTACCTCACTAAAAAAACATCACCAGAAAACCCCCTCAATACCAGCAGCATCATTGAATCCACGGGGGCACTGGCCCTTCTGACTTTTTACTCACTCCCAAATTCGTCAATTTCTCTGGACCCTCTTAAAAATCTTAATCCTAGGCTTTCCTCGTGCAGTTATGATGACTTCATGACATCTGAAATTTTTTTTCAAATCCATTCAACATTAACAGGGTGGTCACCTTTAAAAGTGGTTTAAAAATCCCGCTAAAAATATTTCAGGTTTTAGGAGGGTTTGTGTACTTGAGACAAAAATAACGCAAAATGCAGTAACACGCATTAAAACATATGACTTAAAAAACACCCCGTACATTGCCGCACGGGCCAACCATCCTAAATCAGGTTCAAGCAAGGAAGCTACACCAAAAATTTTTTTGAATTTGGGGGTATCACTGCCCCGGGAACAAAAGGGTTAACCTTAACTTTTGACTCAGGGGACGTCTAACCCTTGGCACTTGAACCTGCCAACATTAGAAGAGTACAAATTTATATTGTCAACGACAGCAGTCTTCTTGAAGCCAATATTTTTAAACAAAAGGGCAGATTAACAGACATCTTTCCAAAGTCATTATCTATCTTAATTATGATACCGACTTATAATACACCAGGGGCCCTTTTTACCCTTTTTTTGCAGTTCCGGTTACCGGGTACTTCCCCAAGTTATAACCATCTTTTTTTCCCCCCCAAAAAATCCTCCCAAAAATTCCCCCCCTCAAAAAAAATCCCCATTAAATCCTAAAAAAAACAGAAAAAAAAATCAACAACGCTGAAATTTTTTTTTTGGAATTCCTAACGTTTGTGTTCAATATTGCTAACAGGATATGCTGGGCCCGAAAACCCTTTGCAGTCTTTTACACACCCTTTTCCTTGTATTTCACAGTAAGGGGAGATTTGTAGTTGAACTTCGTGTTGAAGGGGTTAAGGGGGTTTTGATATCTAGTAGACACTTTATGTTGAAAAAGGTTGAGCACTTTTTCACAATTACAGATTGTATGGGGGTGAAGGTTTCCCTCAAATCATTTTTTTTTGATTGCTTGTAGAATCAAAAAAACAGTTGTTACAGCTCTGATTACATTAGTCAAACATTTTTTGGCAAACAAGCGAGTGGTCAAATAAATTATTGACTAGAAGGTATTTTTTTTTTCAAGCCATCTTCCCAAACTCATTTAAAGGGGGTTTAAAAGTAATTAAAAAAAAAATTCAGTCAATTTTCAAACCCCCCAATCAAAGTCGGTGATGTTAACTCCTATTTAGGGAGCTGGAAAAAATTTAAATTACACATAAGAATATCTACAGCAATGTTCTGTTTTAAACGGGTAAATTTTATTTTTAATGCTAACAAAATTTAGTAAAATCTTAAGCCCGTTTTTAAAAGTTTTTTTTTTTGATAAAGATCTAAAAGGGAAAAAAAAAAAAACCTAATATTGAAATTGCGTTTTTTCCCCCACAAAAAGAAAATTGCGTTTTTTTTCCCCCCCAATAAAAGGGTAGGGCACCTTCTCCAAAAATGGAAAAAAGGGCCCCGACAGCCCTTAGGATGATGCAAAAATGAAATTTTCATGTTAGTCTGCTCAATGTCTCAGGCTGACATCAATAAGATATCAATTGATATACACGTCAACATCCAAACCCGTGTCAAAAGTTAACTGGGGATTATTACCAACCCAAAAGACGCGTCAATAGATATCGGGAGTTTAAAATATGACATTTTTGGGGCCCGTTCATCATGATTCAGGTGAAATTACGCCCATGTCACCCGACTCAAACATGTATCAGGCTCCTCTCTCTTTAATATAGCCAAAGTTGGATTTAAAGCATCATCTTTGCGCCTTTTTTTTTAAACAATGATGGGGTGGATACAAAAAGCAACGAAGACATGCTGCCCAATATAAATGTTTACAAATTTGATATCCTGCTTTTAGATGATCCATTTAAACCTCTTCTCTGCTCCCCCTAAAATCACCCTCTAAAAACAAGGGGGAGTGTAGCCAAAAACAAAGGGCATTTATCATTTTAGTTCATTTTTTTTTTTATCATTTTATTTTTCAACCAGCATATTTATTGGACTAGGTCAAGTTTGGTACAGTATTTTTAAGATAAACATCCAATTGTTTACTTTAAACTAATTTACTGTTCCTGTTCTTCAACAAATAATACGAATTTAAATTTTAAAATCACAGGTGCTTGGGAATTTTGGTAATATAACGGTCAAAACCAATGGTGCTTATTGATCAATAATTTATCAAATGCCAAGTCAAAAGACAAAAAATAAACCAAACAAGTAATGTTAGAAATATCACTGATATCATACAAAGAAAATATTCTTAAATGCTTTAGCAATGAAACAACAACTCAAATCATACTTAAATAACAATTTAGACAGTAAAATTACACCAAAATTATGACTTTGTTTATACCTGTGCGATTTGTTTATCCGGTGCACAGGTAAATTATATTTCTGGAGTTTTTCCCGGGAAGATCTAAAAAGCGGACGTCTTACGCGGACAATAAATACAAAGAAGGAAAACGCGGACAATATGTAACATATAGGGAAAAGCGGACGGTATGTTAAATATGCGTTTTCCGTCTATGCATGTCTATTGTTTTCGCTTGATGCGTCTCCTGCTTGTATCTTTATTCTTTCAATATTGGTATCCTGAAAATAATTTTAAAAAAAACCCCCCCCCAAAAAAAAAATAAAAAAATAAAGACACACCACCAACAACAACAAAAATCTTTTCCCTGTATTAACATCCATGATGTATCATGAAAATATGAACAAAAACAAAGCGTCTGCTTTTTCTCTATTTGTTTCTTACCGTCCGTTTTTTCCTTATATGTTACATATCATCCGCGTTTTCCTTATATCTGTATTTAACTCATTTACAAAGTTCTGACTTTTTTTAAAATTCATTTATACTACAAAAATGATATTTTTACACTTTTTTCTACATTTACAACTATATAGCTATTTATCAGGTTGCCAAACATAAAATACATTCAGGATTTACAGTAAAATTGTACCCTCCGCTTTTTCCCCTATGTTAGATATTGTCCAGCACGTTTTTTTTACTTTGTTTATTGTCCACGTAAGGGGTCCGCGTTATACCCTCGCGTTTTCCCGGTCACACACTTACCCAAATACCAAAATACTTCCGAAAACCGGAATACCCTAATAATTGGAGCCATATATATTGTAGGGCTTAATAATGTTTAGAATCATGTTATGAGTGCTTTCTGATTGTGATAATTGTCAGTTTCTTTTTCTTCTTCTTCTCCGTGTGTGTTATAAATTTAAACGTACCGAAAACTAGCAAATATCATTTATTTCACTTATCGCAATTCATTTCTCATTTAGGAGTATTTCGTGGGGGGGGGGGGGGGGGGGGGGGGGGGGGGTCGTCCAGTTATGTCTAAAATTTTAAATAACTGATAAACACCCGAAACAACAAAAATCAATGATTTTTTTTTCAATTTTATAACAAAAAATTAAAAAAGCAAAAAATCAAAAAAAAATTAATACATGGTCGCCCGGGCCCTAGGGGGGGGTTCCGCAGACTCAATTTCTCTACAGGAATACCGCATCGTCAGTTCGTTTCCGAAAAATCAAGAGTAAAACTTAATATAGCTTTTTATAAAATTTAACTACTAAATAACAAACAAACACAACAATTTTTAGCAAATTTTTTTAAATTCATTCAGGGTATATTGGCCCAGGAGATTCAAGACGAAAATTTTGGTTAATACGGGGAAAACCGAATTGGCCCATTTAAAAAAAAATAAGAAAAAAAAAAAAAATATAACACTTCAAACAAAATAAAACATAAACCATTTTATACCCTCATAATTAGCATTCAACATAAATTAAGCCCTACAGATATGGGTATCCCAAAATTTTCTAGGGTATTCCCGGGTTTTTCGGAAGATTTTTTGGTATTTCGGGAAGTCGGTACCGGTTTTCCCCCCCCGAATTCGACCTTTTAAAGTCGTACTTCATTTCAATTTTTTTTTTTTTTTTTTTAGTTGTGCGCAAAAATTGGGGGTTTTAATGAAAAAAAAAATAGATATAAAAAAAGGTGCAAAAATTATCTTTAACTGTTTTAATGAATTTGGTTTTATTTTTTTAGGAAAATATGTAAAAATTTCGCAATACTGGGCCCAATTTCCCTATACAAAGCGGTGAACAGGTAAAACACCCACCCCCCCTAATTACACCCCAAAAACTAAACCAACAATGTGTCAAGAAATTTTAAAAGTAGATCACTTTAAAAATTTTTTTCACTTTTTGTGAATAAAATAAGTAACTGGTTTTCTAATAAATACAACCTTTGCCCCATAAATGTTTTATAAAAGGGGAGGCTGATAAAATGAAAATACATCGTGACAAACGGATATTTTTTCGTGGAATTTTTTTTTTTTTTTTTTTTTTAGACCTCACACCCAGTTGCTTTTGGGGGCTCTGGCCACAAGACAATAAAATATTTTCAATACAGTAGATTTGGAACAAAAAGGGAAAAGGATGTTTAATACCGTTTTGACGTTTTTTCCACATTTTCGAGATCTTTGTTTGTTGGGTATATTTTTTTGCTGTTGTGATCGCTTTTTTTTTCCAGCGTCGTTTCCTACATCCCCTGTGTGGTAGTTTGGTGCCAACAATTTTTTTTTAAACAAAAATTTCCCCCCCTAAACCCCGAAAGGATTTGACCCCACTTACAGGAAACATCCTTATGTTCCTTGTAGGCAGTTGCTGCACGCGCAGCGTAGAAAAGAAAAAAAGCCCGCCATTTTCCCCGCCTGACATAAACCAAGCTAGAAAATTTGCGACAAATTTTGGCCCAGAAAGGACCCCTATAAAAGGAGGGAAACCCGTTCTTACCTCTAATTTAACCCCATTTTCTATTGTAAACAAATACAATAATGGGCAGCGGTTAAATTTTGGGGCCTTTTTTATTTTTTTTGGAGGGGCCCCCCTAACGCCCCCATCGGGAATCATTTTGGTTTTTGGCTATCAACACTGCTTCTGGTCAAAATTTTTTGTGGGGGCGGGAAATGGATAGTAACTTTTCTTTATGCTGATTCATTTCATTTATTTTATAGGTTAAGTTTCCTCTCCCGTGGGGCTCCTCGCTGATTTCTTATGGTTTTGCGGTAATAAATCACGTGTTTTGGGGCACATACCATATGTTTGCACGTTTGGCCCTCAAACTGCATTTATTTCTCAGTACTTAAACGTTTTTTTTTTTAGATGTTGTGGCGGCCAAGGATCATCCCTTTGGGCCCCTCCCAATTGAAAAGCCCGACCAGAGGCTCAGCTCTCTGTGGTCATATAGGGGTGTGGCAG
>CM037781.1:69240148-69268713 GCA_021229015.1 Solen grandis | reverse complement strand
TTCCCCTTTTAAAACAATTGTATTCCATAGGGTTTTTCCCCCTTTTTTTCGCTGCCCCCTGACTTTTTTTTTGTTCAAATTTCATCATTATTTCATTGTTTATGCTTTTTATAAAACAAATAAATTCATAGAAAAAATATCAAGCTTTAAATTTCAAAGGTCAGGTTTATATACCAATTATTTTTATTTTTATCGGCATAAATAGCTCCAAATCTAAAAATTTTTTATAGAAGTATTTTGAACAAAAAGTTTTAGTCTGTGAAGAGGGTCTTACCATTAATATTTTGTTTTTGAGGATTGGACTTCATTTGATCAAATGACCACAGTCCAAAGTTTGATCCCCTTATCAAACAATTTTATATTTCCCTATGTTTCCTCTTTTTCGCTGCTCCTGACTTTATTTTTTGTTCAATCTTCATCTTATTTCCTGTTTATGCTTTTTCATAAAACAAATAATTCGTAGAAAAAATCAAGCATATTATGCAAAGGTCAAGGTCATATACCAATTTTATTATTTTTTTCGGATATAAATTACCCCCAAATCTAAAAATATTTTATAGAGAGTATATGAACAAAAGTTTTTGTCGTTGAAGAGATCTTTCCCTTAATGTTTAGTTTTTGAAGATGGACTTCAATTGATCAAATGACCACAGTCAAAACTTTGATCCTCTTATCAAACAATTGTATATCCATATGTTTCCTCTTTTTTGTGCTCCTGACTTTATTTTATGTTCATCTTCATCATTATTTCACTTTTTTATGCATTTTTTTAAAACGGATAAATTCATAGAAACGAAAAATCTAAGCAATTTTTAAAATGCAAAGGGAAAGGTTATATTCAAGTTTTGTTATTTTTATCGGCATTAAAATAGCTCCAAATCTAAAATTATTTTATAGAAAGTATATGAACAAAAGTTTTAGTCTGTGTGAAGATCTTTCATTGGTGTTTAGTTTTGAAGTTTGGAACTTCATTTGATCAAATGACCACAGTCCAAAGTTTGATCCTCTTATCAAAACAATTGTTATCCATTTTTTTCCTCTTTTTTGCTGCTCCTGACTTTATTTTTTGTTCAATTTTTCATCATTTTTCACTGTTTATGCATTTTTATAAAACAAATAAAATCATAGAAAAAAGCAAGCATAATATGTCAAGGTCAACCCCAATTATTTCATTTTTTTTGCACAAAAAAGCCCCAAATAAAAAAAAGATTCTATTGATAGTTTCAATTTCTGTTGCTTAAAAAAAAATGATTGAATTGCGAAAACCGATGATATCGAAATTCTGTTTGCGATTTATTTTTTTTTTTTATTTTTCAATTTTTTTTTTTGGAAAGGGCATATCCCCATGAAGAAAAAAGAATTTCTGTTTTTTTACCGTTTTCCTATAATCTGAATTTGATCCTACGTTGAGAAACTTTTTAATTTTTTTTCTTAGTTTTGCCGCTAGGTGGCTTTTTTTAAAAAGGGCTAAGGGTAATAACTCTGTTTTTGGGTCCCATTCAAATGTGGTTTTTTGCATTGTGTTTCCCTTGTCAGAAACTTAAAAAAAATTGTAGTTTCAATTATTTTGGGTTTTTTTCGTGCTACGGAGGGTTTAAAGTTTTTGAATCTCGAAAAAAACGATGAAATTTTAAAAGGGAGGGTTTCGAAAAAGTCCCCTTTTTTTTTAGGGATGAGTAGGGGAATTTTGTTTGTTGCATTGATTGCAAGAATTACGCACAAAATATATGGGGGGGGATTTTGGGAAAAGCATGGTTTGCCGAATATGCGGTCAAACTTTACCCAAAATTTTTTGAAAAATCAACATTTTTAAAGCAGACTTTTACGGTTATTTTCAGCTCCGACTTATTTTTTATTCAATCTTAAACATTATTTCATTTTATGCATTTTTATTAAACAAAAAAATTCTAGAAAAAATATCAAGATAATATGAAAGGGTAAGGTATATCCCAAATTATTTTTTTTTTGGGCATAAATAGCCCCAAAAATCTAAAATATTTTATAGAAAGTATTGAACAAAATTTTTAGTCTGTGAAGAGATTTTACCTTAAATTTTTAGTTTTTGAGGTTTGGGAAATTCATTTGTCAAATGCCCCACAGTCCAAAATTTGATCTCTTATCAAACAATTGTATATCCATATGTTTCCTCTTTTTCGCTGTCCTGACTTTATTTTTTGTTCAATCTTCTCATTTTTTTATGTTTATGCTTTTTCCCTTAAAAAAAAAAAATTCTTAAAAAAAAAAAATAAGCATAATATGCAAAGGTCAAGGTCTATACCTTATTTTATTTTTATCGGCATAAAATAGCCCCAAATCAAAAAAATTTTTTATAGGGGTATATGAACAAAAAGTTTAGTCGTTGAAGGTTTTCCATTAATGTTTATTTTTTTTGAGATCGGATTTCAATTGACAAAGGGCCCACACCCCAAAGTTTGTTCCTTTATAAAAAATTTTGTATATCCATTTTGTTTCCTTTTTTTGCTGCTCCTTGACTTTATTTTTTGTTCATTTTCATCATTATTTCATTTTAGCATTTTTTTTTAAAAGGTTTAAAATTATAGAAAACGAAAAATAAAGCTTTTAATATGCAAAGGTAAGGCTTACAATTATTGTTTTTTTATCGGCATAATTAGCTCCAATTTAAAAAATTTTTTTATGAAGTATTGAACAAAGTTTTGTCTGTGAGGTTTTTTCCATTGGTGTTTTTTTTTTTGAAGAAAACTTCATTTGCAAATGACCCGTCCAAATTTTTGTCCTTTATAAAACAATTGAAATTTCCATATTTTTCCTCTGTTTTGCTGCTCTGCTTTATTTTTGTTCAATCTTCTATTATTTCACGTTTTGTATTTTTTTTAAAAAAAAAAAAAAAAATCATAAAAAAAAAAGAAAAAATGAAAATATGTCAAGGTCAATACAATTTTTGTCATTTTTTTTGCAAAAAAAACCCCCCAAATCTAAAACGATCAAATATGATCTTTTCAATTTTTGTTGTTAAAAAGTGTTTGAATTGCGAAAAACCGTTGATATCGAAATTCTGATTGCGATTCTAGTTGGGGTTTTCGCTCGTTTGCAAAAAACCTTTTTGTTTTTTTGTTTTATTTTTTTTTTTAGGTTTTGCCCCTCGCAGTGCAAAAACCTATTGTTCTTTTTCGTTTTATTTTTTTTATTTTTTTTCAAACCTTTTTTTTTTGAAACGGCATATCCCCATGATAGAAAAAAAAAAGTCACATTTCTGATTTTTTTCCCGTTTTGTCCAAAGATCTGAATTTGACCCAACGTTGAAAAAATTTTTTATTTTTGTTTGTTTGGTGGGGGCCCTTTATGTAAAAATGACTAAGGGTAAAACTTGTTTTTGGGTCGTTTCAAATGGGGTTTTTTTTTCTTGTGTTCCTTTTGTCAAAAAATTTAATAAAAATAGATACGTTTCAATTTTTTGGTATAAAAAACTTTCGTGTACAGGAGGTTAAAAACGTTCGAATTGAAAAAAAATTTATATAAAGGGGTCTACAAAAAAGCCCCCCATTTTTTTGAAATGAGATGAAAATTTTTTGTTTGTTGCTGTGATTGAAGACAAACAACAAAATTTTGGTGTGGCGTTTTTGAAAAATGCATGGTTTGTCCCGTATGCGGTCAACTTTACCAATTTTTCAAAAAATCAACATTTTAAAAGCATGACTTTTCGGTTATTTGCAGCTCCTGATTTATTTTTTTTTTCAACTTCATCTTATTCACTTTTTATGCATTTTTTATAAAAAACAAATAAATTTTAAAAAAATTTTCAAGAAATTTTGCAAAGGTCAAGGTTATCCCAAAATTTTTTTTTTTTTTGGGAAATATAGTAAAATCTAAAAAATTATTTTTTAGAAGTTTATGAACAAAAGTTTTGTTGTAAAGAGATCTTTCCTTTGTGTTTTTTTTTTGAAGATGGGGATTTCATTTGATCAAATGACCACTTTTCCAAAAATTTTGATCCTTTTTATAAAACAATTGAAAATTCCGTATTTTCTCTTTTTTGCTGCTCTGACTTTATTTTTTGTTAATCTTCATCATTATTTCACTGTTTATGCTTTTTTATAAAACGGTAAAATTTTAAAAACGAAATAAGCATATTTGAAAAGGTCAAGGCAATTATTATTTTTTTTTTTTGGCATAAAATGCCCCCAAAATTCTAAAAATATTTTATAAAAAGTTATGAAAAAAATTTTTTGTTGTGAAGAAAAACTTTCCATTGGTTTTTTTGTTTTTGAAGATCGGTCCAAAGTTTGATTCTTATAAACAATTGTTTTCCCAAAATTTTTCCCTCTTTTTGTGCTCGGTTTTTTTTTTGTTCAATCTTCTTTCATTATTTCCTTTTTATGCATTTTTAAAAAAAATTTTAAAAATTAAGAAAAAAAGCAAGATAAATGTAAAGGGGTCATTTTACCAATTATTGTCTTTTTATTGCACAAAAAAGCCCAAATCAAAACGTTCTAAATGATAGTTTTTTTTCTTTGTTTAAAAAAAGTGATTGAATTGCGAAAACGATGATTTTCGAAATTCTGATTGCGTTTTCTAGTTTTTTTTATTTTTTTTCTAACCTTTTTTTGTGAAGGGCATTCCCGTTGAAAAAAGTCATTTTTCTGTTTTTTTTCCCACTTTTGTTTGACCCAAAATTTGTCCTAACGTTGAGAAAATTTTTTCATTTTTGTTTTAGTTTTGCCGTTTTAGGGGGCGTTTTGTAAAAGTTACTAAGGGTTAACTTGTTTTTGGGTCCTTTTTCAAATGGGTTTTTTTTGTTTGTTTTCCTTGTTAGAAATTTAAATAAATAAGTGTTACAAAAAAAATTGCGATAAAAAACTTTGTGCTACAGGAGGTTAAATTTTGAATCTCAAAAAAAAAAGGGAAAAAGGGGGTTTGGTCACGAAAAAAGCCCCCATTTTATTCGAGATGAGAGAGGGGAATTTTTGTTTTTTGATTGATTTGTAAGACATATACGCCAAAAATTTTGGGTTTTTGGGAAATTTTTGAGAAATGCATGATTTGCCACAGTTCGCGGTCAAAAAAACCAATATTTTCAAAAAATCAACATTTTAAAAGCATGATTTTAAAGGGGTTTTTGCAGCCCCTGATTTTATTTTTTATTCATTTCTCATTTTTTCATGTTATCATTTTTATAAAAAAATAAAAATCTGAAAAAAAATTACCTATAATTGCAAAGGTCAAGGTCATACCCCAATTTTTTTTTTATTTCGTTTTAAAATAGCTCCAAATTAAAAATATTTTATAAAAAAGTTATGAACAAAATTTTAGTCGGTGAGGATTTTTTCCTTAATGTTTATTTTTTTAAAGATGGGACTTCATTTTGATAAATGCCCACGCCAAAGTTTGACCCTCTTATAAAACAGTTGTATTCCTTGTTTCCACTTTTTGTGTTCCTGACTTTTTTTTTGCTAAATCTTCTGTTTTTTTCCCTGTTTAGATTTTTTTAAAACAAAAAAAAATCAAAGAAAAAAAATAAGCATAATATGTAAAGGTCAAGGTCTTTATCCCAAATTTTATTTTATTATCGGCACAAAATAGCCCCAAATTTAAAAAATTATTTTATAAAAAAGTAATGTAAAAAAGTTTTGTTTGTAAAAGGAGTTTTTTTCCATTGGTTTTTTTTTTTGAAGATCGGACTTCTTTGATCAAATTCCCACAGTAAAAAGTTTAAATCCTTTTATCAAACAATTGAAAACCCGAATTTTTCCCTCTTTTTTGCAGGACTGACTTTTATTTTTTCCCTCTTATTTTTTTTCATGTTTATGCATTTAAATAATACAAAAAAAATCATAGTAATAACGATGAAAATATGCAACGGTAAAGGCTAATACGTTATTGTTTTTTTTTCGGCAAAAAATACTTCAAACTAAAAAGTTTTATAAAATATATGAAAAAAGTTTTAGTTTTGAAGGATTTTCCTTTGGTGTTTGTTTTTGAAGTCGGACTTCATTAGTAAAATTAAAACAGTCAAGTTGATCCTTTATAAAAAAAATCTTAAATCGTATGTTACCTCAAAAGTTTATTTCGGTGGCTATTTTTGATTTCGTGTCTTTGTCCAAGCGAAATAACAAAAATAGGGCCCCCGTTTTCTTTCTTTCGTTTTTTTGGCCAAGAATAAAGCAATGATTGCGTTTTTTCCCCTTTCACCTTTAAGGGCTGTAAACGAAAAAAAAAGGGGCAGATATCAGCCATTTTAATTTCGCATTTCTAAGACCTAAATTGCAATAGTAAATAAATTTTGTTTTTATTCCGTGGGGGGCACTTTGCTTGTATCTGGGAAAAAAGTCCGGAGAGTAAGTAAACCCCCCCGGTGTCTTTTTGTCGTTGTGCCCGGAAAAAACCCTTTAAACCGGTTTTATTTTTTTATATTCAAAGAGATAGGCTTAGATTTTTTACATGTGATAGCCCAATTCAAGATTATCATTTGGAAACTTTGACTTTTGGCTTGTGACCTTGCCTTGGGTTTGACCTATTTTTCAAAATTTAAAAAATCTTAGACAAAATTGTTGTTAGGGAAAGCTTTGTTGTCTTCTGCCCCACTCTTGTTGTTTAACTAAGAAAGTTGATTTCTTGAAAAAGCTGAAAAATTTGATAAATCAAAGGACCAAAAACCTGATTTTTTTACTGGCTTAAAAAGGTTAATTTTTCAAACCCTGCATAGATTTGCAGATTGTGTGGGTTTGAAAAACTTTCTTTTGCAATCATCTTCAAATTTTGTAAAAAATTTTTGTACCGAGTCTTAAAGTTTATATCTTTGAAAAAATCACATTTATGCATTTTTACATAAAAGCAGCAATTTTTGATTTTTAAGTATCAACCCCCATGGGAAAATTTATTTGCTTTTAAAATCAATTGTGAATTGCAAGTTTGAAAAAGAATCAGTTTGAATTGCGAAACCGTGATTCGAAATTTTCAAATTGCGATTCTAGTTTTTTTTTTTTCTACCTTTTTTTGTGAACGGCATATCACTGATAGAAAAAAGTCACTTTTCTGTTTTTTTTCCCCCTTTTTGTCCTATGATCTAAATTTTTGACCCTAACGTTGAGAAATTTTCATTTTTGTTTTAGTTTTGCGTGGGGGGGGTTTTTGAAAAAGTTATAAGGGCTTATAACCTATTTTTGAGGCCGTTTCAAATGCGGTTTTTTGTTTTTTTTCCCCTTTTTAAAAATTTAAAAAAAAATATGATATTAAAAAAAAAATTGGGTATTTAAAACTTTCGTGCTAAGGAGGTTGAATGTTCAAATCTCGAAAAAACGGTGAATGAGGGTAGGTTAAAAAAAAAGTCCCCATTTTATTAGAGATGAGAGGGGGGAAATTTTGTTTGTTGCTTGATTTGCAAGCTATAGCAAAAAAATATATGGTGTGGAAATTTTGAGAAAGAAAATGTTTTGTCCACGTTCGCGGTTAAAATAACCAAATTTTTTCGAAAAAAACATTTTAAAGCTGTTTTAAAAGGTTTATTTGCAGCTCTGATTTTTTTTTTTTTTCAATTTATCATTTTTTCATTTTAAAGCTTTTTTTTTAAAACAAAAAATCATAGAAAAAAAATCACCTATAATATGCAAAAGGTAAATTTTTAAATTTATTATTTTTTTTAATCGGCAAAAAAATAGCTCCAATCTAAAAAATTTTATAGAAAGTATAGAAAAAAATTTTTAGTTTGAAGGATCTTCCATTAATGTTTTTTTTTGAAGATGGGATTCATTTATCAAATGCCCCACGTCAAAGTTTGTTTCCCTTTTCAAACAATTGTTATCCATATTTTTCCAACTTTTTTGTTTTCCCTGACTTTATTTTTTGTTAATCTTCATCGTTTTTCCTTTTTAGCATTTTTATAAAAAAAATAAAGTCAAGGAAAAAAAATCAAGAAAATTGAAAAGGGTAAGGTCATATACCAATTATTATTATTTTTTCGGCACAAAAATAGCCAAATTAAAAATTTTTTATAGAAAGTATTGAAAAAAAAGTTTTAGTCTTAAAGAGATTTTTTCCCATTGGTGTTTAGTTTTTGAGAGGACTTCATTGTCAAATGACCCGTAAAAAGTTTGTTTCCTTATCAAAATTTATATTTTTTTCCCTTCTTTTTTGTGCTCTGACTTTATTTTTTGTTCAATTTCATATTTTTTCATGTTTATGCATTTTTTAAAACCAAATAAATATAGAAAAAAATAAAGCATAATTGAAAAGGGTAGGGTCAAAAACCCAAATTTTTTGTTTTTTTTTTGGCACAAATAGCTCAAAATCTAAAAAATATTTTAAAAAAAAAGTATTAAACAAAAGTTTTAGTTTGTGAAGAGTTTTTCCCATTGGTATTTAGTCTTTGAAGATCGGACTTCATTTGATCAAATTCCCACGTAAAAAGTTTTTTTCCTTTTTATCAAAAATTGTAAAGCCGAATTTTTCCTTTTTTTGCAGGATTTTTTTTTTGTTCACTCTTATTTTTTTTTCATGTTTATGCATTTAAATAATCAAAAAAAATCAATAAATAACGATAAAAATATGAAAAGGTAAAGGCAAAATCCCGATTTGTTATTTTTATCGACAAAATAGCTTCCCAAACAAAAAATGTTTTATAAAAAATATGAAAAAAGTTTTATTTTGTGAAGAGATCTTTCCATTGGTTTGTTTTTTTTTTTGAAGTCGGACTTAATTTAGACAAATTACACAGTCCAAAGCTGATCCTTTTTCAAAAAATTTCTTAAATTGTATGTTACCTAAAAAGTTTTTTCGGTGGTTTTTTTGTGTTTTCGGTTTTTGCCCCCAAAAAGTCGGAAAAAAACAAAAATTTGGCACGTTTTTTTCTTTCCCCTTTTTTGGCAAGACTAAGCACTGATTGCGTTTTTTCCCTTTCCCCTTTTTTGGGCTAGTCACGAAAAAAAGAAATGGCAGATATCAGCCACTTAATTTATCATTTCTAAGCCCTAAATTGGAATTGTAATAAATTTGTTTTTTATTCCGTTTAAGGGGAATTTTGTTTGATATCGGGAAAAGAAAGCCCCGGGAGCAAAATGTCAAACCCCCGGCTCTTTTCTCGTTGTGTCCGTGAAAAAACCCTTTAAACCGGGTTATCTTTTATTCTGAGATGGCTTAGATATTTTTATGTACTCTCAATTAAAAGATCTACATTGGAATATGACTTTTGGTTGGCCGACCTTAAAGTTTGACTCTTTTCAAAAATTTAAAAATCTTTGACAAAAGTGCTGTTACGTCAAGCTATGTTGTCTTTGCCATTTGTTGTTATAACTAAAAAATTTGATATTTTTGTTGAAGTGAAAAATTTTTTTTTAATCTAAGGCCCAAAAACCTGATTTTTTTCTACGGCTACAGACGGTTGAATTTTCAAACCTTGCATAGATTTTGCAGACTAGGTGGGTATTGAAAAAAACTTTTTTGAAATCATCTTAAAAAATTTGTAAAAAATTTGTACCGAAGCCCGTTTTAAGCTTATATCTTTGAATAAATCACTTATTAGCACCTTTTTACAAAAAAGCGCAATTTTGTCTCTTAAGTATCAACCCCGCATAGAAATTAATTTGCTTTTTAAAAACAATTCGTGATTGAAATGTTTGAAAAGAATGAGATTGAATTGGAAAACCGATGATATCGAAATTCTATTGGATTCTTTTTTTTATTTTTTTTATTATTTTTCCGCCTTTTTTTGTGAACGGCATATCCCTGTAGAAAAAAGGCAAAATTTAAAATTTCTCCCGTTTTTTTACTTATATAACTTAATCCTTCGTTGAAAAAAATTTTCTTTTTGTCTTTTTTTTTCCGCTAGGGGGGTTTGTATAAAATCATAAAAAGGGGGAAAAAATCTGTTATTTGGGGCCCCGATTCAAATGGGGGTTTTTTTGCTTAGTTCATATGAAGCCTAATAAATATGATATTTTTCAATGATTGGCGTACAAAAATTTTTTGGCTAGGGAAGGTTGAATTTCAAACCTTACAAAAAATGGTAAAAAATGAGGGTAGGTCTAAAAAAACCTACCTTTTTTTCAGAGTGGATGAAGGTTTTTTTTGTTGCATAGATTTGCAAGACAATACGCACAAAATTTTGGGGTTGGCGTTTTTGAAAAATGCATTTTTGTCTTCTAGAACGGTCAAAATTTTACTAAATTTTGGGCAAATTAACTTTCTTGAACAAAATTTGTGTTGCCGATTTTTTTTTTTTTTCCTTTTCCCAGAAATTTTCACACTTTATGTAGTTTAAGTTCTAAATGTTCCAGAGAATTTTTTTTTAAAAAAAAATTTTGAAAAGGTAAAGGTCTTTATGTTATGGTTTTTTAAAACGGCTCAAATGCTCAAAAACTAAAAATTTTTCTTGTATCATGTGGGAAAGTTTTAGGTTTTGAAGAGCCTTTAAATGTGTTTTTTTTTTAAAGTGGGTTTGATTTGGTCTTTTTATGGCAGTTAAAATTTTATCCTTTTTAAAAAAATTGAAATTTGTTTTAAAAAGTTTGAATTTAGTTTTTTTTTTTGTGTGTTTATCCTAAAGTTTAAAATCTTATAATTCAAGTAAAATTTTGATCAAATGGGTTGTGAAATGTAGTATCTATGAATGACAAAGTTAATGGTTTTGGAAAAAAAAAAAGTTTCTTATCCGACGGGATTAATGTATAGCAAGCTAAAGGGGCAGATGTCTTATCTCAAGTAGAATAATACCGTGATCAATTATGTAGGTCCCCTTTTGGAGATTGGTAGTAGGTTAAAGCGACTGATTATCTTAGCCACAATGCAGTACACTGTTTTGAAGCAAAATAAATCACTATAGTTTTGTTTCATCCTACCTCTCTATCTGTCTGTCGGGGCCTCTCCCCCACTAGTTTTAAAATTGGGCAAAATGAAAAATATAGTTTTAAAAAAACTCAACTTAATGTTTTTTTGCTAGAGTCATTTTTTGCAAACAATAAGAAATGTGTCCCTTTGCATATCCCTTTTTTAACGGTTTTTTAAAAGTGTTATAGTTTGAAAGGGTTTCTTGTTTTGAATACATCTCAGCTTAGAAAAAATCTGCATAAAAAAATCTTTACGAATTTTATGAATTTTTTTTTTAAAAAATTTTTATGGGTATATAAGTCGGTTGTGTGAAGGGCGGCACCGGGAAAACGACTTTTCACGGACACGGAACGAGTTGCAGGCAGGGAAGCACGGTACACGGTGCGCGCACGTTACACGTTTTTTTTTTAATATACATGTTCGACCTGCCGATACTAACCTGCGTTTTTTGGGTTTTGATTGACTTCTTTACGCGTCATTTAAAGGAGAAAGCTAAATGATACTCATTTTTGGGAGCGCAAAAACAAACCCAATGTGATTTTACAAGCGTATAAAAAATCAATGAGTGTGGTTAGGCTTTCATTTTCTTTCCCTCTTCTCTCTCCCCCCCCCCCCCCCCCCCTCCCTTCTCTGTCTAGAGTAACAATAAATCAAAATCACCACTCAGATAGTTATAATATCAAAAAAAAAATTTTTGATTAGGTAAAAAAATTTTAAAAAAAAAAGGTTTTAAAATTTTTAAAAGTCAGTTGTTTGAAATTTTCGTTTTGTTTTAAAAAACGGGACATTTACAAACAAAACAAAAAAGTTGATAAACAAAGGCTGTTTCACGCGTTATCCCCCTTTTGGGAAGAAAAAAATTTTAATTTAAAAGGGGTTTTTAAAAATTATAAACATTGCAAAATTTCTTACGGGTTTGGGAAAAACATTAGTTAAAAGGGGCAAAAAAAATCATCATGTGAGTACAGGTAATCGCTAAGAAATTTTTTTAAAAATTAAACCCAAAATTTAAGTGTGGTTAAAAAAAAAGAAAAAAAACGGGAAGGGGGGAGGAGACAGTAAGTCCATGGAATTTATCAAACCCCCGCATGATCATAGTTTGATGTGTAATAAAAAAATAATGTGCTAGTTTTAAAAAGGTATCTGTTCTTTTTGGGAAAAAAATTTGGGGGGCCCCCGGGTAAACTCAAAAAGAAAATCAAAAAACTGTGTTAGGATTTTTACAAAGTTTTAAAAATTTTAAAGGGAAAAAAAGATTTTTTGGGTTTTGGGCCCGGGGTTTCTTTCTAAAAAAGGGATTTTTTCATTTTTATATAATGAAAACAGCTTATGGTGATTTGACCAACCGTAAAACCCCCCCTTTAAAATTACATTTGATTAGGTAGGTACGGATTGAAGAAAGGGTTTATAATTTTGTATTTTTTTTGGGGCCCCAAAAAAATTTTGCCCCAAAAAAAAAAAAAACTTTTTTTTTGGTGATGTAATTTGGGTTTAAAAATTTGATTTTTTTTTGGTTTACATTTTTTTGTTAAAATTTTTGAGGGAAAAAAGAAAAGTTTTCGTTGTGTTCTTTAACTTGACTGAACTTTTTCGTGGTGGATTTTTTTAGAAAATTTTGTTTTTTTTGTGTTTTTTTTCCCCAAAGGAAAAAAGGGGAAAAAACAAAAACATGCCAAAATGTTTTTTTTTCCTTTTTTTCCCTTTTGGTTTTCAAAAAAAAAAAAACAAAAAATTCCATGCGAAAAATAAAATTTTTAAAAGGGCCCAAAAGAAAAAAAAAGTCCCCCAATTAAAAAAAAATTTCCTTTTTGGTTTTTAGTTTGCAGGTGGGAAACCCTTTTCTTTTTGGGGCCCCCTTTTGTTTTGTGTTTTTTGTGTTCGCCCCCAAAAAATAAAAGGGCCCCAAGCCCGGGAATGTAGGGGTTTGTTTTGTCGTTTTTTTGGGCCCTAAAAAGGGGAAAAGTCAAAAAAGGTTTGCCCCCCGGTTTTTTTTATATTGTTCGGGGCTGTGGTGGCGGGATTTTGCCTTTTTGCCCGAAAGGCGAAATAACAAAAAAACCCCAAAAAGTCTTTATTTTGCCTTTCGGGGGACACGACAACACGAAATTTTAAAATGAAAAAAAACTTTTTTTTTTAAAAGGGGAAAGGAAAAAAAGTTTCGTTTTTTAATGTTTTTGGTTTCTCCTCCAGATTCTTCCTATTTGGGGGGCCCCCTTTTCCCCGTTTTGGTTTTATAGTCAGCATTTTCCCCGCAGGGTTTAATAAGAACTTGTTTTTATAATTTTAAAAATTTTAAATTTTCCATAAAAAATTTTTTCAGTATTACTTTTTAAATTAATTATTTATTATTTTTCTTAATGTCAGCGGGATTTTCGTGTTTTAAGAAAAACCCCCCGGAGGGAAAAAACCGAAGTGTTGTCTTTTTTTTCCCCTTTAATTTTTTTTTTTAGTCGAAAACCTAAACGGGAAAATTGCTATTCGTGGTGTTTTTGTTTTTAACCCCGGGAAAAAAAAAATTTAAAGATAAAAAATTTTCTTTCCTTCCCCTATTAAAATTTTTTTTTTTTCCCGGGATTTTTTGGTCTTTTGCCCCAAAATGAAAAGGCGAAATAATGAAAATAGGGCATCTTTTCATTTTTTCCCCTTTTTGGGTAATTTACAAAAAAAGAAAATGGTTTGACATAAAAGGGGGTTTTGTAGTAAAAAAAAAAAATTAAAAACGTTATTTTTTTTCATTCGCCTTTTAAAAAATTTTTTTTTTTTGCCGGATATTTTTTCTTCAAACGAAAAATAGGGCATGTTTTGTAATTTCAACCTTTGCCTTTCAGGGTGAAGACAAAAAAACCCCTTAACTGCAGAAATCCTTTTACTGCTTTTCAAAAAAACAAAAAAGGAAAAATTAAATAAATTTTTTTTTCTTTTTGGTTGCTTTTTGGGATTTTGTTTAAAAATTTATTTTTGAGTACCCCGCTATAGTATGGGGGTTATTTGGGTATGTTCCTTTCGGGGGAAAGGGTTGCAGTGCGCAAGAAAAAAAATTTTCCTTTTTTGACTTTTTGAGTTTTTCCCCTTTGATAGAATTTTTTGCCCCGAGAAAACTTTTCACAAAAGTTTGAAGATTTGGGAAATTCATAGTATTTTTTTTTAAAAGACGAAAAGGGGTGACAAGAACCTAATTTCCTTGTGCTTTTTTTTTTTTTTCCCCCCTTTTAAGAATTTTTGCCCGGGGGGTAACTTTGTCACCAAAAATTTGAAGGGCTTGAAACTTCATATGTTTTTCCTTGAAATGAGCCAAGTGCAGTGCAAAAAACCTAACTTACCTTGTGATTTTTTGTTTTTTTCCCCCCTTTATGGGTTTCTTGTCCGGAGCATAACTTTGTCACCATAAGTTTGAATGACTTGAAACTTCATATGTATGTTCCTTGCAATGATACGGAGTGCAGTGCGCAAGAACCATAACTCTACCATTTGCACTTTTTGAGTTATTCCCCTTTGATACAATTTCTTGTCCGGAGCATAACTTTGTCACAATAAATTTGAATGACTTGAAACTTCATATGTATGTTCCTTTAATTGACGCAATGTGCAGTGCGCAAGGACCATATGTCTACCTTGTGCACTTTTTGTGTTATTCCCCTTTGATATAATTATCCCTAGGGGGCGTTTTGTAAAAGTCACTAGAGGCTAATAACTCTGTTATTTGAGGTCTGATTCAATTACGTTTTTTTGCGTTGTGTTGCTTGTCATAAGCCTAATCAAATATGATACATTTCAATTTCTATTGTTTAAAAATGTGATTGAATTGCGAAAACCGATGATATCGCAATTCTGATTGCGATTCTAGTTTTTATTATTTTTCCAATTCCACCCATTTTTGTGTCCAGCCTAGCGGCCAGATGAGAAAAGCTACAGCTATGAAATTTTGGGCATGGAGTCATCTTTATCTGAACATGTGCCTAATTGGTCAAACTTTTCACATTTATTTCTGATTTAGCCACTAGGGGGCGCAATGCATGTAATCACTGTTTTGCTAATAACTCAAAAATTTGAAAACCTGATTTAGATGCGGTTTTTTACATAATGTTCCTTGTTGACAGCCCAATCAAATATGATGGATATCTTATCATCGAGTACGGAAAAAAATTGTTCTAGGAGAGGTTGAATGTTCGAACCTTGGAAAAAAGTGGAAAAATGAGGGTAGGTCTACGAAAAACCTACCCACTTTTGTTAGAGATCAGATAGAATAATTTTGTTTGCTGCATACGATTTGCAAGACATATACGCACAAAATATATGGGGTGGCGAATTAAGGAAATGCGTGGTTTGTCCTCTAGAAACGGTTCAAACTTCACTAAATTTTAGGAAAAATTAAAATTTCAAAAAACATGTTTTTGTCGCTCCTGACTTTATTTTCTGTTCATTCTTCATGATATTTCACACAATATGTATTGTTATATTTGAAAGGGCCTCACAATTAAAAAATTAAAGAAAATTTGAAAAGGTCAAGGTCATATTACGATTATTGTGTTTTTATTCGGCCACAAATAGCTCCAAAACTAAAAATATTTAATTGAGAGTATATGAACAAAAGTTTTAGCTCTTAAAGAGCTCTTTCCAGTGATGTTTAGTTTTTGAAGATCAGACTTGATTTGGTCATTATACGGCAGTCCAAAATTTGATCCTTTTTTGGAATAATTGTAAGTCAGGTTTTATGCTTCAAATTCTGATACACAAGAATAAAAAGTTTGACTTGTGCGACTAGTATACTTGATTGAACTATTTGCTGCTTTGCTAGGTACCAAACAGTAAAATTTTAATCAATTTTCTTTCTCATTTTGCCGCTAGGGGGCGCTTTTCTTGAAATCATTCTTTTGCTTATAACTCAAAAAGTTGAAGCCTGATCCAAATGCGGTGAATTGAATTATGTTCCTTGTTGATAGCCTAATAAAATATGATAGTTTCTAGGTATGAGTGGCTGAATACTTTTTTGAGCTAGTAACGGAAGGTTGAAAGTTCAAATCTCGTAAAAAAAACTGTGCAAATGAGGGTAGGTCTACGAAAAACCTATCCATTTTTGTTAGAAATCAGATAGAAGAATTCTGTTTGCTGCAAATGATTTGCAAGACATATACGCACAAAATATATGGGGTGGCGAATTTAAGAAATGCATGGTTTGTCCTCTAGAAAAAAGGTCAAACTTCACTAAATTTAAGGAAAAATTAAATTTCAAAAACATGTTTTTTGTCGCTCCTGACTTTATTTTGAGTTCATTCTTCATGATATTTTCACAAGTTATGTATTGTTATGTTTGAAAGGACCTCACAATTAAAAAGTTAAAAAACATTGAAAATGTCAAGGTCATATTACGATAAATTGTGTTTTTTTTCGGGCGCAAAGTGCTCCAAATCTAAAAATATTTCATTGAGAGTATATGACCAAAAGTTTTAGTTCTAAATAGTTCTTTCGTATAATGTTTAGTTTTTGAAGATCGGACTTGATCTTTTCATTTTACGGCAATCCAAAGTTTGATCCGTTTTTGGAATAATTGTTATTCAGTTTTTATACTTAAAATTGTGATATATAAGAAAAAG
The DNA here is from genome assembly GCA_021229015.1 of Solen grandis. Taxonomy (NCBI): domain Eukaryota; kingdom Metazoa; phylum Mollusca; class Bivalvia; order Adapedonta; family Solenidae; genus Solen; species Solen grandis. The sequence continues at coordinate 69,252,325 of CM037781.1, read as the reverse complement.
AATGTTCGATTAGTGCGACTTATATACTTGTTTGAACTATTTGCTGCATTTCTAGGTACCTAATTGTAAAACTTTTATCATTTTTTTTTTCTCATTTTGCCGCTAGAGGGCGCTTTGCTTAAAATCACTCTTTTGTCTATAACTCAAAACGTTAAAGTCTAATTGAAATGCGGTTTTCAGCATTTTGTTCCTTGTTGACAGCACCACAGAATGTGATGTGATGTGATGATAGGGTATGGGGAAATATTTGCGCTAGAGGAGTTTGAATGTTCTAATATTCCCCCCAAAAAACCAACAAAAAACAAAAAACTGTGCAAATGAGAGTAGGTCTTCAAAAAACCTATGCGTTCTGTTTCATATTAAAAATTATGGCTGAGTTGAAATAAAGTGTTCAAGTTGATTAGGTTAAAAGCGAAAACCAAGATACCGCTTGCGGTTCTAGTTTTTATTATTTTTCCAATTCCACCCATTTTTGTGTCCAGCCTAGCGGCCAGATGAGAAAAGCTACAGCTATGAAATTTTGGGCATGGAGTCATCTTTATCTGAACATGTGCCTAATTGGTCAAACTTTTCACATTTATTTCTGATTTAGCCACTAGGGGGCGCAATGCATGTAATCACTGTTTTGCTAATAACTCAAAAATTTGAAACCTGATTTAGATGCGGTTTTTTACATAATGTTCCTTGTTGACAGCCCAATCAAATATGATGGATATCTTAGCATCGAGTACGGAAAAAAATTGTTCTAGGAGAGGTTGAATGTTCGAACCTTGGAAAAAAGTGGAAAAATGAGGGTAGGTCTACGAAAAACCTACCCACTTTTGTTAGAGATCAGATAGAATAATTTTGTTTGCTGCATACGATTTGCAAGACATATACGCACAAAATATATGGGGTGGCGAATTAAGGAAATGCGTGGTTTGTCCTCTAGAAACGGTCAAACTTCACTAAATTTTAGGAAAAATTAAAATTTCAAAAACATGTTTTTGTCGCTCCTGACTTTATTTTCTGTTCATTCTTCATGAAATTTTCACTTGATATGTATTGTTATATTTGAAAGTGCCTCACAATTCAAAAAATAAAAAAGAATTGAAAAGGTCAAGGTCATATTACGATTATTGTGTTTTTATTCGGCCACAAATAGCTCCAAAACTAAAAATATTTAATTGAGAGTATATGAACAAAAGTTTTAGTTCTTAAAGAGCTCTTTCCAGTGATGTTTAGTTTTTGAAGATCAGACTTGATTTGGTCATTATACGGCAGTCCAAAGTTTGATCCTTTTTTGGAATAATTGTAAATCAGGTTTTATGCTTCAAATTCTGATACATAAGAATAAAAAGTTTGACTTGTGCGACTAGTATACTTGATTGAACTATTTGCTGCTTTGCTAGGTACCAAACAGTAAAATTTTAAATCAATTTTCTTTCTCATTTTGCCGCTAGGGGGCGCTTTTCTTGAAATCATTCTTTTGCTTATAACTCAAAAAGTTGAAGTCCGATTCGAATGCGGTTTTTTTGCATTCTGTTCCCTGTTGATAGCCTCATAACATATGATAGGATTCGAGGGTCCGTGTGGCTGAAAGCTTTTGAGCTACGGAAGGTTGAATGTTCGAATCTCGCAAAAAAAGAAAAAAAATGTGCAAATGAGGGTAGGTCTACGAAAAACCTATCCGTTTTTGTTAGAGATCAGATAGAAGAATTCCGTCTCTGGCATACCATTTGAAAGACGTATACACACAAAAAATATGGGGTGGCGATTTTAAGAAATGCGTGGTTTGTCCACTAGAAATGATCAAACTTCACTTAAATTTAGGAAAAATTAAAATTCCAAAAACATGTTTTTTGTCGCTCCTGACTTTATTTTTTGTTTATTCGTCATGAAATTTTCACACATTATGTTTTGATAAGTTTGAAAGGGCCTCACAATTAAAAAGTTTAAAAAACATTGAAAAGGTCAATGTCATATTACGATAATTGTGTTTTTATTCGGCCACAAAGTGCTCCAAATCTAAAAATATTTCATTGAGAGTGTATAAACAAAGGTTTTAGTTCTTGAGGAGCTCTTTCAAGTGATGTTTAGTTTTTGGAGATCGGACTTGATTTGTTCATTTTACGGCAGTCCAAAGTTTGATCCTTTTTTGGAATAATTGTTAATCAGTTTTTATGCTTCAAGTTGTGATATATAAGAAAAAGAATGTTCAGCTAGTGCGACTTATATACTTGTTTGAACTATTTGCTGTTTTTACAATTTTATTTCTAATTTTGCCGCTAGAGGGCGTTTTGCTTAAAATCACTCTTTTGCTTATAACTCAAATTGTTAAAGTCTGATTGAAATGCAGTTTTCAGCATTTTGTTCCTTGTTGACAGCACCACAGAATGTGATGGATTTCAAGGGACGGGGTATGGGAAAATATTTGCGCTAGAAGAGTTTGAATGTTCTAACATTGCAAAAAAAAAAAAAAACTGCAAATGAGAGTAGGTCTTCAAAAACCTTTTCGTTCTGTTTCATATTGAAAATTGTGGCTGAGTTGAAATAAAGTGTTCAAGTTGATTAGGCTAAAAGCGAAAACCGAGATACCGCTTGCGGTTCTAGTTTTTATTTTTTCACTTCCTAGTATATAAAATCTCATAAATTTAGCGACAAATACGTTTTATAGCATTGTTTTAAAACCACAGACCGTTTAAAACTTGCCAGCATTATTATATTAAATATGTTATATTGCATCACTTTTACTTTCTTTATTTGCTTTTTTTTCTTATGCCGAATATTTTTTAAAAAGATATTTCTTTTTTCTCATTTATTTAATTACATAAACGTTTCATTTTATTTTGTAAGATGTTACAATACAATATATACAAAGGTTCAGTATAATGCAATTTCATGGGAAAAACAGTTTCAGAGAACATCACAGTATAATTTTTATTAAAATTAGATTTAACTTCGCTGCAGTTAATGCCAGTTATTATTTTATTTTGAATAAAAACACTGGGCATTTAGCATTACAAACTTACCCTGCTCCCGCAACATGAGTGTGTATTTGGCTGGCTCGACTGATTGCCGGTTTCCATAGTATGTCGTTTGCTACCGACCGGATCGCTTTTACGCGCTAGGCATATTACCGCAAGAAAACGGCACGTTATCACGCGTATATCTCTCCGCTGAAATGTGACGATAAACATTCTGTATTCCGGAATTCAAATGCCCGTAAGTTGGAGCGGTCACTTGAATAAAATGAATAAAAAAACAACAAAAAAACAAAAAAACGTGATTATCCATGAAAGTTGAAGTTGATTGTGTTTTGCGGCCCACGCTTAGGTCATCAGCGACTCATAATTCTTCCTCAAGCACGATAAAATCGATCGAACTATATTGACTTAAAACAGAGTGCCAGTAAGGGAACTCATCCTTGATTGTGCGATTACCAAACAGCTTGGTCTGGTACACAATACGGATATTTGCATCAGGGTTTTTGACCACATATGCCTCCTTGTGTCTGCTATGTCCTTGGGGACGTTACGGTCGATGGAGTATGCCGTGGCATTCTTAAGCATTTTTTGCGTTCGACATGATATGCTCAACGTCATTATATTTAAGAAGATATGCAGAGAAAGACCTTGTACAATTTTAAAAACGGGATTCCTTAACACTCCTGCCCGGAATATTATTTCTTCTTCCCAGTGCTTAAGCGTCTACGAATTACGGATTATTCATTTGTCATTTGTGAGATGCGGCTAATGTTGCTACAGGTCTCTTTCATATTGATGTGTAATGACTCATAAGTTCCCATGCTCTGGCCTGGTCTGTCTTAAGATTCAAGATTTCACCAAAAATCATAGTCCGTTTTGTGTCTGTACTAGCACTATCAAAATCATTTAGTGCAGCGTCAGAACTTCTAATACTGGTAGCCGGGTCTAATTGGTGCGAAATAAAGCTTGTAAACTAGATAATTCTTTAATCTTGAAACTAACATCATACTCAAATCAGCATTTTCAAATTTTCAGAATAAAAAGCAGATCAGTAGATCAAATCATCCACACGTGTCATCTTGCTACGTCATTACTTCAATATGATAAGTGTTACATGTTGTTGACGTACAACTAACATGACTAAGTATCATTATTTAATATGATACGATACTACTATGGTGGTGGATATACTGTCATCATTATTGAATATAAGTAACTGCTAAACTGGTTGATATACTTTTATCATTACTTAATATGATACGATACTACTTAATATGATACGATACTGCTTAAGTTGTTGATATAATATTATTATTACTTAATATGATACGATACTGCTAAACTGGTTGATATACTATTATCATTACTTAATATGATACGATACTGCTAAAGTGGTTGATATACTTTTATCATTAAACATCACTTAATATCATACGATACTGCTTACGTGGTTGAGATACTATTATCATTACTAAATATGATACTATACTGATAAAGTGGTTGATATTCTATTATCATTACTTAATATGATACTATACAACTTAATATGATACGATACTGCTAAATTGGTTAATATATTACTACGTAATTTCATACGTTACTGCTAAAATGGTTGATTTACTATTATCATTACTTAATATGATACGATACTGCTAAAGTGGTTGATAAACTATTATTATTACTTAATATGATAAGATACTACTAATGTGGTTGATATACTATTATCATTACTTAATATGATACGATACTGCTAAAGTGGTTGATAAACTATTATTATAACTTAAGATGATACGGTGCTGCTTAATATCATACGATACTGCTTAAGCGGTTGAGATACTTTTATCATTACTTAATATGATACGATACTGCTAAATTGGTTGATATACTATTATCATTACTTAATATGATACGATACTGCTAAATTGGTTGATATACTCTTACGTTTACTGTATATAAAATTTATTCATTTAAAGATATCTGGCAGATATTGAGAAACGCGATCGACAGATCAGTATGGTCAAGCAAAGGGAAAAAATGTAAGTATGCATCGTGATTATGTTTATTGCTTTGAATATGTGTCTTGAGAACGGCAAACGTATCATATTTTCAGTCAAAAAAGAACGATGCAGGAGCTTGGCAGCACAAATGAAAGGCTTACTATGTATTTATGTATGGATTTTAAACGATATTTACCGTATATGACAAATATAACGCTTCACGACATGTTTTATAAATATTAAATATGTAGGCTAAATAAGAACAATCGTTAATGATACATGTTTTAAACACGGAATCAAAGCCGTCAGAAAATACGTGTATATTGATATATTTCCAATTGGATTTTTTTAGCTCACGTGAGAACAGGAATAATCCTTGGGTGAACCTGAACAAAAGTTGCTAAAATATGATGATCCATGTAGAACTCTGAATGCCATGGCAACGGGAAATACAAAATTATGAAAACTTTAAAAATCATCTCCTCCAAAACTACTGGCAAAATTAGTAGAGATGTTCCTTGGGTAACCATCTACCAAGATTTCTAAAATTATTCCGATCCGTAAAAAAAACTATGGCCGCCAGGGGCGGGGCTAATTTGCCTTATACGTATATAGCAAAAAACTTTAAACGACATCTCCTCTGAGACCGCTGGATAGAATTTAATTAAAATTGACAGGGATGATCCTTGGGTGAACTTTTACAAAAGTTGTTAAAATAAACTTGATCCATGTAAAACTCTGGTTACCATGGCAACGGAAAGAACAAAATTATGAAAACTTAAAAAATCATCTCCTTCAAAACTACTGGCAAGATTAGAAGAGATGTTCCTTTGGTAACCTCTACCAAGATTTCTAAAATTATTCCGATCCGTAAAAAAAAACATGGCCGCCAGGGGCGGGGCTAATTTGCCTTATACGTATATAGCAAAAAACTTTAAACGACATCTCCTCTGAGACCGCTGGATAGAATTTAATTAAAATTGACAGGGATGATCCTTGGGTGAACTTTTACAAAAGTTGGTAAAATAAACTTGATCCATGTAAAACTCTGGTTACCATGGCAACGGAAAGAACAAAATTATGAAAACTTAAAAAATCATCTCCTTCAAAACTACTGGCAAGATTAGTAGAGATGTTCCTTTGGTAACCCTCTACCAAGATTTCTTATACGTATATAGCAAAAAACTTTAAACGACATCTCCTCTGAGATCGCTGGACAGAATTTAATTAAAATTGACAGGGATGATCCTTGGGTGAACCTTTACCAAGTTGTTAAAATAAACTTGATCCATGTAAAACTCTGGTTACCATGGCAACGGAAAGAACAAAATTATGAAAACTTAAAAAATCATCTCCTTCAAAACTACTGGCAAGATTAGTAGAGATGTTCCTTTGGTAACCCTCTACCAAGATTTCTTATACGTATATAGCAAAAAACTTTAAACGACATCTCCTCTGAGATCGCTGGACAGAATTTAATTAAAATTGACAGGGATGATCCTTTGGTGAACCTTTACAAAAGTTGTTAAAATAAACTTGATCCATGTAAAACTCTGGTTACCATGGCAACGGAAAGAGCAAAATTATTAAAACTTTAAAAATCATCTGTTTCAAAACTACTGGACAGATTTCAAAATGTTAAAGTACAGATGTTCCTTTGGTAACCCTCTATCAAGATGGCTAAAATTATTTCATTCTGTAAAAAATGGCCAACAGGGGCGGAGCTAATTAGCTTTAAATGTATATAGTGAAAACTTTAAATGACATCTCCTCTGAAACTGCTGGACAGAATTTATTTAAACTTGCCAGGAATGATCCTTAGGTGAACTTCAACAAAAGTTTTTCAAAAATATAATGATCCATGTAGAACTCTGTTTGCCATGGCAACGGAAAGAAAAAAAAAAGAAACTTTGAAAATCATCTCCTTCAAAACCACTTGAAGATTTTTTTAGTTATTTCTTTTAATTGAAAGTCTTCGTAAAATAATAATGTTACGTGTATATGCTCAAAAAATAATGTAAAGTTCCGCTCGGCTATCTTGCTGAGCTTGTATATGATGATTAGATAAAGATCAACCTATTCTTAATATACATATATAATTTTCATTTTATGAAATGATTAGATGAACGATAAATAAATAGAAATAAAGCCGATATAGGTTTATAAATTATCCTTGGGGACGAACCTGTCCTTCTGTTATAAGACAAAATATATATTTACATTAAAATACTATGGTATATGTTAAACGTTATATTGACAAATGACGTTGCCGAACCCTATAGTGATGTCCGACCTTATATAGCTACTTATGTAACTAGATCTGCTTCCTATCTGTACCGTTCACCTTGCTTAAAATACCAGCAAAAATATAGTTGAGCGAGGGTTGCTCAGCTATATATGATTATGTCTCGCACTCATCACCGTGCTACTACCGGGCAGATAATCACCAGCTTAATGGCTATAACGTTCAGCCACGGGGTTACGCATATAGTATATTACTTTTCAAGCTCAGCAACAAAGACTACTAGGATGGAACAAGTCCACTGTTCACTCTCTGTGCTCACTCTACTCAGATAATATATTAAACGTTTTACCGTACATCCAAAGGCTTAGTTTCTTCACTGGAGATGTTCTCTCTTCGACGACCAAGAACAAAAGGAAACCGCGATATTTATATGCTTTTTGGAAATGTCTATAACTTTCTATGATTTGATATCGTTGTCGTCACGACACGGCATTGACGAACAGAAAGCCAAGTGTATATGTTATTCCCGTAATAATTCTAATATGTTAAATCTGAGCATCATTAAAACAATAACAAAGCAAATTTACTAAAATAATCTAACTGATATTAATTCAAAAGTTACCTGTTCATGGTATTTATTCTTAAGTTTTCGTAGATTCGTTTAGACTCTCCGAAATACGAAAGTATAATCGTCACAATAACTAATTTTACGTGAAACAGTATATTAAAAATAAAACAATAATCACAGAGTGAGTCAAGTATCCATCGGATATCTTATTCAAAAGCCAAACTGACGTTTCCATGATAGGTTGGAAATGGAGATCAATTATTTGCGACATGAGATTCAAAAGCTGAAATCTAACCTGGAGAAATCTGAGGAGCAAAAGGAAGGCGCATTTAGAAGGTGAGTAGTACTAACCTAAGGAATATCAGCGTCGTATACAAGTAAGACACCACAACAATATATTGAATAACTTTTAAGTGTTGAGGCATACATATATGGATTAATAAACTCATTTATGATAACGTTGTCTAAAGTTTCATTTAAAGATATATTTTTCTGTATAGACAAGGAAGGAAAATCGAAAATAGCTAATTGAATTTTTTCAGACTTTGCATGATTATAGAAAATCAATTCTACCTTATTGAGTCACCTGCCCCTGAAAGTGATATTTTTCTCTTAGGGCAGATAACTCAGTATTATGGACTAGCAACACCTCTTTTAATTTCAACTTGATATTACTACATGTATATTCCCTGTTACTGTGTTAAGTTGTAAAAATTGTATGGAACAGGTTTTATGCACTGTCATTAAATACTCCTATTTTTTTTTTTAAATTTAAATTAAAATTTTAATTGGAAATTAAAAAAACAAAGAAACAAACAAAACATTAATATGAAATAAAATAAGGTATCGCTTGGCTTGAGGTAGGCTTGATTTTGAGTTATCTGCTCTTGAAAATGAAAGAAAAGAGCAAAAATATAACTATTAGGGGCTGATGATTCAAACAGTTTAATGGAGACCCCGATTTATTATCCCACAAATTTGTTTCTAGCGTGATTCTCTATAATCGGGCAAAGTTTAGGAAAATTCTATTTTCTAGTTTTAATTTTTCCTCTTTGTCTATATACATGTAATTAAAAAAACATGTAGTAAAAACAAAACTGTTATTGTGAAATACACCCATAAAACCCCCTGTGTGTATTTGTGTATTCATTATACCGAGCCAACAGATGTTTCGGTGTCACATAAGGCTACACATAAAACTGTTGGTAAAAAATTCGTTTACCACATACTGTTAATCAGTAATTAATTAAAATTTTGTTGATTGTATAGGGAATTTCGTGGGTACATTTATTTGTTGATCTATATCCTAGGAAGCGAGGTCTTTATAAGAGACAAGTTTTCGTAGGGATAAAAATTCGTCGATAAAACACTCAACAAAATCGACGAAAATAAGTGTCCCACGAAAATGAGTGATTTTACAGTAATTAGACCATTACTAACTAATTTTAGAGAGCTAACTTTCCTTTGATATTTCCCCCATAAGACTGAGCGGCAACAACCCGAACATTGCCGACCTGAACGAGCCTTATCGTCCAACCAAACTGGCAGAGATCAGCAGCGAGCTTTATGACAACGAGTGGGCTGATGCGTTTGACATTCTGGAGAAAAGTTATTCCGAAGAAGAAAGTGTCGCAATCTTACTGAACATTGTGATGGTATGGAAGACTTGTTGAATCTGTAATAGTGGCAGCATTGGGAGCTCAGAGCTAAGAGCTCCAACCACCAAGATTATATAAACGTGTTAAATCTTTACTCTGTACAAATTTACACCGTAAATCTTTTTAATTCTACGAGCAGCTAGAAAATTTTAATATTGAACATTCATTTTTTTTTTTAAATTCTATGTATGGCTTTTACTACATGTATTTACAATTAACACATATATATGTCAATTCAGACAAGTATTAACACCGTATGCTAATCTGAATATATCATTTTCTTAATGGAATTTGAACCCAAATCAAGCATCATCTGCATTTATTCACTTTTTGTTTATATACCGGTAAAAACTTCCTACAATTTCTTCAGAATACGTTCCATTTCTGCAAGAAGACTATCGACGATGACTGGAAGATTGTATTCAAGTGGCACCGTAAGGTGAGTGGCATTCTTCTGTTGAAAATGCGTAAATGTTAATGGCTCATTGATCTTAATGAAGATATCTTCCTATATATGAACGATAGTTTATTATCATCGCATATCAACACGAAAGTTATGTCGACAATCCAGAACAGTCCTTTATGAAGTCATACATTATTCGAATTCATATTTCTTTAATTGGACATTTACTTCTGATGTTTATTAATAATATTCAGAACATGATATTAATTTTAAATGACGGGATTTTCTCGCGTCTAAATATTAGTTTTAGACATTCTTGTCTAGTACCTTTATTCAAGACAGATCACGTTCAGATATCAATTTAATTACCTCAGAGGGCTTTTGATCTATATATTATTATGTTGATAACAGGCTTTCGGGGTGTTAAGGTGTGTACAAATCAAATTCACATCATTTCAAATTTTACATTCATATGTATGAATAGATTGAGTAGGTCTATTAAGATAGACCTAACCAGTTAGTTCTTAGAAAGAAACTCCATATAGACCAGTTATGAGTAGCCTATTTATTTCTTGACAAAGCAATATTATTTGATAGTACACGTTTTTTTTTAGCTCACCTGAGCACAACGTGCTCAAGGTGAGCTTTTGTGATCACCCTTCGTCTGTCGTCGTGTGTCGTGCGTCGTCAACAATTTGCTTTAAATGACATCTCCTCTGAAACCACTGGACAGAATTTGATTAAACTTGGCAGGAATGATCCTTGGGTCAACCTTCACAAAAGTTGCTAAAATAAACTTGTTCCATGCAGAACTCTGGTTGCCATTGCAACCGAAAGGAAAAAAAATGAAAACTTTAAAAATCATCTCCTTCAAAACTACTGGCCAGATTTCAAAATAAATTGGTACAGATGTTCCTTGGGTCAACCTCTACCAAAGTTGCTAAAATTATTCCGATCCGTAAAAAAACATGGCCGCCAGGGGCGGGGCTTATTTGCCTTATATGTATATAGAGAAACCTTTAAACAACATCTCCTCTGAAACCACTCGACAGAATTTGATTAAACTTGGCAGGGATGATCCTTGGGTCAACCTTCACAAAAGTTGCTAAAATAAACTTGATCCATGTAGAACTCTGGTTGCCATGGCAACAAAAAGAAAGAAAAAAGAAAACTTTAAAAATCATCTCCTTCAAAACTACTGGCCAGATTTCAAAATAATTTGGTACAGATGTTCCTTGGGTCAACCTCTACCAAAGTTGCTAAAATTATTCCGATCCGTAAAAAAAACATGGCCGCCAGGGGCGGGGCTTATTTGCCTTATATGTATAAAGAGAAACCTTTAAACAACATCTCCTCTGAAACCACTCGACAGAATTTGATTAAACTTGGCAGGGATGATCCTTGAGTCAACCTTCATAAAGTTGCTAAAATAAACTTGATCCATGTAGAACTCTGGTTGCCATGGCATCAAAAAGAAAAAAAATGAAAACTTTAAAAATCATCTTCTTCAAAACTACTGGCCAGATTTTAAAATAAATTGGTACAGATGTTCCTTGGGTCAACCTCTACCAAAGTTGCTAAAATTATTCCGATCCGTAAAAAAACATGGCCGCCAGGGGCGGGGCTTATTTGCCCTATATGTATATAGAGAAACCTTTAAACAACATCTCCTCTGAAACCACTCGACAGAATTTGATTAAACTTGGCAGGGATGATCCTTGGGTCAACCTTCACAAAAGTTGCTAAAATAAACTTGATCCATGTAGAACTCTGGTTGCCATGGCAACAAAAAGAAAGAAAAAAGAAAACTTTAAAAATCATCTTCTTCAAAACTACTGGCCAGATTTTAAAATAAATTGGTACAGATGTTCCTTGGGTCAACCTATTTATCTCAGGTGAGCGATTTAGGACCATCATGGGCCTCTTGTTTAAATTTTAACGTGAAAAATCATCTTTTCGAATTTTACTCTGAACTCTGAACTAAGTTTTCATTGCTTACGATTAAATTATAGTTTTTCCCATTACGGTAAATATTTTTAATTTAATTTGATTTAAACACCTTTCAGTATGTCAACGAAGACCAAGACAAACTCCTCTGGTTGAAGAAAAACATGGAAGCCAATGTAAAAAGTCTGTTGCCGGACATAGTTAGGGTAAATTCATAAATTAAAAACTTTTTTTACAAATATTATTCATTAGTGTTAAGAAAATAAATATTGCAAGAGACACTTAACCTTGCTCTAGCATGGCATGATGATGTGATAGACCTAAACATACATTTTACCGATTTAAACCTGTTTATGTATTAACTCCTAATAATCATTTGAAAAGCAGAACCCA
>CM037781.1:69229389-69240048 GCA_021229015.1 Solen grandis | reverse complement strand
AATGGTGAGAAAATCTGTCGTTGAATGGCTGTTTGTTTTAGTTTGCCTGCAATTAAAATTAGCATTTGCTGGTCGCGTTAAAAATTGGCATTTGAATATGTCATCAAAGGGTTATTACTCTGGTAGTATTAAGCGGATAGTAACCAATATCAAACTCTACCTGTATTTTGATATCATATACTGATAAATCTAATAGGAATTAAATTTGAATATTGATTCAAATGCTATTGAATGGAAACATAAGTTTACTGGCGGACAGCTGACTTGTCGTTAATTCTCATTCGCCATTCTTCGTATGACGGGGGACATAAACATATTTTAGATTGTTTATTTGTTTTTCAACTGTAGTCATTCATTAAATGATTATTGTGTTTGAACATGTTTAATTGTTGTTGTTGGTTGTAACAATCACTGTTTAAATTAAACCGTTGCCCACAGTATGTAAGTTCGAATTTCAAGCTAGGAATCCATTAAGGGATTCTTAAATACATGTATTTTAAAGTATTATACACTGCTTGAGCTTGTTTTGCATGGTTGTATTTTTAACAACTTGCCACAGATGCTATGAGAGAATTGTCACATACGGGTTATTTTATAAAAACTGAAGTAATATAGTATTTGAGATTATGAGTTCAGGAAACTATCATCTTGTAAGGTTTTGCAAATGCAGGTCTGATCTGTAGTTGTGGGTGTGATTCCTTGTGGAGGCTAATGCAGACTTAAACCAAACACGACACTTCCAACGCTGGAACTGTCAAGAGGGACCTGATGTAACTTGTTCCCTAATTAAAACACTAGATGTGGGTGTTCCTCGGAACACTTGTGTCGCCTGCATTTAAGCATGTTTGATGAAAGAATTGACTAGAAAATCGATCTTTTGACAAATTATTGATAAAGCATAATCTATTTTGTGAGGTACAAAATAACACCAAATCACACACACACACACACATATATATATATATTTTTTTTTTTTTTTTTTTTTTTGGGGGGGGGAATAAAATATTCAAACAGTGCAAAATGTAATAATTTTCCCGAGCACTTTCGACTATACAGTCTTCATCAGAGGAGTGTCAGAATGACTATGAATTCAAAACATTAACTGTAAGAAAAATTATGACGTCATTAAGCACTTATGACGTTAATTATATATATGTTGCAAGTTTGTAGTCATCATTATCATTATTGAGTTATCATTCTTGTGTACTGCACTCAGACCAATGAGATCTATCTACTATAAATGTTTAAGGCAACATTTCAAATACTTTACAAGTTATGCACCACACAAGAATTAAATCCAAAAAAATAAACAAAGGGAAACTAGAACTATCACTGAAGGTGATTCATACCCCCACCCCCATCTTTTACACAGGATGTATTCACATGACACATAAAACGAATGTTCAAAAATAGGATTTGGGCTTATTAGCATACCAAAAAAAAAAAATTATCACTAAAGGTGATCAATACCCACACCGGAAGTCTGTCATGTGTAGAAATACAGTTTCAAAAGTTTGCGTGAGTGAAAAACTACATGTATGTAAGGTTTAAAGTTAGTGTGAGCAATGGTTCAAAAGTTTTGGACAATGCTAAAAAGTTTTGACAGACAGACAGATAGACAGAGAGACACACATACAGACACACAGAAGAAAACAATTTTTCCCCCAAGATCTGTAGCTGAGAAGAATAAAAATGCAGTCTAATTATGGTTCAAATCCATATTTATTGTTTGCAAAAACCTGTCTCTAAGAATTTACATAGTGGTTTTCTTATGCACTGCACTTCCTCTCATCAAGATCAATCTACATATTAAGTTTCATCAACCTAGCTACTCTAGTATTGGAGTTATGCTCAGGACAAAATCAAAAGATTAAAAATGACAAAGGGCAATAACTCCTTTCAAAATACATGCAGAGTTATGGTTCTTAGGCACTGCACTTCCTCTCATGAAGGTCCATCTACATATGAAGTTTGATCAACATAAGTACAGTAGTTTTGGAGAAATGCTCCGGACAAAATCAAAAGACAAAAATTAACAAAGGGGAATAACTCCTTTAAAAAGCATGTAGAGTTATGGTTCTTATGCACTGCACTTCCTCTCATCAAGATCAATCTACATATGAAGTTTCATCAACCTAGCTACTTTAGTATTGGAGTTATGCTCCGGACAAAATCAAAATACTAAAAATGACAAAGGGCATTAACTCCTTTCAAAATACATGCAGAGTTATGGTTCTTGTGCACTGCACTTCCTCTCATCAAGATCAATCTACATATGAAGTTTCATCAACCTAGCTACTTTAGTATTGGAGTTATGCTCCGGACAAAATCAAAAGATTAAAAATGACAAAGGGCAATAACTCCTTTCAAAATACATGCAGAGTTATGGTTCTTATGCACTGCACTTCCTCTCATCAAGGTCTATCTACCTATGAAGTTTCATCAACATAGGTACAGTAGTTTTGGAGAAATGCTCCGGACAAATATTTGTAGACCAACCGCCGGACCGACCGACCGACCGACCGACAGGGTGACTCCTATATACCCCCCCAAATTTCATTTGTGGGGGTATAATAACTCCAAAAATACAACAGTTATCATTCTTGCACAATGCACTCCATGAGATCTTTCCACCTGTGAGGTTTCAAAGTAATACCTCAAATACTTTTCGTGTTATGCTCCAGACAAAAATGAAGTCTGAGTATCAACAAAGGGCAATAACTCAAGGAAAAAGAGAAACAGAGTTATCATTCATGTGCACTGCACTCAGACCATTGAGATCCTGTGAGGTTTCAAAGTAATACCTCAAATACTTTTCGTGTTATGCCCCAGACAAAAATTAAGTCTGAAAATCAACAAAGGGAAATAACTCAGAAAATAAAACAGAGTTATCATTCTTATGCACTGCACTACAAATCCATGAGATCTTTCCATCTATGAAGTTTCAAAGCAATATCTCAAATACTTTTTATGTTATGCTCCTGACAAAAATAAAGACTGAGAATCAACAAAGGACAATAACTCAGGAGAAAAGAAAGTGAGAGTTATCATTTATGTGCACTGCACTCCACCTCAATGTGATCTATCCATGTTTTAAGTTTCAAGGTGATACCTCAAATACTTTTGAGTTATGTCCGGACAAAAATACCGAAACGCCGCGCCGCCGCCGACGACGACGGACAAAGTGATCCCTATGTGTCTGCCATGCTATGCAGGCGACACAAAAAATCCTAAGTTTCCATGTGGCACACAAACAGGATCCAATATTAAAATCATCATGACAGTTTTGCCTCGAGTTAATATGTTAATATTTGTATACTTGATAAATAGCCATGTTGGCTCTGAATTCGCTCACCTGAGAACAGTTTATAAATTACTATATTACAGTATAGTCATACTGAATAAATTATTCATACAGTAATACAGCAATATCATTTCAATTCCACACAGCAATCAATACCTTTGGGCCAAAGTTGAAGAGCTTAATAAATATAAAAGTAGGTCACTGGGTTATGATCAAGGTCATCCGAGGTCAATGATTAAAGAATGATAGACTAGGCCATGTTAGAAAAAAAATACCTAAACTCCAGGCCTTGTGGTGTCTGTCGAAAAAAATGTTTGTACAAGTAAATGCTAGAATGTACACAAAGTGTAATCTGGCATGTTTCCTCATTCAAGGGAAGTAACTCCAGACCTTATGGGCAAATATCATCCATAATCGAAATAAGTCGTTAGATTATATTTATAAATATTGTCATGAAGTTTGTAGAAGACTTATTGACTAAATAGTTGTTTGAGAGTGTGTACCCATTCACATTGTGACCAAGTTTAGGCAAGATCGGTTAATGTTTATAATAGTAAGAGCACGGACATTGTTCATTTAGCAATTTTTCATCAATTCAAGGGTGATACCTCCAAAGTGTCTAGGGGGATCAGACTGAATAACGATCTTGATCGAGATATTGTGACCATTCACATTGTGACCAGTTTGGTAAAGATTGGTTTATGCTTGTTAGAGTAAGAGAGCGGACATAATTTTTTTTTTCAATTCAAGAACCATAACTCTGGTGTGTCTGGGACAATCTTGCTGGTTATTAAACTTGAATTAGATAATGTGCTCTTATACATTGTGACTGAGTTTGGTAAAGATTGATTAATGTTTGTTAGAGTTAGAGAACAGACACTGTTAATTAAGCATTTTTTTTTCATCACAACAAGAGACATATCTCCGAGGTGTCTAGAACGTTCAGGCTGATTATCGAACGAGGCCGAGATATTGTCTCATATACTTGGTGACGTTTTGTAAACTTCGGTTCCTGTTTGTTTGAGATAAAGAGCGGACACTGTTAATTTAACCATTTCTATCAATTCAAGGGCCATAACCCCGGAGTGACAGGGACAATTCAACTGGTCATTATAAGGGTCTGAGATATTGTGCCCATATACATTGTGACAAAATTTAGTAAAGATTGGTTTATGTTTGTTCGATTTAGAGAGCGGAAAACATCAATGGACGTCGCCTGTCCGCCGCAAGTGAAACCATAATACACTCCGTCTTTCACAAACAAATAAATCAATTTAGGCACAGAAAAATGCACAGATTTTGCCAAAGTCAAACTTGACCTTCATTTTTATTGACATTTACATGGGTATCTAAATAACTGTATCAAAAATAAGGTGAATGTGCCTGATCTACCAACCCTGCTCTACATTTCTATTATCTGTCGACATAACTGTAGCTGAGTAATTAAGTGCAAAAAAACAACAACTGTCAACCAACAGTAAAACAAAATATTTTTTTACGAACCCAGGTACTATTCAGGGGAAAAGATCACAAAAATTCCGTTTCTTGCGACTTTTAAAGCATCATAATCATAATTATTCAATTGCTGTTAAAGGTGTGTTGTTTGAACTTTCAGAATTTGCTTATTATAATTTCACATAAATCAAAAGTGTTCTTGATTCATAAAGAGAAGTTTCAAAATGATAATTAATACCCCTTGATCTAATGAAATTATAATATTGCATGGCTTTTATATCATAGTTACATTTATATAATTGTCTTGCAACAATCAAACGCACAATAGCATAATGTATAACAACACTTTTAAGTTGGCAACTTACTTATGTCAGATTTCTTCAATGCTTCTTTCATGATTTCTTTGTTTTGCTTCACTTCCTCTGAGACATTAGGACAATTATTTTGGTCGTCTGAAATTAAAAAAGAAAAACATGAATTAAAAAATTGTGTGCAGATTCCATTATTTATCATAAACTACAGATAAAAAACTACTAACTTGCATATATCGTTCATAGAATCTGAACACATTATAAATTAAAATATCACTTCCTTTCAGGTGTAACAGGAACGGACGACACCGTTCCCCCACAGTGGGGTGCCTTTGGCACAACACAAGTCATCGTTTCAATTAATTATAATTCAACAAAACAACAGGTACATTAAAGCATCAACATTTGGAGTGGCTTCCAATAGTAGCCAGTGCATCGGCCGACAGCATCAACCGTATGATGCCAAATGGATGCTTTACAACCAAATTAATTACAAATATACATAGAAATATAATATTTATCAATGTTGACAAATTTAATACAAAGGCAACTATGTTAATTTAATATTTATCTATTTTCACCAAGAGCATGGAAAAAATCATAACACTAATTATTAAATCAGATTCATGAGTCAAACAATAAATACAAAAACAACTGGATACAAATACTGATTATCCTATGAAACTGTTTTTTACAGTTACTGTAAGCATGGAGGATGCTGTCTTGACACAGTTGCAGGATGAAAATAAAAACATACAAAAAAAAAAGTTGAGCTCTGATACACTTTTACATGATTTGTTAATAAAATATAGTGTGCAACGAATATATCAAAGGGTAATAATTTAACAAGACATGGCATTGCCATGATACCAGAGATTTCTTGTACAAATTTTAGCTCAAAGCTTGATTTTTGGAATGCTCAAATTAAAACCGTGCTTTTTTAACGTTGCAAGAGTAGGCAACTTCATCGTGGGACATTTCGTACATAGAAGAAACAAGAAAAATAACAGTGGAGTGCTCTAGGAGAAAACTAAGAGAAAACAGAAACCATTTAAGATGGTGATGCTCTCTGAATGCTTGTTTGTCCGAAACAAAAGCTGTCCGTGTAGAATTGGTTTTGAAAAGTGGAACATTTCTGAATAAGGTTAAGTAAACACGTTAAGAAAAAGGACAATACCAAAATAATTCTTAATATTTCGACCATGTGTAATAATTATATTATGTTTTTTCTTATGCGGAGACTTTAACGCCCAAACAAAATATTAAATAGACTGAGCAACAAACCCCACAAAACCGCTTCCTGATCTACAGGATTTATATAAGCATTTTCAGAATATAAACACAACTGAGATTGTAAAAAATGACAAAATAGATGATATAGATATCCAAATAGATGGTAATTATGTTAAATGTTTAAATACTTTTTTTCACAGCTGAAGAAATACATAAGAGTTTAAAAAGACATAACAACAGCAAATCTCCAGGTAAGGACCAAGTTATAAATGAATATATTAAATGTACATGTACAAACATGATACCTGTATATGTGCATCTATTTAACCATGACTCAATACTAGACTTACATTCCTAACAAATTTGTCAGAGGGAATAATTATCTATAAAAAGAGGGATCCACAGGACCCATGCAATTATAAACCACTCACTCTCCTGTGTTGGAAAGCTATTCACCTCGTCACCTCAGTACTCAATAATAGGCTCAACATATTTCTACTTCAGTATATTAAATGAAAATCAAACTGGCATTAGAAAAAAGTATTCTGCAACAGACCATATTTTTACTTTAAATGCTTTGATAAAAATATTAAAACATCTCAATAAAAAGTTATTTTGTGCTTATATGACTTCAGCACAGCTTTTGATTCAGTTTGGCGGCTTGGGTTATGGCAAATGTTACTAAAATATAGTATAAATGGACATTTTTAGAGTAATACAAAGTGTGTACAATAATATAAAGTCTTGTGTCAAAATCACTGAAAATAATCAAACACCAGGAAATAAAAATAACACAAATAATAAGGATCAAAATAATTCAGCAACATCAGACATTTTCCATTGCAATGTCACGGTAAGACAAGGCTAAAATGTATCACCTGCACTTTTTCACTCTTCCTAAATTACCTTAAAGACTAATTGACAGAAAAAAAAATAACCATATTATCAATTAAAATGAATTTGCAGAAGAAATATTCACTTTATTGAAAATGTCATTACTACTTCATGCAGATGACACAATATTGATTGCAAATGATAAAATATCCCTTCAGAAATGCACTGATGACTTTGTGAATTACTGCTAACAATGGAAGTTAAATATAAACATAGATACAACTAAAGTAGTTGTATTTGAGGCAAGAAATAAATAAATAAATATATGTTCACCATTGGTCACCAAGGTACTGCATTAGTTAAATCATATAAATACTTGGGAGTATCTTTAGTACATCAGGGTCATTCATCCAGGCAGTTTACCAGGATCATTCAGCCAAGCAAAGAAACATTTAACAAAACAAGCTGAAAAGGCATTTCACTATATCTATACAAGGATAAACAATATTTATATACTAAATTACCTTGTATTAAAATTGTTTGATCATACTATTGTCCTAATCTTAACATACTCAAGTGAGGTGAGTGTGGAAGAAGGTAACCTTGACCTGATTGAAAACGTCCATACAACATTTCTGAGAAACATCCTGAAACTTAAAAGGAGTGCACACCATCATATATGACTCTTGCTGAACTAGGCAGATGCCCACTACAAATAATTATAAAAGTAAGAAAGACTGGTTTTGGGGTCAAAATTATTCCTGGAAACCATAATAAAACCATAATTAAATTTCAGGCAGTAGGAATATTTGGTGTAATCAGGGACTATTAAAAATTCTTCCAAAGATATTTATTATTCACTTTTCAAAGAATCAATCAATCTTTAACTGTACTTGTTAAAATAAAGAAAACCCGATTACTAGTTAAATTTAGAACAAGCAACCATTATTAACCAGTAGAAGTTGGAAGATAGAGTAACACAGAATTATCCGAACGAAAATATATGCTCTGCTCAAATAAATGACATGGTGATGAAATGGACTATTTACTCATCTGTCCTTTTTTTAAAAAAAAAAAAATTCAGGAAGAGTGTACATCAACAAATATTACTACATGCATCCAAATATTTTGAAATATAAATAGCTTATGAATGAATCATCACTGACAACACTTACCAAACTCTGTAAGTTTGTAAAAAAAGATCAAGGGGACATCCAAGAGCAGCTCCAATTAACTTTTTAATCTCTTGATGACCTATTTCACCTTTCGTTTAAACCGCAGTCAATATACAGTCTACCTTTCAAAATACAGATTATCAAAGTAAATCAACTCACCCCATTCACAGAAGTTGCAATGTTGGAGTCAAAGCAATTAACTAAATATATCCAATTAGTTTTTCGAATATTGTTTCACTAAATTGATTCATACACTTCAACAGACTATGTGCATTTTCTTTACACAGTCATGATTTAATCACAGCTCCTCTTTTTTTTCAAATACACAATAGTTATGAACGAATCCAAATTGAATCTATAGTCTGCTTCAATCTCTGTAAATACATCATGGTTTTTTACATGATATATAAGAATTATGATAATATTGCCAATTACATGGATTTCTCAATCAATATTAATATGATATATTGTTTGTTTGTTGACTTTAACGTCTCACCGACAGTATTTCAGTCATTTGGAGACGATGTCTACTTGAGACAGATACAATGCTGCCACACTGCAGTATCACGCCATAGACATGTGGCATGATACCATACCCAGTCACATTATCCTGTCACCGTGCCAACCATTCCTGGATTTACCCTTATATGCTGAGCGCCAAGCAAGGGAGCTAAAACAGTAACATTTTTACGACTTTGTTATGTCGTGACCAGGGATCGAACCCATGACCTCCCGCTCCCGAGTGGACATATATAATTGTATGTAACTATGTAACTGAAAATGATCAAAACATTCTTAATTGACCATTACTTGTGTGTATTACTGTTTAGATCCCCCCCCCCCCCCACTCTCTCTCCTTACATATTTACAAAATGGCTATGTTTTAAACCCTCCCCCAACCCCAAGAAAAATAAATAATTTCACTAATTTTCATTTTCAGGCTGGACAGATTACAAAACAAACACATTTTTTTTACCTCATACTTCTTAAATGTTACCTTGACCTTGAAGCTAAGAGTATGGGTCTTGCGTGTTGCACATTGTCTCATGATGTTGAATATTTATGCCTAGTAATGTTAAAGTTCATTGTGATTGATGAACTGGAAAGGATTAAAATCCCCATTTAATATGTTTTACCTCTAAGCGTTACTTTATCCTTGAATTTTGTGTGCTGCTCTTTTAAAATGATGATGAAAGTGAACATTTGTGCCAAGTAATTTTAAAACTAATCAATGAATCAATAAATGTTGAAGTTATGGGCCGGACACACACAATCAATACCACATTGTTGATATTTGACCTGTCAGTGTAACCTTGACCATGGAGCCATGAAGCTAGGTCTTGGACTCTGAACATCATCTTTTGAATTTGAACAATCTTAAAATCATTGATAAATAACTAAGAAAGTGTCCGGACTAAATTATTTCATTTTTCTATATTTGCCTCTAAGCGTGATCTTTATCTCACCTACCTAGAAAAAAAACACAACCTTCGCCTCAATTCATCCTAACAACTGAACTAATTTGGTAGACATGAAATCCACCATAACAAAGATTATCTGCAGAAAACTAAAGTATTTATTTTCTTTATTTTAACCACATTGACCTTGACTTTGACCTCACCTAGGTATAAAACAATCCCAACATTCCCTTAATGCAACCTAACTACTAACGAAATATGGTAAATTTATCCTAACAAAAGTTATCATCCGATAACGAAAGTGATGTCTGCCTACACGCCGGCCTGCCTGAATGACATTCATCAATCTAATTATCAGCCTTTCAAAAGAAAAGTCTTGTTAAGTAAATTTACACTAATCATGCCGTACCAAGGATATGCGCAACTAGCATTGTGCTAGTGGTGGTAGTAGTTTTAAAACAGTTTTTTAGATAGGAGCAAAATTTGTTCTTTTCTATTTTGTAATACTATTTTTCATCCCCCTTTTCTTTTAGATTTCAGGTGCACATGTTATCAAGATCTATGTCAAACAATAAGCTTAACACGTTTAACTTCTTTTATCCCATGATAGTTTCCACTTAGTTTTAATTGTCCTTGTACTGTATTTTTTGAACATATCAAATTAATTATAATTCTTAAATCAGCCATAGCAACAAGCATCCTACTTGGATTAAAGTTTAGCAACTTTTATGAAGGACCACCCAGGGATCATTCATGCCAAATTTCATTAATTTCTATCTATAGCGTTTATAGAGGAGATGTAATTTAAAGCAAAAAAGGAAAAATGGTGATGTGGTTTCCAGATGGGATAGGTATTCGGATACCAGTTAATTCATAGACATGCAAGTAAATATGAAGAAATTATGAACATAGAGACTCTTGCTATTAAT
>CM037781.1:69199146-69229289 GCA_021229015.1 Solen grandis | reverse complement strand
TGGCCAATTTGGACCTCCTAACCTATTATCTCATAGATTCTTGCCTACTTCTTGTTATTTATGATTATTGTTAGCTTCAGGGATATGCAAGCAAATGTTCGCCGAAGACCACACACCCCGACAAAGGCAGCCACCCCTCAAACAAGGAGAGCGATATAGGAGGAAACTTGTCTAAAACCGAAATTTTGGGCAAGAAATATTCTTGGATGGCCTGAAGTAAAATTTTAATTTCGAAGAAATTTCATATTGGTATTTAGTGGAGGTTTATATAATTTGTGGTTTAGACAAGCACCCACCCCTGACCTTCTATGGGAATCCTACTCGATCTATTCCTACAGGATATAAAGATAGTGGGGGGACATATAAACAGACACATATGGAAAGAAATGTTGTTGTTTTTTTAACATTTATTTATAGCAGAGCAATAAACCTTGAATGTCATATGTTATATTAAACTCTCCCTACCATTCGATTTATCAAATCATACTAAGATATGTTTTTGAGAAAACGAAATACTTATGTAGGATTTGAAGAGCAAGACAGTATACAAACCTATGTCACAAGTACTCCCCATGTATCCGGTGTCACATCCGGAGACGCAGTGGCCGTTCTCATGGTGACACGTGGTGTTAACCGCACAGTGACCACATGTATAACTACAGTTGTACCCATACTGCCCCATAGGACAAGCTGTGAAGCATAAGAAAAGACTACGTAACATAAGGAGCTGTTTTACCAAAATGAGTTTAATGATAGTGAAAAAGCAGTGGATGTTATGGCAAGTTCTTTCAATACATTTGCATGTCTTTATATTTCTGAATTATTTCGAGATACTTATATTCCTATAGCAGTGGTGTTGTTATAAGATATAAAATAGAGTGCCGTGGTTCAGTAGTAACATGCCCGACTTCTAATCCGAAGGTTATGGGCTCGAACTCCGTTGGGGGCAATGATTTTTCATGACCTTTCCAGGCCTATACAGTACTGGTATAACCCAAGAATTGTCGAAAGGAATTAGTATCACTTGTAAGACATTGTTTCCCAATCTAAAATACGACTCTGAATACAAGATGGAACCTACGCATCTGTCATTTAGTCATATATACACAGAGTATGATTTCGTAATTAAGATTATCAAACAGAAACATATGCTACTTCTGATATCATTTGGTGATTTATATTCTAAAACGACAATCTTATTACATTTGAAAAACTGCCCTCAAATGAAAGTCCCAAGGAACTGGTAATCGAATCAACAATTTTGAGGCAATAAGTGATGATAAGTCAACGACCATTGAGGATCCTTATTCAATGCGAGTTGTCTTTCTTTAGTATACTTGCAATGTATATTTTATGAGACGGTCTCGTACATGTACTTACTTTTGTTACAATATTGTGTTAGGTAACCCGCCGAGCAGTTAGAACAGATACCCGTTACATGGTCACAAGAACTTTCTGCGCATGAACCACATTTGTTGGCACAGTCCTGGCCATACCGACCTGATTCACAGTCTGAAAACACACAACGATTATTATATATAAGGTGAAAATGGAAGAATTTTAAGCTGCAAACCCTAAAAAATAGGATAGCCATTATAATCGGTTGTATATAGCACATTTTATTCTAGAACCAAGCTCCCTTTAAGTTACAAGAAATACCGAATCAATCGAAGTAGACGCAAAGTAATTTGGTCATATAAATCTATGTTTGGACATCATTGACGTTTCCTGTGTAAGCAACTTACTTTCCTTGCACGTTTTCCCCGTGTATCCAGCCTCACACCGTGTACACGTGCCGTCCACGTGACCACAGACCTCATTGTTATAACAGTTACCACATGCCTCCCTACAGTCCCGACCGTACTTCCCTGGAGAGCATTCTGGAAAGATATTTAGTGCCACGCTTATATTGAAATTAGAACATAACCTACATTTTCAGCCAATGAAATCACTGAACGGGACTCGTAAAGACTGAATTTAATCATTAAGAATTTCGGATTAGGAGATATCAAGTGACATTACAGTGAGCACAGAAGCTGGTGTCTAGCTTTGGTTGTAGTACACAATACCATATTTGGAAACATATTCCTTGCGCGTAAAATATAAAATAAACAACAAAAACAAGACAGATATCTAACTACACGATTTTGACTGCATTTTGTAATATTTCGACGACTAGAACTACCGGTATCTCGTGAAGGTTTTGACATCATTTAGAATAAACTCTCAATCATTAAGATTTCACTTAATATGTTCTAACTATTACTTACACCATTCGCGAGTGCACATCATAGCCTTTTAATCATCAACTTTAAAAGCATGTCAAATCGTTAAGATCATGTGCTCTCAACTGACTATCAGTAAAATCAGTCTACTGCGTGCATTGTTTGATTGTTTAAATCATTAGCAATAAGGACAATGTGAACAATTCTAATTATTTATCGAGCCATCAATATAAGTGTTTACATCCTGATCTAGGAAACCGCTTTAAAGTTCAAACATTTCCACTTAACACCACATATAACACAATGCATTTGCTCTTAATGAATTAAATTACACGTGAAAGAAAAAAAAATTAAAAAAAATTCCGCTAACTTACCCTGTTATCTCATTTCACTTTTTTAACACTGCCCCGTCAGTGGCACCTCTGCATCTCGAGATGGATGATTAAGTGCTAACACTAGGCTTACAATGTTGTGGGAAATTGTGACTGCCTTTGCGACCAGTGACTGCAAACCAAGATCAGTCTGCACATCCGTGCAGTCTGATTATGGTCTGTACTGTTCACAATTCAGTCAATAAATTTGCAGCAAGAAACAGTCTTTAATGAAGACAGGACAAGTCCAATTAAGCAATCTTAAGTAAGATTTGATAGACCGGTGATATTTTGATTTTTTATATGACTGTCATTTTTTTAAGCAAATACATAATCAAATGAGGTATGAAAAAGTAAATATTATACAAACTATATTACAATTATGCTATATTTAGCGGTTTGTTCGCGACGCCACGCCCCC
Source organism: Solen grandis (assembly GCA_021229015.1). Classification (NCBI taxonomy): domain Eukaryota; kingdom Metazoa; phylum Mollusca; class Bivalvia; order Adapedonta; family Solenidae; genus Solen; species Solen grandis. The sequence continues at coordinate 69,226,272 of CM037781.1, read as the reverse complement.
CCCCCCCCCCCACAGTTTATAGGTTTATAATATATGTATAATGCTATAAATGGATAAAATAAATAAAAGTACCCTGTTTACAGAGGGTCCCCATGTAGCCATCTTCACACTGCGTACAGGATCCGTTGACATGATAACAGATCTCGTTGTTTCTACACCGTCCACATGATTCGGTACAGTCTTGTCCGTAGTAACCAGTTTGACATTCTTCATGTAGAGGTGTGTTATTGTTTAGAATATTATTGAAATATAATTGTAAGTGATAAATTAAAAATTAATCAAGGATTTTTTTTTTTAAAATTTTTCATGAACCATTGTCCTACGTTTGTATACATAGTTTCCACACAGTAATATCCCTACTTTTGGCAGCCATTTTAATGGCAAATTCAAGGGTTTTTTTATGAATTACATAAATTTTTTTTTTTTAAAAAAAACCATTAAAAAGCTCTTGAAATTAATATTTTTAGGATAAAATGTTTCTTATTTGTATATAAGCACAAACAAATAAATGCAAAATAAAGGAAAAAAAGTATGGGTTCATCCTTCAACAAAATAATCAGTGCAATTTTTGGGAGTATGAAGTTTTTATCTTAAAATTCATCAAAATATTATTTTAATATCTAAAATGTTTATTAAATGCTGTTCAGCTCGACATAGATTTCAGTAAGACAGACTGGAAAATAAAACATAGTGGAGATTTAAAAACAGCAATTATTCTCAACTTTTGGCCTGCATTATTTTATGTCCCTAAAGATGGCTGCCAAAAGTGTCTTATCAGTGTCTATGACATCACACGAAAACTATGTATAGTGATTAACAAGTGAAAAATGCTTGCTTGGATTAAACATCCAACCGACAACATTTCAGTCATTCGGTTTATGTCTTCATGAGATAAATGACTTTGTATATATCAGTTCTCACTTATTATATCACGACGTAGACCGCACTATTATATGATGATCACAAAGTAAAAAGGATTTACACTTGAACACTACCGTTTAAACGACGTTCGTATGTCACAGCCAGGGATCAAATTTCGACCTCCTTGTACAGATCTGACGCTCTAACCGGGACTGGTATATATATGACGTAAATGGCTTTTTATATGTAAATTCGTACCCCATTTTCATACATAATACAAGTTTATTCTTACCCTGTTTACACAGAGTTCCCGTGTAGCCATCTTCACACTGTGTACAGGTTCCGTTTATATGATGACATGTCTTGTTGTTCCTACACTGCCCACAGGCTTCGGCACAATCTTGTCCGTATGTTTTGGCGGGACATTCTAACAATTCGAAGTTAAGTTTAAAAAATAGTTTCGTTCTTGGCCCAACAACAACAAAAAAAATAATGTTCTGACAAATTGTGTTTCAACTGAAAGACAACCATAAGGAAGCAAACAGAGTTGCCCAATATGTATACTGAGACGAATTTCTATTTGGCCAACATATAAAATATGATATTATACGACATATTTAATCAACAAATCTAATGTTTATTATGTTGCGTTTTTTACAAATTATGACAGATCGTGGGAATCTGAATACCGGATATCCAAATTCAAAGCCCTCTATCGAGCAAGCAGTACGTACACCTGTTTGCTCGTACCGTCCTTTTACAATATATACATATGTTTACATGACGTACTCCAGTTTATGCGAGTGACATTTTTTTTCATAACTTACATAAAGAAAATGCACTATTACCTTCTTTGTAATATTATTATCATTTTATTACCGAAGTTGTCACGGCACAGAAGCAAACGATAATTATGCAACGATTCGTAAGCAGAAAAATTATCAACGAAAATATTTGTAGTTATAAATCATATTGTGTGACGTAAGCCAGTAAAGCGCTATCAAAAAGTCCAGCAATTCGCATACCTCCGGCGTGTATTATGTCCTTAGTTAACCCAGAGACTTATAAGCAGAGATTGGCTGCTTATTCTTTGCTGATATCGATTTTCTGAAGTCGCGCGCAGCCAACGAGACTTCAACGAGACCCGGACGAGATTGGAAATCAAATATATATTTATGTTTAGTTCAAATGGATATTTAAAGTAACATAGTTTTGATAAGGTTATTTTATTTAGTCAATTTCTTGTTCGATTACGTTTGACATAAACAAACGTCAGTAAAGCTGACCGACCATACAGCGAGACGCAATTAAGGGAATCAATGAATAACCAATCATTCTACATTTTTGCCTTAGAACATTTGTTACTAACACTAGTCAAAATAAAAAGAAGACCATAACCGGTAAAAGTCACGGTTCAATTCTGCATGTACACAAATATCTTGACGTTTTCTCATGCTGCGCTTAGTCATATCGGACCAGCTATCTTCCTGTCTTTCTTCCTTTCTCCCCCCCCCCCCTCTCTCTCTCTTAATTATAATGAAACTAAAATAGTACTCTAATCATGCACCCATCCTCTTCTTTTAATATTTAAACCCACTTTAGCTAAAATCAGTAGATTTACCAAAAGTATTTGGAAAGTAAATGGTGTTTTGTAAGATTCTCCCAAGCCCCACCGAAATGTCCGGTATCCGTGTGATAGATGGACGCGCTCTCGTAACTCTCGAGGCACGCGATATTTAAAGCGCGTTAATTCGGAAAGCTGCCACTCTCTGGTAAATTAAATAGGTATTTCAATGGAAAAAAATGAGTGATCGGCCCTCACAGAAAAATGATATAATAGATACAAGATCCATTTGATGTGGAAAAGCAATAAAACATTTCCAAACTTCAAGCCACTTGGTTTTATCCTGTGTCATGTTATGCTAAATGCAACATTGGGACTCTCAGTCCTTTGATTTCTGAATTGGGCACACCTCTCTATTGAACACATATTCATGTCTTATGTCATCCATGAGAAACGGTAGATGGAAAAATAGCTTATAATAAATATGCTCGCATTCCTCGTGTACGGCATGCTAATTGTCGTAATTGATAGGAATGTATTCGTTGCATAAATTATTTAATATGGCGAGAATGAGCATTGAAGTACGCGCTCAAGCCGTCGGAAAGAATTGTGAACAAGATTTGGCCGGTTCTTCTACCTCATATCCGTGCAAATATCGGTATGATATTGATATAGGATAACGCACCATGTAACAGAGATAGAAATATTGTTTGCAGCAAACAACGTGCGAACACCCAAATGTCCTTAAAAAAATCCGGATTTAAATCCGATCGAGCATGTGTAGGACCATCGGTGGATAACCCACTGCTGTTGATTACGCTCTCAATACAGAAATAAATGGAGAGTAACAGAAGGAATTGACCGTGGGTGTCTGACGATGGTAAGGGGTCTGTTGATGCGAAAGGTGCTTGCCCAGCCTCTGCAACCAAATCTCAGGGAATAGCTGCACAGATACATTATATCAATGAAGACAATGTACCTGGTCACAGCAGGTGGACATGCAAAGTATTAAAACGAAATCAAATTCGGTTTGATGGAATCAATCAAATACGGTTTGATGGAATCTTTCAGTTTTTGTTTTAAGGTTGTCTACATAAACCTGCTCTCTGTTAAATTTGTTTCCGTGATCAAAAGTGAAGTTTTGTTTTACATGTATAATGTAAAAAACATGGTGGCCAAATAAAAATTAGTCGAAGTGTATATTCAGCTATTACACCAGAACATAAGACAAAAATGTTAAATGTATTCATACCGAACTATGTATATATGCATTTTTACGGATAAAATGCTATCGGGAATAAGCTTTACCAATTTTCACAGTAATGCTCTTAAGAAAAGCAATATATCCACATATTTTAAGATAACTCACCCGTATCACATTTTTCTCCGTTGTATCCAGGGAGACACGTGCCAGACGGACATACGCCGGAAGTTTTGTTACACGGTGGTCCCTTACAGTGGCATATTGAACCACACGTGTCCCCAAATGCTCCCTCGATACACTCTGTAAGACGAAGACACATTTTGAAAGTAGAACAATTGAATCGATTATTGATACATCTAGCAACTACCAAGTTGGCTTTTGGAATGCGTGACTTAATTAAATAACATAATACATCACTAAGTAATATCACAGACATATGCAGCAACATATGATGAATATGTCTATGGAATATTAAGACATAACATATGCATTTCATTTAAACATACCTTGACCTCATCAGACGACTATCAGGAAGTTCTTACATATATCTAATTCTCAGTTCACAGCAAACTTTCATAGTTCTTATAGTCCTAAAGCGCAAATGAGTGTTCATGTTTGAGAAATCCGCTTTGAATGCACCAGTTCCTCCAACGATAAGATAAGATAATCTTTTATTATAGTGACTTGTGTATACAAAATTACATAAAGTTAAATAATTTACAAAATCATTGAACACCCGGCCCAACGGGCCTATAAGTCACCTTATACATGTACAATAAATAATATTTATGATGCAAGATGAATAAATATGTGCATAAAAGTAGTGTAGATGATAACTGGAATAATAATTATTTCTATTAGCGCAAACTTGATAATGGCCAAATGACATTTCAATCAATTAATTAATAAAAAAAAATCAATCAATTAACCAATTAACGAGTGACTTTACCTCCATACAACTCTATCTCACACAGAACAAAAACCCTGTTTCCCCTATACTTGACGGTTACATAACGAGCGGTGACAGGGGAGGTAAATGTGTGGTTGTAGGTGATTACTTCCCCTGTGATGTTTGTTGCAGCAGTGCCAATTTTATTCTCATTGGTGTGAAGATAGACACCCGTTGGGTTAAACGTTTCTGAAAAGTTTATAAAGCACAGTCATACAGCTGTTAAATGTTATTACGTGTTGTATAATCAAACAGTAAGATATACCTTCTCCTTCCGTTTGACGGATTTCTAATAGTTTTGTTTGAATGTAACATTAATCTGTTACACTCCAAAACTGTAATGACGAACGAAAACGTGGAGAATGCTTTAACAAAAGGTTGGAAGTAAAATGTGGTGAATCTTAAGAATGATACACGACCATTTATTAAATACTGTCATATTACTGAACCTTACCCTTTTTATTTTTCTTTACTGTACTGTGTTCGTTTTATCAAAATATTTTATCATTGCACATTCATTAAAACAAGAAGTTAAAAAGACATGCTAATATCTTGTAACCGGTGGTTCTATGTGGAATAATGGGAAAGTTATAGACCAAAACTGCGGAAGTGTTCTGATAGTAAAACTTTGTAAATTTATTGATAATGCTAACACACTGAATGGATTATGATCATTATCATGCAAATAGTAATACTTAAAATACTTACAGGTTTGTGTTATGCCACCTTAAAACAAAACTAACTTGTTTACTATTCTAATGTGCTTATCATATAGATATGAATTCTCTAACTAATCAAATATTCAAAATTTTCAAAATGATATTCAATCAAGAAAATAAAAATCATGTCATATTGTCTATTCTTTATCAGTGATTTAGCTTTAATTAAGAATGAATGCACTTCGGATAAGTACATATACACATAATTTAGTACTTATGATGTTTATGTTGTTTTGTTGTTATTATTATTATAAAATGATGGGAGAAAATAACACTGAAAATTATAATGTTCATTTTTTCTGTAAAGTAAATCTTGGTGTGCTATGTTACATCAAATAGTATTACTGTCATGTATGTTTCAATCTTATTTATTTATACAATATATCCGGTACTTAAAACGAGATTCTTTCATATATCCATGACTGAGTTGACATTGAACCTCATCCTAAGTATCATGTGATAGGCGTCGACATCGACGGGTTTTAGCGTACAGTTGACACCAATTAGTAAATGATTCAAACTGTTAAAACGGGTCATTTTGGTCTGGAAATAAAATAGCACTTTCATAATGGTGGTGGTGGTGATGATGATGATGATTGTGGTGACGTATATGTATATATAGGGAGACATCGTTAAAACCACCTGTTCCCAATTTTCTCGTGTAGACCCTGAAGGCTGACACCATGTACATTCCGCCAAGATCCACACGGAACCAGGGGCCCCACTGTATCTGGGTTGCTGCACAACAGTCACATGTATCATCATTAATCAGGTCTATAACACCGTCCACAGCATTGTCTGGTCCCCATCCGGCGTGTGGGAAGGCTGAACTACGTGTCACTGTCTTCCCTAGTGCTATGTTTGTATCTGAAAAAATATGTGTATAAGATCTTATAGTAATCCATCCATCATTAAATTATAATCATGATCCTTCGCATGCATAAAAGGACCAGAGCAGGTGCAAGCATCCAATGACTTGGAGTTATAGGCAGTTTTGTAAAAATATATAGAGGCTTGCTTACTATAAAATTCTCATGATCATTTGATGGACCATGATCACAATTTAATGATTGATGGATTACCTTGATATAGTCTTTCAGAGACACAAGTGCAAAAGATTAAATAAAAGTCAGTATGTTCACTGCATAATCATAGGATTATATACTATTGAAAATGGTTAGGCCTATGAATTAATGACAATAGGACATGGCTGCTATCTAATTCAATTTTTTATTCATAATGCTTACTATCATCCCCCGCCTTTTTATTTTAAATATTGCTACTTCTAATCCCTATCTATATAAAAATCATATTATCATATTCCCTGGCAATTTCATATATTTTTTTTTATTTTCATAATTTTTTTTAATTTTTTTATATAAATCATTTAACATAAGGCTTGTGTTTAGTCACATAACGAATATTGTTCTTGATCTATTGTTGTAAACATCATAATTATTCTTTGAATTGAAAATACAAAAAGGTTTAGAAAATAAAAAAAATATGTTTTCACATATACTTACCCGTTGCGTTTGTTTGAGAAAATTTGATGAGAACGACGCACAGTGACGTTAAAACAGTAATACGATCCATCGATCTGTCGGATAAATTGTATCATGATACAAGTTTAGTGTCATTAACGAAGGATTTTGAAAATAAACAAATGATGCAATTATTATTTAATTTGAAAAGAAAGACTTCAAAAATAAAAGTATCATATGTAATCGTGGTATATGTTACATGTGTAATTAATGTATGAAATACTGTTATGTTTTATTTCCCTATTTACTTACTTACATACAAATTTTATGAAAAATACGTAGATGTAATAGAAATTTAATTTAAAAAGTGATAAGAAGATTGGGGATTATATTTAATTATTTACGGTATTTAACGCTTAGACGATATTTTCCATGAACGCACGTTTTCGGCGTAAGCCGTATAAAATGGATTTTGACCTATTTCTTGAACCAATTTAATCTTGGTTCAAGTTCATAACCGAAGAGTTCGAAAAAGCACTCGTTTCATTGGTTTGCATAAATTATTTTTGGATATTCCATCATAACCATGATTGTCAATTGGCAAATAACAATTCAATCTACTTATTTAAACATGAAAAACATCCAGTTGAAAAAGTAAACACTTCTGAGTCTTTAAAAAACGTAGTTAATCTTGATAGTGGAGTCGTCCCTCTAAGTCACAAAACGTATATAAGTCATAAAAAGTGTATAACGTAGCTAACGTAAGCTACATGAACAGGAAGCGACAGTCTCCGTAACGCAATTGATTAGGTGCTCGTTTGCTAAACTAAGGGCCCCTCTGTTGGCTTAATTTTATTAAAAAAAAATCTATTTTTTTTTTTTAAGTTTTGCATATATTACATTTTTCCCCTTCTTTTCTTTCTTATTTACAGGCCAGTATATTGCATTTCTTAGCATTATTTTAAAATCAGAGACCATTTAGAAATTGCCAGCATTAATATATATTGTAACACTTTTACCTTTTTTAATTCTCATATCTTTGTTGTTTTTTCCTAAAGCCGAATATCTTTTTTTTTAGAGATATTTCTTTTTCTTTTGAGGAACTGGTTAAGACATAATACAGTCGTTTTATAACATGTATTAGACGCAGCTTCAATAATCTTTTCACAATTAAAGAAAGAAAAAAAAGAAAGAAAGAGAGAGAGAGAGCGAGATAAACAAATTCCATTACTGGCAGGACAGAATTGAAACCCAAAATAGTTCGTATTATACATTTCCGAGACGTTTAATTACATTTCATGCGTTATAGACATAAATTACTAGAAGTGCATCAACGTGCATACTATTTTCACTTTTCATCATTTATTCCGAGCTATGTGCTATTTAAATCATCTGTATTCAATAACACGATAATGAAATATACATCAAATTACCAGTACACCACAAGTATATGCATGATTTACTTGCAATATCCTATATGTAAATTAACGCGCGTATATAACAAATACAAACTATTTATGATCAATGAAATTAAACATGTATTGCGAAAGAGAGCAGTAGAATAACATGTGTACCGACAATCAAAATTAATGTACGAGTATATATCCTGTTCTTCTATACCGGGGTTGAGTACTCATGATCATTCAGTGTGTATTATTTATAACTCAAGATCCCGGATGACATTCAATAGGCTGTGTGTATGAGCAATAGGTCGCAGTAGTGTCAGCAATACAGTCATACACAAAGTAGGTCATGAATGTCTTCCCACATACCGATATTGATAATAAAGGGGACCAAGAATGCAGAGGTATGGAACTGGTTTTCCGGGTCCAAGGTTCAGAGTCATATCTTTGATCGTAAATATTTTTATACCACTAAAAACTGTTTAAGCGGCCACCTGTATTATACGCGGTATGTTTAACTTTTATTTAGCGGCCATCTCTGTTAAGCGGTCACATTCTATTGTTCTCCTGACTGACCGCGTATGACAGGTTTGACTGTATTTTTATTCTGTCGTGAACCTGAATTTCGATTTTAAAAATTTGGAAGATAACAAAACATTCAATATTTACAGACTAACCAAGATTGTCTAATTATTAACGACGAACTATACTTTTTTAATAAGAAAGTTATTGCTAGAGAATTAGATGATCAAGGAAAAGATTTTCGTTATAGAGAAGCGTTTCCATGCAATTCAAAATATTCATTATTCTTTCATTGTCTATCCACTGATCGAAACATCCATCCATCCATCCATCCATTCAACACACATACATGTGTACATACAAAATAAATCTAAATATCAATTTAAAACATACCTCTATATTGATATATTTATCCTATGTTACGACTTACTCCCCATTCCTCTACTTTATGACGGTAGAAGATCAAATGCGGAAGTAATCTCGTCTTCACGCTACTCCTTCCAAAGTAAACACCAAAATTAAACATTGTAAACCCTATACCTGCCAGATATGGGCGACACTTGCCATAATTCTATTCAATAATACTGTCAGTAGTAACTATACACTGAAAATTAGAAAGTGCAGGAAGTGAAATATAGTACTGACAATAGTTATAGCTGTAAAATTCGTGGCTTTTCAAGCTGGTTAAAACCTTTTGATTTCTTAAAGAAAATAGATGCTATTACTGGGGTATTTTATTAAAGTTTTCTTGAGTCTTGATAGTCACCAGGTTTATGACCGCGCATTCTCCTTGCTACACATCATAATCGTCATCTTCATCATTATTATCATCGTTGCCATCGTCGTCGTCATCGTTATCTTTAAGTGGTTATCGGGATAGGGTTAACTTAAATTACATTTTGTGTAGTTCTCATTTATGGCAGGATGCGATCAGCCATGTTTATGATCCGAAGGATAATGTGGATATCATTGAAACCGATGGATTCATTTGCATCCGAAGCATTATTGTAGTAAGTACACGAGTCGATAGGTACACGTAACACAATTCACACTTAGACCACAACTATAATCTTTTTCTCAAATAGGAAATAAATTAAGCTGCGATCTATTTAATTGCGTAAAATGTAATTTCGTTCTTTGACGAATGGTTTTTAAATACAAACATCCAAAGTTTGCCAAGTGGATTACAAATTATCTGATAACGTGGCAAGAGAACGGTTAGCTCCCCTTTCATGACATATGTAAGTTGTCGGGCACTATGACCGTACAATTAACCCTTTTATGTCTCCTTCCTGGTGTAAAGTTATTTTTATTCAGGGGTTGGGATAAGAAATTGTATTGCTTCGTAGTAAAAGTAGAACAGAAATGCACTATTCTAGCCATAATCCTCCTATTCAACAGAAAAAAAAATGATTAGAAAACAAATGATACAAAAGGATCAATTAAAGATATTAAAAGTCAGTAATACGAGTATGTGAAATCCTGGTTCGAAAAAAAGTGCGCTTTGATGATGCATGTAGGACATGTATTTGTATTATGTATTTTTAAGACGTAGAATAAACTTAAGTTAATATACATGAGGGCTGTTCGAAAATTATCCAGGGAAAATAAATTACTTATTTATTAATATATAGGTTATCGGAATAATATTTTCAAAAGTGACGCCTTAATATATTTTGTACTTAACCGAAAGAAAAAATAATATATACATGTACAGTCTGCATCTATGAATAAAAGCCAACCTGTGAATAAAGACCAGTAAACGAAGTCTGAGCTCTGAATCTTGAGAAATTTCAACCTCTGAATAACAGCCAACCTGTGAATAAACACCCGAAAGCGAAGTCTGAGCTCTGAATCTTGAGAAATTTCAACCTCTGAATAACAACAACCTAAACCGTAAAAGACCGAATAGTATGAACCTGTGAATTAAAAAATTTATAGAATTTCACTCTGAAAACACCACCTGAAAGCCTACCACCTCCGGACACAGGCCCGTTTTCAACTCCCATTGAATGCCCTTTTCCCACTATCTTTACTGTATACATTCAATGTATAATGCACGGACTAATGCCAAAAAAAAAGAGAAAATCTTTATAAATTTTTAGAACTAAGAAGAAAATGTTTGTCTAGGCCGATATTGTGAACAGTAGTTGACAGTTTTGCAGCGGTTATGAAAAAAAAAGGGAAAAAAAAGGGGGCGGAGGGGAATTAATACTTTAAATACCTCCAAATTTAGGAATAGAAAGAAAGACAAAAAATCACGCATCTGAATACATATAGGTAGTATCACATGTATATTTCGATAGGAAGTAAAGGATGGACATAAATGTTACAAAACATACATGTACAAATGTACCATGAACCCGTTGTTGTAATTATCAAGTGGAGAAAGTCCTATATGAAACGCATAGATCATCTTCATTCTTATAGATGATTATCACTCATATCAATATCCGTATACTTGTCAGAAAATGTAGTCCTAAGAGTAGGCTTGATCTGAACACAAAGTAATTGACCTTGTAAGAAATATTGAGTTGCATACTTGTAATTCTATCTCTCTCAACCATACCCGTTTCAGTTACGAAGCATATAGATACGATCAAATATTGCAGTAACGTTGCTATAAATTCAATGGGCGCATTAACATTGTCAAGCAATCTGTATAATCTGACATGCATTTGTCTAATTTAAAACTACTCTACTGGATCATGGTGTCATTTCTTTTTTGGAGGGCCTCCGTGGCCGAGAGGGTAAAGTCGCTGACTTTAACACTCACTCAGCTCCTCACCGCGTGGGTTCGAATCCCGGCTGGGTCATTCGGATTTTCATGTTCATCACTTACTTGCAAATATTTCTCTTCCCGTTTATCACTTCAGGGAAGTACAAAAACATAAAGTGCCGGCCACTGGTGGGGTAATCGGTTAATAACCAGGATGTCCATGGTTCGAAACCTTATCTATTTTAAATCGAATACGAAACAAGTAATCACAACTTCTGTAGATCACTCACGATGACTCTGTGGCGGCGCATGTGGTCATGACTGTAAGATAAAAGCGGAGAGCACGGGGAAAACCGGCGTGTCTGGACGGGCAACCTCTGTACCTTCTAATGCAGCAGGAATCGAACCGGAACGCCTTGGTAAAAGACGAAGCGCGTTATCACAATGCTATCTAGGCATCCCTTAAAACATGTACACAAATTTTATTTAATGCTTTCGGTGGATTATAGCAAACAGTGAATTTTACCTTTACCTTTTTATATTTTTCAGTTTTGTAATGGGACAACTAAAAGACAATTTCGCATTTTCTTCAAGACATTTCATTATTCAATTTGATTTCTACATTTAAATCACTTCTACAAGAAATTCCTGAAAGAAATGTTGATTACAGGCTTGCTTTGTGTTCATTTACTGGGCTATTTTAAGACCGAATAACGATTTATGCGATCTCGGGATTTTGGAGGCTTCTCACAGGGTAAAATTTATAATGAACTAATATTCTATTTAAAGTAAGTATACAAAAGAATTTTGTATCGGCCAGGAATAAATGCAGGTGAAGTTATGCGTGTCATAAATGCTACATCACAGTATCAGTAAGTTTGGAGTCAGATTTACAATTCTGCCAGGACATGAATATCGAAATAAATATCCGGGTGCATAACTCAATGGCGATGAACATTTCTGTTCATCATTATAACACAGGTTCATATATGTTTGGAGATAAACACGACATTTTTTGTGTGTGACGACAGGACGAACAAACTTATGAATGTAACGAAAAACGGACAAGGGCAAATCCATCCCTACCCCTTATTAAACTTTCAAAGTGGGTGGGCATATAAAGAATAATCTCACCATAAAACGTGTTTTCACCTTTTCACCGTTAAGCGTTGTTATCTTATACAATTATTCCTTTTTCTAAAAATAAGATATGTTATTTAGGAGGTAAAGGCAATTCTGTATTAAATATAGTCGAAGTGTCAAATAATATATCCTGAAGGGAATAAAATTCGCAGGGCTAATCTTTAGGTCGGTTTGGAGGAACAGATATGTTATAAACTTTAGGTCGATTTGGAGGAATAGATATGTTATAACCTTTAGGTCGGTTTGGAGGAATACATATGTTATAACCTTTAGGTCGGTTTGGAGGAATAGATATGTTATAACCTTTAGGTCGGTTTGGAGGAATACATATGGTATATTAATGATTTATATGACGTATAAAGACACAATAAATGCTTAAAGACGAAATATCCCTTTATAGTTTGAGATTGGGTGGAATGATCGAGGATAATACCCTGAATCTGGCCATTGAGGTTTAAACATTATTTAACCTGCGTTTGGTTTTCCCTTCGATATATTCTGCCACACTGCTGAGTAATTTACTGTCTGATATAAACCGGTACTATGTTACCATCATGTTTCAATACATCAGTCACGATGGAGGACAACTACGATATGTTTGATGAAACTCTTGACTAATACATTAAATCTACATCTACAAGAGGCAAGAGATATGTAAGTATTTCAGCAGTAATAAAAGAAACTCAGAAACCCGAGTTATTAGATATACATGTACAGTATATCAACAACCAACAGCCGTGAATTTTTTTTTTTTGTATTAGGGGTAGATGAAGTTAATGTAAAATATTCAATTTTCTTGATTAACGTTGTGTTTCTTCTATCGGATTGAATGAAAACCGCAACTATTGCTATTCGCACATCTTTTATACAGGTATACAATTAAAATAAAATTAACGTAAACTATTTTATATACGAGCGTCATTCCTCAGACAACGTTTAGAACATGGACATTTTAGAGATCAACACAAATGTAAAAATGTGTAATATTTCATATCATGTTTGAAAAATGTACATAGAAAAAATCAAAATCTGATGATGATGATGATGACCAAAACATTTGATTATACATGTAATTCTTACATGTCCGTCACCACGGAACACTTACAAATTGACGTTTCAGATTTTCGAAGTACTCTTATTACTATCTTTTCGTCTGCACATTGGTGTTCTACCCCTTTCTGATATTGACTAGAAAACCTTCTCTGATCATATTTTGAAATTACACTGCGAGCTGCAAACCGGATTTTATTCACATTATTAAAACATTGCCTTAAGACGTAGACATAGGGAAAAGTCCATTTAGACCAGAGCTGTTAACCTCATTTGATCAATTGATAAGAAAGCAAACCTTTACTATTATTAGCTTGTTAGCTGGATGACAGTACATGTATATATGTTCAAGTTTTTCTACGTACTTTCGGAATGACTCTTATATGTAGCACTGTTTTACGCACTTTGACAGCAGTTGGCAGGTCAGTGATTATCCCGGGTTAATTGCTGAGCGCCTGAGTTATCTGTTCGCATGGTTTTCAGCAGTGGCCAGGACATTTGTTAAGAACATAACAGAAAAGAACTATTTTTCCATTCTCAACTTGTACATAAGTACATTGTTGCATTATAGAAGAAACATTTTGTCACACTCATTCCACACTGGCAAAACACACTCTCAAGCGAGCACACACACTATATATAGTATAATGGTTTATTACAGACATTATATATATCTCAAGAGAAGTAATATAAATAAGCTAATTGGTCTAGGATAAATTAATATTATACTTGTGGACCAAGCAAATTTGTACGTATTAGTAGAGCATCCTTAATATATTTAGCTAAATTTAATAAAACTAACTTTTTGGTAGATTTCATCAACTCACAAAATTTTGCCATGCTCGGCCTTACATGATATCGCTTGTTATATATTTTATCCTCGTTTCAGAATAAGCACTACAGACACAAATGAAATGAAACTCACCCCCTTAATCCCTCTCCGTCCAAAAAATACAAACTCTCTCATTTCTTTCCACTCTCAATTTTTAGAGGATGAGAAGAAAGTCTTAATCTAAAAATATATAATGAACGGTTTTTTGGTAACAAGTCCAAATAATTCCCCAAAATAAACTGATCTTTGAAATGTCTATATGTACATAATACACTACAGTTAAATACTTCATTGTACCATCTTTGCATAAAACAATCAATGACTCATCTTTTGAATACAACACAAAAAGCTTTAGTATTTACTGACTTCGCCTCTGACCATATATCACTAAATCCAAATTCGTCTGATAAATGTTTAACTCAAGTTAACCAGTTAGCGCGACCCCTATCACTGTCGGCGACTTGTAAAAGATTCATTTTATTTCCAAAAATAATATTGTTAGTATTAACTAAATTTTACCAATACTTGATGATTCTTACATAACGACTGACGTAAAGCGGATCCCCAGATCCCCATTAACAGCCATCGAAGCAGTTGCCCGCTTTACCTTAAGAATTGTTTGAGAAAAAAAAATAGATGATTTTTTTAATGCATTTAGATTTTGAATTGCCCCAGACCTCACAGGCGTAATTTAAAATCGACCCAACAAATGAATCAAATAATTGTAACATGGTACGAAACTCTCTAGTATTCATCATTAAAGTATTCAGTGCTTTTATGCCTTTGCCAGATAAAAATTCTTGATTAAGTGTAAAACTTCCTGTGTAATTGAAAACTGTACCAAGGTAGTTGAAATTGTTAACTATTTCTAAAACCATGATTTTTGTCTTCTCACAATTAACCTCCAAGTCCCAGTTGCAACAATATTCATGCAAATTTATTCAAATTTTCCTGAAGTTCTGACGGCGATTTACCGAAAACGACTAAATCATCAGCAACACAAAGAACAATCAGCATTAAATCTTTTATTTCTATCCCATTTTGCTTAAGATCTACTAAAACAATCCCATGTGCATTATCTCCCCTTGCAATAAACCAATTGCAATTTCGAAAAAAAATCTGAATAACTATTACATTTTTTAGCACATGATTGACTTAGATGTACATATCTTTAATAATTTTAGGTGTTTTCCCGTTCAGTCCTAACCTATACAGTTTGAGCTACAGATTATTTTTATTTACGCTATCAAAGGCTCGTTTAATATCTACAAAACCTGCGTACAATCGTTTGTTTTCACAAAGGAACTTTTGAACAATAGAATGGATTAAATAAATGGCATCAACAGTTGATTTGCCAGATCTAAAATTGCACATCTGAAATAATATTATTTACGTCACACCATTTAGTTATTCTGTTATGTAATACCCCCGTAAATATTTTAGCTAGACAGCTGATAAGAGTTATGCCCCTGTAATTACTCGCAGAATCTTTATCGCTTTTTTTTTGTACACAGGTACTATAACCCCTTCCGACCATGCTTTCGGATAAAAACTAGAGTTAAAAATAGCATTAAAAAGGTCACATAAATATGGGTTGATAATGTCTATTGTTTCTGAAAAATACGAGTTCAACAAACAATGAAGCCTCTGTGGATGGAAATCATGTATATGCATGATATATTACATTGATGTTAGGGTCCTCTCCGCATTTTAGACAAACACTCCCGTATTTGGTCAGCCCAATAACGCATGCACGATTATGACGTTATGAGGGGAATCCAAAATTATCCCAAAATAACATTACTACGAGTACTACTACTACTTGTGGTCCATCGTCGAAAACCCCCCGGCTGACTTCTTCCGTGATCTATCGATCGGCCGATGGGTATTCGACGATGCTTGTCTTAATTATAATGCGCTTGTTTGTTTTAATCATCAATAGAGTCAGCATCTAAACATGCACACTATTTGATGATGCAGCTGTTGATAGGCTTAAAAAGCATGTTCTAGTGTGAGGTTAACGTTTATGTATTGTATTGTATTGGGGTTTACCGTCGCTGCGATAGTATTTCAATCATATAGCGACGTCCAGCTAATTACAGGTGGAGGAAGACCCCGAGTACACAGAGGTACCCGGGTAGAACCACCGACCTACCGCAAGCCAGCTGGAAGGCTTCCTCACATGAAAAATCCGAAGTCCCTACCGGGATTCGAACCCACAGTGGTGAGGGGCTGAGAGATTTGTAGACCACGACTGTAACCGCTCGGCCACGGCGGCCCCAGATGTTAATGTAAAAACTATTGTTTAACTGTTGAGTGTACGACTGTGTCCCAGTACCTAGGTATGTTTGATGAAGACGAATTGTAGGGAACATTCACACAATAATAATTAAGTCCGAACATGGTTAATTCAATTGATTTCTTCTTTTCGTTTCTCTCAGTGGCAATCTACAAATACAACAAGTTAATACATAGTCCGTGAAAACACAGAAGCAAGAAATACATGGAATGATAATAATAATGATGATGGTTATTAACATAATGTCCGTGAAATCACAGTGACCATAGTATTAGATATGAACGTATAGTTTCCGTCAATTATTTCCTCCTTGAAAACTGAATTCAAAATTTATCCTTGTATCATTTAAACAAGGAAAGTTTCCATCCGGGACGGGATGAGATATATACCACGTGACCAGTTTAATCATTTACTTTATAAAAACTCATTCTGACGCATTAGCAAACAGAGCAGACCTAGATCAGACAGGGTCTCCTCTGTTTGCTTATACGACATTGTAACTCATGATTTCTTATACTATTTTAAGTTCCGGTATTAACATTAATCAAGTCATAAATGTGCATATGAATATTCATGAGGTAAAGGGTTAATACGATATACAATTAATTGTGCATTACGTTATTTTGATTTGTTATTTGATTGCAAGCCTGCTAAACCTGCCATGATACCCTTGCGTTTTTATTACACATATCAATCACAGGTACCAGTATCGTGGAGCACACACACACACACACACACACACACACACTACTACTTTTACAATAATATCTACAAGGATTATTTCCGCCGGAATGGTTCGGGACATCACTGAGGTGACTTTTTTCCCGTCAAACTCATCGAAATTTGTGTATAATTTAATGAAAATGCGATGCCATTGCTAAATAACAACGTACATGTATTTGAATAGCAAACACATTTTGCCTTTGAAAACTAGAACTTTTCTTACATGTAGAGGTAAAGCTTCGATTTTTCTTCAGTGCAAAAATCGGAAACAACATGGCGAACTGAATGGAGGAATGATACAGACATACGATTTTGGCTCGGACTTTGTCCCTACGATAAATAACAGGTTTCTTAAAGATACAAAATTATGAATTGTACTTACCTTTGATTTGACGCTGTTCTTCAGTTTCTGCCTCTTGTATAGCTCAACATATCTACTGGTTATGTGCAATTTTACTTCGCCGACTTGACACCACAGTGGTGTCCCCGCGCATGTTTTTTTTTTTTTTTTTTTTTTTTTTAGATTTTATGTAATAACTCATTCAATATTGAACCCAGTTACTTAGGATATCGCATGTTTATTATAAATACATTACTGTTTAAGAAAATGATATTTATTTGGACGTTCCGCGAGTTGTTTGTTGATTCAATATCAGTGATGTTCCGGACCAATCGGGCGGAAATAAACCTTGTAGATATTATTGTAAAAAGTAGTAGTAGTAGTGTGTGTGTGTGAGAGAGAGAGAGAGAGAGATCCACGATACTGGTACCTGTGGTATCAATGACAGATTGACAAAGAATGCATCATGTGCCTGAGGCAAAATGATGAAATGAAGAAAGCATGATTATGAAATATGAAGAAATGCTAAATTATGGCATCATATTAACATTTTAATACCTGCATTCCAAATTTAATCATGGAAAAAACAAATCATTATAGCAGTTTAAAGCACAAAGCTACATGTAAAATATTAAATATATTTTACCGGTGTATCACAGCGACTGTGCTCAGTGTTTGAACTTATTAATCAACCCTTTCCGGATATACTCGATCCACATGTTTTTAACTTCCGGGTCACCACTTATTAAGAAACTTTGGACAAAATCTTGCTGAATTAAAGCTTTCATTTCCATCGAAGTGACTGTAACAGGTTATTAGGAACGGAGTTAATAAGCCAAATTTAAATTGTGATTCATAGTTTTGGGTAATCTCTACTGAGATCCGCTCCAGTTATTTTTTTCGTATCGGCCTCCGCTGGATCTCTACCCAGGCCTTATATAAAAGCTTCGGGAAATTTACACCGATGCCCCTACCTCGTTTCGGCTGTTCAAATCGATTGTTTTAAGATGCACACCTATAAATCCACGCAGATATATTAAGAAGACATATTTTTCTTTCTATTTCATTCAACATCATTGTCTTAGCTTACCGATTTCACCAGTTTTACAGCTACGGACTCACGAAACCTCCAAACTCACCGTTTAAACCGCCATATTGTTTACATGCGAGGGTTATCACGTGACTAATCCGTGATTGGATAACTACAGTTAGGTTCAACTCGCGGGTTATGCGGTACAGAGCGGTGTGTGGTTTTCTCGATCTATAAGTAAATAGAACGTATTTCACATAAACTTTCTTTTGAAAAATCGTTTAATACAGCAAAAATTTCTTTGATTTTGACAGGACCGACTTATTGGCAAAGAGCATTTACCTTTTGTCGATGAACAGTCGTAGCTGAACCGGGCTGTAGTTTAAACTGCTTCACCACTAGTCACATGATAAATATTTACAAAATGTCGGTTTAAAACTATGAGGTGAGAGGTTTGGTGTTTTCCGTCGCCGTATTTAATGAAATTGGTAAGCTAAGACATTGATGTTGAATGAAATAGAAAGAAAAATATGTCTTCTTACTACATCTGAGTGGATTTTTAGGTGTGCATCCTAAAACAATCGATTTGAACAGCCGAAACGAGGTAGGGGCATCGGTGTAAATTTCCCGAAGCTTTTATATAAGGCCTGGGTAGAGATCCAGCGGAGTAGAGATTAAGTTTTGGGTACTCTACCTTGATCTACTGTTCTACGCCATTTGAGACTACTTTCGTTTAAATTTACAATTCAGGTATGAACACATTTTCTTGTTGATATATCATTATAGATGTCTTTGACACTATATTCATATATACTGAATCAATATTTAAAATTATATATATATATTGGTAACACTAAATGATAAAAGGCTTACTTTTTCATAAACATTTGAGTAAAGCGTGTTATGTGTACGTATTATGTGTATTGTCAGATAAACACTTCTTTTTATCTTACCAAGTTCAATATGTTAACACACATTCTTAAAAGTGCACCTATTATTCGATTCAAACGAGAGGTAGACAATACATAATATACATTCAATATAACGAAATTGAGCCTGTGTATGAAGTATAAAGATATTCGTCAAACTCTTGGTGAAAATCTTTTGTTCATTTAGGTCACGTCAAATTTATTACTCACTCACACTTTAAAAAAGAAAATGACATAAAATTCTTTGCTAGAACCAGTTAAAAGCAAAAATGAAAAAAAAAATGATTGTATAAAAGTTCTGAATACTTAAATTAAGCAAACTGAAACCATGGGTATCTAAAAAAAAAGTCGAATAGTGCCAATTTGAAGTAAAATAAAGAAAAAAAATTCCGAAATAACGAAAAAAGTTTTCGTTAAATAACGAGATATTTATGTCGTTATTGCGACAGATAAATATGTCTTAGTTACAATTTAGGATTTTCATAATTATAATTATAATAATAATGATAATAATAATGATCATAAACCATCAATAGCAATTAAGAATAGTATAGATTAGCTCAAGCTCGTGTTAAATATAGAGAACTTACATCAGAAAACTTCCCTGTGTTTCACCATTATTGTACCTCCTAATAGTATGTATTGACGACCTAATTAAGGAATTGAGAATTAGAGATCATGGATTCGGACTCTGTATATACAATATGCATATGGGATCATCAATGGTAGCCGACGACATGGTGCCTTTATCAAATTCAAAACATGTTATTGATAATGTCATAGACCAGCTCAGTTGGATATGCGGGTTCCAAAGAACAACACAACACGTCGGGTCTTGTACGACAGAAATCGTGTATATTATGATCCCTTTCCTTCCTGGAATGTACAATGTGCATATACATGTACATTTCCTGACAATCTAGTTTAAAAACAATAACAATGAAATATATGTACATTGCCGAACAATCGAAAGTACAAGAGAATGTTAAAACAATAGGATACACATGATGATTACCTGTATACTATCTATATATATATAAATGTATATAGACAATTCATGGTTTTCGACAGCATAGAAAAATGGCGATGTTTATCTTTTTCAAAACAACGACGGAAGTGATTGCGATTGGTTAGCGATCTGGTGCAGACAAAGGTTACAGAGGTGAAATGGGTTAGAGAGTTCAATTAGAGCAATAAGGAATGGATAAAGGGAGATAACTCAGTTACGCTACATTAAACTTACATTGTAATTGCGACAACACTACGATACCTATTTTCTACTCTACAATACGTAAATATTACATGTTAATTAATAATTATCAAGGGCAATTCATTATATAAAACAAAGACATTTCAAAAATACTTTATTGTTTTATTAAGTGGCTAAAATCTGAAACGGAATTAAATGTGTTATATATATTATACACCCTATGACAATAACATAGTGGAGAAATCCATATACTGGAATAATTCTCGACGATTAGGGTTTATGTATAATGCAAAGTAATAGTAGGAGTTCCACGGAACCACTTCACGTGGATACACCTCATCACCTTTGCACGAATCTACCTCCGATTTTCAGGAAATAGGCCGCGACTAATTCTACACCCGGTTTAGTGCCTATTTTTAATAACCTAAATAAAATGGATATTTCAACCCCTTCTCATTATGTTTTTGTACTGAATTTTATTGAAATTTATTAGGAATATATTTTTTTAATTGCAGCAAACATTTATTTCGGCTGATATCCAATATTTCGAAGAAATTGTACTTTTACTGCAAAAAATCTGTTTTATTTTCTTGTTTTTAGTGAAATACGCACTTTTCTCCTCCAAAGAGCTAAAAATCTGTAAAACAAATTTCCTTTATATTTTGTTTATTAGTACGATATTTCCTTAACTACTTAACGTTAGAGTAAAAAGAAAATCTGTATTACAGATTTTTAGAAAATCGTATTTAAATTCACTCGCCGTATTTTGTATGTCAAACCGGAAGTTCGCCAGAGGCTCGCTAAATAACACTTTCAACGAACTCGTCAGATTATGTCAGATCCTTTATATATTTGCTTGAAACATATTTTTCAATAAAGGAAATTCATATATTCAAAATATTTTAGGAGTATATGTTTACTACTCTCATACATATACATACATACATACATATCTTATAACACCATGTAACAGGCCTATTATCGAAAACGAAAAAAAAAATAGATATGTCGATGTTAATAATTATGTCATAAAAAGTTTAAGGAATGTAATATATATCATATATGACATGATGTAACAGGCCTTACATCGAACGCGAAAAAAATGAATAGGTCTACTGATGTTAATAATTGATTAATTTTAAACAATTGTTTTAAGGTGTTTAATGTACATAGATAAAAAGAAATGTCTGGACCTTTTACTCTGATAATATAGTTCTAAAAAAGAAAATCTCTATAGAGTAATTTAGTAGCATTAATGAATAACGAAGGTCCAATGCCTTCTAAGTATGATTTATGAATACTATAAGTCAGATTACTATGTATTATAATGATATCTTCATACTCTCTGAAAGTAGTTTTATATCCAATGATAAGGTATTTCAAGCATTTTCACAAATGATTAATATTTAATTTCCGAAAAAGAGTTTTTCCCAAAAAGGTCTGGCAGTTGATAAACAAATGTTCTATAGTTTCGATGTTACCACAATAACTGCGTTAAAAAAAAAACAAACAAAACACAACGTTTGGTTTATATTTTAAATCTCACATAAGAATAAAAAAGCTTATGTGCTTTTGCTGATATAATGATTCTGGGTGTCTTATCATCTTACGTTTACCTTTATTTTCGTTGTCGTCTTAAGGTGATGTATATTCAAACCAATTTAAATTAAGTCATTTAGCTTTATCCGTGATACAGTTACAGCCATAAAATATCTGTTATATCTAAACACAGCACGTGCGAGTATCCGATTCAAATAAAATTATTGATGTGTATATCTCACGTGAATGTAATATAAAAGCAAATACAGAATCACCAAATTTTGTTTTCAAACATTCGTTATACACTTTACACAAAAATGTTATTATTCCCAGTTATAAACGTTGATTAATAACGTATATATGCATTTTCTATTGTGATTTTATAGTGTCTTTTTTCTATATAATTGATTATTTTAGACTTAAGACATAAGTGGCAGATTCTGTTTTCTGTGTACCGCTATATATGTACATTGAACGAAAATGTGTACAGTTGTATCGGAAATGCAAAATGCCTTCTCCTTTGAAATCACCGGGCTGATGTTAATGAAACTGCATGGATGATCCAAGAGTAGTCGTGTACAAAATTAACTAAATCAAACTTGATCCATGTACAACATTGGTTGACATAAGCTAAACAATTATTTTGATAAAAAAATGCAAACAATCTTCTCTGAAACAATGTTCCATTTGTTGATAAAAAATGTTTGATTTTGGAAATTTTGACTGGCAGATGTTTCTCCCCGCTATTCCTTCAAACGCAGGTGAAGTAAAATAATGCTTCTTCTTGGAAATGTATTCTCTTTCAAACTGCATTGAATAAAAAAAATGAGACCTAAAGTATGATTACCGCGAAGTGTATACATCATTAGTGATTGGTGTCCATGTCATATTATTAAGTTAGTTTACTTTCAATCTGGTGCTCTAGCCATTCGGTATATCAGTAAATCCTGTATGAACAATCGAAACATAATGCACTAGGAAGTCATTAACATGTCCTGATTCACCTTTGCGGGTACCCATTTATATATCTGAGTGGAATAAAATGATTCTTTACTGATTTCTTGGGGCCGCCGTGGCCGAGCGGTTACAGTCGTGGACTACAAATCTCTTAGCCTCTCACCGCTGCGGGTTCGAATCCCGGCAGGGACTTCGGATTTTTCATGTGAGGAAGTCTTCCAGCTGTCTTGCGGTAGGTCGGTGGTTCTACCCGGGTACCTCTGTGTACTCGGGGTCTTCCTCCACCTGTAATAAGCTGGACGTCGCTATATGATTGAAATACTATCGCAGCGACGGTAAACCCCAATACAACAACTTTACTGATTTCTTGCCCAAGGAAATTAGTGGCAACCCGACCGAAATTCGAACCACATACCCCATGATCCGGAGTCGCGAGCCCTACTTCTAGACTTTATGCTCCTCAATCTTGTGATTGATGTCAAGATCAATTAATTTGTTATAAGAGCAGCTGCCCTGGAAACCGTGTCAATGAGTGTTTGATCCTGTCCACAACAAACCAACGCGACATTATAGATGTTAAAAGCTCCCTCGCTTGATGCTCAGCATGATAAGGGTATTTTCAGGATAATGTGACTTGGTGTGGTGTCATGAAGTTTGTCTATGGTGTTATCCTTATTTCAGGCAACATTTATTATCTAACTAATGTAGACATAAGTCCCCTTAGAGTTGAAATATTAAGTACCTTTATTGTAACATTAAAACCAAGCAAAACGATTAAATTCGACAACTGGATATACTAATTTAATAAACATACTGGCTGTGTTTGCTATAAATATGTTAAAGATATGTTTTGCATTTATTTTCAGGACATCTGCTGTCTGCTTGCTAGTCTTGTGAATCAATTGTTGTAGGTTCAGAGAACTGTCATAAGATGGAGAAATCTCAACAATGTATAGACAGATTGAAGAAAGGAATTGAAGATTCATTTGAAGTGAAGGATATTCCACCTGAAGATGCATTGAGGGGTCTTGAGAGAATGAGATCCTGTATGAAGGATGTAAGGCATTGTATGAGTTATATTACATAATTATGTGTGTCCATGATACAGTTACAAAGATAAAACAATATCATCAAATTAATGTTTTCCATATAGATATTAAACAGGTAGTTTTATATGCCACAATGACATAATATGTCATATGTCATGATCATAATATGAACTACAGAGTCACTAGAGCTTGTATACATCCATCTGTTATGATTTTGTTTCTTTTAAAGTACACGAAAATGTTAACGAACGGTGCCGTGGTCTTGTGGTAACATACCCGACTGCGGTGGTTATGGATTCGAACCCCGTTGAGGGGGGGCAAAGATTTTTCATAACCTTCCCAGGCGCCAAGCCCTGGTCTTACCCAGGAATCTTCGAGAGGAATTAGTATAAGTTGTAAGAACGTCTTCCCCAATTGTCATAATATAGATAAGCTAACATTAAACTTACAAATTTATACGAGCAAGAAATGTTCACGGCGTTTTTCTGCTTATATTCTGTAGCATATAATAGGTTACTAAGTGTCAAAAATCATGTATTTACTCCTAATTTAAGGTTAAATCTCGAAGTAAAGTTGAAAAAGATAATGGAATTCAACTGCGTAATCAAATGGCGTTTTTGGGGGGGGTTTTTATCGGCCATTGGCTGTTTTGTTTTCACCTGAACTTTCTATCTAAGCTTAAAGGTGAAGGTCACAGAACAGCTGATGAATACTGTAAGTTTTGATTGGTCGACTTAAAAATCAAAAGTATCCATCTGGAAAAGAGATCAGCTTGTTCGCTTTGTATATACATTTCTAAATCCGATTTTTCGACAAAAATATATCAAAATATGACTTAACGTTCAAAATAATTAATTCAGCTACACAAAAACATATCTAAAGGATGAAAAATACATGTCAGATTTGAAACCTTCAGACCCCTTCGTATCCTGGAAATCGCACATTAGTTAAGACGTGGTGTAACAGAGAACTTCAATACTATATGGTGGATGCACTCCAGACTTGTTTTGTAAAGTGAGAAGTATAATTTTGACCATTCGATTTTCACCCTTTCTCTGACATCTGCTGGAATGCAGGTGATCAAGTGTTCCGTGGAAACCCACCCAGTTGTATTACCTGAAGGGACGTATTATGTTATGAACTGGTCGTTCGTCTGTCCGATCGTCGGCAATTTCATGTCCGCTCTTTATATTTTGAACTCTTGAAAGACATTCATAATACTTGGGCCAAATGTCCTCTCATCAAGATGCAGAATAAACACTAAGTATAATTAATACACCACGGCCGTGTATCCTTTTTAAAGATACATGTACTTCTTGTTTAACTTATAAACGGAAAGATTTTAAGCTCCGATGAGAGGCTCATTTAAATAGCAATTTTCATCAATTGGAATAAAAAGTTATCAAATGCGCATGTAATAGCTACTACTTGCGAACGAGGTAGTTCTTTCGCACGCAATAGTTACGCGTATCCACACGTATCCACACGATATAAAAAATATCTCCAATGTCCCTTTCATGTCAGATCGTACATTTATGTGTACTGGTGAATATGGTAGAACTAAGAAAAGATTATAACACCATGTATTCTGACGTATCATTGTTTCTAAAAAGCATGTTTGATGACTGTTGTTGAATGTAATGGAAGTTATAGGCATATTACGTTAGATAGATATAGGTACGTTAGATGCCTTATTTAAGAAATAGTAAATTCATTTAAAGTTTTTTTGTTTTTTTTAAAATCACTGATTTTGAAGTTCCAGGTCCTTTTACTTGTTATATAGTAATGAATCACTTAAAAGACCCGAGTGATTTAAATCAGTACAATGTCCTATACATGTGTGTCATTTGAAATTCCTTTTTGAAGCAAGTTTTGTATGATATGAGTTGGCATTTTAAATAGTGTAACACCAAATTGTTCTGAAAGAAATACGAAATAACCCATTACATAAAACTATCTTTTTAATGATATAGTTGCGAAATTTGTTTTCAGAATGATTTAGAAGGAGTAAGAAATGGAGGTGAAAAAGTTATACAATCCTTGAAAAAAGCTGAGGGAGTCAACGCGCGTGTGCCTGCTGATATTTATAAGGATATCTCTCTGATGTGTTGGGGACAGTCTCTGCCAAAGGTGAGTTTTCTCCTTTAGCTCACTTGTTTGAACGAAGAAAATGATTGGGTATGATAGGTCCCTCTTGGTGACATGGATGGTGCCATATGTTGTCTTTATTGCAGTAGGAAACTGGAGTACCCTGAGAAAAATTATGAGACTAGACAGGTGACAACAAAAGTTTCTCATGGAACATAACATCGAATTGGGGTTGCACTGGTAAGAAGCAGAGTGTTAAACCACGTTCTATGCTGTCCTGGGTATATGTTATATGTAACCTGATAATGTCAACACTGTGTTTAAGGTTAGAAGCAAGTCTTGAAATGAAAGGTTTATTTCAGAATTCGCTACCCTCAGCCGTAAATAAAATATTTATATCCTAACCACTCTCGTACTAACAGGAGAAATGAAAAACACAAAGGCTAGAATATGTCACCTGCATTACAGTTTTTTTTAATGATTAACTGTCATATTACGACATAATGTATCAAGGA
>CM037781.1:69149046-69199046 GCA_021229015.1 Solen grandis | reverse complement strand
CAGATTTATTCGATCAAAGGAGAAACCGCAAAAAGAGTCGTATAGCGAGGTGGTTAAAGTGAATAACAAAGAACCGCCGAATGATGCACATAACTTATTTTATAAAGAAGAAATTCCAGTCAGAGTTAACGGTAAAAATGTTGTGAGACCAGATAAAATATCTGAATGTGCTGAAACTAACTCCAACATTAATCAAAATGAAAGTCATTATCATCAGCAGCAAGTTGTTGACGTTGATGATTTCACGGAACACATCAGGAGAAAAACAAAGCGCCTTTTCGTTGGGGGATTTTTTAACTCAATAAATGAAACCTTGATTACGAACTACCTGAGAACGCGCGGCATAAAAGTGACTCTTGTGACGATTTTCCGCCCAAAACGCAGTGAAATGGCTGTTATAAGAGTAAATGTTCCTTTTGAATATGTTGAGCGTTTAACTGGGGAAGGTTTCTGGCCCAGTGGTGTTGTGTGTAAACCATGGTTGTCAAAACCAAGACAGAATCGCCCTCGCCATAACCAGTATAACGGCACGCGCCACGTGCGCACGGACCACATCAACAGTGATGATCATCAGTTGGTCAACGATTACGAGAGTGGAAACGGAGGCAGCCGCTATGTACAGGCGAGAGCTGATGGCAATCGCGATCAAACCTCAGAAAAGAGTTATGACCGTCACCGTTACCATGGTTACAACGGTGACCATTTGTATGGGTCTGCACGTGCAAATGGCTACCACGGTGCCCACGCTTGAACGACAAATGAACTACACTTATTATAGGTGTCTCTGTCTTATGGTAATGGAATGTATTTATTACATTATTTGTTTTTTCGTTTTTATGTCTAACTTAACGGTCTGTACATGGAATGCTACTGGGTTAATGTCAAGCTCATATTACTTAAGTAACCTACTCACAAATGAGCATATTCATATATGTGGCATCTCAGAACATTGGTTACACACAAGAGATCTACATTTCCTGGATAGTATACATCCTAACTACTACGGTATTGGTCAGTCAGATGCTGATACATCTCTAATATATGATAATAAGGTATGTAAAGGAGGGGTTGCCTTATTGTGGAGAAGAGATTTAGATAATAGAGTGTCAGTGCTAGATATAGACAGTAAGCGGATTATCGGTATACAGATACAATTATCGCAAAAGGGTTGTATATGTGATGCAAGTGTATGCCCATGTACAAATCACTCAATGGACACTTATAGGGAGCATGTGTCGCAGATACAGGATCTGTATTGTATGTACTCTGAAAGAGGAAGCGTTATTATAATGGGTGACATTAATACGCATTTACAGGGTGGGTGTTTTATCAAACCCCCTGATGCTAGGGGAAGATATTTTAGTCAGTTTATGGCTGTAAATCATTTAATAGCCATCAATACATTACCGTTTTGCACAGGGGCGCAGGCTACTTATGTATCATACGACGGGAAATATCAGAGTCTGATTGACCATATCATCTGTAACGAGGAATGTATAGATGCAATAATGACATGTGAAATTCTGGATGATAACTGTTTAAATGTGTCAACGCATAGGCCTATTGTTGCTACATTTAATTCTGAGCTTGTGTTGCATACATGCAGTACGATGAATTCCTCGTTTAAACCTATTAAATGGCAAAATATTGGTGAACGGAGTATACTATTTTATGAGTCAGAGGTTACCAGACTGTTACATTGTCACATCCAATCACATGATTTTTCTGATGCATACACAACTATTGAGTCCTTATACTCTTTAATTGTGAATGCATTAACGATGCCTCCGATAACTGTTTACCTCAGGCAAAATATTCTCCACATTTGAAACCCTATTGGAATGATACACTTAAAAGGTTGCATGTCAATATGAGGCACTATAGACAGTCATGGCTGGCTGACGGTAGGCCACGTGGTAATAGTTTCATTTCTTATCGTAATTATAAAGCTGCCAAGCGTGCATTTCGCTCCTTAAACCGAAATGCATCTAAAGAGTTTTTGCGTAAGTCTCATGAAGATATAGATCGTGCATTAGGCATCGACAGTGCACTGTTTTGGAGGTTATTCAATGCGAAGAGAAAAGACAGAAAATCACGTACAGGTAGCGAGATGAGATTTGGCGGGAAAATAATACGGGATTCTAATGAAATAATTAAAGCATGGGGGTGCTATTTTTCTAACTTATACAGTGAAACTGAATGTAAGAATTATGATGACGTATTCTTTGAAAATGTTAAACACATTGTTGATGATTTAAAAACGTCACAATTGGTCCCGGATGTAGATTGTAATATTACGTGTGAAGAAGTAATGAACTTAATTAAATCACTAAAAAGAGGTAAAATGTGTGGTCTAGATAGAATATATAATGAACATTTGATACATGGTGGTAGATCTTTGTTGTATATTATAGTTGATCTTTTTAATGCTATGTATAAACATGTGTATATACCAATGAATATGAAAAGAGGATATATTATAACCTTACATAAAGGAGGTAACAAGAGTAAGCTAGACCCAAAAAATTACAGAGCGATTACCTTGTCTTCTTCAATATTAAAATTGTATGAAGGTATTCTGCTAAACAGGTTAAAGACTGATATTGCACAACCTATTCATGAATTACAGAGTGGTTTCCAGGCCAATATGGGTTGTAATATGACAAATTTTATGGTAAAAGAATGTGTAAGTTATTGTAAGGAAAATCAGAGCAGGCTTTTTGCATGTTATTTAGATGCTAGACAGGCTTTTGATAGAGTCTGGCACGATGGTTTATTTTATAAATTACATGAGATGGGCATATCCAAGCGTCTATGGTTGAGTGTTGTAAAGTTGCATAGAGACATGTACAGTTGTGTAATGTATGATGGGCTCCAGTCAGACTGGTTCCCAATATTGCAGGGAACAAGACAGGGAGGGGTCTGCTCTCCATATCTGTACCTGTGCTTCATAAATGATTTAATTAAACACTTAGTAGATTTAAGAATTGGTCTCTCAATAGGTGACACCTGTTTTTCTGCACCTACTGTAGCCGATGACATGTTGTTGCTGTCTCTATCTATGGATAGCCTCCAGAAAATGATTGATGTATGTTATGTTTATTCATGTCAATGGCGCTTTCAATATAATCCAAGCAAGTGTGCTGCAATGGTTTTTAATGAGAAAGAACGGTATAACTTGCGTCTCAGTAAGACGTTTACAATAGGTGGTGAATGCATACCTATAGTTAACCAATATAAGCATTTAGGTGTAGAATATTACTCAGTAGAGAAAAAATCATGTATGGTTAAAGAGTATGCAAACAAATTGAGAAAAACCTTTTTTGGATTGGTTAATAACGGTTTTCATGAAAACGGGCTTCAACCGATTACTTGCAAGAAAATTTATAACTCTATTGTATTACCAAAGGCTTTATATGGTAGTGAATGTTTGTATAATATATCTGATAAAGATATAATATTTTTAGAAAGGGCACATAGGCTATGTATTAAAAGTATTCAAGGAATTAATGTAAGAAGCAGAACGGATATTGCTCTGAGTATGTTATGTTGTTTCCCAATAGAAGCTGAGATTGACAAGAGAAAACTCATTTTACTTGGACAGTTATGCAACTTAACCAGGTTTTGTGCTGTTAAGAAAATGTTTTTGCTGAGAATTTGTTCTCAACAATTAGATGATAATGTTCTTGGATTTGCTCGTGATATATGTACTATTTTGGTCAAGTATAGTTTGAAGCATTATCTAGATGCATATATCATGACGGGTAGTTTTCCAAGTAAATATATCTGGAAGAAAGTAATAAACAACAGTATATACATTAAAGTTCAGTCGGAATGGCATTCTCGTATGATGGCAGTTGAGTTTACTAGGTTTCGGTCCATGCATAATCAGTATCGAGTATGTGAGTTATGGTTATATGCATCTAGAAATCCGCAGTATTTGACATATTGCAAATCAGTTGCTAAACTGATCACATATCTAGGTAGATTTGAAAACTTTTGTAATAAATGTAAACACCCGTGCAGTCATACATGCTTAACCGACCATATCATTCTCGATTGTCCGCATGTAAAGTTTCGAATGAAGACCCTTTTTCTCAAAATTAAACAGACATGTGGAAATTCTGTATGGCTATGTTTAAGTGAAATGGATAGATCGTCACTGGTCAATACTTTACTGGGTGCGCGTAGCTCAACTGTTCTGTTGTCCTATTTTTTTTTTTATTATATGTGGCTGCAGTACGTGTCTTTTGAATAATAGTAACCCCTACTGAACAAATACATCACTTAAATGTTTCAATTTTCTACTGTATGGTATGAGGTAATGACAATGTTTCTGTATTTTTTTTGATTAATTAAATGTAAACATGTTTTGTTGCATTTATTTCTGCAGATGCGACTTTTCCATATGTTGTATCTTGTCACTTGTTAATGTAACAATTGATTGTATTCTGTAAAGGTTGAGTCTGTAAACTCTGTGTGTGTTTGTGTGTGTGTGTGTGTGTTACGATGTTGTCTGACTTCTTTATACTATGTAACTGTGTTATGTACATGTATCTTCATAATTGGAGGAAATAAAGACTTATATTTTAATTCATTTAGAGTTATTTTTTTATTTCTCAGAAAAGGGAACGAATCCGGAGGGAAAAATTGCTAAAAAAATCAGTAAATTGACAGGAAAAGCTAAAATTTAAAGGTATATGCATATTGATCATCGTTGTGTAACCCACTTCTGCTGATAACGATGATCTCCATTTAATGGAGAGTAACGGAACAAATCGAACGTGGGTGTCCGACGCTGTAGTTAATATATTGTGTTAATTTTTAGGAAAATTATAAAGATCCATGCATGATTCGATTATGCTATATAGCTATGGCGAGCGTAGTGCTGCATTAAAAACTAAAAATTGTATTCAATAAAAAATGAGTTGACAAAAATTAAACTTCATAAAATATATATATCTCCTATATTCATAGCGTTCGCGGTTTCTTCTAAAGTTTCTTTTTTATAAATAATTAAGTAATGAACTTGATGCGTATTAATAAATGTGTAAGTAAATAAGAAGTCTTTGTTCATATATCGTCCGTGAATTCTTGTATTTACATTGAAATTATTCATTTTAGCGTCAATTAATATCATAGCTTATATTTATTCCTCTCGATGGTTCCTGGGTTGAACAAGTACTTTGCGCCTGGTAAGGTCAAATCTAGCAACCTGGCAAAGCTTGACTGAGCTCCGCTCTGCTTCTAACCTTATTCACAGGCGTATTATCCTGGTACAGAATATATCCCCTACTGATTTTTTTTAAAGACTATTGTATTCAGATTGTATATAACAATTTGGACTGGCAGTGGTACCTGATTCAAATAAACCTATGACAACTGAAGAACGTTTCACCCATTTCGCACAAACACGTGTTATCCCTAAAGTATTTGTGAAAACCATAATTCACGTATAATGCTTAATAGCAGACACACTTTATTTCATTCTTAGACATGTTAGGTCTATTAGGATTTGGGTCATTTTTGACACTCTCTTATTGTTAACAGATCACTTGTAAATTCTCAGCATCACGCAGTATAGCTAAAATGAATGCCTTTAACATCACGATGCGATGATTTCATGCATAACGGGTCACGTGACCGGTAGTTACTGAGAGTTACTGAGCACGGGGTTAGTTTTATGCTCGACAGTGATCGGTGTTTACATTTTTTAACTTTTATTTATTTATTTAATTTTGCCTGTCATAGATTGTTATTGTTTAAATTCATTTTTTGTAATTAGATATATATATCTGTATGTTAAAATTACATTGTTGTGCTGGGTACATTTTTCCAGATTATTTTCGTCGTAACTGTCTAACTTCATTTTTTACCTATTTACGGATGATGACTCAAGAAAATAGCAAATGAATATTTAAACGGTTTTCATTGGTAGAAATGGCCTATACTGCTATCTATTAACCACATTTCGCACAATTTCCTGAATGTGACGCTCCATATCATGATTTTAAGGCTAAAAAGCAGATATTTCCCACTTTATTCATTAAATTAAAAATTAAATTAAAGAATATCATTGAACATTTTGTAATACAGTGTGGTTACTTACAGACAATAATGAGACTAGTAATAGGGTAACAGTTCAGTCCGGAGGCATTGGTATTTTTTTTATTGTTTTATAAATCAATTAATAATGGTAGTGGCATACATGTAATTTGTGTGTGATCATCTGACAAATCAGTTAAGTCGGGGACTAACAGTATTCATTATTAATTGAGTAAACAAAGATAATTGCCGTAAATGGATGGGATTTCTGCAATTAAGGAGAGATGATAAAGAAACTGTGGTTGGCGATAAGAATTGTCCAATGTATCTTTTTCGCTGTTCTTAGAAATAGTTACAGAATAGCAAGTAATGATTTTCATCACCAACACTGTTTGTATCACAAAGATGACATTTTCTATCCTGGAGAGGTGTTCCTTCATACCTTCCGGTCTCAACAGGCAAGTTGTGATTAGCTGTGCGGAATTTAAAAATAGTTATTGCTTGCTGCTTATTTAAAATTGTGAAATATTTTTTCAAATTCATGTGAAGTTTTGAAGTTACTGTAAATTAGTCCGTTATTTGAGTGTTGAAGACTATCGTGCCAGTTTTGTTTATATTGATCAATCAGAATTTTATTAATTTCTTGTTGAATGTTACTGTTTTGAATATATTCCTGGGTTTGCCATAGATCGGGTCGACCAACAGAGGTAAGTATGCTTTTAATCTTTTCAACCCATTTAAATTGTACATTGTGTTTAGAGACCATATATTTGTAAAGGTGGTAACTTATTTTATTTTATTTTTGTTTCCAGTTATAAGACGCAACCAAAAAGATATCATACGGCTCTGAATGGTAACTGAGATCGGATGACGTCCTAGCTCTCCATGTAGGAAAGAAATGGGAGTTGATTTACGCGCATTGGTGATTCTACGAAGAAAATTATTATGGACTCTTTCAATAATGTCAGTATTTTCAAAGCCAAACATTTCTGCTCCGTATGTAAGTATTGGAAGGACAGTATGATCAAATAACTTAATCATCAAATCAATCGGTAGGTCTGCGTTTTTTGATCGTGTATATAGTAAATGTAATGCTTTATTAGCTTGATGTGTTACATGCTTACGTGTGTTTAAAAATGAACCATTGTTGGTAAAGGTTACCCCAAGATAATGATACTGCTCTGTAAAGTCTAGCGGTTGCGGGCCGAGCTTAAAATCGAAATTTCTAGTATGTCTAGCACCAAATACAATTACCTTTGTTTTTTTTTCATGTTAACTTTAAGATGCCAATTGCTGCAGTAATCATGGAATGCATCTAAACTATTTTGGAAGTCATCAGGTGTGTCAGAGATAATAACGGTGTCATCTGCGTAGAGCAAGACGGAGAGTTTAAGCCATTGTGCAAAATCATAGGAGTCATCCAGTTCTACACCAGTGACACCTCGCTCTTGTAAATATAATTGAAGGTCGTTTAAAAACAATGAGAAAAGTGCTGGGGAGAGGTTTTCACCTTGTCTGACGCCGATCTCAGATATAAATGATTCCGAGAATTTACCATTATGAAAAATACTTGATTTAATTTGTTGATACATGCTGTAAATAACGTTAAAAAATTACCATTTACTGAGCTCTGTAACAGCTTATGCCAAAGGCCAGCTCGCCATACTTTGTCGAACGCCTGGGAGAAATCTATAAAACCACAGAATAATTTCTTTTTCTTCTTTTTCAAGTACTGTGTGCTCTGACATATATGAGTTTGTTTGTTTGTTTGTTTGTTTGTTTGAGTTAAGCTTTCCCCCGACATTATTTCAGTCATTCGGGACTTTAGTCTACATGCGGCAGGTATACAAACTCCCGCCAGTAGACTGGCTTCGCATCAATCACTGCCACACTGAGTTACCACGTGACCATGGTGTGTACATGTGATTTTGCTGTTTCTCGACTATTGTTCGACTCACTGTGGCAGAGATCAGAGCTAAAACTATATACAATCAAAGATTAAATATGTTAAGGAGGTCGTTTCAATACCTTATTTTCACATCTTTCTGGTACAGTTAAAACGACGAGTTATTTTTTGTTGTTGTTTTTTGTCGCAGCAAGTGCTCTATAAATAAGGTTAAACACTTGTATGCGATGCCTACCTGGGGTAATTAACAATGCGAGAATAACGAGGCAATTAACTATGCGAGAATAACGAGGTAATTAACTATGCGAGAATTACGAGGTAATTAACTATGCGAGAATTACGAGGTAATTAACTATGCGAGAATTACGAGGTAATTAACTATGCGAGAATTACGAGGTAATTAACTATGCGAGAATAACGATGATATTTGTACATGAATATATTAACTAACTATGCGAGAATAATGAGGTAATGAACTATGCGAGAATAACGAGGTAATTAACTATGCGAGAATAACGATGATATTTGTACATGAATATATTAATAATTAACTATGCGAGAATAACGAGGATATTTGTACATGAATATATTAATAATTAACTATGCGAGAATAACGATGGTATTTGTACATGAATATATTAATAATTAACTATGCGAGAATAACGAGGATATTTGTACATGAATGTATTAATAATTAACTATGCGAGAATAACGAGGATATTTGTACATGAATATATTAATAATTAACTATGCGAGAATAACGATGATATTTGTATATGAATATATTAATAATTAACTATGCGAGAATAACGAGGATATTTGTACATGAATGTATTAATAATTAACTATGCGAGAATAACGATGATATTTGTATATGAATATATTAATAATTAACTATGCGAGAATAACGATGATATTTGTATATGAATATATTAATAATTAACTATGCGAGAATAACGATGATATTTGTACATGAATATATTAATAATTAACTATGCGAGAATAACGATGGTATTTGTACTAAATATCTCTATGCTACGTTTTTCTTACGTTATTTTAATACGATCTGTGATTTTTTTCCTCTCTATTCATTGCAAAATCGCTCTATGCCCAGCGCAAGTGATCGAACACGAAACATGTTTTAATTGTCGTTCCAACGCACACTATAAAAATAAAGAAATCGATTTTGAATTTTTATTCCATGAAGGACTCTTTAAAGTGTTTCATGAAGTAAATCCCGGCGTTTTTTTAAAGAAGAAGTTGAAAGCCGACTTTATATCTCCACGACATGATTTCTATATCTTTTTCTTCATCACACATCTATTCGTACTTGATATCGATAAATTATACCCTCCTAAGAGTGACCATATCGACTCTGTTGGATTCAAGGGTGGGCCAACCGGCGTGCACCCTTTCTAAAATTCCCCGACCTCACATAAATATAGACCCCCCCTCCCCCAAAAGAAAAAAAAAAAAAAAAAAAATAAAAACACAAGAATACACTATTTTGCAGCTTTTAGTTATAAATATATATGCGAGGAGTTCCCTTCTCAATGAATACTGAATAGCATTGGATATCATCAGATCCAATTATATTTTGATATTTAAGATATCGCATATTTATGTTCTTAGCAATGTTTTATTTTTCATTTAGAGCGTGTCTAAATAGTTCACATAATACAAAAGGTAAAAATAAGATCAAGAAATAAAAAGAAGCCCATAACTAAAATAGCAATGTTTTGCTAGGCAAGTTATTTTGTAAGAGTAACAAATAGACTGCGGATTCGTGTAATTGATCATTTTAATTTGATGGGTAACAAAACTCAATAAATATAATTGTGATGCTTTTAAGATGCCAGTCTGCTGGAATCCCAACAGCTCTACGGCGGCCTTATGGAGAAAACAAAGTTTTGAAGAAAACAATGCTATTTTATTCCGTCCAGAAATATACAAATTTGGATTATTGAACATTTTTCTTATCAATAGATTGTAGGGAAAAATAGCAATAGATGTATAAATTTTGATGCTGAAAAGCCGCAAGGCTGCTAAAATTTCAACAGCCTTTCAACGGCCTAACGGAGAGAGAGAGAGAGAGAGAAGAGAGAGAGATAAAAGAAGCGTTTTATTCCTCCCTAAATTGCGTACTTGTTGTTGTTATACTATTCGTATTTATTTACACCCTGTGGTCAAGGATAATCGACAAAAGTGCAAGTACCTACTTCCAATTGGGGTCCCGGTATATATATACCCCGCCACTTTATATTGACATGAAACTTAAAATATAGAAAGATGGCGACAAGGAGAAGTGCAGTGTCAGAGAACTGTAATTTGACCATGTCCCATTTTTTAATTATCTCCATTTGTTTTTTTTTTTTTTTATTTTTTTTTTTTTTATTATTTATTTATTTATTTATTTTGCTTGTCCGGAGCATTACTCGAAAATTATACAAGGTATTAACGTGAACAGATGGCGACTAGGAGAAGTGAAGTGTCCGGCACACTGGAGTCTTTTCCTGTATCAAAGCGTTTTGCGGGGATATAATTCACTTTCAGTGATAATTCTAGCGGGACTACATATTTCTTTTCTTTTCATAGATATTTTAATTCAGAGCTGTCATAATTTCGACGGCATGAAGGACGTAAAGCATGTAAGTTTGAAAAATACTTTATTTAACTCGTTTTCCGTCTCTTACATGAAGATTTGAGTGATTTAGGATATATTTCATCAATAGATACAGTTTCTGTGAAGGTTTCTTTGTCGTATGAGATGTTAAATCTGGGAACTATTGTATCGAGCAAATATATTGTAAACATAACTACCATGATCATTGTTTCGTTTTGGAATAAGACCATCTTTATCTTGTCACAGACGACTTCTGTAATATGTCAATGTAATACAGCTGTAATTACCGTGACATGTATATCTATGTGTTGAACAAGTTACTATTAAATGTGAACTCAAACAGTTTTCTTGTTATTTACAGAATAGAAAGTCAAACGTATCATACATTATATATGAACATGTTTCATCCTTTTATATCGCGACATGTATTTGTATGATTAAGTAAAATAATAAATTAATATGACAAAATATTGTGTTCATATGTTGTTTTAAATATTCAACATGTCTCGAAGCGACCAATGAAATAGTTTGGACAACAGCAAGAAAAAAGTAGAAAATAACCAGTTGCGACCTCGGATCGAACCCACATGCTCTAATCGATGGTTCCACATAAATCGACCCAATCTAGCCTTGTAAGCAAATAACGATATTATAATTGATTAGTAAATACTACACTACTACTATTATACAAACGATGCTGGGTCTGTTAGTCCCTGGTAAGTGCGACCTCAGCTTACACGTGTTTTTAAACAGCATCACGTATATCTTATATGGTAAGTAAAAAATGACTTGTTTATCACTCGTGTACTACTTTTTATCAGCTGTGTACTAAAGTTTTCAAATTTGACGAAAGAAAAAATATATTTCATTTCACAATTTAATGACTTTAGGTGTATGTATACAAGCATACTATTTAAGATATTGGTTACTTAAGCTTGGTTAGTAATATCGACGCCGTAAATTTTCAATACCCTTCTGATGAAAACTTTTTTTTGTTTTCAATCGGTTATTCGTTATTGTAATACTATATCTTACAAACATTGTAATATCTTGTTCGGTCGCTGATTCGTAATCCGAAAGTTGCAAAGATGGGGGTTTATGTATTATTGAAATAATCAAATACAGAGATTTACTTGAGCTAAGCACAACACACTCTCTCAATGATTGCGGAAAGCCGTAATAATAAACGCAATATGTTTCTCCATGTTTGCGGAAAGTCGTAATAAGGCAAAAAAAAAAGAAAAAAGAAGACTCTTGTTTTAGCTACTGGCTCTGAAAAAAATAGGATCGGTAGGTAGGGATTTTCAATCATTTTTTTAAAGTCTACCATGTGTTTGAATGTAATAAGTGACATTTAATGTAATTTCACACAAGATTGTATGTTAATATGTCTATAAGATGCTATAAAATCTTGAAACTAATTTAAATGACTTTATTTCAATATATGTCCTACATTGGGTAGACGGCTAAATAGGCTGTCACAAAAGACAGCAATATCAGAGCACTTTAAGGTCTGGCTTGCTGAACAAGTATTTTTGATGTGAAATAGTTAACTTATATAAATTATAGGTATCTGAAATTAAAAATGGTAACATCCAATACAATTTATTTCAGAATTTATACATTCGTGTTTCCCCATATTCTGTTGTCAGATTAATGTATTGTTGAAACTTCTAGTTGTTAACAATTTCAATATAGACATTATGAAGCTAGAAAATAAAATTGAAATTAAATTGCTTTGTATAGAATTATATATTTTTGTGATGTCTGATTGTTTTTGAAATAAAACTCTTCAGGGTTCAACACTTTTCAGCCAGGAATCCTGTCGGGACATCTGCTTTTCAAGTCATAAGTTTCTGCTTTAATAAGTCACTTAAATTGTTTTTAAGTTAAATTCAGTAAAAGATTGTTGGGATATTTAAAACAATATTAAAGTGCACTTCTAATAATTAATAAACTTTAATTATGTTTATATTAGATTAAATGGAAATTTGTAATACTTTTAGATCATTATATCTTTTATGATATACAAATATGAAAATATTATATATATTTTTTAATCTTATCATATTTTTATAGAATGGTAATGCAAGTTTGTCTCAATGCATTACCCCACCCACTTCACTACGATCATATTATTGTAAGTACAACGTCAGTCTTAATTTCAAATAATGTTGCAAAATCAGTATTTCATTTTAAACATTCATGTTTTAAAACATTACCAAAGCTTTTAGACCATATTATTGCTGTAAACAATATTTATCAGTTGATGCTTTTTTCAACGATCATATCGGAAGTAAACAGAATTATATTCAAATAGCTTTTCACGTGCTATTAAAACCACCAAAGGCATTTAAAATGAATTTCAATTATAAATATTATGAAAGAATGATATTGTGTCAAGGGTAAATGCCAGATTTGAAGTATTACAAATATTTGTGCCGTTTAGGCGATTCATTTCATATTCATAAACGACCCGCAAAATCAACTTTTACTTTCACTTTGAAATTAACTTGAGCCGTGAACATTATGTGTAGGTTTGTATTTCGATATTTCCTCTTCAGTCATCAGCAATGACAATGGTGCTGGCAGTTGTTGTTTTTTTCCCTATGATTTGTTAGAGTAATGTTATTGTTCCAGGTGAAATTCATGTTGAAGAAAAAAATACGGTCGGTGGCAATTTTTGAAAGATTACGATGTGTATTGACAAAATATACGTCAAAGAACAATTGGATTCATTTAATAATTATGTTTTCTCTTGAAAAATCAAGAGTCCCGACGGAAGGAATCCCTTGCCAAGTTTTGGTGTTATCTGGATCGCGGGAATGCATTCGTGTCGAACAATTACAGCTAAGATACGGAAAGGACCGAAAATGCCCGAAATGAAATGGCGACTGTCGAAGAGATTTTAAACTTTTATCAAAGTTTTGGTAAAAAAAAACAGAAAAAGAAAAAAAAAGAAAGAAAAAAAAACAACAAAACATTAGGGTCGGCGGCAAAAATAAATAGGGTCGGTCGGGGTAGAGGAAACAATCTATTTTTTTAGGCCTAACAAAATATTTTTTCTCAATGTTTGCGGAAAGCCATAATAACAATCGATGTTTTCCTCCTTGTTTGCAAACGTAATATATATACATACTTATCCAAACATTTGGACGTGTAACGCTTAATGCGTTTCAGTTTTAACATCATTATTTTCTTTTTCTGTATGTGTGTATCTGAATATTAGAAATAAACGTTAGGGGATCTCCGTGGTCGAGAGAGTAAAGTCGCTGACTTTAACACTCACTCAGCCCCTCGCTGTGTGGGTTCGAATCCCGGCAGAGTCATTCGGATTTTCATGTGAGGAAGCCTTCCAGCTGGCTTGCTGTAGGTCGGTGGTTCTACCCGGATGTATCCGTGCATTCGGATCTTCCTCCACCTTTAATTAGTTGCACGT
Source organism: Solen grandis (assembly GCA_021229015.1). NCBI lineage: Eukaryota > Metazoa > Mollusca > Bivalvia > Adapedonta > Solenidae > Solen > Solen grandis. Next base: position 69,185,033 of record CM037781.1, on the reverse strand, counting down.
CGCTATATGACTGAACTACTGTCGAAGTGACGGTAAACTAAAATATAGTAGAACCTCGCCAAACCGAACATCCTCGCCATTTCGATTTTTTTTCGGTCCCGATTTCTTCCCTTCTTCTTTTAACTAAAAATAAAATGTTTAATACGAATTTCGCTATTTCGATTTTTTAAGCTATTTCGAAGTAAAATCCCGGTCCCGAGGTCGTAATTCATGAACATATTTTAATTTTAATTTCGAAGTCAATTTTCATTAAATTTCGTGAACCAATTATCGTCCTTATCATCAATCGTATCCGGTCAGTAACATAGTTTATTTTGCGGCGGTACCTGGAGTGATGGCTAAGGCAAGTTTTTAACAACTCTTTTCGAGATTGGATGTCAAGTCAAGTCAGATATAAAAGTTAAATACTACCCCGCCACATTTAGTTCAGCTGCATTATAACCTGTAAACTGTGTGATCGATTGAATCGGAAATACTGTCGGTGGGATGTTAAACCCTAAAAATAAGTGTTCTAAGGTAATCATGCAATCCTGCTTATCAGGCGCGTAGGGAGACATAATCGACTGATCTTACGAAAAATAAAATTGGAAAATGAAGCATATAAATAAAACACACTTGAAAAAATATCGCGAAGGGGATATGAAGTAAATTTTAGATTCTTCAAGACTGAAATTCGGCGGCAGCTGTAAGCTTTTGCTATTGACCCAGATCTTTTTATCCGGATTTCGACCAAACAGAAATGATAATAAATGGCGCGTAATAATGTTGTCCGGAAACATGATCACATAAATGACAGGACACAAGGACGCGAACACAAGAAAACATAAGGAGATAATGAAAGGGTCGTGTGTTCGATCCTTGGTCGCGATATGCCAATATTGTTGAAGATTGCACTGGCAAATCAGGTAACTTCCGGAAATTGTCGGTCACGTATCAGAATAATGTGTCTATATGATTATGGCATCACACCATTTGTCTCCAATTATACAGCTCAATATCCCGTTTATAAATCCCTTAATGACTGAACAAACAGCGGTTGTGCGTGGATATGGAATTTCGATCATAAATCATACGCAAGGAGTACTGACAATACATATATACAGCTGATATCTGATATAAATCATACGCAAGGAGTACTGACAATACATATATACAGCTAATATCTGATATAAACCATACGCAAGGAGTACTGACAATACATATATACAGCTGATATCTGATATAAATCATACGCAAGGAGTACTGACAATACATATATACAGCTGATAACTGATATAAATCATACGCAAGGAGTACTGACAATACATATATACAGCTGATATCTGATATAAATCATACGCAAGGAGTACTGACAATACATATATACAGCTGATATCTGATATAAATCATACGCAAGGAGTACTGACAATACATATATACAGCTGATATCTGATATAAATCATACGCAAGGAGTACTGAAAATACATATATACGGCTGATAACTGATATAAATCATACGCAAGGAGTACTGACAATACATATATACAGCTGATATCTGATATAAAAAATACGCAAGGAGTACTGACAATACATATATACAGCTGATATCTGATATAAATCATACGCAAGGAGTACTGACAATACATATATACAGCTGATATCTGATATAAATCATACGCAAGGAGTACTGACAATACATATATACAGCTGATATCTGATATAAATCATACGCAAGGAGTACTGCCAATACATATATACAGCTGATATCTGATATAAATCATAAGTAAGGAGTACTGACAATACATATATACAGCTGATATCTGATATAAATCATACGCAAGGAATACTTACAATACATATATACAGCTGATATCTGATATAAATCATACGCAAGGAGTACTGACAATACATATATACAGCTGATATCTGATATAAATCATACGTAAGGAATACTGACAATACATATATACAGCTGATAACTGATATAAATCACATGCAAGGAGTACTGACAATACATATATACAGCTGATAACTGATATAAATCATACGCAAGGAGTACTGACAATACATATATACAGCTGATATCTGATATAAATCATACGCAAGGAGTACTGACAATACATATATACAGCTGATATCTGATATAAATCACATGCAAGGAGTACTGACAATACATATATACAGCTGATATCTGATATAAATCATACGCAAGGAGTACTGACAATACATATATACAGCTGATAACTGATATAAATCAAACGTAAGGAGTACTGACAATACATATATACAGCTGATATCTGATATAAATCATACGCAAGGAGTACTGACAATACATATATACAGCTGATATCTGATATAAATCATACGTAAGGAGTACTGACAATACATATATACAGCTGATAACTGATATAAATCATACGTAAGGAGTACTGACAATACATATATACAGCTGATAACTGATATAAATCATACGCAAGGAGTACTGACAATACATATATACAGCTGATAACTGATATAAATCATACGCAAGGAGTACTGACAATACATATATACAGCTGATAACTGATATAAATCATACGTAAGGAGTACTGACAATACATATATACAGCTGATAACTGATATAAATCATACGCAAGGAGTACTGACAATACATATATACAGCTGATAACTGATATAAATCATACGCAAGGAGTACTGACAATACATATATACAGCTGATAACTGATGTAAATCATATGTAAGGAGTACTGACAATACATATATACAGCTGATAACTGATATAAATCATACGCAAGGAGTACTGACAATACATATATACAGCTGATAACTGATATAAATCATACGTAAGGAGTACTGACAATACATATATACAGCTGATATCTGATATAAATCATACGCAAGGAGTACTGACAATACATATATACAGCTGATATCTGATATAAATCATACGCAAGGAGTACTGACAATACATATATACAGCTGATATCTGATATAAATCATACGCAAGGAGTACTGACAATACATATATACAGCTGATATCTGATATAAATCATACGCAAGGAGTACTGACAATACATATATACAGCTGATAACTGATATAAATCATACGCAAGGAGTACTGACAATACATATATACAGCTGATAACTGATATAAATCATACGCAAGGAGTACTGACAATACATATATACAGCTGATATCTGATATAAATCATACGCAAGGAGTACTGACAATACATATATACAGCTGATAACTGATATAAATCATACGCAAGGAGTACTGACAATACATATATACAGCTGATATCTGATATAAATCATACGCAAGGAGTACTGACAATACATATATAAACTGATATCTGATATAAATCATACGCAAGGAGTACTGACAATACATATATACAGCTGATATCTGATATAAATCATACGTAAGGAGTACTGACAATACATATATACAGCTGATAACTGATATAAATCATACGCAAGAAGTACTGACAATACATATAGACAGCTGATATCTGATATTCAGGTAATACCTGAGCAAACCAAGTATTATAGTTATAGTAGACTCTCTATCGGTATCGGTGGCTGTGTGGATACAACATCCGATATAACAGCAGTAACAAATGCATCCAATGCACAACATATCACAGTGACTGTGTGAATACAACATCCGAAATAATAGCAGAAACAAATGCGTCCAATGCACTACATGTCACAGTGACTGTGTGAATACAACATCCGATATAACAGCAGAAACAAATGCGTCCAGTGCACTACATATCCTAGTGACTGTGTGAATACAACATCCGATATAACAGCAGAAACAAATGCGTCCAATGCACTACATGTCACAGTGACTGTGTGGATACAACATCCGATATAACAGCAGAAACAAATGCGTCCAATGCACTACATGTCACAGTGACTGTGTGGATACAACATCCGATATAACAGCAGAAACAAATGCGTCCAATGCACTACATATCACAGTGACTGTGTGAATACAACATCCGATATAACAGCAGAAACAAATGCGTCCAATGCACTACATATCACAGTTGCTGAAATGGTATCATTGTGGCATCTTCTGGTTCAGTCTTCATGGCTGATTATGGCGGCAGATCTACACAAGAGATAACTCGAACTTTACCATTAATTGCATGGTAAACAAAACGTATTCCTTGCCAAATATTTCAATAAAGGTTAACGATGTGCTATCTGTCTGTGTAAAGGCATTCGTGACTGAGTGGTCTTAGTCTCGGTCTAACAAATACGCAACACCTCACTGTTGTGGGTTTGAGTCCCAGCAGTGTCACTCGGATTTCTCATGTCAGGAAGTCTTCCCGCTGGTTTACGGAAAGTGGATCTAAATGGGTACCTCTGCGTACCAGGGGTCTTCCTCCACCTGGGATTACCTGGACGTCGCTGTATGAAATGTCGCAGCGACGTATTTGTCTGTCTGTCTGTCTGTCTGTCTGTCTTTCTGCATTTCTATCTGCCTTTTCATACATTTGTATTTTAAGCGAATTATTTTAAAGTCAATATTGTCTGGAGCACAAGAACGTGTCTAAAGGAGTCAATTGTATAAGATATCAGTGTGGGAATCTACGTGGCTGTTTAATACAGGTTGTTGCTCGCTCATACATGTTAAACTGTAGTCGAAATGGGATACGGATGTTATACCATTGTATGAACTGTATTTTATTGCCTACATTTTTTTATTTGGTTATTTCATAACATAGTTTGACATTAAATGTATAATCAATTACACGGCATTATAATCAACTGAAACGGATGCTGCTATATTGATGCACTATGTACATCCATATGATCAATATTTAGTTAATACCATTTCTAAACAAGATAAAAACAAATAGGCGGAACATCTAGATATTGCCTATAAAAATGAGTAATCAGTAGGGTTACATAAAATCGGAATTGGTAAGAACACATCTTGTCCACCAATCTCCACGCAGTTATCTCCCCTTCATTTTTCGGTATAGATATCTGCCGCCATGAGTAGTAATATCAGGATTTCTGATATATATTTTTTGTAAAATTGTTAAAGATAGTGTTTCTATATATCAGCTTTGTTCTCTCTCATTCATAAAATATTGATTATGATGAAATAGATTAAAAAATGATAACACATAAAAACAGCTTATAAAATTATGAAAGTATTTTTTATGCAATACCGTATTTTTTTTTTCCTTTTCCAAATTCAATTTATTTGGCAGCGAGTGACATTTCCCAACGCATATTTTCTTAAATAAACATCAATTATCGCCTTGAGGTAAAAAGAATCAATTTGTAAAATAACATGTTTTTTCCCTTTTTTGTTTGCTTGTCGACATCATAAAATTTTCAGGACTGTCATAAACAATCAGTGTTACCTTAAACTGACGCATACTATGTCCATGCGAATAAAATATGGGCGGGAATTTGGATGCGTAGCAATTAAATCACGAGTGGGCATAGTATGCGTCAATTTTAGATAATTCACTAACGTGTACTCTACATGCAAAGTGTGGGGGCCGCCGTTGCCGAGCGGTTACAGTCGTGGACTACAAATCTCTCAGCCACTCACCGCTGTGGGTTCGAATCCCGGTAGGGACTTCGGATTTTTCATGTGAGGAAGCCTTCCTGCTGGCTTGCGATAGGTCGGTGGTTCTACCCGGTTACCTCTGTGTACTCGGGGTCTTCCTCCACCTGAAATTAGCTGAACGTCGCTATATGATTGAAATACTATCGCAGCGACGGTAAACCCCAATATAACAACAACAACATGCAAAGATCTATTTCCTTTATTTTTAAACTTAATGTTTATTCTTTCACGTGGCTTATTTCTTTTCTTTCTTTTTTTATCTTTCTATCTCTCATGCATCCATATTTCTTTATTTTTGATGATGGGTGTTATATACGGATTTTTTTTTATCGCCAGATAACACCCCGTTGTTGTGACATAATTTTGATATAAACCCAATGCAGTTAATTATCCTAGGCATGTAGAGTACACGTTGGTAGTAGTGAATTTGTTAAATCTACTTTATATAGTGACCACCAAAATAACAGTTTTATAATTTGATAATGTATTTAAATTATAAACATAATTATGAACAAGCTGAGAATTATAAGCAAGTAGATTGCCTCACAAGGAACTTTTGCATAAAGTTTGCTAGACAGGTCTATAAATAAACTGGACAAGCGATAAAGACAGAAGGAAAAAGACACGTAATTTAAGGTAAGCATATTCTTTTTTTTCTCCTTTGTTTACAGTTTAACATTGAATGTCCATTTTAAATAATAATTGAAGCAAAGAAGTAGTTCCGGCCAAAATGATGTTATCACTAGTGATGTTAACAAAAGTGACGATATTAAATTATCTCACTGATAAATCCAAGAACATCACTGATTAGTATATAATAAATTTGTGTACATATAAAAGGCACGTACGGAAAGGGTTGTAGATGTTCGGTTTACAATCGGGGGGGGGGGCGGAAAATGTAACAGCCGGTATATTTATAGCATAATAATGTATAGGTGAGTTAACTCTTTGTTTATATAGGAAATGAAGCGGATCATGTTGGAATTCTCTTTCATCTTAAACTTTATTTGATTTATTTTGCTCACAAGTGCACAAAATGTATAAGGTGAATTTAATTTTGTTTGGCACAAATATTCACAACATGGCTTTCTACTATAATTGTTTAATCAGAGTTTATCCCTTAAAAGTGAGATTCTTTTGGAATTAAAAAAAGTTTCATAATATTCTTTATATAGAAATTTTAAAATTATGATCAGGCACAAATTTAATAACAGTAGGATAGAAAGCGGTATGGATTAGAAAAATCTCCTTGTTTGCACTAATTGTGACGTTGACAAATACAACAGTTTCTGCTTCATGTCATATTTAATTTTTTTCATACACTCATGACTATTTTTTGAGTTGCTGAAGAAAAGCATATATGAAAATCATTTTAGAAATAACCCATTCTGTTGATGTGTTTTATCAATATCCATTCATAGTATTGACTTGAAAGTTTTTGAACATGTTCAAAGTCGTTAGAAATTTTTGCTAAAGTTTTGGATTCAATAGAAATGTTGTTCAAGTTTTGCATGCAAGCTACTATCCAGCTCATATCTCAATAATCATTCATGGTATTGAATTGAAAAATTATGAATATGTTTTGAGGCATTAGACAACCAGGGTAGATAACTCTTAACCGATGTTTTATGTGCAAGTTGATATCCAGATTATATCTCAGACAAAGTTTATGGTATTGACTTGAAATGTTTTAACCATTTGATATAATGTTTCTTATTAGTACTATCATATAAGAAAAGAGAAATGCGGGCTAGATAGAAATCGTCACATGCTGTTTCATCTTACAAAATGTTTGAGGTAGTTTTATATTGTTAACTAGGATTATTTATCATCTTCTGTGACTGTTCGAGTTCATTTGTTAATGCTAGAACAACAGCTATGATCATACTAGTAAGGTACATAAACAGCAAATACTCACATAATTTTGTTTCTGGATGAGGACAGAGTGAATGGGCTCACTGATGGGGAGTAGGAAATCTCAAGACTTGATTATGACATGTTGCTATGGTTACAGCATAGGATTGAAAATCTCATTTAGATACAAGCAGATATGATGAAGATGAAGGATACAAAATATCAGGTCACATGACCCTGGAGTACAGAAAATAAAGGTCATATGATTTAGTGTAAAAGTGCGTGGTTACATGACTGATGTCTGAAAGTGTAATACTGCATGCCAGTAATTAATATAAAAAAATGTTCAGGCAAGTTATTAAGAGCATAAAAATGTAAGACTTCTTCACAGATGACTTCTATTATATAACATTGGAGACTGTGAATAAAAAAAGTGGCATACATATAAAAGGCCAAGTTAATCGATTATGAAACTATATAAGTTGTTTATGAAGGATATGTGCTAAATGCTTATATCAAAACTGTTCATGCATACCAATAGTTCTGTCACCGGAATATTTGCTAGCTTGATAAATTATGTAACATTCTTTCTTCAGTTGGATATGGAAACATTAGTAATTTATAGTAAGTCCCTGATGTAATTGATTTGCTACCAGTATTTGCAGAACATGCAAATGGTATGGCTTGGATTGTTGGCCACCTTCTGTCCCAAAACTTTCATTTTCATAATTGCCATATCGCTTGACCTTAGGTGTAAAATGCGCGGGAGGGAATGTGTTACATCCCCGGCCGCGACATACCAAAGTCGTAAAAAATGATACTGGTATAGCTTCTTGCTTGGCGCTCAACATATAAAAAAAGTTCCTGGACTGGTTGACCCGGTGTCAGGATAATGTGATTGGATGTAAGGTATCATGCCACATGTCTACGACGTGATGCTGCAGTGTGGCAGCACTATATCTGTCTTTAGTCGACATCGTCTCAAAATGACTGAAATATTGTCGGTGGGACGTTAAACCCAACAAACAAACATTAGGTATAAAGTATTGGATAGATATACTGGAATTTTTGTTCACAATTCTTTTTACTGCAATTGTGTTGTCTTAAAAGGTATGATTTCTTTGTTTGTTTTAGTTTAAGATATTTTATCAAGGAGGGCTGAAAAAGTAAATGCAAAAATTATTTTTGTACAGAGATAAATGACTTGAAGATTTTGATTTTCTTTTTTTTTTTCATTATTATGTAAGTATTTATTTTGCCTCAAACACTCGCAGATTTGCAGCTCTTTAGATGACGTCATGTATCTCAAATCAAGAGATACTGCTGTCATTATATGATAAATATACCCATTATACTTAAAATTGACGATTTTCCGTTCTATTATAAAGTATTTTTCTGTCTAGATATGAAATTATGTTTGATTCTTTAAAATAGTAAGGTTTAAATGATGGATTACATATTATGTCTATCTGTAATTTCGTTGATTTAATACAAGCGCTTACGGTAAACATAATGATAAAATGAATATCAGAAACTTTATGAAACCACGAAAACCACTAAATCTGCTTGTTTTTGTATATTTAAAAAAAAGGTAAAATATATGCCCATCATCATCATCATCTTTCTTTATTTCCTCCATAATATGAGATATACATAATATATACATGTACATGGTAACATAATAATATCATTACACAGCAAATAAATGAATAAATAAATATGGAAAAAAAATCTGATTTGTGTTACTTAAGGAAATTACATATATACAATTAACATGATTATTTTTTCCTCAGTTAACGTTGTCCGTATTGATCTATTGATACATACACATACATTTTCTTTCAGAGTTGGGCAACACAGCAACATTCATATATATACCTAAAAGATCTTTGTAGAAAAGACAAATTACAAATTCATCCAGCTTTGGCTGCGTTGGTGCTCCTAGTAGACGGAGAATCAAACTAATACTGTCCAAAATATTCAGCTGAAAAGCAAATTCGGCACCGTAAACAAGGCAATCGCAAAAGAACATTGATCTTAGCTGACATGTTGCGACACATTCATTAAGCAGGTGACCGAGTTTATGTCTGTACGTGTAAGAACACAATTCACAAGCGATTTCAGAGTCATGTAGCTGATTCCGTTCACACCAAGCACATAATATAGTGTTCATAATCTTCCGAGTATTTCGGAATCTACATACATTGTATATAATACAGGGTTTCACATTTGGACAAAGGACTCTGAAATGCAAAAAAAAAAAAAAGATAAAATATATGCCCATATTTAAGAGTTTTGTTACCAATTCTTTCAAAAGTTTGCAAATTATCAACCAGAATATTAAACGCTATTTTATATCAGGAGGATGTTTGAACTCAATTTACATTTCATGATACCATATTTCAAGAATACAAATAAATAATAACAGCATAGGCATGATCCATCTAGTCTTCCTACTAGACACTGACGGATCAGGGTTTATTCTGGTGAAAACGTTGGATATACCTCACCTGTCAGAGGTTCATAAAACATTTAAAATAGAGAATTTCCATATCTCTCTTGGGAAATATATGTTTTCCTTGTATAATCTCAAAGACAAAAATGTAATGTTGAATGCAGCCTTAGACCAAAACATAGTGTTATAATGCAGCTGCACTGTATAACTGTTCATTTAATGTAGGCGTTTTCTGAAGGGAAGTGGTTGAGATATCACCAACAATCTGGCATGTTTGATGCTCAGATCATTGTAAAAATGCAAAATTTTTGTGAAAAATAGTTTGTATATATGTGAAATAAACAGTTTTTGATACATCTAATTATTGTAATTGAAAAGTTTTATTGTGTTTTAACTCAATTAAACTGAATTAAAGAGTTTTACAGTTCTATCCAAATAATTATTCTTGGACAGCTGATATTGTTTAAATATAATCTTCTTATTTTGTGTACATGGAAGAAAACAATTTGTTTTTCATGTAGTCTAAGAAGTCTTGAATGAAAGTATCAAATTTCGATGTTGACGAGAGATTTTTTTTTCTATTAATAAGTCAAAAATGAAAGTGCAATTTTAGTGAAGTGGGCATTTATTTCACTAGTACAAAATATATTTCATTTTATGGCTATTTATTTTAATAGTTTTTCATTATATGTATATATTTCTATTAGCGGACTTTGGTTTATTTCCAAAGTAACTGAATATCTGTCTCGAATTTCACCAACAAAACTTTGCGCTATGTAATACTTAAAGGCTCATTATTTCTCAGAGAGTGTAATATATTCAATACCAGAAATGATACGCAATTAAGCGAGTTTGTAAACCTAAATGGTACTTAATGACCACATGTCCGATCTCCGTTGACTTTGCATCGCATACAAATGCATAACATTTAGTATTTAGTATTTTGGATGGATTTACAAATCCACTACCCAGAACTGGTGAAGACGCCACGTTGCGGAACGTGTCACGAGGTAACGAAAGCGAAAAAAGCGTTTACCCGAGCAATGTTACTTACACCTACCGAGTTTATTTGTCAGAAAATAAAGACTTCGCCAACATTAAGGAGGGAAGTATTTTTTTTTTATTTAAACAATTTGCTTTAAGTATTTGAGGTTAAGAAAGAAAAGACGTTCTTCTAAATTTTCCGTGCGTGAATGCTTGCGACAACTCATTATAATTATTACACTCTCAAAGAAATAATGAGCCTTTAAATACTTAGGGGCGAATTCCATCATTCTTGTTTTCCAAAAAACATTCCCAAATATTTATTTTGAAATGTTCAAGTGTATGACTAAGTTGACATAACCTTTTAACAATAAAATGTAGTTGCTAAGAAATGAAATAGTTGGGTATTTCTTTGAGAATAACAAAAAAAATTAAATTCGCCCCTAAATATTTAAGTATTACTTAACGCTTGGTCCTGTTAGTGGAATGCTAGGCTCATATTCAGTTTTAAATGCAATATAACCTTTTACAAAGACAATTTAAAAATAAGTTAGCAGACGGCTCTTAATTTAAAGTTGAGAGTTAATTAGTCTCATTCAACAAGGTTCTGTAAAATGATTATCGTGTTATCGAGGGGTTAGGACACCAAATGTGTTACTATGGTACTGTGGGTTCGTTTATTTGACAGGATTTCAATGGTCCACCAACATATTTCAGTTATTTGATGAATTCTGCATAGACGAGATTTAGTGCTGTCTTACTGCGGTAATTATTATGTTCTACAAATACAACCATAGCGTCTATAGAGAAAACAGATAAACTATCGAACGTTGTATAAAATGCTAATTCTGTAAATTCTAATGATTACGATTTCGTTTTTAACTTTATTTTTTAAATTCAAATTGGTTGTGAAACATCATGAGAGTAACTGACGTATGAGTTCTTTCTGTAACATTACTGATATTGTTTCCTTTGCAATTGGTTATCTTAATTAGTTATGCATATACCTTATCCATCAATGTGATCAATACATGTGACCAATGTATATTACGTTTTAGATGTTGTAAAAATGTATGACGATGTGCAATTGTAAAAGTCGAAAATAAAAGTATGCTCTGTTCTGTTCTGATACCACACCGTAGACAAGTGGCATGATACCACACTCAGTCACCTTATTCTGTCACCTGGCCAACTAGTCCTGGAATTACCTTATCCTTATCTAAAGACTCTAAGACGATATTTACAAATTATTTCAACCCGACTGCACAAAATCGGACACATGCTAACTAAAACAAGTAAATAAACAAAGAAACAAACCAACAAAAAAAAAAAAAAAACACTTACTTTTACCAGATAAAATAAAACGTTATGGATATCAACAGCGTTATCGAGGTTACACCTGCGAATTTGTGAGAAAATTATAAAGGCCATGAAATGTTGGTATTTATTGCCACGTGACATCATTCCTATCATAATATGATGAAAGCTATTGATATGAAATGTATATAGCAGTCTTGTCATTCTATAAAAAGAGCCTTTGTATAAGGCACAAATTGTGTTTCGGTGAAAGTGCGATTCGGTATTTCTATGCATTCTACATAACTACACACGATGTACAGCGTCAGGACACGCATATCAGAGAGGGAGAGAAAGGGAGAGGGAGAATACAGCTTCGATGGAATGAAGCTGATAAGACCTAAATGCTGAAGTGTTTGAGTGGGTCGATGTACTTACAAGGGAAATAACTGCTTCGGGTCCTACCCGGATGCCTTAGTGCATTCGGAGTCTTCCTCTACATGTAATCAAGTGGACGTCGCTATGATTGAAATACTGTCGCAGCGACGGTAAACTCACTCTATCATTTAATCAATCAATCGTCTTACTAAAGGAATGACTACACAGAACTATACTCTTTGTAAAGATACAGGCTCTTTGCTTTCTTTGCCGTTTCTTATAAATATTCTTACTGTATATCCTGCAGCTGGAATGCGAGACGGAAATAGTTGGAACTTTTTAAGTTTTTAAGCCATATTTGCACATTGTTTTGCAAACCTTTAGATTTTATTTTTCTCCACAAGAATGCCATATTTTTGGTGGTAAATAATTGGTATGTAATACTTTTTATATAGGTGTGAATATCGCACCAACACTAAATGTCGCACCTAACGTTTCATGCTGCAAGGCTGACACTGAATGTCGCCATGCTTCCTCACATGAAAAATCCGAAGTCCCTACCGGGATTCGAACCCACAGCGGTGAGGGGCTGAGAGATTTGTAGTCCACGACTATAACCGCTTGGGCACGGCGGCCCACTATATGAATATTGTCTAAGCATGACGTTATATGTTACAAGGCTGACACTGAATGTCGCACATGACGTTATATGTTACAAGGCTGACACTGAATGTCGCACCTGACGTTATATGTTACAAGACTGACACTGAATGTCGCACATTACGTTATATGTTACAAGGCTGACACTAAATGTCGCACATGACGTTATATGTTACAAGGCTGACACTAAATGTCGCACATGACGTTATATGTTTCAAGGCTGACACTAAATGTCGCACATGACGTTATATGTTACAAGGCTGACACTAAATGTCGCACATGACGTTATATGTTACAAGGCTGACACTGAATGTCGCACATGACGTTATATGTTACAAGGCTGACACTGAATGTCGCACCTGACGTTATATGTTACAAGGCTGAAACTGAATGTCGCACATGACGTTATATGTTACAAGGCTGACACTGAATGTCGCACATGACGTTATATGTTACAAGGCTGACACTGAATGTCGCACATGACGTTATATGTTACAAGGCTGACACTAAATGTCGCACATGACGTTATATGTTACAAGGCTGACACTGAATGTCGCACCTGACGTTATACGTTACAAGGCTGACACTGAATGTCGCACCTGACGTTATATGTTACAAGGCTGACACTAAATGTCGCACATGACGTTATATGTTACAAGGCTGGCACTAAATGTCGCAAATGACGTTATATGTTACAAGGCTGACACTGAATGTCGCACCTGACGTTATATTTTACAAGGCTGAGACTTAATGTCGCACCTGACGTTATATGTTACAAGGCTGACACTGAATGTCGCACCTGACGTTATATGTTACAAGGCTGGCACTAAATGTCGCAAATGACGTTATATGTTACAAGGCTGGCACTAAATGTCGCAAATGACGTTATATGTTACAAGGCTGACACTGAATGTCGCACATGACGTTATATGTTACAAGACTGACACTAAATGTCGCACCTGACGTTATACGTTACAAGGCTAACACTTAATGTCGCACCTGACGTTATATGTTACAAGGTTGACACTAAATGTCGCACCTGACGTTATGTGTTGCAAGGCTGAATCTAAATGTCGCACCAAACGTTGAATTCCGCAAAACCTCCTGACGCATCAGTAACGCCAAATGTCGCAAAAAATGTATTGCCACTATATGTGGCAAAATCAACGATAAATCTCGCGCTCCTTTATAAGCACATTTTTGTAGCATCACTGTCCTACGACGTATCCCATATGAACCGGGTACGAGCGAAAAGAACCAGTCTTGACTGTGCCGGTTTAAGAAATAGAGGATGATTGTTTGTTTTCAGTAAACATGGGGTATATCTCACCGAAAAGTGATTTAATCTAAATATTTCGCGAGTGAAATTATATCACATTTCGGTTAAATATATTCCATATCACGAAAAACAAACACATTTTCTTTTTATTTCTGGAAACAACAACAACAACAACGGAGGTGCTGGAATAAATGAATTCTGACGACAAATGACACAGTCCTCTAGAATTCGTTCTTAGAAAATGAATACCCACAAATCTATGTTACGTTCACGAACAAAAAAGTTATGCCGGTTTGAAGTTTTCTTTCCTGCATATTTTACTGCTCATCGCGAATGGAGTATGATAGATTTTCGACAAAGTAATCGATACTAAATTAAGGATCTTATTTTAGCCAAGAAGGTGAATACAAATATAATGTGATTTCACGTACAATACAAGGGGGGGGGGGGATACGGCCGATTTTCTTTCTTTTTTTGCAGAAAGTGGTAATATGAGATATATCACTTAGTGCACGTGCGAAGATGATATGAAATATGAAATATATCTCGCTGATAGAATTAAGTGTATTTCACTGGTTTGCATGAAATACGTTGATCCTTGAATGAATTCATCGTGTAGGTAATCCAATATATAAAGCATGAGTTCTTCTGAACACTACATTAAATAATTAAACTTACGTCGACAGTTTCGTCAACTCCGACTGTTGACATTTTCCAGACAACTTCTGCGCATGTTTACTTTCGGTCTTCTGCGCATGTGCACTTCCGGTCGTTCGAAATATCGGCTGCAAAGAGGGCTGCTGTCGGGCCGAGGCTGGGTTTATATATCGGCCCGTTATCATGATGATGTCGGCCCGACGTCAACTGTGTATCGGCCGAACGTCGTTTCAAGTATCGGTTGCAAAGAGGGTCGCTATCAGGTTTATATAACGGCCAGATATCATCCAACATCGGTCCGATGTCGACTGTGTATCGGCCGAGTGTCGTTTCTATTTCACTTAAAATCCATCATTTTCTTGACAGAATATCAATATGTTACAAATAAATTTAACAATATACTTATTATAAAATACTCTTACTTAGAGTGGATTACAACTCTATTGTGCACAAATCAGGTATCCGTTTCACAAAAAGTTTTAAATTTCGATGATAATTCGCGAAATTATGTTACAAATATTTGGCGCAATAATCTAATGGTTTCCATAAAAATAATTTAATTGTGAGAATTTAATATGAATGAATAAAAATTAACAAACACAACTTACTAACAATATACTGTAAAATAAAAGGTTTATAATTAATTTAAGATCAGTATAATTTTGATAATGTTTTATTCATGTAGGCACCATTTTATGCCGGAAATGAGGACAAGTTTAATTTGCGGGCCTTTAGTCTGTGGCCGGAATTTCGAGAGAAAAAAAAGACACGTTTTATAACGTTGAAACCTTATAAATTGTTATCATTGTGTGATAAAAATGTTAAAATAATATTTTATTTTATTTTTATATATTGAACTTGAAGAGTGTGTCCAGAAAAAAATGTATCGGCCTAACGTCAATTCGATATTGTTGAAATGAATATAGAGAAACTTAAAAAAAGAATCTTAGAACTGTTTGATGTACGTCCGATGTGGTAAATCCGATATATGTTGAATCTTTTTTGCCCTTTGTGTATGATATAATTAACTCGCAAATAAAGTGGGCAATTGCTGTTTAAAGAAACATTTGTTACACGGCCTAGGTAGTTTTCTGTAGAAAAGTATCCATATTTAAATTGGATACCGCACGCGTTTTAGGGCCGGAGTTTCCACGCCCATGCATTAACTGTTGAAAAACCACGCAGATACTCAGAAAACCGCACAGTAATGACGGACACTCGGTTTATAAAATATTTACACAGTATTGTGACCAAATTAATTGTATTCCCGAAACGATACCTGCAGGTAGTCTTTGGTATTCATCCTTACAGAATGTGTACATTAACTTTTTTCCTCCACTTTTTTCTATACCATTACATATTTTCACAATTAGCCATAAAATATTAAAACGAATTATAGACATCAGCAGTGTGGCCATACTACGTGGTATTTTACGTCATTTTAAGGACACAGGCAGCATATTTGGCCTCGACACTGAGAAGAAAAACGCTTATGCTAATTTTTTCACCTTTTTAACAGGACTTATAGCGTATTCGAAGCAGAAAATTGTGCCTTGCTCATAGGCCCTAATGATTCTTTTGTCAGATGTACAGGATATCCAAACATTCAGGAAACCCATCAAGCATATAACTCATAATGTTCTCCAAATGTTAAAAATAAAGATTTTCCACACTGTGGTTAAGATCCATGGTCAAACGTGAATACTTAACGTCTACACTCTTCTCAATTCAAATTAACGCAACTGTACGAAAGGCGCCGAAATTCGAGGGTTTGTTTTGAAATAGTTATTTGATTGGTAAAGAGAAACTTTCTTTTTACTGATTAGTCATTTTCACGGGGTTTCACTTTAATACCCACAACGATCTATATTTGGAATCATCTGCATACAAAACTTACGAGACCTTCATACCGCCTCCTTTCTATATTTGGCCATGTTACAAGACATTTATTGCACTGGTTTCACTCTTGATCTTGATTAACCCGCCCACAGACATTCGTGCGCATGCGCGCACTCATGTATAGTGTGCAGGTTAATCAAGCTCAACTTGTGAAAGCCATGCAATATATATATTACTTAACGAGACATTTACATGATATGTCCTATATCATTCCAACATTGGCCCAACGTAGGCCAGATATCGGCCCGACATCGACACACTAGCCGATATACCGATATTATACATCGAGCATACGTAGTCATGTAAGCTGGGAACTTGGTTATACTGTCACTATCTTCATATGTGAAAACGACTGAGACGAGAGAATGCCCATAACCATCCACGCTGCTTGCGGCAGCAACACTATCTACATAGACCGAAGTTTCAAAACATTTCAACAGCATACATGTTTAATTGCAGTTAAGAAGTATGCAAAGATCCATATTATTTTCAACTGTTGAAATAAAACCTGCAGCAAAAGTTCAATCGTAACTACTCGACCATATCCGTCGGTACTCGGATATATTTCGTAGAAATGGGCGAGGTGTTCCGAATGCCGCTTTTGCCGGCTAAGGGCGGCGATAATATACCTATCGAGCAAGAAACAACTTTTTACTCCCGCATCGCTGACATTCCTTCTTAGTCAGTCGCAGAAAGATAAACAGATCTGATTGCCGGGAACAAACGCTGGGAGACTGCTTTGAACGATGGGAAATTTGGACTGGTTTATAGCTTACCGGAAGTACATGTTGCAAGACGGAGCTAGACTGGTAGGCGCATATTTGGGACAGATTCGATTGATTGGAGTACGTCCCTTTGTTGTAACCATTTTTTTCTTTGGTGATGCTGAACCAAACAGACATGATCTGTCATTTTATGAGTAAAGGTATCATGCAATTTAACTACAAGGAACTTGGTTGTTTATGTCATTGTCTATACAAGTTTTCAGCACTATCGATAATTCCCATACAGTGTGTGCGATATGTGTACCGTGTATGGGACTATTATCTTTTCTGGTACGGTATTAGACATTTACAAATCAACAAGACTTTGTTGTAGCCTATTTTCTTTTCGCCGTTGATTGAGGCTGCTGAACCAAACATGATAACATTTTCCAAATATGAACTTCTCCGTCAACTGCAAGTACTTCGACATATTTCCCTTTACAAAACAGTGTACCTTTCTGTTCTCTTGGCTAACGACGGTTTTTAGCATTTTTGAGATGCTTATACTTGTACGAAAATACCAATGAAAATAGGTTGGTAGTGATCTCCCCTTCAGTGTTGACTGATTCTTTGCATAGACATGTAAAACAATTATAAATAAAGATACCCATATTTTTAACAGGTATATACTAGGCATTGGGTAATTAAAGCATGTAATGCCAACAACATTGCAAATACATACATGAATAAATATCCATGATCTTAATGTGTGTGACGTCCAGAGATTTCGGAAGCTGCGCAAAAGAAAATTTGCAAATCTACATGTCGGTCGGCTTTGTTTGTGAGCACGGATCTGTGATACTCGGTATAACAGTTCTTTTTGTTGTTTCCCAAAACTGTTTCATCTGCCTGTATTCACGACATAGCAAATATAAGCCACCATACTTAAGTAATGTTCATTTATTCGGAATTATCGTGCAATGTGAAATTCTATGAATTATTTTTAAAGGTTATGGAAATATATCTTTGCATAAGTAGATTCATTTCTACAGACAGAAGATAAGTGTAATTTAGACATTCGTCTACAGGAAACTACTAGCGAATACATCGGAACAGATGCAGTCAGGATGCAAAAGATTTAAACGGTGACATGATTCTGCGTTGCAATGTTTGCTGTTTTGTAGTCGCTAGGTCGGGGATCGAGCTGAAGTTCACGACATGAGAAAATTGTTAATATATCATTGGTATAATGTTTTCAAGTGACCCCAATATTCAAGTTCCCCCGGGCATTTGAAAACGTTTTTAAATTCCCGAGTAGGACTAATGTAAACATTTTCCAGATTCCTCTCCATATTTTACAGTGCTCTACCCGGGAATATAAAATTCCATATTCCCCATTATAACATTTAGATTCCGGAAGTGTGTGTGTGGGGGGGGGGGGGGGGGCTTGCAGCGCTGCAGCTATCTAAAGAACTATTACATGTATTCCTTAATATTTAGTGCGACTCAATACTTCCTGATCAGCCTTCTGTTTATATCGACGGATCGACGGATGACCTCTCCTCGCATTTAACAGTGAAAACGACAATGTCATATCCATTAATGATAATCATATATTCACAGTAAGATAGGATGTTATCTTGGCCAGTGTGATATACATTTTCTGAGTACTTTTTAAGATTAAGTCCCTGTAATGGTTCCACTACGTCTTGGACCGGTTAACATCTACCAAGATATCCGTTAGAACATTAGGAAACCTTGGTTATTCCCGTGAAAGGCCACGAGGTCGAAATGTAGCGGAACAATTACAGGTACTTTATCTGCTACGCTTCGCTCGTTCTGGCTTCTTAACTGTTAGATTCTCTCTTAATAAACACTAACTATAATTTAACGTCCCGCTGAGGACAGTTATATCGTTGGAGGGCTTTTGAAGATGTTTTCATTCTCCCGACTTTTAGCGATAGATGACGTCATAGTTGTTAATGACGTTACAATGTATTATGGAGGCTAACTTTTTTTTTTTGAAGAGAGATATAATTTAGGTTAGGGTTAGTGTTTTATCAACGAATAGTAATATGTTCCCACGAAATTCCCCATATAATCAACGAAATTTAATGTCAACGAAAATTAATGAATATACGGCATTTTAAAACAAAATAGCCAGTGGGGGCCATGCCCCCCCCCCCCCCCCCCCCCCCACACACACACACATCCCCGTGGTCTGTGCATGTGGTACCATGCCACTAATGTGAAGCAGAACTAACATCTGTATACTATAGAAAAATGTCCCCAAATTGATCTACTGTTAGAGGAACATTAAACTGAAACAACCAAGCAAAACTATTGTAAATAAACCGAATGTCTTGGATTCCATTCCCAGCGGTTGATATACGAAGGACGTTAAAAGTGATAAAAAAGGCGATAACAAGAGGCCCATGATGGCCCTAAATCGCTCACCTGAGATAAATAGGTTGACCCAAGGAACATCTGTACCAATTTATTTTAAAATCTGGCCAGTAGTTTTGAGAAGATGATTTTTAAAATTTTCATATTTTTTTTTTGTTCTTGCCATGGCAACCAGAGTTCTATATGGATCAAGTTTATTTTAGCAACTTTTGTGAAGGTTGACCCAAGGATCATCCCTGCCGAGTTTAATCAAATTCTGTCCAGTGGTTTCAGAGGAGATGTTGTTTAAAGGTTTCCCTATATACATATAAGGCAAATAAGCCCCCCCTGGCGGCCATGTTTTTTTACGGATCGGAATAATTTTAGCAAACTTTGGTAGAGGTTGACCCAAGGAACATCTGTACTTAATTATTTTGAAATCTGGCAGTAGTTTTGAAGAAGATGATTTTTAAAGTTGTCATATTTTTTTTCTTTTGTTGCCATGACAACCAGAGTTCTATATGGATCAAGTTTATTTTAGCAACTTTTGTGAAGGTTGACCCAAGGATCATCCTGCCAAGTTTAATCAAATTCTGTCCAGTGGTTTCAGAGGAGATGTTGTTTAAAGGTTTCCCTATATACATATAAGGCAAATAAGCCCGCCCCTGGCGGCCATGTTTTTTTACGGATCGGAATAATTTTAGCAACTTTGGTAGAGGTTGACCAAGGAACATCTGTACCAATTTATTTTAAAATCTGGCCAGTAGTTTTGAAGAAGATGATTTTTAAAGTTTTCATTTTTTTTTTCTTTTTGTTGCCATGGAAACCAGAGTTCTATATGGATCAAGTTTATTTTAGCAACTTTTGTGAAGGTTGACCCAAGGATCATCCCTGCCAAGTTTAATCAAATTCTGTCCAGTGGTTTCAGAGAAGATGTTGTTTAAAGGTTTCTCTATATACGTATAAGGCAAATAAGCCCCGCCCCTGGCGGCCATGTTTTTTTACGGATCAGAATAATTTTAGCAACTTTGGTAGAGGTTGACCCAAGGAACATCTGTACCAATTTATTTTGAAATCTGGCCAGTAGTTTTGAGGAAGATGATTTTTAAAGTTTTCATTTTTTTTTCTTTTTGTTGCCATGGCAACCAGAGTTCTACATGGATCAAGTTTATTTTAGCAACTTTTGTGAAGGTTGACCCAAGGTATCATCCCTGCCAAGTTTAATCAAATTTGTCCAGTGGTTTCAGAACAGAACAGAACAGAAACAGATACTTTATTATGGACTTGAGCATTATAAGCTCATCACCATAATACAATGATTACAATAATAACATGTGACACATGACATGCAACAATACATAAAACAAACAGTGAGAATGTAAAGAGTTGAATGTTGAATGACTTACTTAAATTTGTAAGGTAGTAATATTAACACAAAGAATCTCTTAATTTAAAGGCTTTTACACAAAACAAAGCTAATTTTTCTAACATAACAGTGTTTTCATTTTGCATTAAGTTAGTATATTTGTCCATACTTGTATGCGTATAATAATATTTTGGTATTATATTTTCGTCTAAGTTCAGAATATACTGGGCATTTTAAAACAAAATGGTATTCATCTTCGATATCGTTAAGATTGCAGAATGTACACTTCTTTCATTTCTATTTATTTTATATTGTCTACCAACTTCAATGTTCAATCTATGTGATGACAAACGTAGTTTAGCTAATGAATTCCTATATTTTGAATTTCCAATGACGCTTATATACGATGACTGCTTAAAACTTAACTTAAATTTTCTATAAATATCTAATGCAGATGAAACATCAATATTAGCTTTCCAGTTACTTATATAAATATCACGCAATCTACTTCGTAGGACAGGTATAAATATATTAATATTGACAGATTCAGGGAAAAGCCAAACATCGTTGAAATCCAGCCGATTGGATAATATCTCTTACTTTTGACCACCATATGGTTAGAATTTATTTTGTCTATTTTAAGTATCAATTTGATCCCGCAACACAGACATTAAAATGCAATTATCTTTTTTAACAGTGTATAATTTCAAAAAGTATTTAATCATCCGTATATGCCTCTCAATATACAGAGGAAATCTTCCCAATTCAGCATACAATGCTAACGTATTTGTTGACTGTTTAACATTTAAAATAAACTTACAAAATTTCTTATGAACCCTTTCAAGAACATCAGAGTTTAGATGGCCCCAGATCTCACATCCATAGTTGAGAACCGATAATACAAAGAGTCAAATAAATTGAACATAATATTAACAGGACATTTGATATCTCTAATTAATCCCATTAAGGAATGCAAAGATTTCAATCCTTTACCAGCAAGGGTCTGAACAGCTTGTATGAAGGATCCACTACTGGTAAATACCACCCCTAAATAATTAATGGAGTTGACAATCTCAACTTCTTGGTCATTATATAACCATTTATCCTCCCTGCTTAACTTCCCGCCTTTTCTGAACACCACGATTTTAGTTTTGTCAACATTTACAGTTAATTTCCATTTACAGCAATACACGTAGAGGCTATCTAAAGACGCCTGGAGTCCGGATCTAGACTCTAAAACTATAACAGCATCATCTGCAAACAACAGTAAAAATATAGAAATCTGATCAATATTCAATCCGGAGTTAAGATTTTCTTGTAAATGCATCTCTATATCATTTAGAAAAAAGGAAAATAACATGGGAGAAGTTATCTCCCCTGAAAAGTCCGAGATTACTCTGAAAAAAATCGGACAATGTCCCTAGGTGCTTAACACAAAGTTTAACTTCAGTATACATAGACCTTATAACTGCAAGAGATCCCCATCAATGCCTAATTTAATCAGTTTTACCACAGTCTTGTTCTATCAATACAGTCATACGCTTTCTATAGTCAATAAAACAACAATAGAGTTTTGCCTTATTTTCTAGCTGTCTTTGTATTAATGAGTGTAGAATGAAAACGGGATCCACCGTGCTGACTTACTTTTGAATCCAAATTGTGCGTCTGACAAAACACAATAATTTTCTGCCATGATTTTAGTTGTTATTCAAAACAACCATAAATAGTTTTGAAAAGCAACTAGTGAGAGTAATACCTCGATAATTACCTGGGTCTGACCGGTTTACCTTTCTTATGTAATGGAATGATTACGCCAGTGGCCCATGACCGAGGGAATGTTTTTTTCAGAGGAGATGTTGTTTAAAGGTTTCTCTATATACATAATAAGGCAAATAGCCCCGCCCCTGGCGGCCATGTTTTTTTACGGATCCAAATAATTTGAACAATCTTGGTAGACACTTACAAAGGAAACATCTGTGCCAAAACCATTTTGAAATTCAGTTGGTTGTTTAGGAGAAGAAGACATTTTAAGTTTTTTCTTTCCGTTGCCATGGCAACCAGAAATTCCAAATGGAATTCAATTCTTTGAACAACTTTGAAAGGGGGACCACCAAGGAACATCCCTGTAAATTTTTTTATCAAATTGACCAAGCGGTTAAGGGAGGAGATGTTCGTTTGAAGCAAAATGTTGACGGACGACGGACGGACGGACGGACGGACGGACGACGGACGGACGGACGACGGACGAAGACCGGTACAATAGCTCACCTTGGCCTCTGGCTCAGGTGAGCTAAAAATCTGTCACGAAATTTAGCCCTTTTAAAACAGTTAAGGGTCTTTTTTATTGATCGATACACCTTGCATTTTAGATACCTCATGGACATCTAACGGACTTCTTAAGCTAATTTCGTATTCACTGCACCTCGGTTTTTGTTTTCGTTTGAGTTTCTTATTTTTTTTCTGACGCATTTTTCTAAGGAATCAAAAATGAAATTAACAAATAGTCCCGACACAGGAAGATTTTCTCAAAATCAATGCGGGAATTTCTAAACAAAGCTAAATACTAAAACAAACATATATAGTTTATCTATCCGACCCACCTTTTACATTTTTGTCTTCTTATGCGTCACATATTTGGCAGATATTTTTATTCATTTGTTTTTGATTCTCTCGTAAAATGATCCCTCGTCGAATACCCCGATTAACTTATTCGTGATGATAGATGACCTATCGATCGGCCGTGGGTATTTGACAATGAAAATTATCAGTGATGTCGTGATATTGATAAATATGAAGGTGTATAGTGCCTACGTGACCTTAGGATGGAACTTTTTGCGACAGTGAACCGAATTACATCATGTTTTGCATGTAGCCTTCAACAATGTAACCAGGATACGGGCTTGACCTATCACGTGTTTTGTCAATCAAAAGGAAGTTTGCGAGGAAAAAGGGAAAGCTGAAATATGTTATTGTTTTTATTTTTTAAAAATGTATGGATTTTTTCGCAGCGTCCACTTCGCCCACGTTACGAAAATTTAAAAAAAGATAACTCATACATACATGTATAAGATTGTCATCCTAGACTCTTTGAGTTTTTGGCGGATAATCCCCTCCGTAATGAGGGAAATCTGTAAAATTAAATGAACTAATGCCTAGTAAGGGTTAAAGGGAGGTAACAGATCAAACACTTTATTAGGGCTAACACCATATAATCTCCCATTATCAGTCCCCAGTATGTATCGTTAGCTTTTATTTAAGAGAGCGAAAGTGATAACATGAATATCAAAAAAGGGGACTTCGCTTTTGATTCTTTTGAGAGTTATACATTTTTGTTTTTGTCAGATAAATATTTGACAAATCAGTTTAAAAAAGACTAAAAACAACTTGAGATTTAAAACCCACTGCTGCTGAATAACACTGCTCTGCATGTTCATCGAAAAGGAGAGTACAGGTCGAATTAAACATTAAATATTTAAGGGCCCTTTTAAAAATGTTTTTCTTTCAATTGCGAGTTTTCTGGGTTTTCAATGCGGGGGGGGGAAAAAAAAAGTGCATCAAATTTTATATTTAAAGTTTTTTATAAGACCAAAATTATTATCTGAATCAAATCGTTGTAGTTCCCATACTGAGTTTTAAAGAACGGAAAGAGAACTCCGCGGTGGCTCTTTAATTTATTTTGGGTTTCCCCAAATAAGCCAGGGATGCATATATTCAGAATATGATTCCGGTGAAAAAACGTGTCCACAAAGGATGATTTTCATAAAGTTTAGGAATTTGATGATGGTATTTCCGAAACCCCTTTTAATTTTTCCAAATGCGTTTTTGTAATATATTTTGTTTTTTCGGAGCCATTTTTTTTTTTTTAAATTTCTCTTTTAGGTCTGGTGGGAAATTTCCCCAAAATCCGATGTTGGCAGTGCTGGAACTAACCCCTCAAACCACCTTGTAATTTATATTTATTTATAAACACAAAAACCTGAAACGAAACGAAAACATTAAAATGAAATTATTTTTTTTGCAAAAAAACACTTTAATGATTTTTAATTACTCCTCAGGAAAATATATTCTACCGCGCAATGGAAATTTTGATATCAGTCAACAACAAAATAAATAAACTTTGTAATAATTTTCAGTCATATAAGACTTATCTATAGGGTAAATAAACAGGGTTATTTATTTAAACTTAGATATAAGCCTTCGGGTAATGCAAATCGGGAAAAACCCATGATTTCCATTTGCGTGTTACTTTTGCACATTTCACCAAATAATTTAATTGCGTATTTTAGGCCAACCCGGGGAAATTTTAATTAGAGTTATAGTTCTTGTTTCCTTATAAACGAAATTGAAATTTGTGAAAATAACTCAGAAATCTTCATCCGCTCATTTGGGGGAGGGAAACATACCTAATATCTATTTCTATTGTTTTTTTTTAATCAAATGTATTTATCAAACTGACATCTTTGTTTAAGATTTGGGTAACGCGGGTCTCTTTTTTGGGCGCGCTTGATTCACTGCTGGGTTTGCAAAATTCGGGATGAACTGAACAGATAAAAAAAAGAACGGAAAATGTAACGTTTGGGAACATGTTCTCTTGCACATTTTCCGAGGTGGTGCATAGAGAAACAACAATATGGCGGATTTTTGGCGGCAGAGTTAGCCCAAAACAACGGTGTTTTTTTTTTTAAGTTTAATTGCGGTCTTTGAATTTATGCGCAAAAATTTTTAACAAGGCAAGTTCAATTAACTTTTCCCAAATACCTTTTTTGCCCATTATTCTTCATATTTTACATCGTATTTTTGCTGGGAGGGAAATTTTCTATGTTGGATAGAATAGAAATTTTTATTTGAAAATTACGGTCATATAACATGACATGTAAATCACATATTATTAAAACATTAGGTCATATAAACGAAAAGCAATCTTTTGAATTTAATTTTTTCGTCCTCGGAATGCTCTTTTTAAAGCCAAAATAGCAGCAGCTTCCGAAGTAGTCAACTTTTTCAACATTTGGATAAAACCAATGTTCCCATTTCCCTTGATTTGATTCCCAACAATATTCTGTACCAAACGGGCGAATCAAACGCGCCCTTTAAACTGGGGTTTGCGTCTTCACTTCATGTGCTCTGAGAGATTTTTGGGGGTTTCCGGCCGATCAATAAAGCCCACTGAACAAAAAAAAAGTAGCGAAAAAATAATTAGCTCAGCAAGCAATAAGTTTCAGAGTTATCCCCCCTGAGAAATCGTAATTCCCCCCTATTTTGGGGAATTACCGGACAACAGGAAATTATCAACCCCCAATCTATCAAGAAAATAGTAAAAAGAAATGATTATATTTGATATCAACAAAAACTATGGTTAATCAAAACGGCCAAAATTCAAACTCTTTATATTTTAAACAGGGGTATTAAATATGGTAAACTAATTGATTTCACCAGGGAAAAATTTTTTTCCCGTTATTTTAAAGGAAGATAGTGGACTGTGCACAGTACTGTCTAATGTTGATCAATTTACAGGTAGGTACCCCAGAGTAATTAATTACATTGTAGTTATATGGTTGATTTAAAAACTTTTTAATTTTCCCTTTGGAAAGTAAAAACAACAACATACATCAGAAAGATAAAAAAATTATTAAATTTTAATTTTTTAATCTATCCCGACCAGGGTTTTATTCTTATATAATAAAAACGGCCTGATCTGACTTTTTATAGGGGAATAAAATTTTTTAAATTTTTTTATATGTATTAAATATATAATTTTTAAAATTTTTTTTCACAATTTAGATTTACAAAATAAAATTTACAAATAAAACAAGGCTTTCCCCTTTCATTATTATTTAGGTCTTTTTCCCCCCTGAAAATTTCTTTAAAAAAACATGGCAAAAAATAATATAATTAACTAGATCTACGAAAAAAAAAATTGACACATAGCCATACTTTGAATATATATATACTAGTCTTTTGGGGTCACATTGATTGAGTTTCAATTTTATTTATCTATATGGTAGGAAGGTTTTATTTTTGCTTTTTGGGGGTAGGTCGGTGGTCTACCCCGGGGAAACCCCTGGTACTCGGGATCTTCTCTACCTGTAATTGCTGGACGTCGCTATATGATTGAAATACTATCGCAAACGACGGTTAACCCAGTACAACAAACAGCATTTTGCATTTACGGCCATATTCACATACAACAATTTGATATAATTTCTGACCTGGATATGATAAAAGCCCAATTGGTCTTAAATTTTTTGGCTTTTACATCCTGCTACATGCCATATACCTGGTCTTTATTGGGTCACATTGATTAGTTTCAATCTTAATCATCTTTTGGCTAGGAAGGGTTTTATTTTTGCAAATTTAAAGGTCATCTACACATACAACAATTTGATATATTTTGACCTGGATATGATAGAGACCCAAAACTTGGTTTTATTTTGTAGCTATTACATCCCGCTACATTCCTAAAGGTAAACATTTATTGGGTTTTTTGTCCCTTTTTAGTCATCCTTTATGGCTATAAATGGGGTTATTTTTGTATTTAAAAAATTTAAAAGTGAAAATTTAAAAACCTTGTTAATTATCCTAAACAAAAAATTTTTAAATTTTTTGAATATTATTATTTTGTCCTTTTTTCGAGAAATCACCCAAATGTAAAAGTCAAAGAACAACTTTTATACAATTTTTAAAAGCATTAAATATGGTCCGTGTATTCATTTTTGGTCCCCGCATACGGCCTCCGCCGCATTTTTTGTAGGGAGGTAATTACCATACTATTGCTTGCTACTTATTTGCTTGCTGACTTGTTTTTAAACCACTAAGCCCGCCATATTTGCTAGCTGGAAGATCTACAACCCTCAACAATAAACCAGATACATCGACGCACTTAATAGTCTTAAAAACAAGGTAAGATCTCGTTTCTAACCTAACACACCCTTATCTTAGGACCAATTAAGCAATATAACGTACAAGAATTTTAATAGTGGGTGGGGGTAGATACTTTTGTCTTGAGGAAAACTAATGCAAGGGAATGATAGTTTAAAGCATGAACTGGGCCCAATCATGCAAAACGATTGGCTTTATTAATGTTTTAAGTTTTTATAAAAAGGGAAGTTTAAAAAGTAAAAAAAAAAAAAGATTTAAAGCTTATTTTTGAACATAAGTATTTATTTATGATAATGATTTACGTATTAAATTTTTATATTTTTGCATCATTATTCCACTTCATGGTATTAACTTATATATTCAATACATTTAAAAATTAGCAAAACGAAAACCCCTTCCCTTTGTTTTAGTTTTTGATTAATTCAGATTCAGATTTTCAAGTTTAAAATTTGATTATAATTATCTTTTTTAATCAATTATCTTAAAATGAAGCACATTTATAATGTTAAAATTAAATCAAAGATTAACAAAAAAAAAAAATGGACAGACGAACTTTGAGAATGGACTGGGTCCAGTAAATTAGACGCTTTTTGGAGACTTTAGATAAAAAACCCTTACGATATCGTTACGTTTTTTTTTTTAATTTTTTTTTTTTTTTTTTTTGTGCAAATTTAGGGGGTAAAACCCTCCGCTCTACAGGGGGTTAAATGGGCATATTACATTACATTATACCCATCAAGGGTAAATTTTTCATTTATCAGTTCAGTAAATTTTCAAGTTATGACCAAAAGGGACTTCCGTTTTGTGTGTTGGGTTTAATGTCTACCGACAGTTTTTCCCAGTCATTTGGAAACGATGCCTACAGATATAGTGCTGCCCCCACTGCAGGTTCAGGGCCGTAGACATGGGGCCCATAAATCCCACAACCCATTCACATTATTCTGCACGGGAAAAACCCAGTCCTAGAAGTACCCTTATAGCTGAGCGCCAAGCAAGGGTTTTTGTATACCAGTATCATTTTTACGACTTTGGTATTGTCGCGTTCGGTGATCGAACCCACGACTTCCGCTTCGAGGCGGACGCTCTAACCACTCGGCCACCGGGGACGGTAAATGCTTCGGTACAAATGGTCGTTGAGAAGTGAAATAACTAAAAAAATAACAAAAACAACAAGATTTCTAATAATACTACTAATAATAAAAAAAATAATTTTTTGATAAAAGGTAAAATAAAATTTAGGATGCCTTAAAAAAAAATTTAGTGGGTTTTTTTTTCAAGGGAAAAATTTTCTCCTTGAATGTTTTTAGACTTTAAATCAAAAAAAAACAACAACAAAAAAAATGATAACGGGCCTAAAAAAAAATTGGCTTCCAACTTTGTTAGACTTTATTTCTTATTATCTTTTTAGATGCCCAAAAATTTTTTTCTTTCCAATATATTAATAGTTGATTTTTCCCCCAAACTTAGTCGAATAAAACCCTCCTTTCCATATTTATCTTGTATATTTTAAAACATACATTATGATAAATATATAATAAATTTAAAAAAGTGATTAATCTGGTGTGAGATCAGCGTTCTGGCAATTAAAAATCAAGAAAAAACGCACAATTTCTAAATATGTGTGTCCCGTCGACGCATGCAAATTTGATTTCATTGAAAAACCGGGAAAATCACGGTAATGTTTAATTGTTCAATTTCATTATGGTTTAATAGGGAGGCAGTCCCATGAGCAACATGCTTTGATTTCGCCGATATGTATAAACCCTACTGCGACTCGCGTTTACCTGCACTGAAATACACAAAAGAGTGTGAATATTCTCCAAGTCGGGCTATAGTTTATCAACCTGTTGGGGTGCATCTGATTGAATTTTCAGCACAGCAGTCAATTTTTTATCACAAAAATCACGCGTCAGAATTCTTGACCGAGATGCGTTGTTTTAGTTTATAGTAATCGTGCAAATTTAGTTTATCAAATTAGTGAAAAAGTACTGATTACGGCAAAAAAAATTTGAAAGAAATGAATAATGAGATACAACCATACACTTTTATGGGTTTTTAAAATTTAAATGGGAGTCATTTTAAAAGAAAATAATGATTTTGGCCCCGATGAGCACAATGGCAAAATGAATGGTAGCGGGGTTTTAAAATAAAGAAAATAAACAATTTGGGTTTACTTGTCCCGAGAGAAGACAAGGGGGTTGGGCGTCTAAATGTAACAAATGGGTTTATTTTTTTGTTCAACGTCTGTTAGTCTGTCATTTGGGTCAACGGTTTGTTTTTTAACCATGTTGAAAATTTCCCGCTCGGGTAATAATTTCGTATCGCCTCCATTATAATATAAAGCAAAACTTTTTTCCTACATCTTCCCTTTTGATTTTCTTTTTCGTATTTGTAATTAAAACATTTTTTTTTTTAAAAGGGCCCAATTTTTGCCACCCTAAAATAACACAAAAAACGTGCAGCCCTGTTTTTTAAAAGACAATAAAATATGCTTTTTTATTGGGGTTTTTTTTTTTGTTTGTTTTTTTAAATTTGGGACTTTTTTTATCCCGGAAACTCATTGATTTTTGCTTGGGAAAAACCCTGACTCATAAATTTTAAACAGTGAGTCCTTTTGGTTTTATAACATTGATTTTTTTTTGATTACCACTGCAAAAAAAAAAAAGAATATCACTGAACAAATAAGAACAGCAAAAAAAAAAGCACAAAACCCCCAATATTTATCGTGGTAATTTTTTTTTCCAAACTTTAAATAACGTTTTTAATCTACTTTTATATAAAGATTATATGCATCCCGGTTGTTTTTCATTAAATTCATGCAACTTGTGGTCGTGGTATCATGCATTTTCCCTTTTTTCTGTATCCGGAGGCAGCAAACTTGTATCATATAGCAAATGCCCCACACAGATGAAATTTAAAACCAGCTATCAAATTGTAATTTTGATTTAAATTTATGTGTTTTTTCAGTTGTATGACTAAATATTTTAATGGGTTTTTGTTATTTATCTAAAATGGGGTGGGACTTTTTGTATGACGTGCAAGGCACAAAATATCGGTGTTACAAAGGGAAATCGTCGAGAAAAATTTGGAAAGCTTTGGGGAATTGGGGTTTCAATCATTTTTCCAAATGAATACATTTAATTATATTGCATGTATAGCAGAGCTAAGTGGGGGCCACTTTTATCATTTTCCGCCTTTCGTTTTTCCCATAAAATACTTCAATTTTTATTTACTTTTATTTTAAAGACGTGCAACTAAAACTGAACGCCTTTTTTTTTCTTCTTTTTTATTCGTTGTTCATACATATTTTTTTTTCCATAGGGTATTCCTTTTCTTGAAAAATTTTTCCTTTAACTTGCTTTTGAAGTCCAGGGTTTTTCTTTCCTCCCAAAACGAAAAAAAAAGGGGAAAAATTTTGGGGAGAAAAGCCTGGCATAAATCTACATTTGTCTTACGGTTTATAGAAGGGGATTAAACCCTTCTTGTAAAATTTCAGAGTATTCTAAAGAAAAATTAGAGTTGTCTTTCTTTATTTGCTTTTTTTTCCCCGACAGCATGGCGACCAGGGACTCCATAGGGGGACAGTTCGGCGTTACACTCCCCCCCTACTGTGATGATACAGAGAACCCTACTAAACAAACTTCTGCGAGGGTCCAAAAAGTTGTTATGGGGGACGTTTTTTTTAACTCTGAAAAGGGAAAATGGTAAGGCCCTTCGAAAGTGTTTAATGCACCCGGGCTGAATAAAAGTAAATTTTAAATTTAGATGTTGTCGAGAAATGAGGAAATTAAATACATGTTGAGACTTTTACGATCATCCGGGGGGAAAAAAAAAATGTGCTATGGTGATCAAAAGGGAAAAACAGTGTGTTCAATATGTCAAGAAATTAGGAGGAGAATTAAAAGAAACAATTTATGGAAACCCTTTAGGAAAAAGCATACAAGGGAATTGAAGACGTAAAAGGCCAAGGAATCAGATTTGAAAGATCACGTGATGCATGCGAAAATATTCTGAAACAAGGGGAACGAAAATATCAGGAATTTCAAGACATTTTTGGACTCAATGAATAAAGGGGAAAGTATGTTTATCGGATAACAAAGGCATCTGTGAAGGTTGAAAAAAATGGAGAAGTTGTAACAGAATAGAGTCGGAAGCACCATATCATGTCAGCCCGATTTCCCAACCCCAAAAAGTCATAGAGGATCTCTTACAACAGGGTGAATGGCTCGGTCCTGATTAAACCTTTCAAGCACTGATGTATCCCGCGGGAGAATTTACTTGAAAAGAAAGTTTCAAATAAAACAAGTCAAACATTAAACAGATTTGGCTATCTGGTTCCCTTTCTCCCAGTGGTGATCTTGTTTTTATGTGACCCTGAACAAGAAAATTTGTATTGCCCCCCTTCAACTTAAGGTAGATTTTTGATATACCATCAAAACCACGTGACGTCGGTTCTTTTTTTCAGAGGTGGGCGTCCGGTACCCCGGGGGGGAACAGAGATCGGTGGGGCTCTGTTTAAACCGCCCGGCTGGGGGACTCGGGTTTTTTTGGGAGCAAAGGAATTTGGGGGGGGGTGTGGTTGGCCCGTGGGGGTGTGGGGTGGTGGGGGTGGGTGTGGGGTTTGGTTTGGGCTATGTGGTTGGGGGGGTGTTTTTTGTGGGGTGTTTGGGGCATGATGACGTCACGTGTCACGACGACCGGGTAATGGAGAAGTATGGTGATGACGATGGATGGACAGATACAGAGGAGACTCGGGCGGGGGCAAGGACGGTACATGTTTACACGCCCAACTATTTTACATGTCAGTCGCTATAGTGACGTGTTTATATACCGGATATTGACACCCACACCGTAACATGTCTGACACAAAATGGTGATTTGGTCTATAAGTATAAACACTAAGGATTTTAATTTTTTCCTAAAGACATTCACGTAGACCAGTCAGGTCAACATACTTGTAAGTGGTTGGTGGTCTAACAACATTCATCGTGTAGATAAGCCACGGTACTCACCCTCCATACTGGTCAGTCAGAGTGATGGGTAGTAAGGCCGATTGTCTCTCATACCGGGACACTGATGGGGCGTTGTTTGTAGGAATGAGAAGTAAACCTGCTGGTAAGGTGTTCTGGCTGAAGAAGTATATGTCGATGTTTTATCAGGATTAATATCACCCATGACAACCTTGAAGTATTTTTCAAATATATCAAGTCAGACACTCTTATTACATGATGCGTGTATTTGAGGTCAGGCCGGAACTCGAACCGGGGACCGCTTGATTGCAGGGACAGCTTGTCAACAAACAAACGTTCTACTGTTTATGTACGTGAACATATATCTTTATTTTTACATTTTATTTTACACATATTTTATGTAGCAAAAATGTGCTGAAAAACGAAAATTGAAAAAACTAAGTCACCGAGTTCGTTTTTGCGATACGTATTGATGGTTAACATCTTTAACAAAATGGTTTAAAATAAAACATCTCTCTTTGAAAAGAAATAGAAATAAAATAATGTTATGATATAAGTTTATGATTGTTCAAATTATCAGATTAAGTTGTTCGAATTCTGCCGGTACTTCATTTTTTTATCATTATGTGAGAAAAAAGTAGCTTCATTTTCTTGTTTTCATATAAGTGTTCCATATAGGTTCCTTGATCAGAACATATTAAAAAGTCACCAGTTCATTTTGTAGTGAGTGAGCTGTATCCATGGTAACATGGTCAAGTTCTGTTCTATCCTTCTCGACGAACTGAGCAATAATTATCTATTTGTGATTTATTTTTGTCGCATATTTACTGATGTTTTTCCATTATTTCAATCGTTATATTTTTTAATTTGTTCAATAATTAAATAATCACATATTAAAAAAAACACATCTTTTCGAGAGCTTTATTGCGGAATAATGTACGGCGTTAAGTTCAGATGCGCAGTAATCTATTATCACGAAGGCCGGAGTCGTGGTTCAATCTCCGGTCAGGACATACCATCATTTAAAATGGTTCTGGTATGTCTTCTTTGCCAGGTGCTCAGTATCAGGGTAGTTCCGGACTGGTTGTCAAGGTGTTGAGATAATGTTACTGAGCGTACTGCTGTTAATCCATTGTATCTGGAGGTCAGCGTTATAAGTTTTCAATAGTATAAGCTTCCCCCTTCTGTTAATAAATTTGGGTTAAACTTTGTTACAAATTTTATTCACTAAATGGGAGTTTATCAAACAGTGTTTATTTTCAATTGTTTCTGAAAACAAATTGTTGAAGTATTTGACACAGCTTAGTGCAAAAAGGCCATGGTCTAGATGGTATTCCCTCCGTTTTGTCGAGATGGTTCCCTTTGATAGTCCAGTCCCTAACCATATTATTAATCTTCTTTATACAAGGTGTTGTGCCTTGATGATCTGAAATCAGCTAGAGTTGTTCCCCTTTTTAAAAAGAATGTAAAACTAATGTTGGAAATTACCGCCTGTATCAGTTTTAAATATATTTCTAAAATACTTGAAAAGGTTGTTTATGACAAGTTGAATCTTTCCTGAAAGAGAAGAATTTATTGTATGAATTTCATTCGGGATTTAGAGGCGGGTTTTCCACTGACTCATGTTTGATTTATCTAACTGACTACATACGTTTTGAAATGGATAAAGGTAATATTATTGGTATGGTACTTTTGAACTTACAAAAAGCATTTGGCACTGTAAATCACTCAATTCTTCTCATGAAACTTAAAGCTTGTGGATTTAGCAACGACATTGTAAGGTGGTTTAACTCTTATCTCTCAGATAGGCGCCAACTTGTTGATGTTTCTGGAACATACTCAACAGCTTCCCCAGTTACTTGTGGCGTGCCTCAGGGCTCTTTACTTGGCCCTCTTCTGTTTTTAATATATGTGAATGATATGTCATCGGTGGTCAGTAGTAAACTTTTGTTATATGCTGATGATTCAGCCATATTAGTTGCTGATAAGGATAAATCCAAGGTTGAATCATTATTATCATCTGATTTAAAAAAATGCAAGTAATTGGCTCATTGACAACAAGTTATCTTTGCACCTTGGTAAAACAGAATCAATACTTTTTGGGTCAAGTCACAAATTGAAGGTCAATAGAAATCTCAACATAACTTGTAATGACTCTTTAATTAAACATACCTCATCAGTAAAATACCTTGGTGTAACCTTGGATCAAACTTTATCATTTAATGATATGGCTCAGTCAATTTTAAAAAAGGCTAATTCTAGATTGATGTTTCTTTACAGGAAAAATGATTATTTGACTAGGCACACAAAAAAACTTCTTGTTTCTTCATTAATTCAATGCCATTTTGATTATGCTTGTTCTATTTGGTATTTTAGTTTGTCAAAAAGTTTTCAAAAAAGTTCCAAATTACTCAAAATAAGCTCATAAGATTTGTTTTAGACCTGGATGCCAGATGTCATATTGGCATAGAACATTTTAAGTCTGTAGGTTGGCTTCCAGTTTATAGAAGAGTTGACTGTATTACATTGTCTCATGTATTTAAAGTCAAACATGGATTATCCCCAACTTATTTACAGTCTAAATTTACACAGCAAAACTGTATTCATTCATACAATACCAGGCTCAGTAAAAAGGTG
>CM037781.1:69105040-69148946 GCA_021229015.1 Solen grandis | reverse complement strand
ACAATTTCCAAATTAAACCCGTCTTAATTATGTTTGATTTTATTCGGCTGCATGTTCAGTTTAGATTGTTTCAGTAAATGAATATATTTGTTCATGATTATTCATATGGCACTGGCACATATGAATGATGCTCAGCACAAAAAGTTTGCCGTAGATCACTTCACTCCGAAATTAGACGTAAATCAACGAGCAATCCCATAACTTTTAATCTAAATTCTAAGAATTATACACATTGTTCGGTAGTTTATATACAAACACATGAGACTGATGGTCAATTTTAAGAATCGAATATACCGAGTGGTGAAATGGTGTATATAGATGTCGTGATGAAGTGATTAGGTGTGACGTCATAGCATCTATTTGGTATTATAAAAATGAATTAAAAAAGCAATACAATCAATTCCAGTGGACATTTTTAGAAAAAATTTCCTTTCTCATTTTCAGTGAAACAATTGTATCATGTGTAGATGTAATTCATACATAAAGTAACATTTTGACCAAATCCGCCCCCCCCCCCGATTTTTTTTCGGGATTTCCACTCAACTGATTATAGTGATAATTTGTTTATTATTAGATGCCCCTTATATAGAAAAGTAAAGCATTGTTTGGCACACGATACAATTCATGCACAGACTTGTTATCCTATGAGATATGACAAGAGCACTCAATTTCGGGATTACCCTTGATACTTGTCGGTAATCATTGATTATTTTATAACATAATAATTGAAGATATCACTTTTACAAAATTGATAATTTGATTTATTTTTTGGAGTCTAGCGTCGCTGTGACATTTTTCAGCTACATGTATACAGCAAGTCAATCTATTTATAGATACAGGAAGATCCCGAGCGCACAGAACCACCGACCTTTCAGATGTCAGGTTGAATGCTTCATAAGTGACCAGACCGCACCTCGATCTCATACTGTATAAGTATTAGATAGTTAGTCAGCTACTACAAACACTTAGCAACAGAGCAATCGCACCAATATAAAAAAGTATAATTAGAATAATAATGTAACAGCTACAATATTTTAACATCGCCACAAGTGAACAACAATGGTTGTAAACTGGTGTGTTTCCATAACATTTGCAAAACTGTCAAGATTCTCGTGAATGTTTTTGTTCATGTTCTGAACTTATTCATGGATTATTTGGTTACCTAGAAAATAGAACAAAGATAAAGCCCATTCATGAATTTTAAAAAAGATTTACTAAAAACAAGTATACACATCCCGAAACGTGTTAAGTATATGATCAGCTGTGGTATTTCCCTGTACGATATAAATAGATAGGGGAACATGTGAGTCATGACGTAGCAGTTTCCGGTCATATCATTTCCACCTCGTCACGACATCTTGTTCTTTTATATATTATATAAATATTTAAGATTTTAGTGATATCATGAAATTTGTAACTTATTCATTGCAATAAATATTGCTCTGAGAATCACCATTTGTGTTTACAAATCTCCAATCTATTCGGGTGAAATCGCATTTGAATCAACCATGTATACGCTTTTCAATTTATTAATATCAAAACCGTTTTCAACTTGATGTTGATCAGTTTTTAGTTCAACTTTAGCACAGTCCTTTTGCCCGTTCCTCTGCATGAACTTCAATTAGACAGGTTAGCACTGAATGGCACTCGCAGAATAGGCCTCTATAGTGAGTCTTCAGTCAACGATACCTTTTCAACAAACTCCAAAGACACAATTCTAAAGATACATATACAATAAACATTTTGCTTTTAATGTCGTGAATCTGAAGAGCACATGTATGATAACAATTCTCTGTCTAAATAGAATATATTTGCGAAGTCGGTGTCTCATCAAAATCTTGACGTCTAAGTTTGTAACGGACCTATACTCTGTATTTGTCATCTATTACATTAAATAGACAAATATTTTTAGCAAGTGCTGAAAGTTTTTTTTCAGTTTGTATGAATAGGGTTTGCATATGAAAAGGTTAATATACCCGTATTAAGGATGTGTTTTTTACAATGGTTATTATAGTATCAAAAGTGATTAAAAAATTTAAAGTTTAATTATTGCTAGTTAAAGGAATACACTTATACTCAAATGTTTTATGAATATATTGAAAATTAACCCGTTTAAGAAAGAAGTATAAGAGTAAAAATTCAAAATAAAAATGTTGGTGAGTTATTTTGAAAATAAGTTTAAAAAAAATTTGAAAGTTGTGCATGTTTAGTAAAGAAATGTTGTAGATATGTTTTGAATTAGTTATTCAAATGTGTGTCGGTAGGTAGGTAGCACGATACGGGTACGTTAGTAGATATAAGCAGGTACACGTAGGTACACGGGGACGTATGTAAAAGGGGTTGGTTGGTAGGATGATGCAGGTAGATATATGCATAAAAGTTGGTTGGTGAAGGGAAGAATGTAGTTTCATGAAGGTTGGTTGGTAGAGGGAAGTAGATGGTCTCATTGGTAGAATGGAGCATGTAAGTACATGTAGGTAAACTAATTCGTAGAGAGAATTTATTTATTTATTTATTTATTTATTTATTCATTAATGTTTCGACTTGATTTGACTTGACTATTTCAGTTTACCGTCGCTTCGACAGTATTTCAGTCATACAGCGACGTCCAGCTAATTACAGGAGGAGGAAGACCCCGAATGCACGAAGGCATCCGGGTAGAACCTTCGACCTACCGCAAGCCAGCTGGAAGGCTTCCTCACATGAAAATCAGAATTACCCTGCCAGGATTCGAACCTATGCGGTGAGTATAAATGTTTCGTCCAACAACATGTTTGCAATATTTACAGAACATACATATATAGACAGATCACAGACATGGTATTGGCCATCATTAAATGAATTTATAAGAGACAATATACCATTTATAAAATATTATACTTATTAAAAATAAATAAAATTATTTTGCCTTGACAACCATACTTAATGCCAACGCATGGCCAGTGTCATACCAATAAACTGACTGAATATTGGTCCATGTTGCCCAAATAAAACTCAGGAAAGTAATTGACCAGACATCAGTCAAACCTAAAATTGCCAGTGTAAGAAAACCTTGTCATCCACTTATTTACTATACACAAGTCAAAAGTTACCAAACCATTGCTAATCATATTAAAAAAAAAGTTACTGGTAGTTTGGTCGGTAGACTGAAGTAGGTAGATACATGTAGGTAAATTGGTAGGTAGAGGGGAATACAGGTAGTAGGATTGGTAGATGAAGGGAAGCAGGTAGGTAGATTTTGGATAAAATTCAGTCTTGTCTTCACGTGGATCAGATTATGTCCAAACCGATAAAACTCCTGTCTGAACAATCATATTAAAATATTGAATATACAAAGCTATTTCTTTGAAACTGAAAGCAATCTTTTATTCTTTACTGCTCTACTTACGCGAAATCTATCCCCCATTTTAATTTTACACGTTTATTAAAAAGAACAATCTATATAAAGAAACTGGTTGGCTAACTCTAAATGAGAGAACATACCAGAAAATTATGTTAATGTTTAATATAAAAAATAATATGGTACCTGATTATCTGAATAGTCTCTTTCAAAGACCCGTTGACGAAAGTATTAGTTACAACCTCAGAAGTAATAACGACTTCATAGGTATTCACAGAAGAACAACACTTTTTGAAAAGTCTTTTGTTCCTGCATCAATTGATTTATGGAAATCTTTGCCTATTTCACTTAGAAACATTCAGTCAATTGGCTCATTCAAACATAAATTAATCCAACATATTGTCTCTCCCTCTTATGTACCTGCTCATTTTCTTCACGGGACGCGTCATTTATCTGTGTTACACACCAGAATGCGTAATAATTGTATTGACCTGAATCATGATTTATTCCTTAACCATGTTACTGAAAATAATTTATGTTCATATTGTAATGTACTTGAAAATGCCGAGCACTTTTTTTTCGATGTAAAAAATACAATAATGAACGTATCCAATTATTCCAAGAAACAAGACATTTGCATCCTTTAAATTGCAATCTCCTTCTTAACGGAAATGTAACCATTTCTCAAGAAGACAACATAAGTATAGTAAATGCTGTCCATAAATACATCAAAAACACAAAACGCTTCAGGGAATATTGAGAGACCATCCAGCTCTTATATTCCTCTTATTTTCTTCCTCTTCTTTCTTTTCTATTCTTTTTCTACCTTTCTTTTTTAATTACACCTTCAATATATGTTTTTTTTTTTTTTTTTTTTTTTTTTTTGTTGTTAACTTTTACTATAATTACCATAACTATTATTATCATTAGTAGTAGTATTACCATTATTTCTACATGTATCTGCCAAGAACATATATCTATTCCAGTCATATAAATTTATTTATATGTTATCTCTTGTCAGGGGAGAGTCGAATCTAAGTTTGAGAACGTGTGACTCAACCCTTTTGTCTACAATTACAACACATATTCTGTTTAAAAAAATATATATATATAATCTGTACCTATTTTTTGTATTTGGCAATAAAATTTGTATAAACAAATTAAAAAGGGCGCTCAAGTGGCCCGTTTTACCTTCAATACAAAAAGAGATCTTACATCTTTTTCAAAGCATGACAATATAAAGAAGAACAGTAACTAAAGTCGCGGTTTGAACAAAAGTAATTGCATTTTGAGATCATACGATTTGAAGAGGACAGAACTTCGGACAGGCGGTTATTTCCTTGGTTATTGTTACTATTATAGCATATTGGCAAATCACAGGAAACTGCCGTTGTTAAATAAGGATTGTTGTAAAGCATATAAAACGACAGCGCAGTTGTGTATCCTGAAATGATCGCAACCTCCAGAGGTATAGGGATAGAAGTGCCATACAAAATATTAATGTCATTAGTTACTTAGTCCTTTTGGATAGAGGGGTGTTACTGTATAGCTCAATATACGGACAGTTGCAGTGGTCTTGATTTTGTTTGACTTTCTTTTGAAACGTAATTGCATTGACTTACCGATCCTATTGCTAGTGGTGGACAGTGCCTTAATCAACAGTTGGTCACGCGTTCTGGATTGATTACTAGTTTTATATACATACGATAATTACTGGGTATATAAAAATGGTAAGTGGTCTTTTTTTCCACCTCTCATTTTACGGATATGAATTTAAGACGATGTTTGTTGAATCTCAATCTAAGAATATTAAGGAAACAAATGATGAGCATAAATTAATAAAATTAATGAAATTCAACCTTAAGATTTAAACATTTTTTCCAGCTACTTTGTATGATTCTATATACTAGTATAATTGTTTTGTTGTTTGGTTGGTGTTTTAGTGTATATATATATATTTCTATTTTATATTTCATTAAGGGTTGTTTCAGATATATGTTAATGTATTAATTTATTGGATCATATGCTTTACGTCAATTTACTTTTATCTGTATAGTCGAGCATTTTATATCATTAAATTTCCATGTAAGTACTATGTTATATCGGTCTGATAGCGATATCTTTCTTTTTTCATGATCTATATCGTAATGGCACTGTATAGCTATTTTAAACCATGTAGTAGTAGCAGAAGAACATGTAGTTTTTGTCGCCGAAGTAATAGTAGTAGTAGTAGAAGTTAAAGTAAAGGATGAGGTAGAAGTTG
Source organism: Solen grandis (assembly GCA_021229015.1). Taxonomy (NCBI): domain Eukaryota; kingdom Metazoa; phylum Mollusca; class Bivalvia; order Adapedonta; family Solenidae; genus Solen; species Solen grandis. The sequence goes on along the minus strand of CM037781.1, from coordinate 69,143,343 downwards.
TACAAGGTAGTAGTTGTGATTGTAGTAGTAGTAATAATAGGGTACATGTAGCAGTAAAAGAAGAAGTGGTGGTAGTTGTAGTAGCAGTAGCTGTGGTAAATGGTAGTAGTAGTAAAGTAGTAGTAGTAGAAGTAGTAGAGGGTGTGTGTGAAAAAAGAGACACCGTTTTAAATAAATCAATATATCTTGCAAGACATATTTTAAAATATCAAGGTTTTCATGGTCTAATGAGGAGGAGACATATTTTCGCAAAATGTATGAAGAGCAACTTGAATGATTGCTTCAATAGTTTAAAAGTGTAGTCTTTTTAAAAACATGGATTAAAATCATTACTGGGCATGCCATGGCAGCGGAAATAACCACCCGGCTGAATCGATACATGAAGCTCTGAAATGTTTGTATAAGTGTTTTGATTTGAAAGAAAGCGAAATAATCATTATATTGGGTCAAAATTCCGTACTTAGACATGAATCGTCGAAATTATTTCGTTTTAAATTTTAAATGTATGAAATGAACCTTTTTTTTTTCTTGTGGGTATTATAATGTTATGAAACAATTTTAAGGCACAAGATCATTTATTCAGTCAACAACTGGTCCCATATTTTAAAAAAATAATTAAGATCTCGGGGTAAAACCAAAAATACCCAACTCAATCCTACAAAGAGTTAAAAAAGACTTTATTTAAGCATGAAAATCATACTGAAGTACAGAACTTATTTTCTGAGAACACAAGATCAAATTAACATCTGAAATAAAAGGGATATAATATAATTTTCCTTAGTTTTAAAGGAATATTTCCAATACTAAATAAAATATAAATGGTTGGGTGATTGATGGAGAGATTCTGGAAGATTTGAAGAAAAAAAAAAGCAGCGACATTTCGTAACTTAGAAGTTATCACAGCAGGATGTAACACAACATAATGCATGAAAGTACATAATGTCGTATTGTTTTTTTTTTCAGTCTGTGCAACAGAGGGAATTAGTCATTGATATGACACCGGAACAGAGAGACAGTAAATACATTTAACATCCATTTTACATCCTACATTTACGGTTTTTTTTTCATTATTTAATCAAAGTGACAAATGTTGATAATCAACAATTATTTCAGAATTTCGTATCATATCCTCTATTCAATATTCAAATAATGCACATAAATAGTTTTTTCCCGAGTTTGCGATTTTTTGTATGCTCGTAAAACATTCTACTTTACAATCTACAATCAACCAAAATAGGCATGTTGTCCTTGGTATAAAGCGAGGAGAGGAATAGAGTCAAGTTCCTTTAGAAAAAGTCAATTAAGTTAAATAAACATTGCTTACGATTAAACGGACATCCGTCTGGCGAACTGTAGTTTAAATAATACTGAATGATTATATCTCGGTACGGACGGACCTTGATTTAATTTAGACGGTTTTGTATTTCTTGGTTAATATGGCGTGATAGGTATCAGGCTGTTTAGAATATGCCGTATATCTAATCCGCTTTTTAAACCGTATCAGTTAAAGAAATCATTATCGTTTACAAATATGGTATTATTACATATCAGTATTCCACAAAAGCTTGCACCAGGCTATAAAACCTTAGAAAAAAAAATGCTTTATAGTTAGGAATCAGCGTATCTTAACATATGATTTTTACGCTTTACGAGGCCCCTTTGGTTTTAAATGTTCGCTTACCCCTTTGCACGGTTTACGCTATTTATATTTTGGATACACTCACTAGAAACTACGGGGAAAACTGAGCGAGGACCTGCCTTCTCCACGTACCTTTTTGAGGACCCCAATCTGAGGACCTTCATTTGCATATTTGACACAAAATTTTATCTTTAAATTAAAGCGAGGACTTCGGATATATTTACACAATATTTTCTTAGAGAAACTATACGAGGACTTTTTCAGGGAAGCACGATTGAAATCATTTTATCTATATTGTCAACGTTACAAACTTTTCCTTTGAAGAATCAGTGCTGCCATTAGCTGTATTCAAGTTAACCAATCAGCTTCGTGTAGTTTTGGTAGTACATTGATATGTGTGAATATAAATAAACTGTTAAGTATGCAACAAATGCATACAAGAGATTTGTCTGATTAGGTAATGACAATGGTCAATAAATTGCAGCTGGAGTATCAAAATTCTCAACTGGCGCCACAACTGTTTAAGGAACTCTATGAGTCAGTAAGTCTCGTGCAATTGGTTTAAATTTTGCGTAAGTAATAAAGATTGTTTGGGAGTTTCTAAGTAGATATTTTAACCGGGATGGTTTGTGATTCCTGCATACAAAAGCCTTTGTCTGTTTTATCAGTCAGTACTCGTCCAATGTTTGTTGAATGTTTTTGTTAATAAAATTGGTTATGTTCTTTTATGTATTGCTCCTCCTCTCCCTTGCAATCTTTTAAAAGGCATTTCTTGTTTAAAACTGTTTATGAGTCTACCTAATCCAAAGAAAAGAATAAGAAATTCCCTAGTATAGGGAAATAATGCCCTGAATTACACGATTTTTTTTGTTTCTGTGAGTTTCAGTGAGCCCCCCCCCCTAATATATATATATAGGGTTAGGGTTAGGGTTAGTATATTAACGACTTATTGGGACCAACCATAAATAGCGGTGCTATGAACATTTATAGACGATCAAATGTGTTACTTTTGCTTTGATAGAACATGTATACCAACATATATCAGTAAATCATTGCGGAAGAGATTAAACCTCACTAAACCAACTTAATGGGTCAGACCCAATATGTAGTTGGGGCTTTGGCCCAATAATAGTATATAAAATGTTGACCCAGACCCAGTAATAATATATACAATGACTACTGATAAATAGATTATCAGTACCAATGATCCAACTATTGAAATCACAAAATGTCAACATTTGAGTGATAAATGCATTTTTGTGACTTATATTTGCGAAAAAATATATTTAAGTTTTCAATCAAACGTAAACTCATGTTTTGAATAACGGGGAACTATTTCTAACATACAACCGAAATGAAGTTAGTTGATTCAAGTTAGCTGGTTCAGTTTAACTAAACGACGTACCAAGGTAGGTTTTATGATATCGAAATGATTTGTTCGAGCCCCTGCGCAATAAAAAAAATGTGTTGGGTAGGGGCTCTCAAATCGTATAAAAAGAGCAAGTCCACTAGTTTCAGAACCCCTGTCCAACATTTTTCATTAAGTTTGTGCCAATTAGGGCCCCGTCTTATATGAGGGACCTCGAGGTCACCTTGACAAAGGTGTGCCACGAGTAGTGAAATTATTTTATGGAGGGAGGGGACTCTTCTTCTTTACTTTTTCTAGCTTCACCCAAAATATTTAGTATAATGTACTAAAAACGTCACGCAGGGGCTTAAGCAAAAATTGTAAAGACAATTCATTGGCATTAGCATTGATTCAATGCAATTTTATTTTATAACAGTGGCATCGGCATTAGTTAGGAAACAGCTTATGTATTCAAATTTATTGGCATCAGTATAATCCATTGCTCAAGCCCGATATACATAACACAGTAATGGTTCATAAAATAATGACCCAATAATGGTATATACATGTAAAATGATGACCCAATATTTGTATATAAAACGATGATCCAATAATGACATCTACATGACCCAGTAATGGTATTTTGTATATAAATGATAACTCAAAAATGATATATTATACAATAATTGACTGGTGTTGAGGTCAATATATAGTTTTTTGGACCTGTGAAAGTGGTACTGACACAATCAGAATCGAGAATTTCCACTATGTATTCAATATAAAATGATGACCCAATATTTGTATATAAAATGATGTAAAATGGTTCATAGATGGCCTCATAATGATGTATTTTGCAGATTTTAAATTATCTTGTGCACACGATAACGCATAATATTTTACACAACTTATGTTGGCTCTTTTCCGTTGCGTTGAGTACGTTTATACATATACACAAACATTTAACATTTTGTCTACAGGCCGTTCGTCACATACACGAGGAAACAGTGACATCAGCAACAATATCCTTGCCATTTATAGATGATTTAATCTACATATCGAGAGATATTGATGGCGATGTTGATAATAATGTTAAACAAGATTCATGATGATGGTAAAGGTGACAATAATGCTGAGCCAAACGAAAACAATGATGCATCAGTGGCTATAAAACGGTGATGATTATGATAAACTGTCATGTGCGTCAAAACATAGCTTCTCTTCTCATAAAGCTTACAGTGAGCTTATTTTTTTCTCATCAGTTTTTCAATTTCATAGTATAATATAATCTGAAAAGGTTAGTCCTTTGGAAGCATCAGACCTAGTTTTATTGAGTCTGTTCACGAGTGGTAAAATGCAAGACAACTCGCGCCCCCTAGCCCCTGACTTGAGCTATTGTATAATTATTGAATGCATCAAAGTCAAATAACAGCAGACCCGGTTTGTTTGGTTTGGAGGTTATCAGGACGTATCGTTGCAATGATATTCCTGGGTAGAGACAGTGTCCTATATTGCTCATCGGGGTATCACTGCTACTTAGGATGAAGCTCTACACAAATATGACCAAGACAAGAGTTTGACCTAGATATTAAGACAGACATTCTGACCGACTGACAGAGGATGCTAAGGAAGTGTTTTTAAAGGGGGTCTGGATGCCTTTATTTGCTATATGCCCGACCGTGTATGTGTGCATGCGTCCGTGAACGCCGGGGCTAAACATTGTGACTAGAATATTCCTTTGTAGTACTAGTAATCTGCTCCGTTGAGGATCGAACCTAGGTCCCTGTGTGACAGGCCGGTACTCTACTAATTGAGCTAGCCGGCGACCCGCGTGACAGACAGCCTGCTCAGATGAGCTAACATTGACGACCCAAATATTTGTATTTGGATCATAATGCATTTAGAGAACTAATATCCAAGCTGCAAATTATTTATATTCGGATGACAATATTAATTAAAATGGTACAAGGCGTGTACTATGGTGGCTAATTTCTGCCATTTCGTGTTGCGGGTTGTGGGGCGAAGTTTCGCAGCAAAATGTCGAAATCTCGAGGCGAGATTTCGGGGCGAAAGGTCGAAAACACGAAAATGTCAAGGTCACGGGGCGAGATTTCGGGGCGTAAACACGAAATTTCGCCACGCCACAAGAAACATAATATTTCGACATTTCGCCGCGAAATTTGGACTTTTCGTGTTTTCGACCTTTCGCCCCGAGATTTTAACCTTTCGCCGCGAAATCTCGCCCCGCAGCACGAAATATTTAATATTTCGTCTTTTCGACTTTTCCCCTGGCGCCCCACCAACCCGCCAGGCGAGAATCCGACATTTCGAATTTCGCTGCGAAATCTCGCCCCGCGGCACGAAAATATTTCGTCTTTTCGACATTTCGTGTGCCGCCCCGCCAACCTGCCAGGCGAGAATTCAATAGTTCGCATTTCGCCTTCCGGTACGCATGCGCAAATTGATTGTTAACACATGTTTACCCTTTGATAATGATGGTAGTGATGCTACTTATTCATTCTTGTTTGTTTGACTTCCCATGTGTTTTTGTTTCGACAAGGGACGGCAAGTGGAAGATATAAAGCCTAATGGACATTGAAAAAAAATATATTTGTTCAAAACCTCATTTCTCCCGTTTGGTAAGGCTGAAAGTGATAGTGAAAGTATGTATTTATTTATTTATTTCAGTGGTTAATTGATTGACTAGTTATTGGATTAATTATATGATTGGTTAATTAATTTATTCTCTACTCTCTCTCTCTCTCTCTCTCTCGTCATTATTTAATTCAATACAAATCTATTATCCATGTAATTTAATATGAAATTATAAATGCAATTTAAAATGAATATTTTCATGTATACAAATGTTGTGTATTAAGTTGTATGTGTTGACAGTACATAATTTATATTTAAGTAATTTAAGATGAACTGTCGCCTTGTAATGTTACCACATGGGTCTAATGACCTTCTGATTTTATTGAAATAAAAATCTTGAATCTTGATTCATGTTACTGAAGCAAATAAAAAAAATGTTTTCTGACTTAAATGGAAATAGTTATGGTGATAGTACTTCATAAAACAGTTCAAATTACTCTATCTTGTGTATTGAATTCTCGCCTGGCGGGATGGCGGGGCGCCACACGAAAAGTCGAAATATTGATTATTTCGTGCCTCGGGGCGAGATTTCGGGGCGAAATGTTGGATTCTCACCTGACGGGTTGGCGGGGCGCCACACGAAAAGTCGAAAAGACGAACTATTGAAAAGTTCGTGCCCCGGGGCGAGATTTCGCAGCGAAATGTCGATTCTCGCCTGGCGGGTTGGCGGGGCGCCAGGCGAAGAGTCGAAAAGACGAAATATTGAATATTTTGTGCCGCGTGGCGAGATTTCGAGTTTTCGCCCCGAGATTTTGACATTTCGCTGCGAGACATCGCCCCGCAAACCGCAACACGAAATGGCAGAAATCAGCCCCTATAGTGTTCAGCGTTACAGCTAGAGCTTGTGTCGAGCGACTTTCATCTGAATATGGTCATCTGGATTCTTTCACAGTTTGATACGAGCTTTATTTAACGGATGTATATGTACTGTGCATGGTAAGTTAAAAACCGTTGCTTGAATCACGACCTGTGGAATTTCTTGATAGACGTTCATCATACTGACACAGGCAACTGTCAATGGGACTTTATACTTATTTTACATGTTTATGAAACATTATCACATTTCATGGACTTTTAACTGATGACATTGACCTTTGACCTACTCAGGTCAAAACCTAGAATTTGTCAAGATAAACATTCGGACCAAGTTTCATTCAAATTGTAGTAAAACCGTGGTGTCGACAAGGTTTTTCTAAGATATGATCTGGTACCCTAATTTTGGACCCCATGTGACCCAGATTCGAACCTGACAAATTATGTCAACACAAACATTCTTACAAAAGTTCCATTGGCATTTCAACAAAACTGTGACCTCTAGCGTTAAAAAAGCCAAATGCTGCACAACATATGATGCCTGTTGGACATTTGAAGGTCACAAGAACTCATGTTAAGCATTTTGCTAAAAATTAAAAGATGAGGTTTACAGATTACATGTTGAGTGTATATGCATTGCCAATAAGTACATAATTCAACACTTTTTCAAAATAAAACTTTTATTAAAGATAACACTGGATGATTTTGTAGCAAAACAAACGGGTTTTATGGAGTTCGATATATTTAGCTTTTGCTATGCCGGAACACGCAAATAGACTCAGCTACGTCGCTGGATATATTGTGATCCGCGTTTATAAATTTAATGGTCCATTTTTCGTCAATACAATTTTGATATGATGAGCGGTTTCAAGTTCAGTCTATTATTTGGTCTCTACTTCCGTATCTGCCCTAAAATTAAATGAATGTTTAATGTAAAAATAACATGTCAAATTATCTAATTATCTCCTATGTAAACTCCACAAACACATAGCAAATTCTCAATTTTATTTCTAGAACTTTTACTTTAAAGTCAGTCATAATCCAGAATTTTCCTAGAATTGCCTTGTATAAAGGATATTGGACTTACTAAGGTTCGCGTCAAAGTCCTAAAATAACTTAAGAAAAATAGATGTTTTATGTTTTTAAAGATTATTGAGTCCTTCTTTTTATAAAGTAATTATTATTATTATTTTAGTTATTTGGTGTATATAAAATGATACATAGATAAGAATTAAATATTGGGTCTTCATAAATGTTTTATGTTTTGACCAATTATTGGGTCCTTCTTTTTATCAAGTCATTTGGTCTCTATAAAATAATATATAAATAAAATTTAAATGTTGGGCCCTTACTTAGAAATGTGATATATACGTAATTTATGTTTTGACCGATTATTGGGTCCTTTTTTATCAAGCCATTGTTTCGGAATAAACTAATATAATTACAAATAAAATCTAAATTTTGTGTACTAAAATTTTGATTTAAGTAAATAATTGGAAAATGGAAAGCTTGAAGAAAAATGTCAACGTTATCAGATCGACATTCTTGTGGTCAGAGTAACAGAGACGCAAAGCGTTCAGCAACATAATCTGCTTTGCGATTTAAATATAAATGACGCTGTTTTTAATTGAACGCGAATACCATTATCCGATCAAAAAATAATAATAAATAAATAAATAAATAAATAAATAAATAATGAAATATATTGAAATAATGAAATTAATAATGAAATAAGTCTTATTTTTCATTTGCCTGTGTATCAGACATTTTTTAAGCATTTAATAGAACACCACAAAGGGGTCTCCGTGGCCGAGAGGGTCAAACCGCTGACTTAAACACTCACTCAGCCCCTCATCGCGTGGGTTCGAATCTCGGCAGGGTCATTCGGATTTCATGTGAGGAAGCTTTCCAGCTCGATTGCGGAAGGTCAGTGGTTCTACCCGGGTGTCCCTGTGCATTCGGGGTCTTCCGTCTGTAATTAGCTGGGCGCCCTATGACTGAAATACTGTCGCAACGAGGTAAACACACACACACACACAGAACTCAACAAGAGAATAGCGTGGTCATTTTTGGAAGAAGAAAAAAGATAAGATAAAAAGATATATCACATTTAACATATGTATTGAGGTATCAATTGATATTTTATTTGATCTTCAGTGGGGTCTGAAAATGAGTGTGTTGCAATCTACAGTAGAACTTCATTGTGTCGACTTTGATGAGTCTATGGTAAATGTTCATGTGGGGAATCCTTCCAGCTAGTTTGTGGTAGGTCGGTGGTTTTACCCAGGCACCTTTGTGTAATCAGGGTCTTCCTTCACCTGTTTTTAGCTGGAGGTCGCTTTATGCTTGAAATACTATCGCAGCGACGGTAAACCCAACACAACAACTACTGTAAATTGACAAATGACATTCCGGATAAATATAAAATATCCGAAATTTTTATGGTCTCTTTAAATTCTAAAAGTGTATTTATGGCTTCGTTTGCTTTGAACATTCCCAAATGGACATTGTCATGTTTTTTTTTTTTTTTTTTTTTTTTTTTTTAATTTGGGAGTAGCGCACACAGTGTCTCATGAAATTGATGTTTGGATGCCATGCACTTCATTACAAACTCAAACTTTTTGTTTTCCAACATAAGATAATCTTCATCTTAATACATGTAATCATGTTTCTTCAAATGTTTGTAGACCCATTATGCTTCCAAAAGCAGTTTATACTCCTAAGTAAGAAAAGCAAAATCATATGTGCTACATTTTTTTACGAGATGCAATATGTACATATTCGTTAATTACAGCGTGACTACAGTGTATAAATAAGGAAAAAAAATAACTCGTATACTAAAGATCATTCAGTTGTTTATAAAAGCTACTACTTTGCATTTATAATTCTTTTGAGATGGTCTACTTGAGATAGATATATTGCTGCCACACTTTAGTATCATGCCGTAGACATGTGGCATGATACCACACCCAGTCACAAATTATCCTGACACCGCGCACTCTCCTTATACGCTGAGCGCCAACCAAGGAGCTATAACACAGTCATTTTAGATTGAGGATATAAGTGTAGAAGCCGTAATTGTTTCGTACTTCTTGCCACAAGTTAATCTAAATAATGTGACTGCTGTGGCGGGGTCAATTTTGACTATAGGACCGTGATTTGAAAATACTTGTTGTTAACAACAATCTCAGGGGATAATGCAAAAGGGATGTTTGGCATTCTAGAAATATATCACACAGACAGACAGACAGACTGTTGTTAACAGTGGTGAAAATGTTATTGACAATAAACAGGTGCCATGGCAAAAATTGTTGATAGCAGCAGTTGTTTTTTGAGAAGTTTTTTTAACAGTGTTATTGTTAAAAGTAAATAAGTGTCTTATGTGATCCAATAAAAGTGATCCCTCGAAAGCAGGAATGCCAAAGTAAATATGAAAATAGCAGTCTCGGTTTTATATCGTCTGTTCATAAGTGGGAATGAATTTCAAAAAGGTGCAACCCCAATCACGCCCTATTAAATGCGTTAATTTTTACACGTTATACATCAATTTCAAATCTTTTCCCAAAGATTTTTGTATACAATTTTGTTAAGCTGTAACAAAGTAAAAACGGTTTCATGTTTTTCGTTATCATAATGAAAGTAAGGCAAATGTTCAGTTTAAACCGAACTTTAATATAGTATATGTATAACCTCTCTTGCAGGTAAAATGTTTCCAGTAATGCGAAAAAAAATACATTAACTGCAACATAATTTGTATTTTATTCACTTATGAACACTTTTGTTTTTAATTTTTAAGTGAGTAATACGATTGTATGAAATAGAATAGTGAAAATTTGACAGTTGAAGTTGAAGAAATGCTTAGAAAGTGGAAGTTGTTTTGACAATGTATATCTTGTCTAGCTGTGACACGACACATGTCTCATTCATTGTTCTTCGTGAAAGTTATCAAATACGGTTACGTGTGTGTGTGTGCGCGCGCTTGTATAGTGCTATTCAGGGGACCTAAATGAGAAAACACGCCAACAGTGTGAGGATGATTTGGTATATGAGGACTTACACTCGATTCCTTGGACTGTTTTTCTCCAGAAATGTTCATTATGAGAACCTAAGTTGACTATCTGAAATTTACGATGTCCTCAAATCGCCGGGTGTTTCGTCCATTATACATCCTTTTACAGATTTAACTAAAATCATAAGCGTTGCTGTTATCGATCTCGAAAGACCAGAAAATACTGAGAATAAAGCACGGTGCTACTTTTTACGTCCGCCACACAAACACTTTACCTACCCACATTTTGTTACTCAGTTTATTGTCGGGCTCAAAAAAAAAACAAACAAAAAAAAAAATATAAAAAAAAAATAAAGCCACGTTTCATCCCCCCTGTGACAATTTCTCAGGCGTCTAGGGTCTTGATCTTTGAACCTAGTCAATAAGGCCGAGGCTTTTTCAACCCGCTCCCTTTTCTGATCAGAAGTTAGCAAATGCGGGATCCAACGGGCGCACACTTTCCTTAACTTTTCTTTCAAGGAAAACACATATGACGCACTAAGGCCCGATATGTCACTTATCTCCTCCACGGTATATCTAGCATCTTCATCAACTATGGCATTGACTGTGCTGATGTCTTTTTCAGAGGAAGCGGAAATATACCACCGAGGGCGGGGCTTATCCTTAACATTAGTTCTACCTTCCTTAAACATTGACACCCACCTGGCTATTGTACGATATGGAAGCGCAGTTTCTTCATAAACTAAATCTAGATCCGTTTTTATTTCTGACGCGCCTTTACCCAATAACCCATAAATTTTGCAATAAGCGCTTTGCTCCTCTCTCAAATCACAATGCAACCCCACCATACATAGATAAAAAGACTAGCTGAAACTCTCTCTCTCTTTCTTTCCCTCTCTTAAACTCTTTTTATCAATTACACTCTTTTTAGCTCACCTGAGCACTTGTGCTCGGGTGAGCTTTTGTGATCGCCTTTTGTCCGTCGTGCGTCGTCCGTCGTCAAAAATTGCTTGTGGACACTCCAGAGGCCACAACTTTGGCCCAATCTTCATGAAACTTAGTCAGGATGTTTGTCTATATGATATCTCGGATGAGTTCGAAATTGGGTCATGTGGGGTCAAAAACTAGGTCACCAGGTCAAATCCTTGAAAAACCTTATGAACACTCTAGATGCCACAGTTCTAGCCCAATCTTCATAAAATTTAGTCAGGATATTTGTCTACGAGATATTTCGGATGAGTTTGATATTGGGTCATGTGGTGTCAAAAACTAGGTCACCAGGTCAAATCTTAGAAAAACCTTGTGAACACTCTAGAGGCCACAATTTTGGCCCAATCTTCATGAAACTTAGTCAGGATGTTTGTCTACATGATATCTCGGAAGAGTTTGAAATTGGGTCATGTGGGATAAAAAACTAGGTCACCAGGTCAAATCTTAGAAAAACCTTATGAACACTATAGATGCCACAGTCTTGGCCCAATCTTCATAAAATTTAGTCAGGATTTTGTCTACTGATATTCGGAGAGTTTGAATGGGTCATGTGGGTAAAAACTAGGACACCAGGTCAAATCTTAGAAAAACCTTGTGAACACTCTACAGGCACACAGTTTTGGCACAATCTTCATAAAATTTGGTCAGGATGTTTGTCTACATGATATCTTGGATGAGTTCGAAATTGGGTCATGTGGGATCAAAAACTAGGTCACCAGGTCAAATCTAAGAAAAACTTTGTGAACTCTCTAGAGGCCACAGTTTTGCCCAATCTTCAAATTTGGTCAGGATGTTTGTCTAATTGATATTTGGATGAGTTCGAAATGGTCATGGGTCAAAAACTAGGTCACCAGGTCAAATCTTAGAAAAAGCTTGTGAACACTCTAGAGGCCTATGTTTTTATCCCAGTCGATATTAAACTTGATATGAATGATGACTGTATGAATTCCCAGTTGAGTGCAAATTCAGGTAGGATCAATATGTAGGTCACTTAGTCAAATGTTAGAAAAAACACTTTAGATGCCAGATGTTTTTTCATTATGACTAACACAGCCATCTTACCCAGGTGAGCGACACAGGGCCATCTTGTTTTTTCCACCGTGACAGTTTAAACATATCATGATTCATTTATTAGTTAAATATGCAATACCCGTATACAGATCTAACGGTAATTACATCAAATGATTGTATGTTGGAGATATATTTACTGTAAATCGTATTCATAATGATTTTGTAATGAGAAATAAATTTGTTTAAAATAACTCGGACATATCTACCAGTATTCAAAACCACACGTATTTAAATGACCTGCTAAAATGTTATTGCACGTTAAAATCATATTTACGTCAATTTGGAAAATTGAGTTGTTGCCACTAATTAAAATATGCCCCCCCCCACCCCCAGGGCCCCCTCGTATGTTTTTCTTATTTAGCATTATTGGAAATATTTTACCTGCATAAGAGGTTTAGAAAATACTTTATTAAATTTAGCTTTAAACTGAACATTTGCCTTTCATTGTGATAACGGAAAAAAATTAAACCATTTTTTGTTACAGCTGAACAAAACTGTATACAATAGTTGGGGAGATTTTGAAATTGATGTAAAACTTAACGTATTTAATAAATAAAAAAATAATTTAAACTATTTATGTAAAAAACACGTGTTCAGTGGTAGGTAATGTTATACAATCTAACAAAATAACAGTTAATAATCCAAAATATATCTATTTCACATTCTTTTAATTTGAAACTCCGTTTAAATTAATGATTAAAATCAACCAGGATATTGCCTATATTTAATAGATGAGCAATTCATTGTGTGTATTCCCTGTGTTGATTTGAAGTTTGGTAAAAGAAATATAACGTCAACGTGGCAATTTTTAGTGCGTGTCTAGCCAGATAAAGCGCAATGAGTAGTAAAACGATTGTATAAAATATTGAACATAATATAATAACGACTGACTGAATGACATATTTGGAACTTTAAGAAATGATAACTAAGTGGAAGGTATTTGAACAACGTATATCTTGTCTAGCTGTGACACGACGCATCTGATTCATTGTTCCTTGTGAAAATGTATCAACAAGGGTGCCAGTGTCACAATATACGCCGCCAAAAAGTTTAAAGGGGCATGACTCTTACAAAAATCGACGAACCAGAAAATCCTTGCTTCATGCACATCTACCCATTGTGGCAATGATATTGACCAAACTTTATAAAAGTCCATCCAAAAAAATTAGTTTGGAGGGGTTTCGCTCACAAGAAATGTGGACATACGTACGGACGGAAAAACGGAGAAGATGACGCCAATATACGACCGTCTCCGGCGGCATATAAAGAATGGATGTGTGTGTTTGTGCACGCTTGTATTGGCACCATTCAGAGGACATAAATGAGAAAACACATAAAAATCTGAGGACGATTTTGGTATATGAGGACATAAACTCGGGTCAAAATGTTTTTTCTTTAGAAAGGCTCATCATGAGGACCGAGGTTGATTATCTGAAATTTACGATGTCCTAAAATTTCCGGGTGTTTATTACAAGAGAGAACTGTTGACAGAGAACAGGTTTAAGAGAGACAGACAGACGATCAGGCAGAGGCACAGTGAATATGCCTACCAGACTTACAATTAGAAGTCCTCAGTGTAACCGAATGCGTGACGTGGTTTAACAAAGACTGTCCTCAAATTGTTTAAAGGTAAAACAACGCCTCTAAAATACACATTTTAATACCCAAACAATAGCATACTAATTTAGCAGACAAAAATACAAGAGAGTACAGAGAAAGCGAGAAGAGAGATGATCGTCGGAAAAAGTGTCCTATGTGAAATTGTTGACAAAGTAAGTATGAATGCCACATAAAGAAAATAAACAGCTGAAATGGATTATTTAATCACACTGTAAAATAAAAAATATTTAGCAGAAAAAAACAGTCTATAGTTAATCAAGATATACAAGATGATAAGTAAAGTATCAAAGTAGTTTTTACTTTTTCAAGAAAAAAAAGAAAACTAGGTCGATTTAAGAACTGACTCTACACTTAATAAATGGATTGGTTGTCGGGGTTTAAATTCTGTAATATTGAACAAAGTATTTTCTTCAAAGTTTGTTTATTAGAACAAATAAGTGAGACAAAAAACGACTTAACTCTCATCACCAGCAATACAGAACTTGGGAGATGAAACATTAAAACAAATAAGAATACCATGAAGATCACTTAGCCCTAACAGCAGCCGTAGTGATGCTTCATACCAAATAAGTTGCAACTAGAAATGTGTCCATAGGACACAGATGCCCCCACAACATTTTTTTTTCCAATGATAGAATGTCAAAAACTTTCAACCAGTCTGAAAAGAATATTTTACAAAAGATAACTTTGACCAATTAACTGTATACAATGTATTAACAATGACTCCTATGTACACCATCCAAAATTGAAAATTAATTTATAGGGATGGGGAATATATTTTTGGTAATGAAGATGATAGATTTAACATTTTGTCATAGCACAAGCCATGACCACTGGTTTACAAGCTAATTGATTGAAGTTTTTTGTTTATTACATGTTACATAAATTGGTACAGTGGTCAAAATATAATATGCAGTTTAAAACAAAAACTTGTTCTGTATGCAAAGATGACATATACTCATGTTTTTATATAGACAGTGGTCTGCAAAGGATGCGGCCTTACGGCATTGGTGCATCAAAATTTCCCATGGCGCAAAGAAAAATTCTCTAGGGGTCCTCGGTCGCGTCAAAATAAAGAGTGAGAGAGAAAGAATGAGAGAAAAAATAGTTACGCCACCAAGGCGTAGATTATAGTTTCCTATACAAAATTGATCGAACACGCACTTGTTTTAAGCATTGAGCAATCTAATTGGCTGTACACATACAACCATCCAATCCCAAGCTGTGTAACAAGTCGCATTGATGTTGTAATCATGGCGTCTGATTCTAGTGGCAGTCAAAAGAGAAAATTGCGAGGTTTTATTTACGTATTTCGGCTTGGATTCTTCATAAACATATAAGCATGACCATTCTCAAACAGAAAAAACAAAACAAAAACAAAAAACTTAATCGCTGATCAGAGCAAATTAAATGAAGGTAATTCCTTGAATTCGCCCAAACCTTTCTAAAAAATTTGACTGTGTGAATACTCCTTGTTGGAATATGACGATACAAACATGAGCATGTTGTGTAGCTTTTCTAACAGTTTGAATCATAAGGCCGCTACTTTGGCAGAATGTTTGAAAATTACTTTAGGATACTTTAAAATAGGTTGGGCCCCATTAAAATTTGGATTGAACCCTATTTTTAAGATAATATCCCCACCTAGTGATATTCTTGGAGGAACACTGTAGACGTAACTAAAGTCAGTCTAAATTTGTCCATCATCTATCATTCAGTATATTAAAGTGTAACACGTTTGGTGGTACATTGCTTTTTGATAACTATACATTCTTATTGCCCCATCCCCAGTTAAGGTATTGACAAATTGTTTCAAACTGCATATCCAAAGAGTTTTGACTTTTTGTTGCAGTGTACATGTTGTTACACAAAAATTAAGTCACTTATTATATGCATAAAAAACAGATATGCATAAAATAAATGAGAAACAAGAGGGACATGATGGCCCTGAATCGCTCACCTGATAAATACTGGTTTCTGATCATCTTTGCCTTTTATGACAAAGTCATACTGAAATCCATGCAGACAATCAAAATAAGTGTATTTCTACACAAAGATTGTACTTGCTGTCCAAAACTAGAGTGGGCCAATTTTGAACCCAGTGCCATGATTTGAAAACTTGATTCAGGTCCACAAGGCCATGTTGCAATACAATACATCTGAATATCTTTTAAAAATAATTCCTATGTAAATCTATGTAAAATCAAGTGCCCCCTGGGACAGAGGTCATATTGACCCCTTGGTCATGATTTGAACTAAGTTGGTAGTGATTCACTAGACAATGTTATAAACTAAATATCTAAACTTCAGGAGTTGTAGTTTCTATGAAGAAGATTTTTCTATTTTTTTTCTTAAAAAAAACTTTTGTAATCATGTGACCCCTTGGGAGGGGCCAGTGGTGACCCAAGGGCCATGATTTAAAAAAAAAACTTGATAGAAGTCTACTAGACAATGATATATGCTAAATACGTAAACTTTTAGCCTTGTGGTTTCTGAGAAGATGATTTTACATCAATCTTACGAAAGTCATGTGACCTCTGGGACTGTGCCAATATTGACCCAAGGGCAATGATTTAAACAATCTTGATAGAGGTCTATTAGACCCCAGGGCCATGATTTAAATAATCTTGATAGAGGTCTATTAGACCCCAGGGCAATGATTTAAACAATGTTGATAGAGGTCTATTAGACCCCAGGGCAATGGTTTAAACAATCGAGGTCTATTAGTCAATGATAAATGCTAAATATTTAAACTTCAGGCCTTATGGTTTCTGAGAGGATTTTCTATATGTAATATATGTTTCCAATATAAGCCTATGTAAATCAAGTGACCCTTGAGCTTTTGTGATTGCCTTCTGTCCATGCGTCCGTCCAGCATCAACATTTCCTTTACCAACATCTCATCCTAAACGGCTTAATGAATTTTGACCAAACTGCGGACCAGGGTGATTCCTATATACCCCCTAAACTTTGTTTGCTGGAGGTATAATTCATGTTCCCTGGGGTGAGGCCAATGTTGACCCCAGGGCAATTATTTGATAAAACTTGGTAGAGGTCTAATAGGCAATGATAAATGCCAAATATTTAAACTTCAGGCATTGTGGTTTCTGAGATTTTTTCTAGTTTTTCCTTTATAAGCCTATGTAAATCAAGTGAACCCTGGGGCTGGGTCACATTTGACCTCAGGGTGATGATTTGAACAAACTTAGTCCTTAAGACAATGCTGTACACCAAAAATGTAAGCTCTAGGCCCAGAAGTTTTGAAGAATAAGATTTTTAAAGTTTTAAAATCTATTTTTAGTTCATGTGACCTACTTTTTCAACCAATCAAAATAAATTGAACAACCTTGATAGAGGGCATCATAAGGATGAATCATGTGCAGTTTGGTCAAATTTCACAAAGCCGTTTAGGACGAGATGTTGTTCAAAAGAAATGTTGATGCCAGACGGAAGCATGGACGATGGACAAAAGGCGATCACAAAAGCTCACCATGAGCATGTTGTGCTCAGGTAAGCTTAAAAGAATGTGGACAAAAAATGGCTGAACATACATGGAACAACCCTTTACAAACAAGTTGACAGAATAAAACCAAACCAAAACTGGTAATTTCCTTTCCTTTTTGATTCAGCATACGAAATTGCAAATGGCTTAACAGAAAAAATGACAGTCCACACCAGGGCTGCAACAGTATGGATTAATAAGTGGTCTAAATATTTTCACTTTGATAATCTAGTCTGAAATGTGCAATAAAAACAGTATGAAAGTCAGTATATATAATTTTCACTGAAACATGGCATTCATGCTCAACTGATCGCATTAAATTGAGATACTTACTTATCTTGTCTACTGCATGTTGTTAGGATTTCACAATATCCTGTTTAAAATTGCATCAAAGACCTTTGATGATATCACATGCTTAAACAGGTGCCCATATTTTGGTCCCATGCAAACAAATGTTTCAAACTTACATGGTAGCTTATTCAGTAGATTAACATAATCTTCTCAGTAATTCACTATGCTGCTAATTGCTATTGAATGTACAGGTGACATATCATGACAAAAAATGCCAAATGGTAGTGATTACCTCGGTAGATGTACTCAAGCTACTCCGACTTACTTGTAGATGAGTGGCACATACACTGAAAGTGATCGATAACAGATGAAACTTAAAATACTTCAGCAGTGGCACATTTAAGAATATTAAGCATATTTTTCAAATTTCAAATTTGAGAGAAGCAGAATGCAGAAACAAAATCTTAATTCCCATTTTCTAAAAACAGGATTGCCAATGGCAATATGTCAAGTATGCTTACTGATCACTATATGTGACCTTGACTTAAAGATAAAAAACATTTATTGCGCAAGACACAGTATCTTATTAAGGTGAATATCTGCAATAATCACAATTATGGTCCAGACATCATAATCTGTAGAGGGACATGCGCATACACTGTATCACCAATGGGAACTCAGTTGAGCTCATAGCAAGACTTTAGTGGGTTTGACATAAACTTACTGTACCATATTGTACAATATACCAAAAGTCTTGTACCATGTACAAAACAAAGCAAAATGTTCATGTGCCATTTAGACCTAAATACCAAACCATATCCACATTAAGCCAATTTATTTTTGTTTTTAGCCGATGTCTTCAGGTGTTTTTTTTTTTTATAAAAAACTTAATCTGAGTCAAAGGTCTGTTACGGAGGATACATTCTTTCCTTTGAATCTCAATAATGTCATTTATTCCAGGCAATCTCTCCAAGTGTAGAAACTTCCCCAGACCTCTATGCACAGCTTTTTTTCTTCTTCACTCCACGGTTTTCTCTTAGCATAACTTTCAGGTTTTCTGCTTTCTTAGGCACGTTTGAAGTTCCTGGCTTAGGCACATTTGTATTCAGGGAGCTCCTATGAGGTTCTTCTTCCTCGTCTTCTGCACACTGCAATGGCTCTGTTCAATAAACAAGTAACAAATAGGTATTATTGAAAGAAATAATAAACCTACTGATATGTTTGTTTCCTTTCAATAATGACTTGGTGTTCTCAAAAGTTCAGTTCACAAACTAAAAGAAATAATATTAACTACTGCCCTCAAAGAATGAGCTGCTAGAACATTTGCAAACAGGAGCTAATTTAATTGGGATCTTTTAGAATGCTCTATATATATTTATGCCTGTATGCTATTCCTGTTTCTGGATGATTTTTATGAAATAACAGTATTGTTGTGCAAAGTCTATAACATTATTCTTTGTGTTGGGTTTAAAACAACACATTCTTAAACCAGGCAGACCAGACATGAAACTACCCTCATATTTAGGGAGCTTTTTACCAAACAGTTTGAACAACTTTGATCTGTCATGGCCTCCTATACCTAAAATCATCACTACCACTAAGATACTAGCTCAGATTATAAAACTGATACAACAAAGTCTGAATCATAATATATTGATGAAATATAACAAGAGCCCGAGGGCTCTAATCCGCTCACCTGAGTCAAGTTAAAATGTCCCATCACTAAAGTTACAAAAGATAGGTTAAAGATGATAGTCACATATTAGCCTATTTTGTCAAAGTCACCCCATGCTGGGGCCAATTATCACCCCAGAGCCATGATTTGAGCAAACTAGAGATCTACTAGACAATGCTACGTGCCAAATATCTAAGCTCCTGGCCTATGTGCTCACGGTGAACTAAAAAGGCATATAAGCCCATGTTTTTTATGGATCAGAATTATTTAAGCAATATTGGTACAGCTGATCCCAAGGAACATTCTGTACCATTTGTTTTATTTTGGCCATAAGTTTTGAAGGAGATGTTTTTTTCTTTTCTTTTTTTTCTTTCTGTTGCCATGGCAACCAGAGTTCTTCATGAATCATTCATTTTAACAACTTTTGTAAAAGATCAGCCAAGGATCATCCTTGCCAAGTTTGATCAAATTCTGTCCAGGGGTTTCAGAGGAGATGTTGTTTGAAGTTTTCTCTATATACATATAAAGCAAATAAGCCCCAGCCCTGGCGGCCATGTTTTTTTACGGATCAGAATTATTTTTACAATATTGGTAAAGCTGCCCCTAAGGAACATGTGTACCAATTTATTTAGAAATTGGGCCAGTAGTTTTGGAGGACATGATTTCTAAAGTTTTCATATTTTTTTCTTTCTGGTGCCATGACAACCAGATTTCTTCATGAATCAAGTTAATTTTAGCAACTTTTGTGCACATTGGCCCAAGGATCATTCCTGCCAAGTTTGATCAAATTTTGTCCAGGGGTTTCAGAGGAGATGTTTGAAGTTTTCTCTATATACATATAAAGCAAATAAGCCCCACCCCTGGCGGCCATGTTTTTTTACGGATCAGAATTATTTTAGCAGTATTGGTAAAGCTACCCCTAAGGAACATCTGTACCAATTTATTTAGAAATTGGGCCAGTAGTTTTGGAGGACATGATTTTTAAAGTTTTCATATTTTTTTTCTTTCTTCATGGATCAAGTTAATTTTAGCAACTTTTGTGCACATTGGCCCAAGGATCATCCCTGCCAAGTTTAATCAAGTGCTGTCCAGGGTTTCAAAGGAGATGTCATTTAAAGCAAATTGTTGACGACACACGATACACGACGCCGGACATGGACAAAGGGTGATCACAAAAGCTCACCTTGAGCACGTTGTGCTCAGGTGAGCTAAAAATACAAACATGAATGTTAAACTTAAGCCAAAAACTTGTTAGAATACAGCATGCTTGTGAATACTGACTGGTTTTAATGAAACATTAATGGTCATACCATCCAGATCAAACTGAATTTCTTCTAAACTTTTTCCCTGGTACTTGCTTAGGTTTATACTCTCCATTTCCATGAGTAACTTGCTCACTTTGGCAACCTATGGATTAAAACAACTCTCTCAGTTTCAAAATCTTAACCTATGTGTAGTTTTTTTTTTTTAATTTTTTTTAATTTTTTTTTTCAAAGGAGCATTTCCTTTTGTTCTAATGACCAAATATACCCTTTCTCTTTACTCTAACTAAATGTTGACGGTTCATTCGGCATTACTGCTAAGTCAACTAAATGCACTAGAAGTTTTCTTTTCACTTTCAAATTTGTTATAAAAGTGAAAATTGTCATTAAGTTATAGTTTTCAACAAGTATGCCTTTTGTTCTAGACACAATTTATTAACCTTGATTCATGTTTGTGTTGGGTTTAACCTCCCACAGACAGTATTTCAGTAATTTGAAGGCAATGTCTACTTGTGATAGATATAGTGCTTCCACACTGCAGTATCAAGCCATAGACATGTGGCATGATACCACACCTAGTCACATTATCCTGACATTATCCTGACACCAGGCCAACAAGTGGTACAACTTCCCTTACATGCTGAGTGCCAAACAAGGGAGCTATAACACTACCATTTTTAATGACTTTGGTATGTCATGGCCAGGGATTGAACCCACGACCTCCCGCACCGAAGATGGACGCTCTAACCACTAGGCCACTTGGGCCGGTTAACCTTGTTTCAAGAGAGACCGTGTTCCATGTTCATATAAAAAACACATTTAATAATTCACAAGTCAAAATTAAATGATTAAAGAATCAGTGCACTTCTGTTTAGTTGTTGGTTCCATATACATCTACAATATCATAAAGTCAACCAATGAAACCCAGCCAACATTTCTGATTTTTTTTTTTTACATTTGCTTCACTTTCTTTTAAGTCATACACTTTCTCAGAAATTCAACAAAGATATATCTGTTTCCTGTTTTAAGGATACTTAAAAAAACTGTATCCATTTTCATATGATAAACATATTCTATTATTTTAAAATGTATTTCATTTTTGGGATTTCCCAAGGTTTTGTTTACTTTGCTACTTTTTTAAATAAACAATCTGAAAGTGTTTGCAACAATTAGTGATTTTGGGTTATGTACGGGCTGACCATGGACTATTGTGTTCATGGAGGGGTGAGTACCAGTCATGAAACTGGCATGAAAAAGAAAAAATCGGAAAATGAAAGTAGACATTCCCAAGGCTCCTAAATAAACCCCCCGATAGCTATTTCCTATGGATCTGTCAGAAAATCAGGTCCCCTCTGGAACCTTAAAAAATTGGATATTCATCAAAAACTGGAAAAATCTCATGCCTGGAGTACTATATGCATTTTGAGTTGTATTTTGGGGAAGATTCCATATACAGTCGAGACTCATTATCTCGACATCAACAAAATCGTGGCATTTATGTTGACATATAAAATATGTCGACATATAAATACACATGTACATTCATCTACCTGCCGTTTCATACATTCCCCTACAGTTTTATATTTCACAGACGGCAATTTGTTTTGCATTCTAAAGGTAGTGGCATTAAATCTATGAAGCAGTAAAAATAACTTATTATATTAATTAATGATAGCTTGTGTGGCGTATTTGTTTGTATTTTTCTTTTATATTAATGTACGTATGTAATTAATAAGACTTCGACAAATGGACGATAGTTTTGGAATTGAATACAAAACAGATTGATATTGGATTATTCCCTGGATTGCTGGACCTATGCAGAGGTAGTTCTTTCATGTTGGTCAGTTTGAGAATGACATGCAGTGAAAATACCCTGCCTAAAATACATCGTTCGAAAGTCACACAATTACATAATGACAGTGACATTTAATAATTTGTTTAATTCCAAACATACCTTTTTTTTTTATCATATTCTGTCAATCAGTGACACTATTTACGCGGTGTCTTCCCAACTGTCCCACTTTTATATAAAACAGTAAAAATCAAGGTGGGACAGTTGGGAATCATGCTTAATTGGATAACAATAGACTGTCATGGATGAGTGACTATAGTCTTTACCTAAATGGATGGAATATTTCAGTGCAATTATTTGTCTTATTGTCTTATATATTAAGAGCAATTTGCAATAGTTTTTAAAATTTGCTATTAGCAAAATTATTTATTTTTAAATAAAAAACAAATCTTTATGTTTTCATATATTTATTATTTTTATTTCATGTGTCATGAACAAATCAAATAAAGACAGGGCTATATTCGGATGTGGTACAATTTATTGTATTTTGTTTTAATTTGAAAACAAGCATTTCATTTAAACAACTGTGACATTCCACCCTACTGATCTGTTCTATACAGAGTTACTCGTCAAACCGAATCAAATGCGATGCACAATCGGCATACTCCATCACAGTGATTTCTTCAGCCATGTACTTGTGTTTCAGGGCAGACAGTCTCTGTTCAAGTTGTCGGTATTTCCTCCTCTTCTTTTCTCTCACTCCTCCGGCACTGTGCTGAAGAATTTTGATAGCATTGGCAGCTTCAATCCTTTGTATTGTTTCCAAGAACTTGTAAATGTTCGGATGTGACTGTCTCATACTTTTCTTTAGTTTGTTGTGCCAGCCTTCCAAGTTGTTTGTTGTTCTTGGTCCTTCTGTCTCGAAATGGTTCCAGTTGTCCTTGTCTCCCTCAACCCAATGTTCAGTGACATAGTCTGTGAACCTTGAAACATCCACTGGAATCTCTGCATTTTCAGCATCCGTCAGTGCGACAAACCACACATCTTCAACATGTTGTATGGGGACTAGAGGCAGAACTGCAGCTCTTCTTCCTAGTTTCTTAAAGTCCTCATTCTCAGAATACAGTCCAACTAAGCCAAGCTTCTGTATCTTCCGCCAAACACACTGTGTGTAATGAAAAAAACACCCTTTCACATTCACATTTGGAAACACTCTGCGAGCTGCCTGCTTGGTTGCTGCCTCAAAGTCTATCAGGAGTGTGTCTGGTCCCAGTTCCATTCCTATTTCCCTGCATTTCTGTTGAAGATGTTGAAAAAGTCTGCAGTAAATCCTTTCACTTTTTCCAGGCAGAAGGGCAAACACTAACGGATACATGTGTCCATCAATATATCCATGGAGTGTGTAGACCTGGCTGAATATGTCTGGGCACACATAAAATGTTCCGTCTCCATATATGGTTGGGTTCTGTGCCAGATGCTGGAGATTTGTTCTTGTAGCAAAAATCAGCATCCTGTTGTCATTCTCTGCCTCATCAACCAGTAGGAACTGCTCACCAGTGTGCGTTTCAGTCCATTTTCCATCCAAATCTATGTCACTCCTGGACTTTGGTATCCCCGGTCTCAATGCACCTCTTTCCCTGTATAGAGATGACTTGGTGGAGGGGAAGGTTGGTAATCCTTTGCAGACTTGTTCTGCATCTTCGTCCCATTCTCTGTCTCTCAGACTGGATATGACTTCTTCATATATTGACGGAATCGGCGTGGTTTCTTCGCGTGCCCTCTTTCGCATGAGTTGATTTATTTCATGGCGCTTCAGTTCCATGTGTTCGGCTGCATGATTATGGGTATTGGTCACAGAAACTGGAATGTTGTCAGCTGTTGTGATTTTAGCAGAACAGGTTCGGACATGACAGACCCAGTACACCCTTGTTGGTTTTCGGTTTTTGACCTGGTATCTGAATCCATTGTAAACCAGACTATCACCACCACGTTGGTTCTTGACAAACTGCACACTCACTTGTGCATTTGCCATTTTAGCTTATAATTTCAGACGATGTTACTTAGTGAAATTTTACTATCAAATGAAGACATTTACATCAGAATGTAAATATATTGTATCTGATACAGTTCAGTTCATTAATGAGATATCACAGTTTGAAAGTCACAATAAATTGATAACCAAAAATGTTAATTACTTCAAATCAAATTGTTTACCTTAAGTAGTAAACTGCTAGATCAAAGGACTTGTTTGTATTTCTTAATCCAATCACTTAGCAATATATACAGGATAAATGGACTTTAGTTGGACCAATCAATTAACACAATTTAAAGAAAAAAGTAGCAGAGGTGATAATTATCTTAATAAGTTCAAATTATTTTTTATCTTTATCAATTCACATAAGCTTTAAAGCCAGAGATCAAAGGAATGCATGTTTACACTATAAATTACAATTAATTTAGTAACCCTAATTAATGGACCTTAATAAACACATTTTAGAAAGAAATAATACAATATAACTAAAACATGAAATTTTACCTCTTAAAATACAAAATCAAAAAAAAAATCAGAAACAAAATCAGATAATACAACTTCAATTCATTTTAATGTGTTGTAGTTTGAAATAGATTATAATCCCTTATCAAAACACACCCAGCAAGGTGCTAAAAATCTTGAGTGGGACAGTTGGGAAACAAAATATCAAAAAGTGGGACAGTTGGGCATAAACCATTTACGCAAACAGTGAACATGTGAATAACTAATTTTCGCACCTGTCAAAGGGTCGTTGCGAGTTGGCACGTGTCGAGATAAACAATAGCCACAAGGTGAGAATTGGTTAAAAGGGACTTGAATAATCAGGCGACATATGAAATATGTCGAAATATGAAATGTCGAGATATAAATATATATTTCTATACATATTACTATTAAAAAAAATCGGGACTTTAAAAGTATGTCAAGATACGCAAAATGTCAAGACTGGCGATGTTGACATAACGAGGCTCAACTGTATTAGTCATATTGATAAATGGTTAATTTGAGAATTGTTTGAGAATTTCTATTGTATGATTTTAACAACTACCCGTAAACAGGTCAACAATAAATACAACAGGTATAATACCATCCAGTTGTCTGACAAATTGGTGCTGTCCATCACATGTTGATACATTGAAATAAATATCCCTTATACTGAATACCTAGTGGAAACTACATTGAGATTACAATTGTTGTTCTGCTTAATACGTAATTAGAAATATATATATAATGCAATGGTTAGCATGGCTACCAGTCACACTAACTATTCCAATAAAGTGCCTACTTTGTAATAAGTATGACAATTTATGTAAATAATTCCCACATTGTCCTCACTCTATATTGAGTTTAAAGTTGGAGTGTGTCAAACAAATACATGTAGTCACCATAATGTACTAAGGTTGATCACTATGTGTATTTTTTTTTTCAATATAGTCCCCACTTTGTATTAAGTGCAATTATCATGTGCATTTTAAAATGTATTATTCCAACATATTTAGTTTACGGAAATAGTGTGCAATTTCACTTAGTAAGACTTTAAGTACAATCTTATACTAATTCCTAATTAATTCTTCATGAAGAATAAGGTTGGATATTGAAATTTTAAGTTTATAAAATTGTCTCTTTCTTGCATTGCTGGGACACAGGATGTGTATGTTTTATTTTATTTTTTTCAATTATATTCCCATCTACAGATACAATTGAACGTAAACTTCATTTCTCAGGATCTATACATTTTTTGTTGAAAACAAAATATTCTTAATCAATAAAGACATTGACGGCTATAAGTAAAATGTTTTATACAAAAAGTTTCAGCTTTTTTTATGACTGTTGCCAGAATTTAGCGTAAAATATGTAAAAGTACTGCAGATAAGCAAGTTGGGCCTTTGCCCAGTGAAACAGGGCAATATGTAGAACCAATAATTGCTCCCAAATAAATACTTGTTTCAAAAGAGCTGTGTTACATCTTTTTTCCAACAATCAAACTATAAACTTTAAGTTTGTATCTGGTTTAGTACTTGAGTTTACAAAAAGAAAATTTAAATTTATGTATGAAAATTAACTTAGGGCATTAACTCCTAAATTATGCAGACAAGAGTTACAGTTATCTCTACACTGAAAATTTATCAGCCTATTAATTTCATTGTTGATATGTATGTGTGTGTGTGTGTGTGTTTTTGTATTATGCTGTGGACAAAAGTATGGACAAACAGATGCAGGAACATACGGACAAAGCGGCAGTATATGCTACCACTTTTGAGGAGCATGAAAAGGTCACAGATTTAAGTCACTCTCTTTCTCTCTGCATGTATATTCTAGTAAATACAAACTTCTGTTACATACCTGGATTGTGTCCTCTGGCAATCGATAGTATTCCCTATGAACTTTAATGTTGTGTCCAAGGAATGAGGCAAGAATGTCCAATTCATTGACCTTCAAGTTAAGCATTTGTGACATGGTAGCGACATGCTTCCTAAATCCAGTTGAGTTAAGTGGTTAAGTTTATTTGGTTGCTTGGCACCACACAATGTAGCATATTTCCTCAGGACATCATTTGACCTTACTGGAGTTTCCGACTGACCAGGTCTGGCAAACACATAAATGTTATCATTGTTAATATTGCCACATGGTCTGTACTTGAGCAGGACATCAATTTGTGTCTTCCGAATTCTGGGAGCAAAATGGCAACACGCCTGCCTCTTTTACCTCTAATCCTCTAATTTACCTCTAATCTCGTCCCTGTCTATCACATCTGTAAGTTTCCTTTCAAGGGGGGAAAGAGATTCAAGAATCTCAGTATGCAAGGTTTTTCCATGCTGTAAGCCATCAAAGTATTGTTGAACTTCTATACGTTCTGCTTCTCCATCTCTTCTTTTGTTGAAAAGCACCAGTTGAGCTAACGTTATTTCACAAAGTTCTCTCCACTCTGTCTGTGTAAGATCAGATCTACAGGTATCCATCAACAACTTTCAGAAACAATGAGAGTGTTTTCAGGTCTTCAGTTAGAGGAATTGATGAGGGCTTGTTGTACTTGTTCAACTCTACACATTCTAAAGCTGCATGGCTTACAGCAATATCCCAGTCATTTTTATACATGATGATAAAATTTTCAGCTTTCTCTTGAAGAGTTTTGTCGCCACTTGACAAAGCATCAAGTCTTACTTTCTTTGCAACTTTATGTAGAGAATGGCCAATTTTGTTTGCAGTGAGGGAATGTCAAACCGCAGGCTAGATTTATCGTACCCACAGAGCACCTTGACAGCACTGACACAGAGAACCTACACGGACTGATGCAATCTCTCAATGTTTCCACATTAGGATCAACAGTTCTTGCTTTCAAAACAAAACGTCCTAACTCCCTCATCTTTTGCCTAACATAGTTGAACTGATGAGGATTACGTGCATGCTTTACAAATTGTCTCTGACCAAACACTACAATATCATTGTTTGTATGAGCAATAATAGATATCTCATCATGTGCCAGCTTATGTAAAATCTTTTCCCGAAAATCTTTGTTTGCCTCAGATGATACGGGCAATAGGGATGCACATTCCATCTGGTGAGAAATACGTTTCTGTCCCTGCTTTAAAGGATGGGCTGCTTTCACATGTCTCTATAAACTTGAACTGTGGTATGTTCCTAAACAGTGTTTGCACTGAACATATTTTGTACCATGGACAATAGTGCGAGGACGCTTGCAAGGAATAATTTCTCCATCACAATTCTTGTAAACTTTAATGTTATGAGCAAAGTCACCTCTATTTGTAATGTCTTTCCATGCTCTTTTTCTTTCTTGTGAACCCTTCTTGAATGCTAAAGCTTTTTGAACTTCAATTTCACTTTTGTGTCTGTCTTCTAAATGTCTAGCAAGTTTGGCATATTGCTTTGAACAGTAAACACATGCATGCTTTTTGTTCCAAACTCTTCTTCCATCTTGATCTTTTCCACTAGCTGACTTTTTTTCTGGACTTTGTTCAAATACATTCCTTTGGTTGTCTTCTAATTTGTTAATTGTGTGAGAGGTTTCTGACATACTTGTATCACTTTTAAGCATTTGAGCCACTGGCACTTTTGTATTAGTATTTTTGTCTTTGCCAAGAACTGGAATTACATCTGACACAGTGTCACTGTTTTCAACATCTGAACTGCTATCTGGAACATAGTCCATGTCTCAAGTTGTGTCATCTGCCATATCAGAATCTAAATATCTGAAGGATGGGCTGCTCTCTGAAAGCTCACCACTGTTCTGTTGTGTGTCCTCGTCATCACTCTGAGGACATTGTGACTGGTTGATCACACTAGAAAAGTGTCTGCTCTCTAGAGGCGGTATATATTTTTCAGTAGTTACATAATTTTTGTCTTTGCCAAGAACTGGAATTACATCTGACACAGTGTCACTGTTTCCAACATATGAACTGCTATCTGGAACATAGTCCATGTCTCCATTTGTGTCATCTGCCATATCAAAATCTAAATATCTGGAGGATGGATTGCTCTCTGAAAGCTCACCACTGTTCTGTTGCTTGTCATCACACTGTGGACTTTGTGAAAAAGGGGTTTTGGTTTGGCCCGGGAAGCTTGCTGGTAGAATTGCATGTTGATTTGTTGTGCGTCACTATTATTGTTGCTAGAAGATGTCAACCCCATCTCAATGCAAGACTCACCTCTGAAAGAAAGGTGATAATCATTTTGGTTTAACATGACTTTTCGAGGTAGGAATGCGATGATTACACACAGACTTGTATCAATTTGTGATAAATATTGTTAATGCTGAAAAATTCAACAAAACACGTTTAAAACTTTACGTTACTTTAAATGTACAACGTTTCTGTTGTATGCCTTCATCAGGTACATGTTTAGAAACATAAACAAATGACGTAACGTTAAACGGACGTAACCTAACATCATTTGGCAGAAAAACAAACATATGCGGCTAAAATGCGCCACTCATAAATAATAATGTACATAATAAAAATGAATATATAAGCCGACTGTATATATCACAATGGATATGAATTATGCACAATTTCCTAAAGGAACAATATTTAAAAAAAGAAACGGTAATAGGAAACAAGTGGGCCATGATAGCCCTTGATCGCTCATCTGAAGCATTGCTCTCATTGCATGCACAAATTATAAAAAACTATATTATACCATTATAATATTTATTCATGTAATGACCAAGTTCTTCCTATATAACTCTATGGAAAAGATGTGACCACTGAGGTGGGGCCAATTTTGATCCCAGGGCCATTATTTTAACAATCTTGGTAAGAGTCAATAAGATGATTCTTCACGCCAAATATCTAAGCTCCAGGCCTTATGGGTTTTTACAAGAAGAATTTTGAAGGTTTTCCTACAAAACTCTATGTAAAATAAGTGACCACCGGGACAGTGCCAATTTTGATCCCAGGGCCGTAATTTAAACAATATTGGCATTGGTCCATAAGATGATGGTACACACCAAATATCTAAGCTTCAGGCCTTATACTTTTTTACAAGAAGATTTTTGAAGGTTTTCCTATTATAACTCTATGTAAAATAGGTGGCCCCTGGGACGGGTCCAATTTTAAACATACGGTCATAATTTTAGCACTCTTGGTAATGGTCCATAAGATGATGCTACACATCAAATATCTAAGCTCCAGGCCTTATACTTTTTACAATACGATTTTTGAAAGTTTTCCTATATAACTCTTTGTAAAATAAGTGACCCCTGGTGCGGGGTCAATTTTCATCCCAGAGTCATAATTTTAGCAATCTTGGTAATGTTCCATAAGATGATGCTACACACCAAATATCTTATACTTTCTTACAAGAAGATTATAACTCTATGTAAAAAAAATGTTACCCCTGGGGTGGGGCCAATTTTTACCCTAGGGTCATGATTTGACCGATCTTGATAGAGAATCATAAGATGCTGCTACATACCAAAAATAAAAGATCTAGGCCTTGTGCTTTCGGAGAAAAAGATTTTTAAAATTTCCATTTTTAAAATCTATTTTTAGCTCCTGTGACCTAGTTTTTTGACCAATCAAAATAATTTTAACCACTCTAGTAGAGGGCCTCATAATGAACATTCCCGTGAAGTTTGAGCAAAATCCAGTGAGTAGTTTAGGAGATGTTGTTTAAAGAAATTGTTGACGCCGGACGCATGCACAGACGCACACATGCATGGAAAACAGACAAAAGGCAATCACAGAAGCTCACCATGAGCATGTTTTGCTCAAGTGAGCTAAAAACAATGTGAAAATAATTCGGCTTATAATTTTTATTTTTTTTTGACAAATATTGTGTAATACTGTAATAAACATGCAATTATCAAAGTATTGCAAGCAACACAAAAGTCTCCTACTAGTTAGTACCCCCTATGAATATTGCTATATTTGCCACATTTTTAGTCTATTTGTTGCCATAGCAACCAGGTTTTTCAACATAGGAAAATAAAAGGATGTTCATAATCTCCATACTGCCTTCGTTTCATGAAACTGGTAGGGGACTAATAACTGGTTAAGTGACTGAAAATGAAATAGCTAATCCTAACATACACCAACTAAAAAGAATATAAATCAAGTGTCAGCACCTTGCTTATAGCTACAACAGGATAACAATTCTTTTGGATTAACAGGGAAAGCATTATGAAATGGTTTCTATTAACCACTTAAGCTATCATATTTTTTTTCTCAATAAACACAAATTTTCCAAATGTATTCATTTAATTCATTTGAGTAAGTAATGCTTTGCCCATTCTTGTGTTTTCTTTAACAAACAATTACGTAAACAATGGCATAATCATTATGACAAATGCCAAAAGAAGGTCCTCATTTTGGTCATTTTTACACAAATTACAACTCAAACTGTTTAGTCCTTATTTTGTCTGAAGAAAGAAACTTTTATTAGCTACACTGAGTTACATTTTTTAATCAAATAGGTAAGGGCTAAAAAACAAGAGGGTCATAATGGCCCTAGATCGCTCACCTGAGTACATGGTTAAACAATTACATTGTATGCAAAGTGCTGTGCGATACCAAACAATGCAATGTAGAAAGCAAGAGAACCAGTACAATGCGATAGAACAAATATATGTATATACGATACCATACAATACGATACAATAGAAATACAAACTACATATGCACAATACACAATGTTTTTGGCAACCCATATGTTTACTGTCTACTGTAACAAGGTCAGTTTATGGGCCAATCAGATTTTCTTAATACTGCTCAGTGTCCAAGATGGTGAAATTACTTAAACAATCAAAGGCAAATCTCTGTTTACACTGGTCCCATCTACAATAGAAAAACACCTCAAAGCTGAATGTAGAGAAAATTATACAACTCCGTTTCCATTCTAGTACATTCTCAGAGATGTAATGTGCAGGTATATCAAAAGTAAATTGCTATATCCTTATTAAAAAGGTTATAGATAGACACTAAATTTATCACCCTAATTTAACATGATAACCAGTGTTTATTCAGCAGCAAAGGTTTATTATGTTTCAGCAGGGAGTAAATATTTTTAAACTTTTGCAATCTAGGCAATCACTGGTCTTTGTATGTGGTATTTGTGCAAAATGACAAACAAGAAGCCATGGTGGCCCTGTGTCGCTCACCTGAGTATGGTTGCTATGTTAGACATGCGTACGAAAGATGTGACATCTAAAAGTGTTTAAATATATTTTACTAAGTGACCTAGACTTTGACCCGTTCCAAGTTATTTTATTAATAACATTCTTTGACAAATATATATAAAACAAAAAAAAAAATGTGAACAATTTCCAGTTAATCTGTCAATACGTTGCAACTTCTGCAAAATTGAAAATAAGCATCCTGCTAATATATCATGCTACAGCAAGAATTATTAACTGACAGGAAAGTAAACATAATCAGTTCACAGACAGTATTTACACAGTACTTATAGCTTCAGTTTCTTACTTTGATATTTTAAAATATTAAAAAAAACTTGTGATTTCACTTTTGACTGCCACTAGAATCAGACGCCATGATTACAACATCAATGCGACTTGTTACACAGCTTGTGATTGGACGGCTATATGTGTTCAGCCAATTAGATTGCTTGATGCATAAAACAAGCGCGTGTTCCATCAATGTTGTGTTTTATAGGTAAGACGACTCTAAGTTAATTTACTATATGTTCTAAAGTAAATGTCGAAACTTTAGGTGCAATTTTCAACATGAACCGGCGATTCAATTACACCATAACCATATATAAGCAAAAAGGGCAGCTTATTTGCTAAAGATATAGGCATATTAGAAAAATCGATATGTATCATATAAGAAAGAAAATTTCGAATGAAAACACACACTGTAAATTCTTACTAGAGAAGTCGGTCGATTTAAGTCAAGTGTACCCTTCGAGGACTCCTAGAGAATTTTTCTTTGCGCAATGGAAAATTTTGATGCACCAATGCCGCATCCTTTTGCAGAACACTGTATGTATGACCCATAAATATCCAAAAAATCAATAAATAAAAAAAATAAAAAAAATAAAATAATTGACCTCTGAGCCGCATCACCCACACAACTCTTCTACCAAACCCTGGGAAAGTAATCCCTTACTACAACTTAAAAAATACCTTTATCTCACCACACATACTAAATGTGCTGCAGTTATTTAGTATTTTCATGAAAAAACTAGAATTGTAAGCCAAAGGCTAACAAATACGCCCCACACACCGCATTCCCCACCATCCACGGACAAGATTTTTCACTTTATATTACATATAGCAAAAATAAAAAAATCAAAGTGGCATAACTCTGGAAATACTAGATGGATCAACATAAAAATTGCAGGTGCACAACTTCATATAATAGGAAGGGTCCCTGTAAAGTTTCAGCGAAATTGGCAAAAACTGTAGAGAAGAAGCCGGACAAGATTTTTCCCTTATATTCCATATAGCAAAAAATTCAAAGTGGCATAACTCTGGAAATAATGATGGACAACATAAAAATTCAGGTGCACAACTTCATATAATAGGAAGGATCCCTGTAAAGTTTCAGTGAAATTGGCAAAAAACTATAGGAGAAGAAGCGCGGACAAACTTGTGTCTACGGACGGACAGACGGACAACCCGATTCCAGTATACCCCCCCCCCCCCAAACTTTGTTGTGGGGGTATAAAGGATTATGATACACATCCTGTCATGTTGCTCAATAATATTATGAAATTGTAATCGACCAATCAATGCAAAATGAAAAGGTCTAAAACAAAGTAACTGAAGTTAACTTTTAGGTTCTAAGTGTGACGTTTCCATTTTGATTGCTATTTGTACAATATCAAATCCCTTCATTGCATAATGGAGTTAATGCAGACACGGCTGCCTGGATGTGCCCCACACACATGGATACCGAGGCACTCTTGTGATGATTATGTCCGACCAATTCAAAAAGACTTGAAACAAAACTATTCTAGAAACTTTATGTCTAATATAATGAATTCTGTCCTTAGCTTGATGAAACCAATTTATTTATAGTCAATTAGAAAACAAGTACTCAACTCTCCTTACTAGGTAGGACCAGTATTCAGCTAGAAGCTTACCAAAGCAATGTGCAGTGAATAGTCTTGTTTAAGCACTAAAACTGTGTTCAGACGGGGTAGGAACCGGGATACTGGGTCCAATGTCCTAACCACTACACCATAGCCACTAACAATTTTGTCCTTGAAGACAGCAATTTGTCTTTATAACAAGAATATAAATTTCTAGTTGTAATAAAAACTGTTTCAAGGAATACAATTTCTCAGAATATTAACAAAATCATGTTTATTTGCTTCTGTTTTGTGGATATTTATGAAAACTGTGTTTGTTTCATACGATAAACAAGGTTTGTTACTTTTAAAATGTATATAATTTTGGGGATTTTTGAAGGTTTTGTTTACTTTGCTATTTTTGTAAATAGACGAACTGAAAGCATTTGCAACAATTAGTGATTTGGGGTTTTGTACGGCCTGATCATGGGCTATGGTGTTCATGGAGGGGTGATTGGGTTTTAAGTGAAGATATTTTAAGAGAAAGTTTGGCCATGAACCAAGTGAAATGAAAAATTTAAAAAGTGAACATTCACAATCTGTATAATCCATTTCGTGTGAAATTGAATTATTTTCAATTTCTCATTAGGAAAAGCATAAATATTACAACTGTACCTTCATACATAATGACATGCGTGGTATTACGTTGAAAATTTGAAAAATATTCTCCTCCACATCGTTTTACCAGTTCTTCCATCTGCCACTGCAACAATATTATGTAAAAAAAAAGTCCAATAAATCTAAACATGAAATAAACTGCTCAATTAATTACAACAAGAGCTCTGATGAAGCGGGGCACTATATGCCAAGATATGAGGTTTGTCCTTCAAGTGTGACAGTGACCTTGAACCGAGCCATTCAAAACCAATATTCTGCACATCACATCTCAGTTTCGTTAACATTTCTGTCAAATAGTTTCAATTTCTTTCAAGGGGTTCAGAAGATACAGAGCGGACTCAAAATTGCTAACGGACGGACGGACAGACGACCAGCGTCATAACATAATACCGCCCTTCGGGTGTTTAAAAATGGATAAAATATGGTTATGTGATACTTTATCTCAACCTTTTAAACTTTCAGCACTGCAAGCCACAACTCTCTATGTATTGATTATACCAACTATACAGCATTTTAGTGCTTACTAAATACTCATGCAGAATACACTTAGTCTTCGACAGAGAGATGTAAAAGGTGGCAACATGAGCATGCCATGGAGACATTATGTGATAAGTTGACATGTAACTCAAAGATAGTCCACACTTTGTACAAACAATGAACCAGGATGTGTGTAATTCCAATTGAGTCCTCATTTTGTTATAATTGTGTATCAAGATGTTTACATGTAACTCAAAGATGGTCCCCACTTTGCTTTAAGGATGAAGCTAGACAAGTTAAGTTTTAAATAGTCTCTTACTTGTGTTAAGTATGAAATATGAGACATTTAGACAGAACAAAGCTTCCACAGAAGCTGATACCTCTATCTATTGAGCTTCATTTCACTGCAGTCGAAGATGTTGCTTTGTTTAAATGACTTATATTTCATACTTTTTGTAAAAGTGTCAAACAGGACCTTCCGATGAACTTAACTGAAGAATAAAAAACATCTTTATAATTTCAGTTCAGCCAAGCAAATCGAACGTATGAGAATTGAATCGTAACAGAATCGAGCAGAATTTTTTGTTTACGTTAATCTAAAGGGATGTCAGTGGTAATTTAGTGTTTAATTTAGGGTTCTAGTGTAGTTGATTATCTTTTAACTTCCTACAATAACTTTTCAAAAATTGAAACCTTTGAAATAATGCCTTCTAATGAATTCTCAGATCATAATGCAATTCATTTTTGTTTAAAAGAAAATACTTTTTGCAATAACACTAAAACTGAAATTAACGAAAGCCCCGCCCCTAATTTATATATAGCATGGAACGAAGAAAGCGTGGAATACTTCAACACAAAACTGTTGGAAAATATTGAGTCATTACAGCGTATAGCTACCTATATAAACACAGAGGATATAAATAAATCTGTCAGTGATTTTACGAATCTCATTCAAGAACACGCGTTTAGTGTATTCGGGAAGGAAAGGAAAAACAATAGGAGCTGTGAAATTAATAATGAAAACTGTATACGCAATAAAAAATGGTTTAATAAAGACTGTCAAGATGCAAGGAAAAAATTTAATAAAGCAAGAAATGCATATATTAGACATAAAAATACAGAAAACAAAACATTATTTCGAGATAGTAAGAAATCATACAATGCAATTAAACGTAAAAGCTAACGAAGTTTTATAAAAACAGAGAGTCTTAAGATATCAGGACTGTCTAGAACTAATCCAAAA
This sequence comes from Solen grandis, assembly GCA_021229015.1. Taxonomy (NCBI): domain Eukaryota; kingdom Metazoa; phylum Mollusca; class Bivalvia; order Adapedonta; family Solenidae; genus Solen; species Solen grandis. The sequence continues at coordinate 69,106,760 of CM037781.1, read as the reverse complement.
CAGTTTTGGAAAAAAATACGTTCTCAATATCATAAAAATAAAAATGAATCTTTATTATTAAATACAAAAGAGTTATATGATCATTTTAATGATTTATATGGATCGGAACCAGAAGACCTTAATAATGACGATATTGTTGAATATATAACTGAAACAGACTCTGTTGACATCGATTTGAATAATGATTTTACGTTATCAGAGTTGAAACAGACCGTTATGGAACAAAATAATTCTAAAAGCCCTGGCACAGATAAACTAACAGCAGAAATATTTAAATGCTCCTTTCATATTTTTTCACCATTTTTACTTCAACTTTATAATAAAATGTTTAATGATGGCATTTTCCCCAAAGACTGGGAACACGGTATTTTAGTACCAATATTTAAAGGTGGTAATATAGATGACGCAAAAAATTATAGAGGGATTACTCTCAATAATATTCTATCAAAAATATATTCAAAATTACTGTACAACAGATTAAGCAAGTGAGCACAGAAACATGAAACTATTATAGACAATCAATTTGGATTTCAAAAAGAAAAATCAACTATAGACAATATTTTTATACTACACGCATTAATAACAAAATCCTTAGCAGAAAAAAAGAAACTTTATGTAGCATTTTTGGATTGGGAAAAAAATGTTTGATAAAATAAATAGAACATTATTACTGCAAAAACTGATCAAAGAAAAAGTAAGTTCCAATGTACAGTTTATTATTGACGATCAATTATTCCTAGAAACATTGTTAATGGAAATTAGAGGCAAAACTATTGCTTATTCAAGTTATAAAGTAAAGGAAAAAAAATTAGTAAAATTAGAAGCAGAGATTTTAGAATTAGAATCTAACTTGACAAATGAAAATAAAGAAAGGTTAATAAAAAAAAATTGGGGTTTTTTATAAGATCTAGATCAAATTGGATAGAAAATGGGGAAAAAGTTACTAAATATTTCTGTAACTTAGAAAAACAACATATTTCTAGCAAGTCTATTCCTTATATTGAAAAAGAAGATGGTAAAAAAAGTTATAACCAGAATGACATATTAGAAGAAACGTCAGTTTTTTACAAATCATTATTTAGTAAAAGAAACATAACTCAAGATTTTGATCTTGAAAGGGAGTTAAATCATTGTAACAAATTAAAAATTGATCAAGTTAATAATCTAGAAGGATTGTTAAGTTATACAGAAGTAACTAATACTTTAAAAAAACATGAAGAATGACAAAAGTCCTGGCTGTGATGGTTTTACTAGTAATTTTTATAAAGTTTTTTGGAATAAAATAGGAAAATTTGTTGTTAGAGCATTAAACCATGCTTTTGTTTCAAACTCTTTTTCTAGGAATATAAAATTGGGTTCTATTACATGTATAGCAAATAGATTGAAAAAAGTTTTAAATTCCTTGATATCATTTGATCAAACAGGTTTTATAAAAGATAGATTTATAGGAGAAAATACAAGACTAGTTTATGATATAATGAAATACTGTGAAGACCATAACATGTCTGGTTTAGTGATGCCTACTGATTTTGAAAAAGCATTTGATTCTTTATCGTCTAATTTCATTGAGAAACCCTATCTTTTTTCAATTTTGGTGAAATGTTTAGAAAATGGTACATTTGTTTTTATATCATACCGAAGTATGTGTACAACTAAATGTTTTTTTATCAATTTCTTTTACTATAGAGCGAGGCTGTACACAAGGGGACCCTATTTCGGC
>CM037781.1:69094181-69104940 GCA_021229015.1 Solen grandis | reverse complement strand
CCATAAGAAGTTTGAAAACCAGCAGAAAGTGCTTCGTAGGGATGAAAAAGTGACTTAACCCCTACAAAGCACTAGCCACTACAAATGTTCAGGGAGCTATTGCCATATCCCGTAGTCTGTGTTTTAAAGTTTTACCTGCAATAACAAGCAAGGTAAATTTCATTATGCCTTCTGGGGCTCACAATTTTTTTAAAAAGGTACTATAAATATTGTAGATCAGCCAGTTACATTTGTGATCGACAATAATGTGAGATATAACACTTGAATTTTGTTTTCTTGAAAATTGTGTAAAACAACCAAATACATAGAATCTGGTGCAGCAGTCATTATAAGTAATGGCAGTTCAAGAACTTAATATTCAAGAACTTTCTCAAAGGACAGTGTATGGAATAAATTATATTAGTATAATTATCAAGAACTTTTCCAGAATTCTAGAACAATTCTTGAACTAGAACTGGGTTATAGAAGAAGTTCTAGAGAAAGTTCTTGAACATTTAGTTCTAGAACTGCCATTTAGAGTTCAATTACTATTCTAGAACTATCTTCTAGAATCTGTTCTAGAATAATTCTAGAATTCCTCGCAGGGGTATTGAACTCATCCGCGATATTATGGTCATGCACATGTGTGAAAACTTTGAAAAGAAATTGGCAAACTGTATTGAAGTTAGAGCCCGGACAATCACAATTTCAAGTATTTTGTGTACATCAAGGGCCATAACTTCTAAGTCATTCACGCGATAATGCTGGATATCGAACTCATCCGAGATATTATGGCCATGCACATGTGTGGAAAGTTTGAAAAAGATTGGGCCAACGGTATTGAAGTAAGAACCCGGACAACAAATGTTCCACGCCCGTCCGTCCGCCCGCCATGAGTGTTCACATAATACGCCCCATCTTAAGATGGGCGTATAAAAAAAGATAATCTTTGCTAATTTCGGCAAATATTGCCCTTATGACAAAAAAAAAATAATACAATACCATAGAAGACTTTAGATAGTTTGCACTCACAAACATTGTGAATGTTGAGAAAAGGTGTCAATCTTTCAATTTGACAGAACCTGATATTTCTAAGTATGAAAGAAAATTTGTCAGTTTGAAAAGTAATTTGTAGAACCAACAGTTTTTAACACACATTTTTGTATCACTTGCTGTAAACATAGGTGACACATAGGGATCTCTTTTCTGTTATTCGGGTTTTGGGGTTTTTCTCTAAGTTCACGGTTTAAGGAAGTGTTTCATACACGGTGGCTCAGCTTTGAAGGGTCAGTCTCTGCTATGGTCAGCAACTATGCAAGTTTGATTTCGGTATTCCTTGAGGAGAGTTCAGGAAAGACACTGAGCCTCCATAAGTCACTTACCTGCTTCAAGTTTCTGTATGTGGTTCATTTTCTTTGTGATGTTTTAAAGCCCCTGACAATCTTGTCAAAGATGTATCAGAAGCAGGATCTAGATTTCACAGAAGTTACCCCACTGCTCAGGTCAACCATTGATTCAGTTAATGAATTGCAGGTCAAAAAGAATGGTCACAGGCTTAGTGAATTTCTTTCTCAGGTTCCTTTAAAGCCCCAGACTGATGCTGATGGGCTGGTCACTTTTGTTTTTCACACAATAAGGGATAGTTTGAAACAAAGAGATGAGGCGGTTAAGGTGTGTGACCAGTTTGTTTCTGGTGTTATCAAAAGTCTCCATGACAGGTTTTCTGATAATGAGGATTGTTCTATTCTCACTTCTCTAAGCAACTTCTTCAATCCCTCTGTCAGTAAAGCTGCCAAATGCACTGAAATTGATGTGGTTAATGATTACCTGGCCACTGTTGGGGTGGAAGGTAGCAGGGATGAACTGTCATGCTTTTTAAGCTTTGCTCATGCCAGCCATGAAAATGGCAATAAGTCAGTCACCTCCACTAAGGATATGGCCAATTTCGCACTTAGACACAAGGATGTGTACCCAGCTGCTTCTGAGGCAGCTGGGAGGTTACTCGTGGCCCCGGTTTCCACTGTTGAGTGTGAGAGAGGTTTCAGTAAGCAGAACCTCATCAAAACTAATCTCAGAAATTCTCTTGCTGTGTCAAGGCTAAATGACCTCATGATGATTTCCATTAATGGTCCTGGTTTGGTCAATTTTGATTTTGGGGCAGCATTTAAGAAATGGAAGGCAATGAAGGCTCGGAGAATCTTGATATAAATGGTTGTTTTATGGACTGAAAACAAAGCACCTGACTCTTGTATATAGGAGATGACATTTGCAACACTGTTTTGTATACAGATATATATTAATATATGGAGTTTAGATGTATTGATTATGATGAAGCACATGACAAATGTTGACGTGACATTTAGTTATGATGAAGAACATGAAAAAATATTTGTGACAATTTGTTTTATGAAGAACATGAAAAAATAAATATTTATGTGACAATTTATTATGATGGAGTACATGAAAAAATAAATGTATTTGTGTTATGATGAAGAAAATAAATGTTTTTGTGACCATTTGTGTTTTGATGATATACATGAAACAAGAGGGCCATGATGGCCCTGAAACGCTCACCTGAGTACCATTGCTACAACTGATTACAAGGTTTTTAAACAGACAAGAATTCTGATATAACTCAATCTTAAACATTTTAGCCCTGACAATACTACACACCAAGTATATAAGCACTGAGCCTTATGGTTTCAGAGGAGAAGACTTAGTGCGGGGTCATTTATCTCCAAAGGGCCACCATTTTGAAAATCTTGATAATGAACCATTAGATGATGCTACATACCAACAATCTAAGCTATAGGCCTTATGGATTCATAGTAGAAGATTTTTTTTAAAGATTTTCCTATATAACTATGTAAAACAAGTGACCCCTATTGCGGGGGCATTTATCTCCGTTTGGCTATGATTTGAACAATCTTGGTAATGAACCATTAGATGATGCTACATATGAAATATCTAAGCTCTAGGCCTTATGGATTCATAGAAATAGATTTTTAAAGTTTTTCCTATTTAAATCTATGTAAAATAAGTGAGCCATGGTGCAGGGCATTTATCACCATAGGGTCATGATTTGAACAATCTTGGTAATGAACCATTAGATGATGCTACATACCAAATATCTAAGCTCTAAGCCTAATGGATTCATAGAATAAGATTTTTAAAGATTTTTCCTATATAACTTTGTAAAACAAGTGACCCCTGGTGCGGGGGGCATTTATCACCGTAGGGCTATGATTTGTACAATCTTGGTAATGGCCCATAAGATGATGCAACATACCAAATATCTAAGCTCTAGGCCTTGCAGTTTTGCAGAAGAAGATTTTCAAAGTTTGCATTTTTAAAATCTATTTTTAGCTCCTGTGACCTACTTTTTTAACCAATCTGAATAACTTTGATAGAGGGCATCATAAGGATGATTCCTGTGAAGTTTGGTCAAAATCCTTTCAGCGGTTCATGAGGAGATGTTGTTTAAAGCAAATTGTTGACGCCGGACGCACGGATGACGAACAAAAGGCGATCAGAAAAGCTCACATTGAGCACGTTGTGCTCAGGTGAGCTAAAAATAAATGTTTATGTGACCATGTTTATGTGTTATGTTTTGATTCACATATTGGAATAAATCATTTCTATGTTCTTTACACTGTATACTTGAATATGAAATTAAACATTACTGTGGATAATATTTTAATTAAGATCATTTAGTGGTACAAGAACATAGAACATGATTCATTCCCATTCCCTTTAAATTTACCCATTCACATCATGAGTATTACACCAGTTAACATATTGCAAAGTTTCCTACTCTGGCTCTAAAGTAGCTCCAACTTTTCTCAAGTGGCGAAAATGTTTGCGACATGTTAAAAATTTCCAGTGGAGGCCCTGAGAGACACGGACTCTAGTTAATTGGGTGTTTATGTGGTCTTCAGATTGAAATGAATTACCACATAAGCCCTAAAAAAACTTTTATGGACTGTCCTTATGTTTTTTTTAAATCACCTGGCACAAAGTGCCAAGTTGAGCTTTTGGGTCCAGCCTCCAGCGTCGTCATAAACAATTTATTTTAAACATCTTCTCTGAAACTACTGATAGGAAAGTGATCAACCTTAGTAGGGATATTCCTAAGGTGATCCCCTATAAAAAAAATGTTCAAATGGTGTTTAATCTTGCATAATTAGGTCACAGGAGCTAAAAATAGACTTTAAATGTGAAATCTTAAAAGATCTAACTCTCTGAGTAAAATTGGCCATGTCCTAGGGGTCACTTAATTTAATATAGACATATAAAGAAAAAAAAACAAGTGGCCATGATAGTCCTAGATCGCTCACCTGAGTATAGGGTTACCAAAGGAACACCAGTCTGTATTAAAACATTTTGAAATCTGGCCAGTAGTTTTTAAGGGGATGATCCCTGCAAATTTTTATCCAATTCTGTCTAAGAGTTTCAGAGGAGAGGCGATTTTAAGTTTTCGATATATACATATAAGGCAAACAAGTCCTGCCCTTTGCAGCCATAATTTTTTATGGATCGGAATAGTTTTAGCAACTTTTGTGGAGCTTCACCCAAGGATTATCCCTGCCAAATAGAATTAAATTCTGTCAAGCAGTTTCAGAGAAGATGTCCCTTAAAGATTTCACTATATACATATAAGGCAAATGAGCCCTGCCCATGGTGGCCATGGTTTTTTACGTATTGGAATAATTTTAGCATCTTTTCTGATGCTTCACTAAATGATCATCCCTGCCATATTTGATCAAATTCTTTCCAGTGAGTTCAGAGATATCATTTTAAGATTTCACTACAAACGTATAAGCAGGCGGTCAACTGAGTTTTGATCAAAATTAGGAAAATTAAAGGATTTCTTTTCATGAAAATACAGAAGTATAAGGCCATTATTTGGGCAATAGTATTAATGTTAGTGGAAATACAGAGTAATTCTACCTTTTCGCCACCAAGGGTATAACAATGGTCTATTGTTTCACGATATTTATATTAAATAAACAAATGACAATGGGATATTGTTCCGAATATGACAATTTCCATTTGCGACTCCTTATAACAATAAATGACAAAGGACTATTGTTATCGAAATGAAATATGTATTCTTTAATTGTTTTGCCCAACAATGTAGGATTCATCCTTAATAACGGGTATTGTCAAACTTTTTGATTGTTTAAAGAAACCACGAGAACTGGTGTGAGCAGCGAATCAAAGAAATCGCTTTGATTAGATATTTGTTTACTGTTTTTTTTTAAATCTTATTTTGAATTAATTTTTTTTTTCATTTATCAAGATAAAATAGTTTTATATTTTGAATTTATATACAAATTTAATGATTTTACCATAGCGTCGCGAGCGGTTATTTCGAAAAGCGGTTATGTACTGACGAGTTTTAACATACTTATTTAAATATCTACGATAAATCATAACAAAATGTTTTACTAAGGCTATTATTATTTCTTCTTTTTCAATAATTTAGTTATTAACAATGTTTTTACGAGTGGAAAAAAACAACGGATAAACAAATGGATAAGAGAGAACTGGAAGAGTAAAAGTTACATCTAAATAGATGATGATGATGATGCCATTCCTGGAAGACTCCCGCCCTGGCTAGAAACGGATTTTAACCCATTGACCGTCAATGATTATTTACATAAGCGTGTAAACAGTCGAGAAATATTCTCCCTCTCTTTTCGCATTCTTTTTAAGAAGCTAAAGTAAATAATGTCAACGCTGGTAACCGATCCACTAAGAAAACAATGGCCAATGTAATAAGTTGATCGATACATTTAAAGTGAAAGATGAGGAAAATTACAGAACCCTATTATAAATTTTCCAATTATAACAAGCATTGGCCATGAAAAGAATCATCATGCCCAACCTGGCTCCTGACTGTTTACACCTGCCTTGGCTGGAGAATTCATCTTTATGGTGAAAGTTCGCGCGTATCTATTTTAGGTGTCAACTTACGCTTCTAATATAGCACCCAGGGACGCGTAGATTCGAAAGAAATATTTGAACGGTAAACGGTTCAAGATCGAGATAAGTAATACCTCCAAAGTCAAACTATTTGTTGATGTAAACAACATCCTCTATCTGTGCACACAACGTCTGCGACCCTTAATCCCCATAGGTGTTAATTTTGCGAGTAGACATTAAGGGTACATACCACCCCTTTTATCGCAAAAGTTGTGAAAATGATACTTTTTTTTATGTTCTTATGTCCTCAGACGTTACTCAAATACTTGAATATATGTATAGTATTGATACTGATTTGTCATTATACCGCCGACTCAATAGTGGAAGGATGTCTTTCAATGCTGTAAGTACACGATATCTTTTTTCTTTAATCTTGTATAAAGATAATCACTTTGTTGTACTGTCGCTTCGACAGCATTTCAGTCAGTAAATGTGATACGCGTTAGATGCGATTTTAGTATCAACGCTTTTATTTTGTTGTTGTTGGTATAATATTTTGTATGCGTACATTTTTAGACCCCAAACCCTGCTTCCATCAAAATCAAATAGGAGCACTTCGCTGTCCGAATTGCAATCCTGGGGATTTCATCAACTGGTTACTATTAACTATGAACACCGGGGAACAGCAGGCGGTCATCGGAGCGTTGTTGGGAGCGGTGTGAGTAGCGCTGAATTTTACCAATACATAACCACGTGCGGCATACAATATCTCCTGTTCGTACTAGACGTCCATCGGCAGTTGATCGATAACGAGACCACATTCTCGAGACCCACTAATCCTGCGACTTGGTCTCCGGGTGCAACGTACCACTCATATACACCCCAGCAATGGTCAATTAGGAGATATTGGAAATGCTGAAGTTGCCAAAGAAACCCTCCAACAGTCCCGTCTTGTAAGCTCTTTTTATTATTATGATTTTTTTTATTTCGTTTGTGTCTAATTTTATGCGTTTTATACCCGTTTTTAAGAGTAAAGGTTGATTATTAATATTATTATTATTCTACAGGGCTGATATAGATACAAATTCCCCTCCTACCATGCAGGTCGGTAGAGGTGAGGCGACTGCAAAGATAAATAGCTGTTCGACCTGATCACAAAACTTTTTTAGGAAAAGTGACTTAAATCAGCACATAAAAAGCGTCCATGAGCGGATCATCCACACGTGTCCAGAATGCAGGAAGTCATTCACAAGAAAATCGAGCTTGAATCAACACCGGATCAACTGCCGAGGTACTTTCCGTGCAACCACTGGCTGGAAGTCTTGCAATCCGCCTGGAAGCTAGAGTTTCATCTTAAAATTAAACACAAGGTGAAACCCTCTAAATGTGATGCCGGAAGTTCGGGATCCGCTACTTACAGGTGTTGAGACTGCCCGCCCTGTTCGAAAACTCAAAACAACTCCACAACGCCGACCAGCACGGAACCCGGGGTTGCAGACCGATCTTTCCTCAGCCCGGAACCAGCCCCCAGATACTAGGAAAGATTCTGCCCAGACCGAAACCATCCAGTCCGGAACCAGAGACAAGGGTTCTACACCAGTTATACCGCCACATAGAACATACAAATGCCGCCGGTGTCCTGCCCAGTTTCCAAACAAAAACGGTATGTACACTCACAACACGGAACGTCATTACCAGGCGGGGGCCGGTTTGCACCGGGAACCATTCAGAGAGGGCCAGGAACCATGGATAAAAAGAGGATGGCTCTGTCGACAAAGGAATTCGGGATTGCTACCGCGTCAACAGATCTCTGAGCTGTTCAGAGAAGGACAGGTAGAATCTGTACAATATTCCCATCTTCCCAGACATGACCATATCGGATATCGGCCACGCCCTCGAAGGCATCTTCCATTATCAGCACCACACCTTCAAAGTGAACTTGAGTTTTGGGTTTATAATGCGGCACATGGAGAAGCCGTTATTTCAAACAGTACCAAAATGTGAACACGTTCCAAAGTCTGATCCTGATTTCTTCTTGATGGGATATCGCCGCCAAGGTGAGTGCTACACGTTATGTAAATCAGTTGTTTTTTTTTATACTACTAATAATAATAATAATAATTATACGTATATCTTAAACTTATTCTTTTTACTTAATCTTATAATTTATTCGTAGATCCTAAAAAAGCTGAAAGAGCTGGATATCATGGCGGAAATGGCGAAAAACCGTCCGGACACCAAGTGGTGTTTACAGTTGTTGACCAACATCCCTGGTAACTGTGCACAATACGGACTTCCCACTTGACGCTGCAGACGAAGAGGGGCTTCCTATTTACGTCGAAAAAAATAAGTCCATCGTGCCCCTGGATAGAGACCCCTTCAATAAAATGAAATTTAACGACAACTTGTGCTAATTCCGATGCCTTTGCCTCTACAAAATCGGAACCCTGGACAAAGTCCTGAACTTGTGTGCTGACTGGAATCGGCATGTACAAGACACAGACCTCCCCGAGTTCGAGCAGTGTTTCCAGGTAAATATACAAATGTTTCCCCTGCAAGAAGACGGTAGGGTGGTATCCGTCTTCAAATCCACGGAACGGTACCTGGATACCATGTACGTAAACCAACACAAAAATCCCTGCTCCTACGTCACTGATTTCCAGATGTACACTAAACAAGAGGCCCAAGGGCCATAAACACTCACCAGTGTACATCAGCATATTCAAGATGATTTTTTCTATAAGGAAATCAAATGACAAACCAGAGATCAACTTCATTTTAGCAATCATGGCAGACATTCATGAAATCAATCCTGACCATTAATTTCATGGAAGTAAAATTCTGAAATTTATTAATTGAAGATAATATAATATATTGTTTTATCAGTTGCAGTTACACAATGTGAATTGTGTTCAAAAAATAAACTAGCAGAATTTATCATGATAGTTTGAAAGACACAGGGCTTTTTGTACGGAAGAAAATAAAATCAGTTGGTTAAAATGGTTGATTTAACTTTTACATAACATGATTAAACTTTTAAATAACAATCTGTAACAAAATATTTCGAAAATTCTTTAATATCGTTTAAGATTCCTTTTATTTACAAGTTGTCAAAAGAGAAAGTAAATCCGCGAAAACTGATGACATTTAGAAATGCAAAGCTTTTCAGCCTTTTCTGGTTATTAATTTTATTTACATGGTCAGAGAAAGTTGTGAATCTATTTTGCAAAATACTAAAAGTACTCTCCAAATTACCTACAGTGTGTCTTTTTAGCTTTTATCCACAAAACAATGCATCTCTACATTAAAATATTTTCGTAACAAAATCGGCAATTTGCGTACGTGACATCGCCATGAATCTGGCAGAATTTTATGCAAAATAGAAAAAGTGGGAAAAATGAGAAAAAAAGTTAACAGATAAGCTCATTTCAAGTTTTTTCCTCTCTCTTTTTAGTTCTCTTTAGATTACCAGGCGGATTACCAGTTACATGAGAAAAAACAAAACAAATTGAGAAGGAGAAGTGTGTAAAATGCGGAGAAATGCCAAAAATGCGGATCATTTAACGGTCCTTTATTTTATTTTTTTATTATAATTTTTTTTTTTTTTTTTGGGGGGGGGGGGGGGGGGGGGGTTTTTTTAACTACAGTTGAGGAAAAATATATACTTTTATGGATGGGAATGGGGCCAAATTTCGGCCCCAAATTGGCCTTTGCACAGACAAAGAATTTTGATGTTTTCTATAAAGAGTATATAAGGGAATCAGCCAACCCCCTAGGGACCTCATTTTTCAAGGGATCAACTTTGTTTTAGCAATTAGGGTAGACATTTATGAGGTGACTATTTGTGCCAAAGGAAAATAAATTCTGACCATTTGTTTCAGAGGAGATGATTTTCAAATTTTTCAATTATTTTTTCTATTTGTTGCCATGGCAACCAAAGTTCTTCATGGATCAACTTTATTTGAGCAAGTTTTGTAGAGGCCCACCCAAGGATCATACATGCCAAGTTTTATCAAATTCTGTCCAGCGGTTTCAGGGGAGATGTCTTTTAAAGCAAATTGTTGACGACGGACGACGATGGATGACGGATGATCCCAATAGCTAACCCTGAGCACTTTGTGCTCTGGTGAGCTAAAAATTCCAGTGCCAGTTGTGCGACCGAATGTTCCATGACTACTGAATCTTTAAGAGACAAGCCAAAATCTGCGACAAAAAGTCCGAGTTTGAGTATCCGGGAAGTTTTAATCGATGGCAGCGGACTGTGTTCCAACAATTCGAAGAGTTCGACATTCACGTGCCAGAAGATGAGTATACGTTCCCCTGGTTTGCTGTCTTCGACTTTGAAATTATGCTGGTAAAACTAGACGGCGAAGCTATGGAGAAGCTGGAGTGGACCCATCAGCACGTTCCCATTAGCATATAATTAACAGATGAAAGATTTAGGAAAGGCATAAACAAGAGGGTCATGATGGCCCTGAATCACTCACCTTATTATAATTGAGCAAAATCTATTTTTCATATTGACCTATTTTTGACCCCAATGACCCAATTTCCAAGATTTTATGGAAAAAGACATTCCAACCATGTTTCATGAAGACTGGGCCAAAAATGTGGCTTCTAGAATGTTAACAAGGTTTTTCTATCTAAGATTTGACCTCGTGACCTACTTTTTGACCCCACATGACCCAAATTCGAACTTGTCCTAGATTTCATGAAAACAAACATTCTGACCATGTTTCTTGACAATTGGACCAAAAATGTGGCCTCTTGAGTGTTAACAAGGTGTTTCTAAGATTTGACCTCATGACCTACTTTTTGACCCCACATGACCCAAATTCGAACTTGTCCAAGA
>CM037781.1:69075431-69094081 GCA_021229015.1 Solen grandis | reverse complement strand
GTTTTTTGGGCCCAAACCCTTTTGATTTCTTTTTCCAAGGGTTATGTAGGATATACCGTATGATGAACTGATAATCAAGTGCATAACAAATTAAACTGTTTAATTGATGTTTTTTGCCGCTGTCATGAAAGTAAAGCCAAAATCAAATGCATAATAGTAATGAGGACATAGCACATGTTACAAGACCATTTCGCAATTTGCCTATGTGAATAACAAAGTTGCAGAAATGTTATTTGATACATTATACATTTGGTAAAGGTATCGAAGTATTTCGTAGTGTATCTGTGTCTGTGTGGACTTACAATTCCAACGCAAGGCATTCAAGAGTTAAACCTGTTATAAAGGCATACCGAATTCAATAAAACAAAGCATTACATACATACAAAAGAATCAATTATGTGAAGGTATGTCTACTCTGATCAAGTCCCAGGATCGGTATTTTACTTAGTCATGGTATTTATATGTAACTAGCGCCAAGTTTCATTTAAAGTTGAATTTTTTCGATCTTCAGTATGTCTTGGTGTAAAACACAAATCTAGCTCGTTTAATTTGATAAATAGTGCATTCAACTGTACTACCTGTAAACGGCCCAAGGACGCGGTCAAGCTATCACATTTACAGTACATTTATTGTGAGATACAACAAACCCATATTACATTATCACAGGTCTTTATTTCACTAGATTAAACGTTTATCATCACTTTCCTTTCCATGAATGTCATAAAATGTAAATTTCAAATTAGTATAACATACAAACATCAATATTGTAACGCACTTGCTATTTGAGCTCGTCTGTTTGTCAAAGAAAAAAATCGAGGTATTGTAATCACTCTGGTGGCGTCTTCATCATCAAACTTCATATAACAAGAGCTTTATTCTCATTAAGGTCAATTTTGACCACCACATTAGAGGACATCATTTACTGTCTGTAATTTTCGTAATATAATGAAAAATGCGCATGATGAATACACGTATTTATTATATACCAATGTATGATACTAAGCATTTTCATTATGTTTTCTACAGCAAAAATACAGAAACTTGTATCAATGTCCCAACGTTTTCCAAACCTGTATTTCTGTGTGCATAGAATGTAACTACTTATTATGACATCACTGCACAATGTTGATGTCCCTGTTTTGAATTGAGAGCCGTTTCCACAATGCAAATCATTACGCGCTGTGTAGAACACGACCGGATTATTCTTGATAAAAATAGTTCCTTTGTTGTTTAATGGTAAACAAACGGAAGATATGTTTGAAAATAAATTCAAAGTTAAGACTTTGTACGTTTATATTATTTGAAAAGAAAAGTAGGTATATAATAAAAAGATCATTATTACTAGATAAAGCTCTCGTGATTTTCCGTAAATCTATGTATCACTCATGCTGATAACACTGTTCGGATCAATCTACGATAGAAATAATCCGTTTTTATTTTGCGCGTGCCTGATAGACACTACCCTGATCAGCAAATATTGGTAATCGTCAGAGAGAGAGAGAGAGAGAGAGAGAGAGATCATTTTAAATTTGAAGATATTTTAGAGATTTGTGGATTCAAATACGTAAATAACTTGTCAGGCATCTACAGACGATTCGATAAGTTTGCTTTCATAATGGTATCATGTTACGTCCTGATACTTTACATGTGACTTGGACCAAACCTTCTCCAAGGTGATATTTTGAATCACCTTTAATTATACTTTGGTCCATGTTCAGAACAAAGTTTTACATTTTAGACATATAAATTGCGATTATTTATACTAGAATATACATGCCCTTAGACGAAGGTTTCCATATAAACAACTTATTACTGGTACAAAACTGGTATCAAATGAAATTGTCACTTATTCATTCAATCCCATGATTGGTTAATGTTGCAGACATGCCCATCGGGCGACCCGCCAAAATATCAGGCGATTATATTAAGTGCTGTACTAAATGAGACCCATCCCCTTATTTAAATTGGATAACGAATCTAATACTGATTATTGATATTAAAGAAACGTGCATAGGGTGGTATGTTTTTATTCTGAAGAACAATTACCGCTTACAAAATAATATTTGCTGTTTGTGTACATTTACGAGACCTGGGGATTTTATATGCCAGAGGAACAGTCTCGATCATCAATATATATGTATACTAAACGAAACTTACAAGTACTCCGACTTAAGTTTTGTCAATAGCATTTGTTGTATTCAAAATAACAGATTTTTGGCTTTCTATAGCGTTCCACGAAAATTGGTTTCACAGAGTTGATTTTGTGTCAAAATTATTCAAGCAGACAACAGATTGAGCTAATGCACATTTTAATATTTACTGGGCATATGTTTTGGAAAATATATCTTCTCTACAAGTTTGAAATCGGAGTACTTACAAGTTTCGTTAAGTATATATATATATTTTGCTGATCGAGACTGTTCTTCTAGCATTCATCTCTGGTGGAATTCTATAAAATTCCCAGGTCTCGTGAATGTACACAAACAGCAAGTATTACTGTATAATGCGTTATATATAACATTTAATTGAAAGGTGCTTTTTAAGAATATGAATATTTTTACCAGGCTAGTTTCATGCGCGGATCAATCCCCGGACCCCTCGAAAATAAAAAAAAATAAAAAAATAAATTAAATAAAAAAAGAAAAGAAGAGAAGAGAAAGCCCAGAGACCCCAAACATCATAGATGGCCTAATATACCTGTCGGATCCCACACCTCATAGTTGGTAACATACATCTGTCGGAGGACCCAGTTCATATTTGGCTACATACCTCTGTCGAACCCTTACGTCAAAGTTTACCACATACCCCTATCGGACCCCCAACTAATAGTTACCTAAATACCCATATCATACCCCCTCAACTCAATGTTGGCCACCTAACCCTGCCGGATCCCCAAACCATATATTTAGCCACATACACCTGTCGGACATCCTACGTCATACCTGTCAATATGTCCATGTCTACATCTACTTCTACATTGATATTCCCAACAATCAATATCTGATTATGACTTGGAGGTCATGTCTGACTCCCACAGTTCATAAGTGACCACATACACCTGTCGGACCCACCTCCCATCTCACATAGTTGGCCACATACATATGTCTGACACCCGACCACATACACCTGTCGGACCCACCTCCCATCTCACATAGTTGGCCACATACATATGTCTGACACCCGACTACATACACCTGTCGGACCCACCTCCCATCTCACATAGTTGGCCACATACCTATGTCTGACACCCGACCACATACACCTGTCGGACCCCCCTCCCATCTCACATAGTTGGCCACATACCTATGTCTGACACCCGACCACATACACCTGTCGGACCCCCTCCCATCTCACATAGTTGGCCACATACCTATGTCTGACAACCCCCTCCCATTACATAGTTGGCCACATACCTATGTCTGACACCCGACCACATACACCTGTCGGACCCACCTCCCATCTCACATAGTTGGCCACATACCTATGTCTGACACCCGACCACATACCTATGTCTGACACCCGACCACATACCTATGTCTGACACCCGACCACATACCTATGTCTGACACCCGACCACATACCTATGTCTGACACCCGACCACATACCTATGTCTGAACCCGCCACATACCTATGTCTGAACCCGACCACATACCTATGTCTGACACCCGACCACATACCTATGTCTGACACCCGACCACATACCTATGTCTGACACCCGACCACATACCTATGTCTGACACCCGACCACATACCTATGTCTGACACCCGACCACATACCTATGCCTGACACCCGACCACATACCTATGTCTGACACCCGACCACATACCTTCGACCCCCCCACTCACATAGTTGGCCACAACATATGCTGACACCCGACCACATACACCTGTCGGACCCACCTCCCATAGTTGACTACATAACCATTTCTGACCAGGCAACTCATAGATGGCTACCTACCCCTGCTGTACACCCCACCTCATAGTTGACTACATAACCATTTCTGACCAGGCAACTTATAGCTGGTTACCTACCCCTGCTGTACACCCAACCCTCATAGTTGACTACATAACCATTTCTGACCAGACAACTTATAGCTGGCTACCTACCCCTGCTGTACACCCCACCTCATAGTTTGCCTCATACCTCCACCTTTCCCTCTCATATTTGGAAACAAACCCCAGTCGGACCCCCACCACACCCCTGAGGTATCTGTTTGTACCTTATTTCGTATTCAGACGTTATTTGCATTTCGATATTATCGCTTTACTTAATTTTGGAAAGACAATTTACAAATTCTTTGGGATATCAAGCAATTATGGATTTATTTAACACAAAGGCTTATATTTACTGACTAGATATCAAACGATTTTTTAAGCATGCACGTCAAAATTATCTAAACACTGGAAAAATGGTCTCATATGAAGATGAGTGGATACATTTAAGTGTGTCTGCCGATCTCAAATTTTGAAATAATAGTTAAACAAAATCCGTGCTTTGTGGCTAAACATGTCTATAACGTGCATGGCACTGGAGCAGAAACTAAATGTAACATTTTAAGATTGGATCACAAAATATATGTTTTGTGATTAATTTCAGTTTCCGTATACAAATGATATGATATGGTATATCACATCGGCCAGATAATATCTAAAACGCCTATTTTGACTTACTAGCCATACAATCTACATGCTCCGATACCCACGATATTAAGGATCAAAGAATCACTATTATATTCTGAATAAAATATATTAAACAAACAATTGTAAAGTTTGAATGGTGTTTTCTATCTGTAACTTTATAGTTTTATCCATCTTGGTGCCGAAAGCAAAGAAGGACTAAAAGTATAGAAATACATTTTAATGTATAAATTAACTACCAATGCTGTGATAAGCATGTCTTTATATTATACTGACACAGGACCTTGAATAATGAAAACATTTTCGATGCATTTTTTTTTTTTTTTTTTTTTTTAGTTCATAAACATTTCATATTTTTTCATATGTATAATTTATTGCTTTGTTTCGTTTCGCTTTTATTTAAATGTTATGGTCATACATTTTGTCTTTAATGCATCTGAAAAACAGTCCTCAGCACAGTTTTGAGAGTTTTTGTTGTGATGGCTGTTACTCCATTATGTCAAAAACTGCTCAATCTCGGTGGCCGAGTGGTTAGAACTTCAAAAGTGAGTGAGATGAAGCGGGTTAATATGAATCTTCTTGCTTCCATACCATATATATTTTATACCATTCTTGCAATGGTATATATCATTCATACGTTGCATACGAGTGCAACTTACCAAAATCGATAAAAATGAAACTGGTTCTATCTTCTTTTGGTGACAGCACATTGCGGTAGTTTCAGGACAGTTTGGGTAGATTTCGGGCAAATTTGACTGCGTGTGGAATAATGTATCGCGTCTACCCTACCCCTCATGCAGTTAACCATCGTGCCTTTCGAACTTCTTTTTCCGAACAGCACGGATGAATGTTAATTCATCTAAGGCGGAAAACAAACTAACTAAATAATACATAATTAACATGTTTAAGTACGTTCTTATCGTGGGAATTGAAACTAAATTAATATGTGTTGATACAACGTGTTTTATAAGCTGTAATGAAAAAGTACGCAAAGGAAATATCGCACTACATACGGAGATACTTTGAACCATAACTGGCTGGAATTTCCATTGACACAATTGTCGCAATTTCAACAGCATGGAATAGTTGGCTCATTGGTGCAGTGGGCAAGGTTGTTTCCCATTCAGATGTTTAAAGGGGGTATGGGTTCGAATCCCAGAGGGAGAGCACATTTTACAATCATTATTATTGTTATTATTTTACAAGATACAATTATTTTTTGAATATCATTAATGTACCTATATTAAATACATTTGTATATAAAATGTATGTTGAAGGACGGCCCAAAGCAGAACACACACACGAGTTGCTTTTATTTATTTCATTGAGGTTAATATGACAACGTCAACGCCAATATCACACGGTTGCTTCGTATAAACGCATCCAGTACCTAACAGAAAACTCCAAAGGCTATTTGTTCTCTTACAAATAATTTACTGAGAGTTTTCCATCGTGTTGATGTGACCACACTATGGCTAACCTTACATTGCCGAGTTACCCACATATTTATATAATCTTACAAACTGTAGGCAAGAGAAAAAAAGAAGAGTAACGATATGCTTATTGTTATCAGTCAATTGAGACAAAGATGTGTTCACGCAAGGTTAAAGAGGGTTTATAACATTTGGTTTATTGGCATCGCTTGGAAATTTGATAATCGTTAATTTTAATTTATTTTGATAAGCAAAGGAAAGGCGACATCATCACATGAAAATCCCTGTTCGCTCAGCTTTGATTATGCACAGTAAAGAAGGACCTCATGTCCGCGACCACTCCGTGGAATGTACATTTTTTTTTATGATGACATTAGGTTATCTTTCTAAACATGAACATGACCGCCACGCTATACACACATTAGATGTACATGAACATGATCGCCCGCCTAGTCATCAAGATGGCCGCTACGCATGTGCTATACCCTAACTGCCTACATGCAACTGAGTTATTATAAAACGTAACAAGATGGCGGCTAAGACAGCATGCTGAAACTATGTCATCTTTGTTTGTATTTATTGGGATATGCTTGACCTGGTTTTGACGCTAAAGTGACCCGTATTCTACATCTACCTAAGGCCCCCGTCACACCGGTTTGGTACCGCGCTCTCCGCTCGGTCGCGGTAAAACATGGAAAACCTCTTTAGTTTGGAAGATAATCACGACGCTACTACGCTGTAAGTAAATGCAAACCAGCCTTTTCTCACTATATTCTGCGTACTCACCACGCTGTATACGTAAGAAGAACGTTCCCGCGACAATCCTGGCATGACCACGAAAAGATACAGTTAAGTTACCCGGCAGATCTTCAGCAGCTCGTTAAATCTTTAACTCCGGAAGCTCACAACTTCAGTGCAATCAGCGCTTTAACTGATATACGGATAAAAAAAATAAGCTTCACAGGAAGCAAGGTCTTGGCTGTAAAAAGGATTTAGTAAACTTTTACTGTTATTGTTCTGATATTTCAGAATCAGTGCTGACTTGTGTGAAGATGCATATAAGAATTTGATATCCAGTATCCAAGGAAGAGGTCGGATTGTTAGTGCTGAACGACGGCAAACCTGAGTCTCTTTACATTATTTCTGTAAAACTAGTGTGCCTAGAGACAGGAATTTGGCAACAATGCCGTGGAAAAATTACAGCGTACACTATACGCTTATTGTGTCCAGATTTATGGACAATCTGCGGCCTTTCACCATTCTCACTTCCCCACATTTTTTTTTCTCAGTTTACCATCCAGCTCGTAAAAATAAACCCAAGTTTTCGTAAGGTAAATTTGTAACTTAAGGCACCCACACGGCTTCCGTACGCCCGCCGCTCACCATCCATACGGCCCACGTGTGAGTCTGCACTATGTGTGGTTTATAAAAATCGAAAATGATGTAATTGTTTTGCTGCAGTATTTCAGGTTATATACCAAGATAAAATGGGTTATTAATTTCGATAGTTGCTTCGTTTACTGATAAATGTTGTGATTAATTTCTAAACGATGTGGTAAAAGTTAACAACTTTGAAACAAATCACATGACTGTTAAATTTTACGCCAAAAGATTCAGTAAGTATATAAATATTGTTATTAAACAACATATTTAAAACTAAGAGAATGTAAAAGACGGAAAGTCCCGTTTCTGAATAATACAAATCAGTCTTGAGTTAACTAATTTACATATTTCATAATAAATGTGTATTTATTTTTTAATTTAATGCCGTTTTTTTTTTCGCCGCCAAGCTGGACAGAAAGTGAGGTCATCCTACGACCATCGAGGCAGGTATGCCGTATGGCGTGCGCCATCGCTTAAAGGCCATACTGGTGTCGCAGGTATTCTGTCAGCACAAAATTAAAACATGTGACTTCTATAGAATGTGACCGTGGAAATCCTACGGCGGCCCTATATTTGCTACTGGTAGGAAAAAGTGACTGAAGTATAAATAATTATAAACACATACTTTCTGTAGATTAACTACATCTTTTTATATATGAAATACTGCCGACGAATGAATGCAACATAGCTCTATCAACTCCACCATCTATCTCGCATCTTTCTCAACAACTATTTACATCTACTTTATTTTGCATATTCTTCCACCATTTTGATATCATTAAAAAAAAAAACATAACTTACTACACCAATTTATTTATACTTCAATTTTTCTTTGTCTATTTTGTTTTTGTTTTTCTTTCTTTCTTTCATTCTTTTTTTTTATTTTGCTTTTTCTAATCTTTACATTTAATTTCCATTATTTTATGACAGAGTATATTTAGCGATGTAGAAAACATAAATGTTTAAGCGATGAACACGTTTATTGAACACTATATGTTAAACGATTAGGAAACAAGTTCTTAATGGTTAGTGTATTTTATTTGGGCTAGTGCTTTGCTCCTAAGAAGATCATGAAAATGCCTTGTGCGCAATGGGCTCGAACCCATAACCAGCTTACCACTGGAAAACGGAGTGCTAAATTTACGGAACGATATAGCGAACTATGGATCACGTAAAAACATATCACGTCCTTGCTTTGTCAATCAATCGATATCCATAAATGGGTTTATTATTCATCTCAATCGTTTTGCACAGCAATACTCTTAACAAATGCTTTAACATTTCTTTCAAGCTAGATAATACAGTACGTAACAATGCTCTTGCCATGTTACAAATTAAGGGTTAAGTGCCAAACTACTGCAACTGATCTTTTATTTTTCATTTAAATGAAGTAACAAATGTTTTGCACCAAGCCTTTAAACACCACAGGTTGAGGTTCTCTGTACACGCATTCAATGCTACAGTTGATTGGCCGTATTCTGTCATGTCCGGGCGCAGGATTGCTCTGCAAAACAAGGGTATAATTACAAAGACCATAAATAGAAATGCAGAATGATCACTGCCTAGAATGATATATATCTAGGTATGACTTGTCCCAGCCAATAACTTAAAAAACATTAATATTCTATTAAACTTGCCGGGTGATCAGTATTATAACAATTTGCTTTGCATTAACATATTTGTTGCAACATTTGTAAAACACTATTTGAATTTTCTCAAGCATACAAACATGTTTGCAAGGAATACAATGAGGAACATGCAATTTATGTACACGTAGCTGCTCATTCTTTAAATCAGCGGCTGCATGGAATGTGGCGTATTAAATCCAATCGGATAACATGCAAGTAATATAAAGTATGTAGTAGAGGGCAATGTATTTCTATAGTGTGTAAAAAATCTCATACACGAGGTGATCACTGAGTTTAAAATGCAAAATTAGCCACATGTACATAGCTTTCAACGGCTATGACATGACAATACAATTAGTTCTATGGATCTGTTAAATTAATTTCACATTGAAAAAGTCCTTATTTAAAGATATGTCGGCAAATTAAAATTATTTAACAGATAAATATTGTGGCAATAAAATGATTACTTGGTGATAGATCAAAATTGATAGATATGTAGTATTATGTACAGAAATGATGTTCAGGAACGCACGTCTTAATCGCACAATTGGAATATGACTAAATCATTGTCAGATCTAGTTGTATTAAAGGTCGTGTTTATTGAAGTGGTTATAGGCCACAGACCTAATACTTCTTTGTTTCGCAATACCGTGCATTCCCGGTCCTGGTGGGGTCATTTTTAATCTGAGAAAGCCTTGCAAAAGTCATTACATAGGTCCGGCGGTTCCGTGCATTTATGGTCTTCCTCCACCTGTCATTAGCTGGACGTCGCTAGAGTGCTGGAACACTGTCGCAAAACTTAATCTCTTTAACAGAGAGAGTGAGAGAGAGAGAGAGAGAGAGAGAGAAACTGGATAATTTTTAATTAGAAAATAAGATTGTGATAATAACGTGTGGAGCTCTATGCCGCCTATGTATATAAGGGTTATCAAGAGGAATGGGATGCCAGGAAAGAAATGGAATAACAAAATTATTCAAAATCTAAAGTATAAAAGCAATGAAACAATTATAGTACTGGGGCCTCTGTGACCGAGAGGGAAAAGTCGCTGACTTAAACACACACTCTGTCCCTCGCCGCGTGGGTTCGAATCCAGGCAGGGCATGTGAGGAAACCTTCCAGCAGCTAGCTTACGGTAGGTCGGTGTTGTACTCGGACGTCGCTGTATGACTGAAATCATCCTAAAATAAGCTAAAAAAATCAAATCAATTGTTAGATAAGTAGTGAGGGGTGGTGATATGGCACCCTGATTTTTTTGGTTTAAAAAAAAATATGGCACCCGGGTTGAAAATGTATGGCACCGACGAAAATTTATGGCGCCTTGTTTTTTTTATTTTTTTTATTTATTTTTTTTAAAGCACCTTTATTTTTGTTGCACATAGATCAAGAAAACCGTTCGTACCCGGTATATCTAACTAATATTACTTGTATCTGCCGGGTAAAAAGTACGAGTACGAACTTGCATACCAAACATTCCAATGACGCGATATTGATATTTTGAGGTCATGTATCATTTCTTAGTTTAAGGGATCACTTCTGCTTAACGTTGTGTAAGGTAAAGGGGAATACTTTTATTGACAATTGTAAAACGTCCTTTCGAGACATTTTGGTTGGCCCTAAAAGAGCTTTTTTGTTTTTTATTAATTGTGGTCCATATCACACGTTGTACATCTCTATCCCTTCAGATAGTTCTTCATCCACCCTGCAAGGAGATGCAACTGACAATGGATTAGATCCTTGTCACCTATGAAGTCCAGACTGATGCCCCATCTCTGTTGTAATAGGGTAGACGGGACATCTTTAAAGGTAACTGACAGGTAATTAGGGAGATCTCCCCTTTCTATAAGAGTATGATATTGATCATACACCTCAACTCGGTCGTGATAGCTGTCTGGGTCGCTTTTTTGTTCCTCCATGCTGGGACTGTCGAGGAACAATTTAAGCAAGTCTGGGGTGGTAATACGTATGTACGATATCATGTTTCACTCATGAATAATAAAGTATAGAGTAAGTGCTCTGTTTTATGGCACCGGATTGACCTACTTAATTATCGAGTGATGGTGCACACTAATTAGAGAACGTTATTTTTCATCAAATGAAATGATGTGATTTTTGGCCTTGACCTGAAGTGGATTGACCTACTTTTTCATGACTATAAAATGTGTATGCAGTGTATGTATTCATTCTTCACCATGAAGTTCCCGCAAGTTATTCCGGCGTGCCAGGAAGGCGTTACGGAAGGAAAAAAAGAAAATGGAAGTCAAGGAAGAGGTTGTAAACTTGAACCCAAGTTTACCCCCTGCACCCTTGTACTCGGACTTGTCAGGGTTTTACATGACATATTCAGAAGCAAGCAGATATTACTGGCGGAATTTGAGTGAGTGCTAGACACTACTCTAAAAAGGTTTTTTTTGTCTAGTGTTCAATTGTCACATTTTACTTTTTCGCTTCCTTGTTGGTCGTTTAGACTCCACACTGCTTGTTGATGAATGAGCCTCAGGACACACGATGCATGTGTTGACGTTTCTCTTGCGTTTCTTCGGTTTCACGGTAGGTTTCTCTAACTCAGAGACAGCCTCCAGCAACCCAGCATCACTGTCCGTCTGTGGCACTGTCTCAACCACGTCCATTTTCTTCATTTCACTGTCCACCTGTGTGTTTACTGTAGGTACAGTACTATTCATCCCTTTCTTAGGACAGGCAGATGCAACGTGGCCTTGTTTGTGACAGCTGTAGTACACAGCAGGCTTTGGGCAAATAGAAACAAAATGTCCCGGTTCATGACAACGGTAGCACACCCGTGTTTGAGGTGTTTCGAGCCACCTGTAAAGAGTGATATATGGGAATATTATTTTATATAGCCACGGTCACAGAGAATATCAAGAAAGTTTAAAACGAATGGCCACGTGAATGAAGTTTCATTTGAAAGATATGAGAAACCGTTTGAATTTACACATCAACTTTTCAATGACATGGTCAAACAGTTATACAGAGAAGCACAAGTTTGAGATTCATGACGGGCATCTCCAGTTAGGCATGACACATGTCATTATACCTGAGGGTGGTGGAATAAAAAGAAAAAAAAAACCTTTGGATCGCACATGAGCATTGAGAACATGACCAAAGTCAAACGAAGTATTGAGAAGATAGACAATGCTTACGTCAGTATGTGCTTGGCACGATCAATTGTGGTAGGGATATGTAAACTCAATAAAACGGACGATGCAGCCTGGAAGAAGCGATGGCATTTGATGATACAATCTGTAAAATTACTCAAAGCCAAGAAGCCAAGACATTGTTAAACAGTGTGGGCATTAGTCCAAATCAACCTTGTGGAATAGAAGATTACAAGAAGATTCAAGCCGTCCACCTTTATCCAGACTATGTGATCAAAGTGTCGCCTGAATTTGATTTAAGAAAATGGACGTGTTGTTCAATCACCCACCTCTGACAGACAAAAACAAAGTGATTCACATTTATCATCATGATAGACACTATGATTGCATTACATCGATCACTGTTTTCCTGGGATGCAGCTACTTCTGTGATACTGTAACTACGGTAATAACAACAGAGAAGCCCACGTGTGCAAGAACATTTGTCTGTGTTACGCCTCAACACTATGCTCAAAAGAAGGTTTATTTCCATGAGATCAGTGTGGTAGAACATTTCACAGTCAGTAATGTTTTGGTCAGCACAAAACGAAACCAGGAAAATCTACAAAAAGCATCTGTGAAAGTGTATGGAATTGCAAGACCTGTGGCCAATGGTTGTGGGAACTAAAAAGAACCATCTCTGTCCCGGCACTAAGAAATGCAGGTATTGCAAGAAAGTTGTGAATGCAGAACATCAGTGTTATATCCCCACGTACAAAGAACCAGAAAACATGAAGTGACCGATGGTACCTTTCATCTTCTTTGATTTTGAGTGTCGATTTGATTTGGGTGAACATATACCAAACCTTTGTGTTGCTCAACGTGCTTTTGGAGACTGTATGTGTCAATCCACAGAAAGCCCGTGTCATAAATGCGAAGCTGTTAATGAGCCAAGAGAAAACTAGTTCGTGTTAATATCTTGTCAGAATTCTGTGCATGGCTGTTTCTGCCCAGTCACAAAGGCACCACAGTGATTGCTCACAACTCACAAGTATACGATGCACAATTTATTTTGAGGCACTTACTGACACATGATACAGACAAACCAGGATTGATAATGAATGGAAGCAAGATTCTAATGCCGAAAGCCCATCAAGTGAGATTCGTCGATCCACTGAGTTTTCTCAACATGCCTTTGTCCGATTTCCTCGACACATTTGGATTGACTGAGATGGCAAAAGGATGGTTTCAATTTTATGCCAACACGGATGAATACCAAGACGACATTGGATACTATTTCTCCGTTGAATTCCCTATTACATTGACGGATTCCACAAAGAGACAAAATATGGAGCAATTGTACAATGCCACAACCTTTCGGTTGAAAGACCTGTTGAAATGTGGGAATGTGGCTTTGGTCAGAATGCAAGATTTAACCAGAATACAGAGACACTGTAAACTGTTTCTTTCCCCTCCAAGAACCTATTATATCTCGGGATGCTTTGTTTGGTGGACGAACCAATGCCGTAAAATTGTACTATGAAGTGGATACAACCACAAAGGAAGAAATCAAGTATGCTGACATTTGCTCTCTGTATCCATTCGTGAACAAGTACAAAGCATACCCCGTTGGACTTTCCAATATCTTAAGTCAGAAGATAATTGATACAAAGAACATTGCAAAGTACAAGGGACTCATCAAATGTCGTGTATTGCCACCACAAGACCTGTGGCTACCAGTCCTACCTATTCACTGTAACAAGAAAATGATCTTTACACTGTACCGAACCTGTGCTGAGGAAGAGTGTGAAAAATGCAATCACACTCTGTACAAACGCATGTTGACAGGTTTCTGGACCCATGTGGAAATAGCCAAAGCTCTTGAGGTAGGATACTAATTTGTAGACGTCTTCCATACCTGGCACTTGGACACATGGAGTACAGATTTGAATAAACAATATATTGACAAATACTTGAACTTGAAACAAGAAGCAAGTGGTTACCCTAATTGGTTGAAAACAGAAAATGATGAAGCTCCCTTTAACTTACTTTTAGATAGAGGGTGTCTGGCTCCACAACGTGAAAAAGAACAAAGGAAAAGGAGCGTTTGACAAAATCATGTTGAATTGCTTGTAGGGAAAAAAATGCACAAAACAATGTTAAAACCAAGACCGAGTATGTGTCTTAGGTAAAGCGGTTGTATTACCTACTTTCAAACCGTCATGTCACTGTGCAGTTTGCCGAGATTTTCGATCATGACAACTTTATTTTGGTGAATTACTCGGATGAGACAGTCGCAACGCAGCCCCATTCATCATCGAATCCAGTGGTAGCTGTCTTCGTCCTATGCTCGACTTTAACTTCACATCCAGTTGGAAAAACTTGGAGATCGGGTATTGTATTTTGACACAGACAGTTGTATGTATATCTATGACCCTGACAAGTACAACATTCCAATTGAAGATAGTCAGTTTGGAAAGTGGACAGATGAAGTACCACAAGGATGCATTGTCAAATTCGTATCACTAGGGCAAAAAAGCTATGGGTATGAATATATCGATGACAAAGGAAATCGACATCAGAAACCACGAATCAAGAGACATAGAAATCGCAACGTGACCAGTGAGAAACAGACCAAGATGTTCTGCTCGGTGTATACAAAAGCGTGGTCGTGGACAAATATAAGACACTGCCGAACGGTATAAAACATTCAAAACCATATGGCTTGTGATCATGTGCATAGCCTGAACGGTTGTGGAAACATATGGAGATTCACGGTGAACACTCTACCAGTAATAATGCAACAGATGATCTACAGACATCTAGTTGAAGCTAATAAGAAACCTGCTGCATTTTGCAACAAGTTATTTTTTACCTGGGCACAGCGCATTGGAAACAGAATATTTCACCAGACGATGGAGGATCCCTCCTGTTTATACCAAGTTCAAGATATCATTAATGATGTTCGAGAGCGTGATATTCCATGCAGCTATAAAAGTTTGGTCATTCAACTGATGATCGTCATTTACAAGCTGCTATGCAACTTGATCTCTGACGTGTGGTACATACACATTGACACCATAAACCTTGACACAGTGGAGAAACTTAACCGTTTTGATGAGTGTATGTATCTCAGATTTGTGATAAACTACCGGAATGACACATCAGAGGATATACGTGCAAATTTTACTGACTCCATAACCTATCAATTGTGCACAAGTGTTTAACACTTTTGGTAATCAGTGCGCCGCAATATTCAAACAAAAAATACCAAATCCTATTGAACAGTTCAGAAGATCCCGATTTCGTCAACTTACAAAGGTTGGAAGGTGGAGACGAATCCCTCTGGGACATCTACAAAATAAGATAATATGCAGAGAACTTGCAAGTGGAATGAGAAGCCAAAATGGAAAATACTTCACAACAGGAAAAAATCATAACTCCAATTCGGAATCCATGTCGTGGAGCTGTGCTGTTGGCTTTGCGTGTACATTGTACTTGGAATTCAATCAGATCAGTCGTTAAGGCAATGATGTATTACATCGCTTTCAAGTGTCACACAAAAAAGTACTCAAATAATCCAGACCACACATGGCTGAGAAAACAACGAGCACTATTACCTAAAAGACAGAGACAAAATCGATAACCTTGAAAGATCAAATTCTTGACAATGTTCCTACGACCGTGCGGCGAAAGGCTACTCTCTTGTTAAACATGCTGGAAGAACATCTTCACTTACGTTGGGATGAACATGACCTATTAGAATATGATGGAAAACCCGTTGAAGGTTCAAATATTATTGATTTGATCAATGATGTACTTTGAGAGCGGAAAGGGTCACATTCAAGAGGATAGTTGCAATTTTCTAGAGGAATAGGAGAGGTCAACATCCCACAAGAAGTCGTGGGCAATAAACGTCGATGGAATTTCATACAAAAACCAAAAGATGATGAAGAAGATGAGTATGATGTTTATAATAGTTTTGCCTACGCACCTACATCGAAGGAACAAAGACCTATTTAAAATGAAGAACCCGAGGAGATATTAGCCCATTTGTCATGGGACCTCTACTAAAGACGGACACGTTGCTTTGTCAACTGTAATATGATACTGATAATCCTTCGGGTTTTGGAGGAATTTATGGACTCTACAATTCGGCGAAAAAACAAATGAAATCTATCACATTAGAGGATGTACGAGACGGGTTGAGGAGTCATTGGACCTCCACGTTGCATAAAACAATACGACGAAACTTTCGACGTCGACAGACTGTGGTAGGAGGTATCGACCATTAATGGCAAGCTGATCTTGCAGATATGCAACGTATGTACAAAGAGAATTCATCATATCGCTACTTACTATATGCCATTGATGTGTTTTAAGAATATGCCTGGGTAATACCAATCATTGACAAAACTGGAAAGACGCTCAACCAAGCCTTTAAGTCTATTCTATATGAGGACTGAAAACCACTCTCTTTGCAAACAAAGGCCGATAATTTTTTAACAAGGAATTTCTAGACAAGCATGACATTCACTTCTTCACGTCTGAAAACCCAGAGACTAAAGCGAGTATTGTTAAACGTTTTCTACGTACGCTAAAATCAAGAATGTGGAAATGTTTTACTCATCACAAGACCCGTCACTATTTGGATGTACTGCAATTACTGGTACACTACTACAATCATCGTTTACATCGAAGCATCGGACGTATCCCTGCTGATTGGCTATAGGAAAAGGAATCAGTTCTTGATCGGCGAACAAGGCGTGTAGGCGGTAAAACTATTCAAGATGTGAAAGTGAAGTGGCTAGAATATCCTAAAAAGTTTAACAGTTGGATTCGCATTTAGTATAAAGTATAAACGTCATCAACAGCATGTCTTAGTCTGATACCAGCAGTGTTCAGGTAGACAACAGTATACTGCCAGACACGAGAAAAAGTGATGTACCTAACAACAAAATCACTCCCTTGACACAGATTGTGATCATCTTTATCATCGTAATCTTGTCATTAGTGAACCTGTGTCTCAGCAGTCCGAATCGTGAACTTTGGTTGCTTCTGATGAGCACTTCTATTGGATACATTCTACCAATCCAAAGTTTAAAATTTAAGAAACCGTGACTTTTTTCTACATCACTCTCATCAGTGAGAGTTCGATGAAATTGTACCTAAACAACACACAATGTTGTTTTAGAAGCAAGCTGGCAAAAACCATTGATGTCGAAAAACAAGATTGGGAAGTGGCTCTCGTAGAAATGATCGTTCCCACACAAGTCAGAAACATCGAAGAGGATGAAGGAAAATTCTACGTCGTGACTAAAGATCCAGAACTGACTGCAACATTTTCAAACGGCTGTAAATTTAAAGGCAAAAAATGGGCAATACCACTTTGCATTTCTGCAGGCATCTTTATGTCATCACAACCTCTTACGGTTAAAATGGACACTGCTATTAAACAAGCCACTAAAACAATTTCAACTCAAAGAATCCTCACATTTGGACTTGATTTTTCCGGCTTGTCAAAACCTGTCAAGTTTACCGGTAATAGTGGATCAAAGATCGGCTTGGAACTTTATCAAGCCCTCCTTACGAAACTTAGAGGAGAGTGAAGTACTGGGTTGTTTCCGGACAAAGACAACAACAGATGCAAGTACGGTGTTGACCTCTTCACAAAGATGAACCATCTGTTCGTATATATCGATCTGGCAGAACAAACTTTGATAGGGGATGTCGAAGCACCCATTTTATGTGTTGTGCCATTTGACGCAAAAAAGCAGGGTCTAATCCACACATGCACTTTGAATTTCTAAATCTATAATACATACCTGTCAGCAGATCATATTTCGACGAGATCATTATCAATATAACTGGCGACAAAGGGGATTCAGATCATTTCGATCACGGGAAGTCAATTGTGAAGCTTCATTTTAAAAGAAAGACACGATGATTCCAGTTTACCGTGGTCAACCTCGACAACTTGGATATGGCTTGGGCTCCATGTTCAAGAAAATGGCCAGTAACATCTTACCCATGGTGAAACCAATCGTAAACTCAGGACCACAGACTCTGAAAAAAGAGGCTTTAAACAAGGTGTAGGAGCCTAAAATATATTTTGTCTGGACAAAATGTAAAGACAGTGATCAAGAAACGGGATGAAACATTGTTGAAAGATGTGGGTAGGAAAACTCTGAGGAGTATAAAGCCTGCATCAGTCAAACGTCAAAAAGACACATCAAAAAGAAAAAAAGAAAATTCTCATCACGACCGTTAGATATTTTTGATTGAACAACATAATGCAACACGGCTCTTGTGAGTGTAGCAAAACTGAACTCGATGACCTACCATGACAGCAATGCAAGATGAACAGTGCACAGAACATTATCCTGTGTCATCACTGAGCAATTCAACTCCCATTGAATTTGTAATTCCTGCTCAATCAGAAAAGTGGACTGATGTCAGCCACAGCTACTTGAA
>CM037781.1:69025331-69075331 GCA_021229015.1 Solen grandis | reverse complement strand
AGCAAAGTTTATACAAAACAATAATAAGTAATTATCATGGAAGAAAGCACATCATTATCAAAAGTTTTCCCTAAAAGTATATATATGTCCTCTTTGTCTAGTTCGAAAACTGTGGCGAGATATCAGTCCACTCTTTTGTAAGTAAATGATTAAAATGACGTAAAGCGATACTCTACAGACTGACAATAAGAAACACAAGTACAATACATACTGTAAACACGTTTTTTTCATAATGTAAATAATATTGTGCCCCAGCTTAATTTAAGTGTTATTTAAAAAGTTTATAGAGGGTCGGTGAATGCAGGGCTATGTATGCATATGTGCCAGCCTTGCTATTCATGATTATAAAACAACAGCATTTGGAAGAATTGTTCACTTTACAGATGATATAACTTCGAAGGGTGTAATAGTTACAACATCGATTTCTTGCTGGTACACAGTTTTCAGTATCTATATTTCATACAGCGTTCGAACTAATATAAATAACATGTTACATTAGCTAAATATTAACCAAATTCTAAAATAACAATTCATATGTGTTCTCAGTCGTAGCATAACACGACATTTTTCTGAAACATGAAGCCGCAAAATAATATTCAGTACCTTCACGGGCAGATTTAAAAAGAAGTCTGTCTTCTTTACAAAATGGTTAAGTAAAGTATAAGAGAGAGCGGCACAATTATAACAACATCTATCTATATAAATTACTATCAAATTTTGTGGATTCACGATATATAATATGTACATGCAAATAGTGATTGTGAGATAGATAAGCAAGTAAAATATATTTATTTACTTGAAATGAAAACGACAATTTAGCGGTATATTCTTCATGATGTCTGTCCAGACGGGGCATTTTCCCCACTGGAAACAACTATCTATTCTATTTTATCCTACTTTGAAGTGAACATATCAAATAGCATGCTTATTTGAAATAAAAGCGTCACATTTCACATTTCAAGCAATGGTTGCAAGAGAGAAAGCCGTTTAAATGTCAAAAGTCTCAATAAACCGGCTGGAAGTTTAACCTCAGATCAGCTATATAATTCTTCCTGGTAATTAAATATCTTCATTTATTTAGGTATAAATATATATTAATGTACACAAATAAGCAAAACAAAACTAGCCCAGCGTTGTGTATTATCGGCTCTTAAGAGTCTGTACAGATCAATTGTGTTTAGGTGAAGTAAAACATATCAGAGTAGTGTGAATCAATGTGTATGTACGCCTTTGAAATAGATATGTATGCACGAATCATTAGCCTGATTAATTAAATAATACTTCTTAAAACTTTCCGCCTCATCTAGTTTCTACCGGAGAATAAAGTAATTAATATTTTACCCCATGAATATTCATGTACAAAGTCGTGACTTTGTAACTTAAAAGACTGCGGAACCGAAGGTTATGGGTTCGTGACCTGACTTTCCATGACAATGGCAATGGTGGAAATTCGAATGGACGGGCAGCTAAAAACAGTTTCATTTAGAATGAAAAAATGTGTCATATGTTGCTAGTTTTCACAATTAAGCAAGTTACTTAAAAGAGACCACAACCCTGAGATGAACTTGATCCTAATTTCAAAATCACACCTTGATAGTGATATCAGTGAAAGCATATCTTAATTTATGGTTTCATAGCATAATATATTCTTGTTTAAATTCGCTTGGAAAAAAAAAAAAAAAAAAAAAAAAAACAGGCCAGGGATTTCCGATACGATTCAATTGTTAACATTTTACAGTATTTGATTCAATTATGTTGTTGTTGTTGTTTAGTTCGAGTCGCCTTTTTGCAGTTCGGGACCTTCTTGCGCAGTTGATCAATATGACATGATTATAACAGAGGGCGTTTTATATCATGTCCAGATTTAAAGAAATAAATATAGAGACGACATTGTTGTTACTGCACATGTAAAGCATAGGTGTGGAAGACATGAACTAGTTTAATAAAATTCACCGGTAAAATCTTAATAATAATTCCACTATATACATATTCGGCTAATAAAGATGAAAAAGGCAATACAATGTGATAATCACTAAGTCTAACTTTTTTTCTGTGGAAAACCATATTCGAAAAGTAGAAAATCCTAGAAATTTAGTAGACATTTTTATTTTATATACTAGATATTTAATGCCTGTCAAACTCATATATAAATGCACATTAAATTGACATCCAGCTGAATACGCTAAAATTTGAGTGGTTATATTGTCATGGTGAACTCTATCAATATCTCAGAAGTGCAAAGTTATTTCAGGAAGTTATGATACTATTTCGCTATACCTCATATAATTACACAATTTTACTGAGACATTCATAATAACTTGAAAACTGATGTCGGCATTTTCGGTCCTTTCATGACTATGTTTTGGACCTACAAAAATATTTCAAGAATTGTTTAACATCCTATAATTGCATCATAAGTATACGACATTCAATCAGATGAAATGGATAAAACATATAACCATAAATGGGAATATATAATAAATATAATATGAGGAATATTTTGTATTCAATTTACCTCAAATTATTTTATAATTTTACGGATAAAAAGAAAGAAACATTCAAAATACCTTCAGAAGTGCTGCCTTCATCTTCATTCTGAAATTTCAAATATATTTAAAAAATGTTAAAACTTCCAATAATAGCATCTTAGGTATACGTTATTCAATCAAATGAAATGTATTAAACATATAACAATAACTATAACGGTATTGACACGCGGGATCAGAGATTACGACATGCACGAAAATATTTATGACGTTATTAGAGGCACGTAAAATTAAATATTTGGGAAAGAAATTTTCCTCCAAATATTTCATGAGTGAATATGGTATTACATTGAGTCAGCCAACAAGCAGCTATGGGTTTCAAATTAAGTCTGTGCTTAATCTATGGCCATGGATGTCTTCAAATATCTTCAAGTATTCTCAAAACGATGACGTTTGTGTTTACCAATCCTTGTTGTTTATTACCCTATAAATGCATTTTGCAAAAAAAAGATTTAATATCTAATGTCTAGATAAAGCTATGTATAATTAAACTTCAGCTTAGACAAATTAACCTCTTAAGGTAAGTTAAAAACAATAATTGTTATGTTAAGTAGTTCACTGTCTTTGTGCTAAATCTAGGTCAGAAACGATAATCAAATAATTTAATCCTAGCTAACGATATTTTATGTTACATGTTTTATAAAACCCCTGGTTCAACCGTTCGTCTGAACTGCATTTTCCTTTCTCGGCCAGAATCATATCACAATTGAGATCATTCATAGAAAGTACAGTTGGGACTTCCCTTCCTTTTCTCTTTCACTCTTCTCTCTCTTCTTTCAAGTAACTCTTATATTTTATTTCATGCTTTTTGCACAAATATGCATTCGTTTAATATATTTCTTTTTTGTTCCAATCATATTTTTTGTTGTCAGACGCTGTGAAAGATACGGACACGAATCTTGCTTCCAACGGGATTCGAACCAATAACCTCTGTTTCAGTGACCCGGCGTTTTACCCTACAAAGGACGCGCTTCTTTTATGTTTGTAAAAGACAACAAATTATTGGAAATAGCACCAATCGCCTCGCACTTTATACGGATTGTTAAGTAACAGAAGTAAATTCCTCGTTAAATTATTTACGTTCATATATCTTGATCAAACCGATGTTAATCATTAATTCAAATTTGCTGCCATCCTTCGTCACCCGTTGATGTCCAAGCAGTAAATGATTACATTCAATATTGGTCCATTATATCCACAAGGGCAGACGTTTCTCATCTATCGCTTACATTTTAACTAACATATGCTGATATATCATGAAGACCCCCCCCCCGCCCTTATTGTCTGCACAGAATGTAATCGTCAATTACATAAATGAATCACTAAGTCTTACTAAAAAATTCATAGTCATGAAATCAAAGATACATTTTAGAATTTAAAAATTTTTCGTTCAGCTTATAACATAATCAGTGTTTCAGTTATCATCAGATTTGCGGGATTGAGTGTCTAATATTTAGACATGATATATTCACATAGGTCGGGCTATATAGGAGTCACTATCGTCCTGTTTTCTCCTTTACTCACATTGCATTTAGGCAATGTGGGATGCGGGGATATCAATCATCTTAAGGAATAGTTGATTATTGGTTCTACTTAATACCGATTCCGTTAAATGAGATGAAGAAGGTAATACCATGAGATAACAAGTCTGACTGCATTGTTTATTTTTCTTGGGCAATAATATTAGTGAAGTACATATGGGATTAAATTATTTGGAGTATTAATAAACTTAGTCATAACATTACATCAATGTACTAAGATAATGGCATGATACATGGAAATGCAAACAGCGAGTAAAGATACAAGAGGGCCATGATGGCCCTGGTATCGCTCACCTGAGAACCAGGTATTAGAGGGAGGAAAAGAAACAGCAAATACCTTATGATATTGTGGAAAATTTGACTCTGCCTTCTACAAACCATAAATCAAGTGAATACTTTTAGACAAGACAAATTTTCAAATTTGAACTATATACATATAAGGAAAACAGGCTCTGCTCCCTGGCGACCATGTCTTTCAGTGGATCAAAATAATTTAAACAATTTTGGTAGAGAGTTACCTAAGGAACATCTGCCAAATAACTTTGAAATCCAGACAGTACTTTTGGAGGAGAACATTTTTGAAGTTTTTACTATATACATATCTGCCACCTGGCAGCAAAGTTTTTCAACAGATCAAAATAATTTGAATAATCTTGGTAGAGAATGACCCAAGGAACATCTGTGCCAAATAACTTTGAAATATGGCCAGTAGTTTTAGAGGAGAAAGATTCCAAATTTTCAATATGTCTTTTTCTCTTTCCGTTGCCATGGCAACTAGAGTTCCGCATGGAATCAAATTCTTTGAACAACTTTGAAAGTGCATTACCCAAGGAACATTCCTGTGAAGTTTCTTTAAAATTGGCCCAGTGGTTTAGGAGGAGATGTCGTTTAAGTTAAATGTTGACAACGGACACCAGATGACGGACACCGGACATTAATCGGTTACAATAGCTCACATTGAGCACGTTGTGCTCAGGTGAGCTAAAAAACACACACACCCTAAATTCTAAAAAAAATCTCTCTTGTTTGTTGCTTTTAAAATTGTAAAATTAATGTATATATCCCCTACAGACTTTTTTGAATCAAAGTCCTGAATGGAATAACAACTAGAAATATCACTAAAGGCCATTAATACCCTAGCATACCAATTTGACAAAGAAAAGGCCATACTTCATGCAAACTGCTTGACACAGTTATCTGCACTTGTCTGCAGATTGGTCTTACCATGATAAATCATTATTCCAAGAGTGAAGGCATTACCAACAAATTACCAAATTTGAGCGTAGGACAGGACGGTACGGGACACAATGAGCATGATTCATATATAGCTCCCACTTAATTATATCAAGCTGAGATATAACCAGTGATTATCATTTTTTTTAATTACCAGTTATAAATATGAATCCATAGGGTCAGGAATTTCCTGAAAATTTCTAATCCGGAAAATATTTCCTCACTGTCATGTTGTTTTGGGGTTAATTACTTTTGCAACCTCATTTCATTAACTTTTTTTGTGAATTTTGATGCTAATTAAAAACCTAGAGGAATTGCTGACAATCATAAATACCTCAGCTGGGCTTCATGTAGTGTGAATGGAGGATGGGATAGGACCTTATGAGAAGGGATGTGACAATTATGGCCCCTTTATGGCCCCTACTTCTGTGAAATGGGGGTATGATAACGGTTGGCCAATAGTGCATAAGACCATAAAACCACTGATATACTGTAAGCCAACTTTATGAATTCTTAATGTGACCAATGACAAATTTTGGTAGAAAATCCTAAAATTTCTCATCTTATTTTAAACAGGTTATCTATAGAAAAGTGTATAGAATTATTTGCACATAAGGCATAGTTAAATAAGAAAATTACATGTTTTTATATATTACAGATGCTACAAATCATTTAGAATTCACATACTCTATAATTCATTATAGCTAAATGACAGATTCATACTAAATAAATCTATTTATTTAACATTTTCTTGATTTGACAATTCATAAATATATTAAAATTATATACATATATATCTTGTACATTGCATTTAGAAAATTTAGAAACACTTGAAAACATCCAAATTTGTATAGGGAAGCGCGCCAATTTCTCGTGATTATTAAGGGAGCGGATTCTATGAGGATATTAATTATTATCCAACTAAGTCAATTAAAGATATATATTGCTATAAATAGCACACAGAGTACTGCTATAAATAGCACAGAGAGTACTGCTATAAATAGCACACAGACTATATCACTAGAAAAACTATACACTAAGGCCAGTATAAACTGTAGACAAGGGAGAACAAACATTGGTTTTGCTAAATAACAGTAATTAAAACCCTGACACAAGGGAGTCAACATCAGTGTACAAAACATACAGATGTTTCTAACATCAACAGAAGAATAACAGTGACCTCCCCTTTATAAAGACAGCCATGCTTGCTTGCTTGCTGTTTATACATTTATTCCTTTACAACAATGGATATATAGCAATTTTACGCAAAATGATTGATTTATCATCAAAGGAGATTTATATAAATATTCGCAAATGAAAAATGATATCATACACCATAGGAGATACACTGTTATCATTTTCATAAATCTGATAAAAATGGGCTTTCAAGGACACAAGAAAATAAAAAGAAGAGAAAACTTAAATGATAATTAAATTGCATGAAATAATAGAAAATAATATGTGTATTTATCTCACACATGGTCATCAAAGATTACGTTTTTCCCATGAAAATTCAGATAATGAGTGAGAAGTATGGAGCCAATTCAACATTTGTGTATAGTGCTAGGAAATAACTTGACATTTGAGTTTACCGTTGCTTCGACAGTATTTGTAGTGTAAAATCCATTTAAAACAATTTACATGATTACATTAAGCATTAATTCTTGACAAAAATCTACAGAGTGAAGCCATATCATATATCATATATTCTTAGAAATAACAACCCCTATTTCCATTGAGTATAAAACGAATTGAAAAATAGTTTAATGCGCTGGGTTTAAATCAAAACTCATAGGCTACATCAGAGGGTGAATTGATAAAAACAGTATTCATCATCATTAAAGCTAAAAGCATGTTAGATTTCTATTTCCATAATATTCATAAGAGAAATTCATTCCAAAGAGCCCCCGGATAGTTTTTTTTTTCTTTTTATAGATGATGACTGACCACAGAATTATTCAAAGTGCATACAGAAAGACGGAGATGGAACATTTTTTGTGAACACTCATTATTATCGCAAATTAAATCAGGAAGAATCTGAACTTTCAACAAAGTACTGGTCCAACTGGGAACAATTGCAAGTAATTTGTTTAATTAAGAAAATACAATTACACTGAACTGTACAGCCGTGGAAATAAAACTGTAAACGTAACATTTTACATAGAATCGTAGACGCGTGTTGCCTCGTGAGTCAAAATTAAATAATGTTTGTAATTTCACACATCAACCTACTGTCGAGCCTGCTGTATTACACAAAATATAGTGACGAGTTCTTCCATTTGACTCTTGTAGTAAACGGACCAATTAGTAGCTTCTGATGCTGTATTTGGGTGAATCCCACGGTCTAGACTAGCAAAATTCCTTTTTATTCAACAATTGATTGTTTTAGCTCTCCACACCTGTGTATGTGACAATGCTATTTCAGGTCGTGTCTGTCAAGTGACGCGTCTAGTTAACTTCATGGGTAACACATGTGATCATTTACAGTTTTATTTCCATAGCTGTATCATGAAACAATGTTTTGCAGTCATCAATCTAGGGTTTGCCTTAATGAGCCTTATACAGCTATACTGTAGAAAAAGAATTTGCAATAAGCCCACTATATGTAAATTACACATTTTAGCAAATGAGG
The DNA here is from genome assembly GCA_021229015.1 of Solen grandis. Classification (NCBI taxonomy): domain Eukaryota; kingdom Metazoa; phylum Mollusca; class Bivalvia; order Adapedonta; family Solenidae; genus Solen; species Solen grandis. The sequence continues at coordinate 69,067,379 of CM037781.1, read as the reverse complement.
TCTTATCCAAGAGTATTGTGCACTACTCCAATAGAAATTAGTTAGGAGTTATTCCCCCTTTTGAAGTGTATTTAAGTTTAAACTTTATTTATCTTACACTGATCAAATTAATTAAATTTCATGCGCAAAATTGATATTAAAGCTTGATCATATGTACTTGCGTGTAAAATGTTGTCTATTTGTGATTTCTATCAGGGTTTTGTGTTAACATTTTCTTACGCTTCAATCAGAAATCCCGTATTGTAATGTGCTTTACATAATAATAAATTGACGACATACAAACAAATGCAATGTTTGCATCGTCATTACTGTGACCGCGCATACATAAACAGTTTTTATTAATTTCAATTCAATCCTACGAAATTTTGACGAATAAGTTTCGTATTCGACAGAGCTGTTTGGTTCATAATAATTGTGTAATTCAAAAACCCTTTGTTAAGACACCTGCGAAAAACAAACTAGAATGTGTCGGTAGTTTCAGATTATTACTCAAACTATCAGCTTTAACAAGGTAACAATGTAAATGCATGTGGATACTGGAGGTCTAAAAATAATCGCTGCATTACACCTGACTTGCGAAAGCAGAACAATTCCACCCATTGTGCAATCGAACATTCGCAAAACAACCGTGAGTATTGTGCACATTTTTTTAACTTATATTTTGTTTCTGAAAGACGGGCTGCGCAAACTTTACCTCACCCACTAGGAAGCCGTATCGGTATAGTCTATTGGTATAATTTATGCGCAAAATTGATATTAAAGCTTGATCATATGTATTTGCGTGTAAAATGTTGTCTATTTGTGATTTCTATCATGGTTTTGTGATAACATTTTTTTACGCTTCAATCAGAAATCCCTTATTGTAATGTTCTTTACATAATAATTTATTTACGACATACAAACAAATGCAATGTTTGTATCGCCATTACTGTGACCGCGCATACAGAAACAGTATTTTATTAATTTCAATTCAGTCCTACGAAAGTTAGTTTCGTATTCGACAGAGCTGTTTGGTTCATGATAATTGCGTACTTCAAAAACCCTTTGTTAAGAGACCTGCGAAAAACAAACTAGAAGGTGTCGGTAGTTTCAGATTATTACTCAAACTATCAGCTTTAAGAAGGTAACAATGTAAATGCATGTGAAGGTCTAAAAATAATCGCTGCATTACACCTGACTTGCGAAAGCAGAACAATTCCACTCATTGTACAATCGAACATCCGCAAAACAACCGTGAGTAAACAAAATGACTGCCACCTTGTCATAAGAAAAAGATATAATAGAAGGGAAATACTTTTTTTCTAAGGTTTCGAGCCTCAAAATGCGCACCATACATGGATGCGCACAATATATGGCATTTTATGGTAATATATGTATAATTTTGAAAACTCGGGGCCAGATGTCAAAAGTACAAATGAAAAAGGAATAAAGACCTGACCTGTAGGTGAATTACTTGCAAGAAGATTTGATTTGACATAGTTCATGTAAGTCCATTTCTTGATTTTTGTTTATTTTTTTCTTTAGTCTTACATGTTATAAAATGACGTATCTGCGAGATATAAGGTAAAGGCATGAGACTGAACCTGGGACCTCCAGAGGTCAATTGGTTGCCCAGGTTCAAGCCATTCATCCTCCACCGTCTGAGTACAGCGGACATGTGTGTAAGCATCATGATTACATTTCCATGGTTACCATGCACAGGCGCTAGTTACCACAAACTTACAACAATGTAAAGCACTAGAAAGACTGTACCTAAACGTGTTAAAACAAACCAAAAGGCATCTACTTCTGCAAAAACAAACAGAAAGAAAACAAAATAGAAAGACATAAAATATAATGGTTTCTTCTCACACGCGCAGTCTTTCACACATCTCATTATAGACAAGGACTCTTTCCTTGTCAGAATTTAACCTAATTAAGACTACATGTTTTATTATTAGTATCATCTATTTACTTACACTTAACTGAGGCTAAAGCTAAACAAAGGCAGTTTTTCTTAATTTTCTTCATGGGTTTCAGGTCCAAACATATGGAGACTCTGATTGTCGAACCTTTGAAAAGGTCAAACTGCAGGTCAAGGTCAAATGTCTATCAAAATACATAGTATTAAGTATTTGAAGCATAATTGTCTCCCCTTTCCTATTTAGAGGGTGAAATTATGATCTTGCAAGACCAGCTCCAATAATGCTTATAACCTTGACCTCATGAATATTCATGCACAAATCTATGATCTGATGAATCTTAATTTACTGTACCGTTACTATGGTATCAAATTTTGGTAGATTTTTTTATATATAATTTTTGCATTTTTCTTCCTTTTCACATTAAAATTAACAGATTTCAAGCATAAATTTGTCAATCTAGGACAAAAATCTCTGACTGACTATTTACCTCAAAAGGATATGCTTTTAATGCCTTGGCAAGATCAAGGATTCCTCAATTTTGCTTATACAATATTGTAGCTTAGATTAGCGTGCTAAAATTAAATCCATTGAATCAAAATAAAACCATTTAAAGTCATGTAAATTAATATTGACCAAGTCATGAATTTGTACATGATATTTAAGAGGTAAAGGGTTAAAAACAATTAAATATTATATAATATATACATAAATCAATCTGACTATACTAATTAAAGTGAGACCACTGCTAAATATTTTGATACATTTCAGCCACTGATGACTCTTTATGGGGGAATTTACCACTTGAGTTTGTGTGAGATAAAACAAGATTCTCTATGTTATATATGAAAGTTTCTCTTGTCCTTATTAGTTTCAAATTAAACATACATAGCTGCAACACTTAAGTATGCCACTAATAATTCAAAGTGAGAACAAAGAACCTTTTATGCACTCTCATCAATGGCCAAGCATCTAAGTAATAGCAAGCAAGATGTACACTTTTCTTTAACATCAATCATGCTCAAACTATTTAGTCAGTAAATAATGAAGATTTAGTAATTTAATTCATTTCATCAGTAAAACTCAAAATTTGTCATATACTGTCCAACCTGCATTAAGTGGCCAGTCAAGGGTAGAGAAACAGCAAAGATGGTCACTAAATGTAGGTTAACGAATAACAGGATATACAATCTGGAAACAGAAAATGACCACTTAGCCTAGGTGGCTGGTTAGTTGAAGTAAAACATGAAATAAAATGCCTTTTCCGGAACCTTTAACCCTTAACTCGATATAGGCGAAATCTAACGCCTTGGGTAACAGAGCAGACAGCTCCCCCCCCCCCCCCCCAGGATAACCCCCCTCCCCACCTTGTCGTCAAGTAATGATAGTGAAGAAAGGGACATGACCAGCATCATTTCTATAAAGTCAAACCTGTCATAAGCAGTCAGTCAGGGGAACAAGAGAAAGTGACCGCTTCACAGAGGTGGTCGCTAAATGAAGGTTAAACATAAAACAAAATGCTAGCTTCGTTACATTAAAAATGACCACTAAATGGAGGTGGACCAGACAATACAGGTGGCCTCTAATACAGGTTCAACTGTATAGTTACAAATTCTGTAACACTGGGGTATAAATATGCAAATAGCATCATATCTAATCCTGCGTAAACCACGCCAAAAATTCTGCTAAACAAAAGATGCCAAAGGAAGCAAGATTTTTGTTCACCTTTCTTTTATAACCAGTACTCGGGGGGAGTCTTGCATATTGTGAATTATTACAATAGTTCCTGGATGGACCAAAACATGAGACAATGTAATACCTGTTTACATCAATTTTTGGTATAGTTGTGACTTATTTGTCTGTGGATCTGAAGGTCGCTGGTTCAAATCCCATAGTGTGTTGGGGGGGGGGGAGGGGGGGTATTTACCATTGGCCAGTACTGGTCCAACCCAGAAACTATCATGATGGATTAGTTTAAGTTGTAAAAACAACAAGTTTAAAACAGACCAGCAAGGGTTGTGTAAATGAATTATTTATTTTAATTAATGAGTGAAGCTAATACATTCCCTCATTCACATAGATGGGAGAGTGATGGGGATAAAGGAATTTAAGGATTCTATTCTCTGATTATTCCAACAACACTCTAAGGGTACTGTTGCCGGGATTTAGGACAATTTGGATTTTGAAGGGTAACAAATAAAAGGTGACAAGACTTAATAAAGCTTTGGAGTTATTAAGTTAGCAATGGATCATTCCAATATTTATTCATATATTCAGATTAGATTATCAAATTATCCAATAGCTACACTGGGATATCATGTGACCAATAGTTGATCTGGTTTACACAAGAACAAAAAGCTTGTGTTTCTGATATTCTTCAGACGGAACTATTGTAGATGGAAAATAATCCTTTGAATGTAAGAAAAGGTGGACATAGATTTTCACTTCATAGACTGGAAATACATGTATTCATTTCTTGAAAGGGTAACAGAGCACTAAAACTTTATTAAAGGTTATCAAGCAGATCTGACTAAGTTTTAGAACATAAAATTACCATGTTATTTGCTTACAACAAAGTCTTCATATAAACTTCAAAATGAGGATTTTCTTTCATCATTTTAAATGATCAGTTGATCAGTCATTTATTCAGGTTAACATGTATTTCTATGTAAAACTTAAATAAGGTATTCACTGATCATTCCATGATATTCCTTGCAATAGCTATAGTTTCTTCTTTTCTTTGGAATTTACCAAATGATTTAACTTACCTAAAACATAAATAATACTTTTCAAAAAATTCTAAAATTTAAATCAAATCTGCATGTCTACCTTTTAAACTTTAAGAATTTTCTTTTCCTTCATCTGCTAGGCCTATAGCTCATCCCATCAAGCCATCACACATCAAACCAAACCAAAATCAAATCAGAAAATAAAATAACCATAACAATGCAACAGCTTCTCATACTCCCCTAGCCCATGATAGCCAATGCTCATGACCTTCTCAACAAGTAAAAATCCTGGCTCCAATTCACCAACAATACTTAGTGCTAAGTAATACCTAAATACTATAGGACAAATTTCAACATTTTGGTTTCTCTAACAGAAAAAAACAACAACAATAACAGTGGTATTGCAACACTGACATCCAAACATTTTATTTCAGAACAAATAGTAGGACTTAACATTATGATAAATACATGAATGTCCGTGGAACTCAACTTGGATTTGTTAAGTTATTTACCCATTCTTAGCAAATGAGCACATCTTCATTATCATATAAGTTTTATGTCTTTGATTATTTTAAATAACACTTGCAGACTTTTGATGAGAATTCAACAGTCAAAAGTATTTTTGAAAATTAGTTTCAAAAATTTTGGTTGGAAAAAAATTCCAGAGGAACATTGTATCTATTTTTAGATATTTTTCTAAAGAGTAGCAAGAATGATGAAATATACTCCTAAGTATTTAAGCAAGTATTACTTAGCACTAAGTATTATTAGTGTAATTCAAGCCAGATCAGACTGTAAGTTTATGTTCAGGCTTATCAGGTTTATAATGTTTGCTTTGGACCATCGTCAGACACCTACAATTGTCTATTACCATCTACTAGGGCTGTCATTGATAGGAATTTTGGTATCCATATAGTGTATGAAAACTCAAATATAAACAATACTTGATATATTGATAAATCGTTTATTTACTTTAAATGTTCATATGCAAGGAATCATATTTTTGGAATACCTAGCATATATTTTAAACCACCATTAGTAAGTGCTATTAAAAATTATTTCACTTTTTTCTCTGCTCTGTTTTTCTACATAAAAAACATTATTTTTTCGTCATTTTTTTTTTGCAATAACTATCAAAGGTAGGAACTCTTACATTTGCACAGCATGAAACAATATTTTTTTGTTTTTATCTCTAACTTAAGCAAGTGTATTGATAAAATAATTAGGAGTATCAATACAAAATCAGACAGCAAAAATTGAAGATACATTGATATCGAAAGTATCCATGACAGTCCTACCTCCCATTACATTTGTCAGCAGTTGGATACATGGATAGCACTTTGGTTTTAACACTGATCAGGCTTACAGCAACCAATCAAAATGCTGCCTATTCACATAAATGCTTTTCTGTCATGATTAAAATATAAACTGGTACTTTAGCATTATTTTCATGATACTCAAACTATGCCCATAAGTTTCAATAAGGATTTGAGTATGGAAATCAAATTTGCGCCTGAAATGGTACTTAAGTATTTTCGAGATCAAAGGGCATGGCGAGTAACAGAGTGAGACATTTTTGGTTTCCGACGATGGCTGTACACTTATGAAACAAACCCAATACAAAGTCCTGATAATCCTGAACATATTTCCAGGCCGACCTTCGTTTCATACTGTTTAAAATAAAGAGTATAAATAAGTCCATGCTGTAACATTCATTTTCAATGGTGCTGACCATGATGTAACCTTTAATTTTCCATGGTGTAACATTAACTTTCCATGGTGCTACACATTAATTAACCATGGTATGACATACAGTTTCCGCGGTGTTGCATTAAAATACTAAGTTTCCATGGTGTAACAATAAAGTTTCCATGGCGTAAAAGCTCATGAAAATTCAAACACTTACCGTTTCTTCATTTTCGTGGACTGATTCCTGATCTGCTTCTGTCAGAACTTCATTTGGTAGATTTTTCAAAGGCTCAACAAACTCAGTCGTTTGCCTAGCAAGATCACCCTGGCTCTCCACTGTTTGTTCTGCAGATTCTGTATTCTCAGATTCCGCCAACTTAGGGTCGAGGTGTGAGACTGCACTATGATACGAGGACCCACTCCTGTTGCTGTAGGTAATGCCCAATTCGTCAATATGCGAATCTGTAATTTATAAATATATCCAATAAAGACCTACTTTGCTTTGTGAACCCTTTATCAACAGGTCAAGGCGAGGCTTAAGTTGTGCCTGCAGAAATATAGCGCAAATAATGGAGCTGCACTGTAAAAATGAGCCAGATATCATATTGTTGCTTTCATTTTACAACAAAACTATTTTTTCCATAAAGAAATTTTTTGCAGAAAAAATGTCATGGATAAGCAAGATTCAAATACTTTCCATAAGTTCACTTCTGTTTCTAAGCAAATCAGATATCCATGGAAACACTCACTGAAAACAATATGAAGCCAGACGCTAACACTATGTCTTCTCAAATTTTAGAGTGCTGTTTTTCAATGTTCTTTTTAATACTGAAATGTGGATGATTCAATTACTTAAATAATGGCTCTACTTTATACCGCTTCCGTTAAATGAGACGAAGAAGGTAATACAATGAGATAACAAGTCTGACTGCATTGTTTATTTTCTTGGGCAATTATATTAGTGAAGTACATATGGGATTAAATTATTTGGAGTATTAATAAACTTAGTCATGACATTACATCAATGTACTCAGATAATGGCATGATACATGGAAATGCAAACAGCGTCACAATCATAAATGAATCTCAATAGCTAAAAAAAATGAGATTTTATTTTTAGTCCATAGTGCGGGTTTATGTTATAGTTTAAAAAATAAAAGAACGCAGTAGCTGTATATATACAATAACCTTTAACATCCAGGTATATACCTTAAACTTTGAATGGCTTTTGCCTTGGTCCTCTCAATTAACATCTCAATACTGCAGGTTCATATTATGGAGTTAAACTAATAATTTGGTATACTTCATATAATTAAGCAATTTTACTAAGGAAGAAAACCAAACCTGAAGAATACTTTGCAAACTACTGTTGGAATTTCCAGCCGTCTCCTGATTATGTAGTGAATTTACAAAAAGAATCGTTCATGGATTCCTATCAAATTTTCCATGTTTTACCTTCGCGAAAGCAATTTTGATACATATTTTCACTTACGATTCGACCAAAAGCCTTTATCAAAATATTAACAATTCTTGCTGACACCACATGATTGTAATTTCCTGCAACCAAAACAGAATAGTTTTATTATGCAGGAAATGACTTTGTACTTGTTATGACGTCATAACATTAAAATACCGCCAGAATGGCACATGACGTTATGTCGCACATTAGAAATACTTTATAGTGTTGCAGACTTGAAATTAGATAATTTATATTACATGGTAACAATACTTAAAGACATCCTTTAGAAATAAAACAAATAGATATTAAAGCAGTTAGATATCATTAGATATCAATTGTGATCATTCATAGATATTACATTCGGGACTTCCTTTCCTTTTCTCTTCTCTCTCTTCTTTCAAGTAACTCTTATATTTTATTTCATGCTTTAGCACAAATGTGCTTTCGTTTAATATATTTCTTTTTTGTTCGAATCATAATTTTGCTGTCAGACGCTATGAAAGATACGGACACAAATCTTGCCTCCAACCGGATTCGAACCAATAACCTCTGTTTCAGTGACCCGGCGTTTTACCCTGCAAAGTACGCGCTTCTTTTATGTTTATAAAAAAAAAACAACAATTTATTGGTAATAGCACGAATCGCCTCGCACTTTATACGGATTGCTAAGTAACAGAAGTAAATTCCTCGTTAAATTATTTACGTTCAAATTTAATCATGTTAATCATTAATTCAAATTTGCTGTCATCCTTTGTCACCCTTTGATGCCCAAGCAGTAAATGATTACATTCAATATTGGTCCATTATATCCACAAGGGAAGACGTTTCTCATCTATCGCTTACATTTTAACTAACATATGCTGATGTAACATGAAGACCCCCCCCCCCCGTTATTGTCTGCACAGAATGTGATCGTCAATTACATATATGAATCTCTAAGTCTTACTATTTTTTTTGTACTTAAAGGTCCATGGTCATAAAATCAAAGATACATTTTAGTATTTGAGAAATAAAAGCGTTCTGCTATAAAAATATTCAGTGTTTCAGCTATAATTAGATTTGCGGGATTGAGTGTCTAATATTTAGACATGATGTATTCACATAGGTCGGGCTATTTAGGAGTCTCTATCGTCCTGTTCCCTCCTTAACTATGGTAATGTGGGATGCGGGGATAGCAATCATCTTAAGGAATAGTTGAATAATGGGTCTACTTTATACCGATTCCGTTAAATGAGATGAAGAAGGTAATACCATGAAATAAAAAGTCTGACTGCATTGTTTATTTTTCTTGGTCAATTATATTAGTGAAGTACAAATGGGATTAAATTATTTGGAGTATTGATAAACTTAGTCATGAAATTACATCAATGTACTCAGATAATGCCATGATACATGGAAATGCTAACAGCGAGTAAAGATGAAAGTCACAATCATAAATGAATCTCAATATCTAAAAAATGAGATTTTATTTTTATTCCATAGTGCGGTTTTATGTTATAATTTAAAAATAATAGAACTCAGTAGCTGTATATATACATTGACCTTTGACATCCAGGTATATACCCTAAATTTTAAATAGCTTTTGCGTTGATCCTCTTAATTAACATCTCAAAACTGCAGGTTCATATTATGGAGTTAAACTAATATTTTGGTATACTTCATATAATTTAGCAATTTTACTAAGGAAAATAACCAAACCTTAAGAATACTTTGCAAACTACTGTTGGAATTTCCAGCCGTCTCCTGATTATGTAGTGAATTTATAAAAAGAATCGTTAATGGTTTCCTATCAAATTTTCCATGTTTTACCTTCGGGAAAGCAAGTTTAATACATATTTTCACTTACGATTCGACCAAAAGCCTTTATCAAAATATAAACAATTCTTGCTGACACCACATGATTGTAATTTCCTGCAACCAAAGCAGAATAGTTTTGTTATGCAGGAAATGACTTTGTACATGTTATGACGTCATAACATTAAAATACCGCCAGAATGGCACATGACGTTATGTGCTAACTGATAATGAAAATATAAAAAATAATGAGAGAAATGAGAATACTTACAGTTTAAATGATGATAAAATCACTAATAATAACCACAGTTTTATTTTGAATAATCAATAGAACCGCGCAGCTGCATTTTACTTTTAACCTGATCGGCTCGAACAAAGTTAACAAAGACCAAATTGTAAAAAAAAAAAAAAAAAAAAAAATGTAAAAGAAAACTCATTGCAATAGAGACTCAAGTTTTTGAGTTATAAGCAAAAGTTATCAATGCGCCCAATAGCGGGAAAAATGAAATTGAATCGGAATATCTTGCAATAATTTGATTAGAATTATGAATTAAGACTTTCACATCAAGCTGCAATCGTTTGTCCTTTATAGGGCCGAAAGCCTAAGATAATTAGGGTTCTCGTAAATCATCATTTCTAAATAACATCCTTATACGAAGTCATCATTAAAAAAAAATAAGTACGGTAAGAAAGGTATGTTTATATATAATGTTTAATACACGTAAAGTATCCACTTATCTTGAAATCTGTCAAAAAATTGAGGCTTTAACCTCTAGAAAACGAAATTTGTGTTTTACGAACACATCGTGCTTTAAATACATATTACATTATGAGGATAACAAGACTACTGTCGCTGTGACTATTTAGATGTCAGATATAGAAAAGTTCAGCCTAGTACTTGTGTATAGAAAGCCTCAGGCTAACCTGATCAGCACAAACTGAATATATTCTGAGAGATCAGTCACTAAAAACACTAAAAATAATACATATAGTCTTTCGATAAAATATTTTTCATGTTCGAGTAGTTAAGGTTAAATTGAGAAAAAAAATATTTGTAGTATGACCATGACCTTTGGGAATTTTCAAAATTTGAACATGGCAATCTCTTTGAAACAAAACACGACATAATCTGTGGAGATTTCATGTAAATCGAAAAAAAAAAAATCTTCAAAACACCTAAAACATATTTTCGAAAATTTTAAATTCCGATTTTTTTATGAAATTTGGCCGCTTATAGAGGCCAAGCCGTGCATAGCCTGAAGTTTTCACACTATACTCTTTGCCAGTAATTGTTTTGCAAATATACAGCAAACAGAATACTTCTTCACAACCAAAAAATTGATATGTTTTTTGTAGAATTTTCCTTACTTTCATGCATTTTTGCAAGGTTCGAACATTCATCCTCTCCTAGCGCAAAAACGTTCATGGAATGTTATAACGCAATTAATAGGTCTTTAAAATTTTTTAGTAATTAATAAAAATGCATTTTGATGCAGTGTGCAACATATCTCAGGATTATCTTCAGAATTATGTTAATATTTCGTGAATGTTTCTTATTTCTAAATTGTTCTTGTTTGGCTGATCAAAAGTTGGTAGAAAAAAACAACAAACAACTATACTCACTAACGGAACAACATCGTTTTTCGCGAACTCAAAAGTCTTTAGTACCTAATAATGCAACACACAGTTCCATTCAGTATACATGGTTCGAACATTGAATATCCATTTGAAAAAAAAGCACACACACACACACAAAACAGATTTACAATTGATCGATAAAGGATCAAAATTTGAACTGTTGTTAAAAAAAACAAATCATGCCACGTCTTCAAAACCAAAACATCACTGGGACGAGCTCTTCAAGCACTTACACTTTTTTTTTTCCATTTTGCCTCGACAAAATACATTAAGATTTGGGAGTGCAGGAAAAAAGCAAAAATCGTAATATAACATTGACCTTTGCATTTTTTTGAAGTTTCAAATTGTGATGCCCTTTAAAATATAAAACTACATAACCTGTGAAAACCGTATGAAGTCTGAAGAAAACAACGGGAGCAACAATAAGCGTTTTTTTTTTTTAATTTTGATTTGTCAAATATTTAAGTGACTTTTGACCGGTTCAACCATGCATTTCTTTATATCGACATCCCATAAATTATATGTTTTTATGTCTTTCAAATCATATGCAGCAAACAGGATTCTTTATCTAATCATAAACAAAAATAGGAGTGTGAAAACCTACCCTAATGTGCACACTTATTTTTGGAAGGTTCGAACATTCATCCTCTCCTAGCACACAATGATTTTAGTACCCGATGCTACGATTCCAATCAAATTTTATCGGGTTGCCCACATGCAACAACATAAAAAAAAAAAAAAAAAAAAAAACACATTCAAATCTGACTTTAATATTTTGAATTATAGGCAAGAAGGTGATTTCAATCAAATCCCCCCCTTGCGGCATCTTCGAAATGAAATTGATTAAATGTTTTCCATTTGGTACCCAGTAACGCAGCAATTAGCTCAATTTCGTATACAATTTGCAAGGGTCACACATTCTGTTTCTTAAATGTCTCAATTTTGAAGCAAAAAAAGGATCAATGTTAAACTGCCGTAAAATGTCGAAATCAAGCCCGATTAAAAAAAGTATTAATGAAGTTTGAAAACAATACATATTTATTTAGTCTTAGGATCATATTTAATACGTGATGATAACTGATTAACATTTCTTCAAAAAATGTAGCTTTTCTGATGATAGAGATTTGCCGTTTACAACTTTGGTTTAGAAATATAATAATAAAAAGAAATAAAACAAAAGAGGAACAATAGGTTTCTCACTGTGTTGTGCGAAAACCTAATAAAAAGGTATTAAAAAAAAACAGAATAAGAACAATAGGTTTTCGCACTACGAGGTGCGAAAGGAACAATAATTTACTTGTTTACCAAAACATAAAATTAAACAATGTCCTCTGTTTACATGTTAAACTAATGAAGTAATGCGGGAAAAGACTTTGTATTGGATATGGAGTCATAACATTAAAGATTCCCCAAAAGGCCACACGGCGATACGTTGAAATACATAATTTTGTAATATACAATGTGACAGAGTGTAATTGAATAACATTAATTATGAAAATTGAGTCTAAATATAGAAAAAAATAAAATACTTATTTAAATAGTAATAATACTAATAATAGTGAATGTAATATGACTGTGTTAATACAAAACAATAAAAATAACAAAATATTAATTACAAAGAAATTAAGAAAACAATTATATATTTTTATAAACTAGTAATGTATAGTTATAGTATAATGATTATTATAATAAAAATGATAAATATTGTATTTAAATGAAATATAATACTTTTGCACTGATTTTCACATGTTGTAGGAAAAAAGTTAATCTGAGTTTCACCCTCTAAGGACTACATCTGATTTCATCTTTGCATTAAATCCGTTGGGGTTTTATGTGTCTTTTTTGCTAATCCACTCTTGTTCTCGTAATTATTTCTTAACTGCCAAAAAAAGTTTCTCACGAATACATCATTCAGTCGAATGGGATGTATAAAATATATAACTGTAAACATAAACAAGTACAATTAATTTTGAATTAAAGAAATGTATACCCATGACTTTTAATCATGTAGGTTAAATCATATTAGTGTTTCCTATCTTTGTCTTGACTCTTGGTCTAAAAGATGCATAAAAAATGGAAAAAAAAGGTTGTAGTGTCTCTGAAAAGGCCAAATGGGGCTTCTTCGAAGATAAGCGTTCTCAAAAGATGATCGTCGATATTTAAAACATATATCTCATAAATATTAATGTAATGAGAAACACGTAAGTAACTCTTGCTTAAATATGTCGCTAATATTCGCCTGTTTCGCGGACGTTTTATTTAGACTTTTAAAAAAGTATAAGTTAATAACCAACACGATTTAATATCTAAAATATGCTATATTTCTCTTTCGAATCTGGATACAGACACTTTCCTGATAGTCTAGTGCAGGAAGTTAGAATAAACATACATCAAACGATATTAACAAGGTAAATCTCAAAATATATATCAACTTGTATTAAAACAATGATACCCTGAATGGAAATTTAAATAAAAATAAAAATCAAATGAAAATGACTTTCCAAATTATAGCTTCTATTTTGTTGTATCTGCACTAAAGATTAAGTGCAGCTTTCGTGAATTTATAATACACACACACACGCACACGCACACAAACACACACACACACATATATATATACATGTTAAGATGAATGATTATCTATTTTAAAAATTAATAAATACAGATTCTTAAATTTGGAAAACAAATGCAGCAAAATACATACGATGGTTAAATTACGAATAAGGCAGTGAATTTTATCAATCATTGTTGTTTAAATACAGGTTATTTAAATCAGTAAACAATTGTTATATTGCCATTTCTTATATTATTATATAATATGATCTAGAACTCAAAATAAACATATGGACAACTTTGATAACCTGAGTATTGTCAGCTTCTATGAAAATAACCACTTGATTTACCCGATGTCTTTCAACAGTGACCAGTATTAAAGGATAACCATCTGACAGTGTTTATGTAATCAAAACTCAAGACCGACATCACGGAATCCTTATTATTACTATTACAAATCAGTCTTTTTTAGCAGCAATAATTTGTTATTTTGTTTACCTATTACACTGAATAATAACCAAAAATCCAAAGTCTTATCGAATATGATTGATAATATGATGGTAAGCAATTGTCCAAACTGGCCAAAAATCAAAAATGAATTTTTTGATATATAATTTATATAAGGAAATTTTATGTCCTCTTGGTATTCTTTTTTTATTTTAACAATACGTGTATTGACCATAATGTGTTCATATGTGCAAATATCATTAGGTACCGAGAAGAATAATCCATAAATAGATTTTAAGGGTTATCATTTATGCCAAATACATTAAAGATAAAATATATAAGAAGGTAATCTTTACAACAGTTGATGCTTTATTCAGATAAAGAAATGTATTAATGGCTTACTTACTATAATTAATGGCAGAATAGTGTCTTGTACTCGGAGTCCGACGGAAACATACTACGAAAAGCAACAGCAGTCCCAAAACAAGTATTGGGATGAAAACAATCAGCAGGATAATCCCGACGTCTGTTTCCGAACCAACGCGTTGTTTTTCTAAACACAATAAGCAAGAGTGTGTATGTAAAAGGAAAATGACAATATATACAAAAAAAACAACAAAAAATCAACAACAAAAAAACAACATCCGACAAGTATATAAGCAAATACGCTAAAAAAATGTTAGACCTGTATATTTTACTTATGACAAGATTCATATAACAACTTGTTCATTTTCAATTCCAAAGGAAAATAGATACTAGTTCCGAATGAAGGATTTGGTTAGATATTTGGTTTGAAAAAAAGGAGAGAAACAACGTACTGCTTTTTTATTCACGAATTTCTCACAAAGGGTTATGATCGATCAAGAAATTAAGAAATGACCACAAATGGCTATGACTAATAACTCAGACTAATTTTATAATACATTGTTGATGTCATTCTTTTATTTTCTTTTAAACATAACTTATTATTTTCATGCACATTTAAGTTTGAAAGGCAAGACAAATTTTAATGTCATCGGAATGACGTTATTTCAGCAACAGTGAAATACTTTACTCAAGTGTGTTTAAATGTGATACAGAAGGTTCGCATTAATTTTATTTGATACTTTTTATACTTCTAAGTTTAAAAATATGTCAGTTATTAGATGAATCCAGTATCGTTGGGCTGCGAAAAATGACCTAAAATATCAAGGCATTAAAAAATGCAAACCTTTTAAGTAAAAAAGCGTGTGTGTATGCGCGTGTGTATGTGTGTATACAATATGACAGTATATGCAGGTATACCTGTCTCTTCATCGATCTGTTCACAAACAGTATCTGTAGTTCTATTACACACTCGGATGGTTATGTTTCTTCCACTGCAGTCGGTGCATTCAGTACAGCTGCCTGAATCATGGGACAATGAAAATGTTCCCCTCGGGCAAACGTCACATGTTTTGTCACTGAACGTGCTGCAGTTCCTTCTGACGTAATATCCAGCATCACAAACAGTGCACGTCTTACAATTGTAAATACGGTCATCGTAGTACTCATCATTAGTACAACTATTGCAGATGGTGTCATGTTCAAACGTGCAGTTTGCAACTTTCTTGGTACCCCGAGGACAATCGCTACATAGCAAACACTCCAGATGTCCTTTAGCATTCGAAAACGGCTTCCTTCCGTCCGGACATCTTAAACTTGTGTTGCTATACTGCAAACAAAATATACTCTTTTCTAAGAATGTCATATTTGACGGAAGTCTATAAGTACATCATATTGTAAGAGCCAGGTATAATAGATGTAGACATGGGACGTATTTGTGACATTACATTATAACTGTATACGTTTGAGTATTTCAATATAGTTACTGTATCATAAGTGTTTTGTAGTCAGTTAATAAAATATACGTTTACATTTATCTTAAACTAAAACGAGAAGAAAGAGTTATACCAAAACGAGTTTTATAAGTAATTATAGGGAAAACAGCATATCATTAGCAATAGAGTTACCTCCATAATTCAATTGCAGTGGAACCTCTCCAAACCGCACCCTCTATAAACCGGAAAATTCTCTAGAACGTTAGATTTCAAAAGCCCTAATATAATTCTCCTTCATTGCATTTATAAGAGCCTCTGTAAACCGGAACCTCTGAATTCCGAAAACCGAAAAAAAAATAGAGAGAAAAATACAAATTATATTATTTTGGAATTCTGTAAAGCGCACGGACTGCTGGTGAATGAACACTTTGCCAAAGGCAGTACATACAAAGACACATTCTCTTCACATGACATGGAGACATACAATGGGGTGTCAAAGGGTTTAAAAGGGGCGTGAAAACACCAGATGACATGATTGACACGGTGTCGTCATGGATCTTAATTTAAGTGTTAGTTGAAATGTATCGGATTTATAGTAATCCTCCAGGACACTATGTAGCAAAATGGTAATCAGTTATCGATTATAACTTAATTGCGAACACTTGTTCCTAGGGTTATGGTACCCTTTAATTAAGAAAACCTTATTTGAGATGGTCATAATAAGACATTAGGAGGAAATGACGCACATATAGATGTATCACTGCAGATAGTTGGCCATAGTATCAGATTTACCCCCCCCCCCCCTTACCCCTCAAAAAACAAAAAGAAAAAGAAAAGAAAATACAAATATCACCAACAACAACAAGATAATAAACAGTTAAATCAACAACAACACAACCAACAACAACTTTTTTTTTCTATGAGATGATTTAACCTTAAATCTAGTACTGCATCAAGTGTTTCAAGCATTTTGAACTGTGCATGCTCTTATCTTATATCCGGTGTTTGCATGTAAAAACACACTTCGACAAATAGATTTTTCATAATGATGTAGTCACTGGCCGTATGTCAAATACAAAGAGAAACAATAGTATCGGATGACAATGGTTTCTTTTTTAAAGCATTGTCTTGTTCATGTGCTAAATATATGATTCCTTATTCTATATCAAGTGTCTCTGCTTATTACCCTTTAATTTCATTCGTAGCTTTTATTTCATATCATTTCATGGAAATCTTAATTTCCTGACTATTACATTCTTTGTAAAAGTGCTATTTCTTGATCCCACTCATAGTATAAAAAGTACAGAAGTAGTTCAAGTGTTTGCATGTACTCTATGTGGAAATAGGAGAATTGGTGCAATTCCCTAACTCATTTTGCGAATAGACCCCTTGGTTCCTGTTCGTACCCAATGAATAGCACAGATACACAGGAGACACGTTACTGGGTAGAACCAATACTGTGTACTCCGAGAATCCATGGCAAACCAATTTTTCTGAGTGTCAGGCAAGGGTGCATCTAGTTCCAATTGTATACGTCTTTGGTTTGACGTGGTCACCGGAGGATGTGCCCCGGCTGGGATTCGAGCCCCAGACCTTCCGAACGCAAAGCGGACACTCTACCACTTAGCTAAAACCTATTCACTCTGTGTGAATTTGCAAATTATGCAGACAGGAAATTGAGGTAAAACGGTTTGAAAGTATGACAAGCAGTCAAGAAACATTTCATTTGTTCCCCTTCATAAAATTTTTATTATAATCGGGTTAAAGTAATGTATCATATTTCAATACCCCTCCCCTAAACACAACTACAAAAGAAAGAACAACAGGATTAACCAACAGCTAAGTCATCCGCAAACCCTAGAACAAACGCATGCTTGGGTGTAACTATAAAATCATTTTATTCTCTTATCTTACATCCGGTGTGTGCACATAAATTATCATGTAACAATATTTATGAATAACTTGTGACAGTGTGTTATGTATGTATTTATGCAAACTTTTCGATGAAGGATAACCCGTGTATTTACATCAGTGACCCTGTTTTTTATTTTATTTTTATTTATTTTCTGAAGAGAAAGTAGGTAGAAAGGACAACCGTTGTATTGAAGGGAAACCCGAGTTATTTTAAAATAGACCAACTGGTTTATTCACAAGCCCGGTGTTAAGCACCATTACAGTAAAGTCCTTTCTGAATAGACCAGCGCTTGGACTCTAGTTGAGCAGTAGACGCTGAAATGTTTAAAATAAATGACCGGGATATGAACCAGTTACCTTATGTATTAAATCTATAAACGTTGTAATGGTGTAGACTGTATTATCCATATAAATCAATTTCTTGTATTATGCGAAGTAGAAAAATAGACTCTGTTCGCACTTTTTTTTAAATTAAATTACATTTGTTAACAATATTTCACGGTTATTTAGTCGGTTAAAAATGCTATAAAAAGCTTATGTTATTTGTATGTCATGGCGACTTAAAATAAAGCTTATCTTATCTTAAGCACATACCCCACCCATTCTCCTTTTCTTCCTTTCAATTGCAAATAAATCTGTATAGGTTTTTCCTAATCACACACATATCAAAAATTAAAATAGAATACACGTTACCTGGATTAGGAGAAACAAGGTTATAGTGAATTTGATGTAATTCATCTTTTCAATAAAGAAACAGCAACGCGGTCGGGGATTTCCATTCTGATTAAATTACCCCACCCATGTGTGACATGCGGCTAGTGTAGGTCAAATAAAAAGGAAGTTGTGTATCTGGTGCATGTTTTCTTTCTTTCTCTAATTTCATTTTTGATCCTTTTATTTGATTTATTTATGCGGAAGGCGATATAGAAATTTATTTTCCCTAAAGGAATATCAAGTTCAACATCGAATCTTGGTTGTACTCGTATTAATCGGACAGATAATATCGTATCGTGTATTCTGTGTTATTTACATGATTGTTACCTAAAGAAGCGGTTAAGGAAAAATGGTGTAAATGACATAGATTTGTGCTTGTATACAACTGTCCTCATACATTTGTTCATATGGAGTTGATATATCTCATAGAATTTAATGTAGTAAGAAATTTATCTTCATTCTAATTGTATCTGCAGAGAGAGAGAGAGAGAGAAAGAGATCGAGTATCAGATACGTATTCGTATATTCTTCTTGTAGCTGTAGAGGTCCCCATGGAACGTTATGTAGAGCCATAGTATTTCATGATTGTAAAAGTATGGTAAAGCACCACATATCAACATATCAATTCAAAAACACGTTAAAAACATTGAGTGCATGGGGGACTGCGGAGCTAGAAAGTTTTAAGAATTTCATCCAACGAAGCGGCATTTATTAATGACCATTGTTCAAGGAAATGGTGCTTGGACTGCACTGAGAAGCAAGCCACTAAAAAGAGGGACACCAAAACCGTATAAGCAGACTAGTCTTACAGCTCATCGGCTATACCTGACAGTGAAGACATCTCTACCTGGATAACAACAGTTAAACTTGCGGTTGACTTAAATGGCACCAACCACAAAAACAACAGAGCTATATCCCCCCCCCACACACACACACACATACTTTTGTATACACGCAATCAATTGGGCGATAAGATTCTTATGCAAATACAATCAATCCCTGGTTACACCTAAGGTCTTATTCAAATGCCTGGTCTTATTCGAAATACGTCTATGGTCAAGTGTTTCTATATTAAACACCATGTGATATTCATATTGGTATCATTCGAACGCATGACCTAATCCGAAATGAGTTTTTGCCAATGACAATTGAAAACAGTGGAAAGGCCCTAACGTCCATTATCGGAATGTTTAAGAACAGACATTTTAATAAGACCGTGTACATTGGTACATTGTCTACATATCTACAAATTCAGTAAGTTAGACAGTAATTTACTTCAAATTTCCAAGCAAAATAAAAATATCATTCAAGGAATGCAAACATTTATATCGTTCTTGATTATACTTATATACTTATTTACAATTATAATGTTTTCGTGCAGAATAACATTTTTTAAGTAAAAAAATAGAAGAGCTAAAGAATTTATGGAATGTCTAAGAAAAATAACCTTTTTATTTTTGGTTAAGTTTATTATTATACATTGATCTGAACAAAGAAGTAAAATTAAAGCCATATCGTCTGTCTTTTTACCACAGCTTTTACTCTGAAATCCTAAATAAATGTTGAAAGAAGTTCAAACTTTAGGGGATGGGGACTGCAGTTTGCAGTTTGTTTTTGATTTAAATTGATTGAACATTAGTCCATATCTTTCTTTTATGGAACTTAGCAAGTAAACGAATTTGGCATGAGCTTTAATAAATATATATTTTTTGCGGTTCACTTTTCAAAATGTAACGATTATTTACCTGACAACGAGACATAATGTACCGACATTTTCATACGTGTACGGAAAATGGCGGAAATACTTACGGAAAACAACAACAACCACAAAAAAACAACAACAAAAAACGAGCAACGTTATCGGGTGTGTGGTCATTATAGGCCCTCGAGAAATATGGCGGACAGTGAAGTGGTAAGTTCCAGTGGATGCTTAAAGTAATATAATACTGATATAGTTATTTTGTTTAATCAATTATTTATTATATTATTTTTTACTTCAGTGACTTCAGTGATGTTGATCGACAACACGGCGAGACGCAATTAGGGGAATGAGTCAGTAAGCAATCATTCTACATGTGTGCCTTTGAAGGCAAGAAGACACTAACCGGTAAATATTACCCGTGTGATATGTGGGCGCGCTCTCGAGGCACGCGACAAAGCGCGTTATTTCGGAAAGCTGCCAACCTCTGTTTTTAAGTATCTTATTCAGTGTGCTCTTAGCCTACATCCTGTGACTACACTATTGACTTCATATAACAACAATACGAGGGTCGTCCGGAAAGTTCGTAGACACCTGCTTTAATACGAGTATTTCGCATTGGAATTAAAGTATTTTTCTTCCGCATATAGTTCAGTCTTTGCATATACTCTCTGAGTAAGTGAGACTGTATATATAAAAACAATGGGCCCTCTCTAAACCGTGCTCTTTGTGCATCCGAATCCTTAATACCACACACACACACACATCCATAAATTAAGATTACATACACATTTATTTATTTACAGCTGTAAACAACAAAGCATTCAAATCATACATAAAGTTTGATATCCGAAAGAATATTATGTTGTTTATTTGGAGGATTTTATATTGCCTATTGTGATTTTATGTTAGTTTCGTAGTGCTTTGAATTTAGATGGTGTAGTAGTTTGTTCACTTTGTGTTGTTCAAAATTAAATTGGGTCAGAAACACGACATATGTCTTCGGCTAATAAGAAAACAGAAAGTAATAAATGCAAGGCTTTAAAGAAGAAGAAACAACATGTATATACGTTGACCAACCAGTGTTAATGTGGATCGCATTTCACTCCATGATAATAATTTATGGCAACTTGTTTCCGCCATTTAACTTAATAAACTCCACCAATCCACATTCTTTTCCATGAAAAGTGTTAAACGACGATACGTTTCCTGCACATTGACGTTTAAAATAGAAACAGAATGAATGTAAATTACTTGGATCAGCAGTAACACAATGCATTTGATTTTGAAGTACATCACCATAACAAAAGTTCAACGTGTTTGAGGATATCTATGGTTAAGATTTTGATGCACAATACGTCTAACACGATTCACACAATACCGCAATCAACATCACACATGCGCGATATTATTACTTCCGCGTTCGATTATATTTGGCTAAATTGTGTACCAACAACTACCAAACCACAGAGTGTAAATTGTTTCTACTTGTAACTTCAGTTTTTCTTGTATATAGTCATACAAACTAATATAAACATAACAGTACAATGGGAGTTGTTATGCTTTTTATTTTATTATTTTCGAAATTATCGATGCAGTAGTATTACATTATAAGGAAAAGTAACTACTGGGTTAAATTTCCGACCAATGCTAGGGATGTAGATCCCTCTGCTTTAATGAATGTTGACTGGGTTTTCCTATCTCAACTTCTAACCAATAACAAACTCAGCAAGGTTTGAAAAAGGGTCAGTATGGTCCAGCATTACTCTCAGTTTGACATATAAAGATGTGACATTAAAAAAGAGGCTCATTATTTCTAGGCCCACTTTGTTTAAAAAAGGGTCAACGAAAAATCATATTTTTAGAGGAAGTATTGGTTTCTTATTTTTTATTTTAATTTTGTTGTTCATGAAAGACTTACTTACTTTCTATCGATCTATCAGCCGAGCCTATATTGTAAAAAAACCCAAACAATATGACTGACTCCATGTTATGTTTCGTGATTTTATTGTTTTACGGGTTTAATTTCCCGAATTTACTTTTGAAAATATTAATCATGAACAACTTTATGACTATTCCTTATCTCATAATTTATCTAGAACTGATATAATTCAGTTTTGAAATTAATATCGATGCGTATTACCAACTTGAAGAAATTTCACACACACTTGAAGCCCACCTCTTACTTATAGTACACGCTATACGCACGGTGGATATTGTGCATCTACAAAGCGGCTATGTGCAAATTATTACAGAAGTTATGGCGACGGCAACAACAACAATTAATCATACATGTAGAAAAACAGTCTTGGGAACTAATTATGAACTCTTCTTTTTTTCTTTGAATAATAAATACGTTAAAGCAGGAATATCACAATCTCACGCACATAGGTTATGTAAATCAAGGCATGTAATTCACCTCACAATTTCACGCGCGTAGTCAAAGTAGGTATATTTTATTCTCACGCATGGATCTAGACATTTTCAACCGAGGGGTGGGGGGGGATATATCGGGGCATTTTGTTTCTGGTCTTTCTGCCTGTTTGTCACATAATTTTAACCTTGACTTGATCCATTAGAAGTAAATTATAAGACTTAGTTTGCATAGGTGAAATTCCATCATAAACTACGGCTGTATAGAGTATACTAATAAAAACACTGTTTTTCGAAGGCCGGTTACCTCCTATTTTATTTC
Source organism: Solen grandis (assembly GCA_021229015.1). Taxonomy (NCBI): domain Eukaryota; kingdom Metazoa; phylum Mollusca; class Bivalvia; order Adapedonta; family Solenidae; genus Solen; species Solen grandis. Next base: position 69,044,348 of record CM037781.1, on the reverse strand, counting down.
ACATTTAACGATAACATTCTGTCAATACAGAAAGGAATTTCTAAATGTTTTGAAAAGCTGATGAAACTGTCGCGATCGTCTTAAATTGTTGTAAAAGCTGAAAGCGCTAGACTGATTCGGATTACAGCAGTCATAGTCACTTAGTGATGTTGCAGGTGACGGATGTTTTTTCTATCAGTAGGGGGTGTCAGACAGAGCAGGGGCCTGGTGACTGGTCAGGTAAAACAACAGTAAGGGCTCACAATGGAGATTTCCACTACAGAGCACTAACAATAACCCAAATCCCTATAATTTCATCGAAATATAGCCTAGAAAAATGTTTGAACAAGACAGCGGGTGGGGTGGGGGGGGGGTCCGGACCTGTAGGTTTCTATGCTACAGAATTGTGTCATAAATGAACATCGCAACGTCGCTCGAGAGATTATGCTATGTGAGGGACGCACATGTAGCACGCGGATGGTAATCAAAGCAGTGAGATCATTGCCAGAAGCGAAAGTTAAAATGTGTGAATTATAAAGGTATACAACAAAGAAATAAAGGGATCTTTATTTCTTTGTGGTATGCATGTAAAAAATAAGGGAAATTAAATCTCATTATAAAAGCCATTAAAATAGATTGTGGTTCATAGTCTCTGTCAAATTAAAACAAGAGGGCCGTAAGGCCCTATATCGCTCACCTGAGGGGTCTTGATGTATATGCATTGAATACAATTATAGCTTGTATTGAGGCTGTTTCGGTTAAAATTAACTAGTGCACTGTTAACCACCATGAAATAAAGTATATAACATAAGGAAAGATTAAAATTAGTATTTTATAAAGTCTTAACAGCTAAAATGTGACGTTTATGAAAAACGCATTTTGAATTTCTTTTTTATTGATAAAATAACAAAAGAACCTTGCAAAATAACAAAAGAACATTGTAAAATATATTTACATGAAAAGGAACACATTATTGTAGAGGAGAATATATGAGATCAAGATTTTTTTTTAATTTGGTTGATGATGGTGAATGTACATTTCTTAAGGTCATAATTATAAGTAATTCCTTATGGCTTAAACATGCTTACTTAACCCTTTCCCTCATATATACACCATTTGACAACCTCACTGGGTACCACATAAAGCCTGATGTGCAGAAAACCACAGTTAAACCTTACCAATTTTAATGGTAAATTCCTCATTTCCAAACGACTGAGGAGAGGGAAAGGGTTAAGGTTTTGTCAATGACAAAGAACACTTATTCTTATGGTAATATATAATTATGACAGTAAAACAAGTGACCCCTTGTGCGGGGTCATTTATCACCGTAGGGCTGTGATTTAAACAATCTTGGTAATGACCCATAAGATAATGCTACATACCAAATATCAAAGCTCTAGGCCTAATGGTTTCATAGAAGATTTTTAAAGATTGTCCTATATAACTCTATGTAAAACAAGTGACCCCTGGCGCGGGGTCATTTATCACCGTAGGGTCATGATTTGAACAATCTTGGTAATGGCCCATTAGATGATGCTACATACCAAATATCTTAGCTCTTGGCCTTATGGATTTGGATAAGAAGTTTTTTTTAAGATTTCACTTTTAAAATCTATTTTTAGCTCCTGTGACCTAATTATGCAATGGACTGGAACCTTTTGAACAACTTTGGTAGAGAGTCTGCCAAGGAACTTTCCTGCAAAATAATTTTGAAATTGGCCAAGTGGTTTAGGAGGAGAAGTCGTTTGAATGAAAAGTTGACGACGGACGCACGCACGGACGCACGGACGCACGCACGGACGATGGACGACGGACAACGGGCGATCACAAAAGCTCACACTGAGCACTTTGTGCTCAGGTGAGCTAAAAAGGAATAATGGTTCTTAGTATTGATCTTCTCTATACATTTAATACGTCATGAATTTGCTGGAGACAGGTTTAACTTTAATAGAAAAGCAAGAAAATGGGACAAGATAAAATTATTGTTCTGTGTCACTTCACATCCTTCCTATCTGTAAAGAATGATATCCATTACTTCAACAATTTTTAAAATATTTTCTAGAAAAACATGATTTCACCGTACAAGTAAGTAAGAGATGAAGCAAGGTAGATATATTTTTCTTGGTAAGTAAAGTTTGACCATTGTATAAAGTATAAACTCAATCCCTAAAAAACTTTCTGAGTTGTGACATACAGATGCGACTAGAGACACTACAGTCATTTGAGAGATGTCTTGCCTTTTTCTTAGAAGACTTCTTCTAGGGAAAGTGTCCTTGTTAAGGGTGTAGAGTGCAGATTTTTAAATGTACCCCTCCACAATGTTTATTTATCATCCGTCTTGGTTACTGGGCCAGTGTCTGTTGGTCTTAGATCTTCATAACCATTTAAAAGTATTCATTTGTTCCTAGGCAATGACTTAGCTGGGAATAACGTTGTGGTTAATCCACTTGTAACTGACACACCTATCATGGACAGTATTCCTGATCCTATTGAGCAGGAAATTCCTGATTTTTTATCCTTCATATGCAGTTACTCGAGCTATGGCAAGAAAAGCCATTATTGACACGGTTAATAAAGCCGTAAATAGTGGCGAAAATGTCACTTCTGATGTTGACTTGGCTGACACTTTCATAAGCCGGATTTATAGTGAGGCAAATAGCCCATTTTTGAATCATGTGAGTACATCGCATTCTAATGAGTCAACATTGTCCTTAGATGACCATGCTTCAAAATTGTAAAGTCATGAATTAAGGTCAAGGTCACAACTTATTCAGGATCAAAATAATGACCCTGATATTTCATGCTTGTTCGAAAAGGTTTTACCTGAGAACGAGATTTCACGTGTTTCAGTTGGATATTATGAAAGGGACGGTGTCCTTATGATAAAATGGAGACCACCTGCTGTTTCAGCCGATGATGAATGGATGGTTAACCATCAGGTTGTAGTTCCAAAGCAATATCGCGAGGAAATACTTAGTCTGGCTCATGAAACACCCATGTCAGGTCACTTAGTTATAAACAAGACTTATAACAAAATCTTGAATCACTTTTTCTGGCCTGGTTTAAAATCAGATGTGTCTCATTACTGTAACTCTTGTCATACATGTCAAACGGTGGGTAAACCAAATCAAACAATTCCAAAAGCAGAGTTACATCCTATTCCTGCATTTGAGGAACCGTTTAGTAGAGTTCTCATTGACTGTGTTGGACCTCTGCCCAAAACAAAATCAGGGAATGAGTATCTTTTGACAATAATGTGTGCTTCGACTCGTTTTCCTGAAGCAGTACCTTTGCGAAATATAAAGTCCAAGACCATTGTTAAAGCCCTTGTGAAGTGTTTTACTTTTGTTGGTCTTCCTAAATCAGTTCAGTCTGATCAAGGCTCAAATTTCATGTCAGGCATATTTCAACAAGTCATGCATGAATTAGGTATTCATCAATATAGGTCTTCTGCTTATCACCCTGAAAGTCAAGGTGCTTTAGAAAGATTTCATCAGACATTGAAAAACATGATAAGGACATACTGTTTTGACACAGAGAAGAATTGGGATAAAGGTATCCCTTTGCTCCTGTTTGCTGTTAGAGAGTCTGTTCAAGAGTCACTTGGCTTTAGTCGTCCATTTGAACTTGTGTTTGGTCACACTGTACGTGGACCATTAAAACTGCTTAAAGACAAAGTCTTGTCCGATGATAACTTATCATCTTTGAATTTATTACAGTATGTTTCTGACTTTCGTGATAGATTGTCAAAAGCTTGCGAAATAGCAAGATCTGATCTTCATCTAGCTCAGGACAAAATGAAGCAGAAATATGACATTAAAACTCAAAATAGAAATTTCAAACCATATGATTAGGTACTTGCTTTGTTGCCAATTCCAGGCAAACCATTACAAGCCAGATATTTTTGGTCCATATCTAATTGACAAGAAAATTAGTGATCTTAATTATGTCATCCTGACTCCTGGGAGGCGAAAACAAAAACAAATGTGCCATATCAATATGCTGAAAAATACATTGATAGAAATAACAAAAATATTGTTAAAACTGTGTCAGTTATTAAACCTGTCCCACTTGAACCAGATAACCCTAGTACTTGTGATGTTAATGTTGATCCTTGTCAGCTTAAATTAAATAACTCTGAGATTTTGAGGAACATCGACAAAAAATTAATTCATCTGGAGTCATTTACAACAAACACAACTCAAAGAACTTGTTTTAGAATGTGAACATTTGTTTCCGGATATTCCCACACGGACTGATAAAATATAACATGATGTAATTGTCGAAAGTGATGGATCAGTCAAACAACATCCATACAGAAGGAATCCGGCGAAACAAAATTATTTGAAAAATGAAGTTAAGTATCTTCTTGAAAATGACTTCATCAAACCTAGACAAAGTAACTACAGTTCCCCACGTATTCTTGTACCAAAACCAGATGGCACGTATCGGATGTGCACTTATTACCGTAAAATCAATGCTATCACTAAAACAGACTCCTACCCAATACCCAGAATTAACGACTGCATCGATAAAGTCGGAAAAGCCAGATATGTCACAAAGTTTGACTTATTGAAAGGAGTCTGGCAGGTACCACTTACAGATCGTGCCAAACAACTGTCTGCATTTGTTACACCCGATGGGCTGTATCAGTACAAAGTAATGCCTTTTGGTATGAAAAATTCACCGGCCACCTTTCAACGGCTCATCAATAGTGTTATATCCTTCCTTGACGGTTGTGATGCTTACATCGATGATGTTATCATCTATTCCGACACCTTTGAGGAACAACTGAGGATTATCAGAGAATTCTTCAACAGATTAAGTGATGCAAATTTGAGATTTAACCTGGCTAAAAGTGAATTTTGTCATGCATCATTAATATTTTTAGGACATGTTGTGGGACAGGGTCAAGTTAAACATTTGAATGCAAAAGTTGAATCAATTTAAGAATTTCCAATACCTTTATGTAAAAGACAGCTGATGCGATTACTTGGTATGGCTGGATATTACAGAAAATTCTGTAAGAACTTTTCAGAAATTTCTGAGCATTTGACAAATCTGCTTAAAAAGTTAAAGCCTTTGTTAAGAATCATGACTGTCAAATAGCATTTGAAAATTTAAAAGCCATACTCAAGAGCGCACCAGTTCTATTAGCACCATATTTTAATAAATGTTTCAAGCTAGCTGTGAATGCTAGTGACGTTGGTGCTGGTGCTGTTCTGTTACAAGAAGACAATAATGGAGTTGACCACCCTGTTTGTTATTTTTCACAAATATTTAACAAACATCAAAGAAATTACTCTACAATAGAAAAGGAGTGTTTTGCTCTTGTACTTGCTGTTCAACATTTTGAAGTTTATTTGACTTCATCACAAAAACCCATTGTTGTCTTTAGTGATCACAATCCTTTAAGTTTCTTGCACAAGTTAAAGAACAAAAATCATAGATTGTAAAGGTGGAGTTTAATGTTGCAAGAATTTGATTTGATGATAAACATATTAAAAGAAAGGACATTCCAGATGCTTTGTCACGTGTGTAATGTGCATTTAAATTATGTTTGTAATGATATCTGGACTTATCTTATCTTGGCATGTTTTAATTTCTTTAGTTTATTATATACTGTAATTTAATTTGTGTTTATTGTATTTTATATTGTAATCATAATAACTTAAAAAGATTTACTACATAAATCTGTTTTCTTTGGGGGGGGGGGGGTATTACATATTACACCTAACCTAGTGATGTATACACAACACTGTAGAAGGAAATCCCTATTCTAAGAATAACTTGTTTACTAGTTTTGTTCTGGAGTGATCTATTATGCGATCCCTGTTCTATAAAATAACTTGTTTACTAGTATATTTGTTTACTTGAACTTTCTTTCTTTCTATGGAAAATTCTAGAAGTCTTATGTAACCTGTTTACACGTTAGAACATTCTTTTTTTGGAGTATAGTATGGTTGTGTCTAGAATAGTTTGCTTAAGTATATATGATGAAGGGGGTTTTAGGGAGAGCAGACTTGTTGAGGAGACTTGTATTAGCGGACTTGTTTTTGGAGATTTGTTGGCAGCAATTCTTCAAGTGTGGGTCATTCAACAGTGTGGAACTAATTTCGGACTCACATTGGGATAAAGGACATATATATTGGATAGTTCAGGTTAAATTTAAATTTTATCAATCAGACATGGATCAAACTAATTTGTTATAATAATTTTAAGACACTGTATGTTGTGATATTCATATTGATATTTGTCACTTGTTTATAATTAAAATATATTTAGTTAACTTGTTTGTTGCTGGCTTTTCTTTGTTGCGCCATTTTATCAAAATGGTCGTAACATTACCACGTCAAAAATATTGAATATTAAACAGCACTATCCTTTGTTTCAACTTTTCATTAAAAAAATGCTTGCGAAAAGTTTCAGAATTTGGGAAATTAATTTCTATTCGTATATTCATTTTGTATACGTCTAAAATGGCTGAGATACTAACACACATTTATATCTAACAGGACATAATCTCATATCCCGATATACATAAAGTGCGATTTAAAGAGGTCCCGATGTACATAAGATGCGGTTTAGAAAGGTTTTCAATGTAAAAAGAGAGCTATTTAAGAGAGGTTCTCATATGCATAAGATACGGTTTAGAGAAGTTCCGATATACATAAGGTGCGATTTAGAGAGGTCCCGATGTACATAAGATGCGTTAGAGAGGTTTCAATTTATAAAAGCTATATATCCATTGTACGTAGAAAGCGGTTAAGATAATATATATTTTGTATATCGGCACCTCTCTAAAACGCACCTTATGTATTTCGGAACCTCGCTCGATTGCTCTCTATACATCTGGACCTCTACCAACCATACGTTCTGTACATCTGATCATCTCTTGGCCAGACATATACATTAGAATTTCTCTTAACCGCACCATATGTACATTGTTTCCTCTCATAACCACATCTTTATGTACATCGGAACCTCTCCTATATGTCCCGTATATATAACGGAACCACTCTCTAACTCTACGCCTTCAAAACTCACGAATTACGTATTGAAAATTTTTCTTTAAACCAGAACCTCCGAATACCAAATATAACGCATTCATTTTGATTTTTTGCATACACATTTTCTGTCAATATATCCAGTTGATGCGGATCATATTTCACTCCGTGTTCATTTCACTTCACACAAACGTGCAACGCTTTAGGGATTCTCAATACTGTATTCATATTATGTTGTAAGTCTGGGATGTTACTACAAACTGCAGTCACTAATGATAAATATAAAACGGTTAAATCCCCTAAATGTAAGGTTTTTTTGTTGTTGTTTTTTTGTTTTGTTTTTTTGCAGTTATCCGAACATTGTATCTATCATTACAGGAGAGCCATACTGTCACCTTAAGATAATCTCAGTGTAAATTATACTTATATCTAGGCATAAATATAATACAAATAAGTAACAATAAGTTCCATCTGAATTAAATTTAGTTGAACGCTTTCTTTATCTATCTGAATAGGTAGAAACCATCTTTATTTAATGAAAGCACCCCAATTCGTACAATGCTTTACTTAGAGTAATGCACTTACTTTATTTACATATTTATTTTTACATTTCTACACACACAACAATAAAGAAAACACATCAAATAATTACAAATTCAAAACCATTAATCACACTAATCATACATCGCTTATATTATCATGAATTACATATGTATTGATATGATGTTTAATAGCATTCACTAAATGATACGTTGTTTCTAGAATATTGATTTCATAGGACGGAATATATAATACACGTATGTTATAATTTTATCGCTTATCAAATCACATTCTCCCGCAGGGAGCATGTAATTAATTTCCAAAATCTGGAAACAAAGATGGATTCAAAAAATTACTAGAAATGCACACGAGTACATGTTTTTTTTAAAGTACCTGTTGTATTTCAATCATCGGATATAGAATGAGTGATAGGATTGCCTTTGCAGGAAACTCCAGTTTCGATTCCATCCATTTTGCTAACACCTTTCACATGAAACAATATTCATTACAATTAATGTATATATTTTATCTTTGAAATATATAAATGTCGTCTCTTTTATCATCGTTTTCAGCATCTTAGATTTTACCATGTGGTTTTCTTATAGGGGGATTTATGTACCAATAATTCACAGTCTTGAACTAATGTCCTTGTTTTGACTCAAAACTATCACTTAATATAAGAAAAGAGCTTGCTATACTTTTATATACGTTAAGTTGCATCCCTTGGTTTCAAGAACCCTGTCGTCTGCTGTTTGGAAAAAGGAAAATGTCCATTCAAAGGGTATTTTTTTATTTAAATGACTAAACGGGATAAAAAGCACAACCCAAATCTGTTGAAGACGGAAATAAATGGCCTGGTGCAAAAGTATAGTACCTTTATTTATATGTAGTTGCCAAAGTTTGGCACTATTCTCTATGAATGTTTAAATTTAAAAAGAAAACGCAAAATGGAGTAAAAATACTCAATGAACATTTTTACGAATTTTTATTGTAAGTAAGAAGGACTGATCAAGATAAATTTAAAACTCCATATTGCAGATCACAAAATGTTTGACTTTTCTCCGTAAATATGAGATCGAATAAAATATGTTTCTCTATATCCTCTATCGGAACCAAAAAATAACTTTCCTAATTTGAACATAAAACTGCTTTTTTATGATTATGCAAAAACATAGAAGAAATAAAAAGGGGGGGGGGGGAGAGAAATAAAAATAAATGAACGAAAGGGATTTTCAAGGAATTTCTACGAAATTTCACAATAAATCAGCCTCGTTCTTGTATGACAAATCCTGATACTGACTTGATCCGCAACCTTGTGAGTGTATACAAAGTGTACCGTGACAACAAGCGACCGAAAACCGAAAAACTAGATTCTAAGAGCAATATAAGTTTAAGTTATCATGTTAACGAAAATTATTTATACGAGTTATATTAGGCATATGCTGAAGTTAACGCTTTTGGAGTGATACCTGACTAAGTGTATATTATAGTCTAAGAATCTTACTGCTGTGAACCAAATAACATTTAGACCCTAAGACTAACGTTTACCACTTTAGGCTTAATAAGTGAATTATTAGGTACTCCTCTGATATACATATAATAAGGAATAGGAAAAACTGTCTGCCCTAGCAATATAAACAAAACCGGTTGTGAAATTTAAATGTCTTTTATCAACATTATCGGCCTTCAATACAATGCATATCTCAACATTTTCAAACAAAATAAAGAAAACAACTGTTAATCATGACGTTCTAAATGATATCCAAATTGACGCGTTATCATGCGTTATCATCACTGTTGAAATGTTTTTTCCCGCTGTTCTTTTCTCAGTTTGGGAAACAGGATAAAAACAAAGGATACCCTCTTAGAGGAATTGGGAATGATGTTGATGCTGGATATCAAAGCCAAAGCCGAATTCAGTTGCTGCAGCTACATCAATTTGTTTTAACCAAAAGAATTATCGTATCTTACTGAATGGCTTTGGTTTGATCATTAAGAAGTAAAAGGGCCAGGCCAGAAACTGAAAAACCTTTGTATCATAAGCCTGATATGAATTATTTCTCATATATTTTCAACCGGATATAAAAATGAACATGGAATTACCAGCTATAAGTATGCTTATATTAATTACATCAGCAATGATGTACAAAAATAGTATCGTCTGTTTTCAGGAAAATTGCAATACATTTAAAAAGTGCGTTTTGTGTATCTCCACATTCATAACTTCAAATCAGTAAAAGATACAACCCAAAACAAAGAACTGCAAGAAGTTAAGTGTGTAAATGCAATAAACAGTAAAATGCACATTAATAAACCTTTTTGAATACAACATATGGATCGAATGCCTTATTTCCTTTGAACACCTTTGAGAATGATAATGTATAATTGTTTTTAAACAATGCACGAACATTTAAAATGTACATAATCCCGAGCTAAAGAGAAAAGCACAGTGGCTGAAAAGAGGTTCGGGCTTATCGAAGTGAAGCAAACATCGTACTTTGTGACTTAAATACTTAAATTGCATCGCAAGTAAATATCATGATAAACGTGCCAGTAGACATTTAAAATAGCATATAACGTTTAATTGATTGACATTTGTAAATGACATTCCTAATAATTCTACAAGAGCTAGTTGATGAAATCTTGGGAAAATTAACAACACTCTTAAACACAAAAGTTGTCTTCAATAATGGAACCTTCGTACAAGGTATGAACCTCTACGGTCAATACAAAAACCTAACATGATAGGAAAACCTAAAAAAGGATACAAAAAAGATGCCAAAAAAGAAGTAACAAACCAATCTTTTTTTTTCATGTATTTAAATAATAATTAATAAATAAATACTGAATGAAAAATATATATTTTTACTCTTTACACATAATAAAGCATAATAAAATACATTTCATATTTAATCGAATTAAAAAACTTAAGTTTCCTGGATCAGTAATATCAAGAAATTTTTTGATGTAACACTTCTCCTTAATAAAGAGAGTAAATCTTTCGGTGATGTCTCCAGTATCTGAATGAAGTCACCTTCACATGCTGTCTAAATGCAAAGAAAAGCGCGTTAACGGATGTATTTCCCGGATGTAATGTGTATTAACTTGGGGAAATGCAAAGTCAGACTTCAATAGGAGTTGACTTACAGGAAAAAATATCATTGCAAAGAGATTTATTTAGAAATTTATGTTGCCCCCGTCAGCACCACCACGATATAAGCAGCGCTACACCAAGTGTGTAAACATTTGTACATTAAAATCTAACTTTACAACCACCTCGGAATTAAGACGATTTTCAGATTAAGATCGTTTATTTCTGAGTCTAAATATTATTCCGCAGAAATTGAGAAATTGACTGTCGGACAATTAAGACCGTTATTAACTATTTAGACTACCCCTAGTTGACAAACTACCTCATTCCCATATGATTTTAAGCACCAGATGAAACAAACACTACAATGTGTGCCTCATAAAACTGCTTTAAACTGCAAAATTGGACATATTGTGAAAACAGAGTTCAAATGTTTGAATATGTGGATACTGACTATGGATTGGGATAACAATTGTTGATTGTCTATAATCCCAGGTTGATATTTAAGTATGTCATCCATCGGGTTCTTTTCATCGACAGCACCGGAACATGTACAGTACAGATATGTTGATAAAATTTACTAAATATACACCTATACCGTTTAAAGTATAATGACAACATCGAAGAACACAAAATAAACAAAAAGAGGCAATAGGTTTTCTAAAATAAAAAATATTTATTTTAAGCAATGATTTCAGGAGAGATAACTAATTGTTTAACCACAGATCATCCATACTTCACTTCAATGTCGTCATTAAATAGTTTTAAATAAGACTTGTCAAGAAGGAAATGGGAAACATCCAGCTCCTTGTCTTATACATTTTGTTTCTTCGGATATATCTTCAGCTGTAGACCTTTTGATTCGAAGATGTTCTTTTAATGTAAATTGGGGATATTCTTTCAACGATTTCTCAAGATTTTTTGTCAGAATTCAATCACCAAGCTAATCCCTGGATTTTAATTATCAAACATCTTAACGGATCTACATACTGAATATACTGAATATCAAGAGTGTCCATACCTTGTTCCAAACATCTTTATCTGTCTTCGAAGATAAATCATTGAAGTTGTCGTTTAGAAAAATTAGCTGATGATCAATCATATACGACTGAAAGTGTCATTAGAAAATGAATAGAGCAAACACCGTGTAAATGAATCGAAATTGTAGATGTCATTCCTAGTAACTGTTCTAGAGCGTGTTGGTAATAATTGAATATGTCATCGATAAACAAGAGTCAAGTGTTATACGTTTATTTTAGTAGAATTAATACATAAAGATTATTGTGATGTCATAAATTAGTCCTTGTAAAAATACCATTTTCTTGATTCTACATATAAGAAAAATATGTCTCGAGAATGTAATTTCCACAATTGGTTCAATCCTTACATATGCCCTCTGTGTGACTGTGATGTATTATGTAAGTGCAGTAAAACCTTTCTTATCCTCATCTTATATACTCAAAAGTCCCTATTTAACCCACATTTATTCCTAACAAAAATTACGAACTAACTCAGTTCCCCCGAATATAGAAACAAAGGATAATCAAATCAAACAAGTTTATATCCGAAATTTAATATCCGAAAATAAAAATGTCATTTGATTTGCTTAGAGGATTTCATATTTTTAATTGTGTTTTTGAAGGTTATTTGTGTAATGTTTTTATTTTTAAAAAAAAAAGTTGAATTTTGTGTAAAAAAAACAAAATTTCACTTTGTGTAAATATTGTAAATAACACAGACAGGAAATTGAGGTAATGGTTACTTTTTCTAAGCTTTCTGAAATGGACGGTTCCGCAATTTGTATGTAACACCTCCCCTATTGATAATTTGACAGTTGTTTTTTGTTGTTGTTTTTTTGCCTAGGTCAAGTGCTCACAAACAAAAATCGCATGTTCTTTTATGTAAAGTAGGTCACCGTTCGCCATGTGCTTCACACTACACTGGTTGAATAAGCCGGTTAATGTAAACATACTTGGTTGATAGTTTAAAAATCACCCATTATGTGAATCAGTCAAGAAACACATTGTTTCCCTTTCGAAGTATCTCCGCTCCCTCAGTTAATCTAGGTCCTCGTATGCATGTATGTCTTTTGTGATAAACTTTAGATCTGTTGTCGATGTAAATATGATAGGAAATGAATATGAAGTATTTAAGGTATCGTAAACAAATGCAATGTACGTAGATTTTTAAATTATTTAATACCCGACCAACTTAAACATTGAAACACAGTGACTGAAAAATAATGCACATTGATGAGCAGGAAGCAAATATTGTCCTATGCGATGGTTATGACAAAACTATTCATATAAAATTTGGTCCACCGGAAGAAAGGAGTTAATAGCAAGTTGTGACGTGTCGGTAGAGAGTGAAAATAGCCAACAACGTGTAAATGAATTCCAAATGTAGAGAACATACCTAGTTGCACTAATAGAGCTAGTTGGTGGTTACTTTGAACATAAGAATGCTCGGATTATCAAGGAAGCAAATACTATATACCCTTGATTAAACAGTGTAATTGAATACCCTTCCTGGAGATTGTTGGAGATAACTTGGTGATTATGATTGTTATGTCGATTAAACTAAACTTAGCATGGTTTGCGGTATTGACCTCGAGCCAATGATGTTGAATCAAACTCACAGAACACCAGCTGGTGATGATATCGAATGCGAAATAAAGACGTCAATAGACGGACAAAGTGAGTGATGGGATTTTGCAGTTAAATGGAAAGTTTCATCTAGAATTATAAACTATTGAGTCATATGATTTACGACTACCGATAGTATTCATAAATCAGCTGAATATTTAATCGAGTTAATTTTCTACCTTGAGACTTCAGGAGGAAATGACTTGTAGGTAAATATATCATTGCAAATAGATGGTTCTATACCTCATCCTCGATTAAATAATTAACAAATAAACAAAGCAACAACACAAATACGTATGCGGAAGGTTATCTATAAGGTGGAAATTTCAGTTTGTGAGTGTGCATGTCTGCGTTTTCATTACCGTTGCATATTGTGGAAATCGTTATGCCATTAAAACCACCTATTAGGTGTACTTATATACTATTTGCAAGTTATGAAAAGTAATGAAAATATATCATGAATTATTTAGATGCTTCTGATGAACATAATCATTCTACAATGTCAAGCAATGATACATATTTTTTCCGTCGACCTGCTACTTCAGGTAGCGTCGCATGCCGGTGACGAACGCGATGATATGTAATGTACTAAAAATCTGACACCTGGGTTTACCTGCTGGCACGTGCATATTATGCAACCTGTCAGACATCGATAAGCATTAATCAACATTTCCGGTGGGACCCACGTTGCCCAACCCAATCTCGAAAAAAAGGTGAAAAAACTTGCATGAGCCATCACTCCAGATGCTTCCGCAAATTAAACTTTGTTACTGACCCGGATACGAATGACAATTAGGACGATAGTTAGTTACGAAAATTTATGAAATTTGACTTCGAAATAAAAATTAAAAAATGTGCATGAATTGCGACCTCGGGGCCGGGTTTAAGAAGGAAATAAAAAGGGAAGAAATCGGGACCGAAAATTAACTTCGAAATGGCCAGGAATTCGGTTTAATGATGTTCGGTTTGTCGAGGTTCTACTGTAGTTCATAAAAATTATCTTTTCGGTTGCACGTTACATAATTAATGAGTATTTAGTCAATAATCAAGGAATTAATTATTAAATTTTATTTACTTAACATTTCTAATGGATGTTATATTTTATTACTCTTCACATAAAAGTGTGAATAAATAATAATAATTCAATAAATCTGTGGACAGAATATACAGACGACTTTTTCATACCATTTAAATATGTTCAACACATAAAACGGTATATCACACTTGAGCACTATCAGTTATCACAACAGTACATAAATACACTCCAAACATTGATCCTATTTCTTTTACCTTAACTTTATTTCTTTCTTCAGATATCAATGGTCAATTTGTGGGGTTATTTGGGAAAGAAAAACAATCGTTTTACTGGCAATAGTTGATTAGTTAACATTTACTGTTAGAACGACTTTTCCCGTATTTATTTCTATATATTTACGAATTGACAGAACAATGCAAACCAATAACTATGTCAATTCAATTCACCGAACTGGTCATTTACCAAAACGTCAGGCAACATTTGAAAAAGGATTACACCCATTCTAAACGAGGTTGACAGTTTTGCGAGGTAAAATACATTTTGAGTAAATCCTTAGATTCCTAATGTCACGTGATCCGCTACTGGTAAATTTGATCCAGTAATGGCGGAGATACATGGAGATGATAACAACGATGATAATCAGTGCGATTTTTGACAAGCCCAAAAGATTAATGACATAGGATTGTATAATGAATATCTTCTCTAGTAATAACTTTTTTTCAGTCTCCATTTCACCAACAGTAAGAATTTCTATAGTGATCCACTAATGGCGAATTGACTGAATTTTAATTTTACTCGAAGCCAGAAACGGGGGTCAAAATTTACGATGGGTCGTGCCTCTAGAATCTTAATAATCTTAACAATCACCAAATAGTATAAACCCCGATAAGCCAGTTTACTTGTATTCCAATAATGCACGTACCCCACCCACATTCTCTTTCAATGTAAGAAAAATATGTTTAATAAGAGCAAAATTCTATTTGTGTATATATAAATAAAACATGAACGAATTAAATAAAACAGAATATATATTACCTGGATCAGCAGAAATAAAATGACATTGATTTTGATGAAAATCATCTCTCCAATAACGAAAGTGCAAAGCAGTTGGGGATTTACACACCAGCTGAATGACGTCACCAGTTTATGTAATCTAACCGACTTCCTTGTATGCCAAATAAAAAAGTTTGTATGTTTTATTGTGTTATTCAGGTTGGAAAAGATTTCATGCTGATGCAGTATTTACTGGTCTCTCTCTCTCTCTCTCTCTCTCTCTCTGTGTCTGTCTACCTCTCTGTCTCTAAACTACATAGCACTAGAGCGAGTGTGATTGTGTGAGGGACTTTTAGTCACTGTAAAACCACCTATTAGGTGTACTTATATACTATTTGCAAGTTATGAAAAGTAATGAAAATATATCATGATCTATTTAGATGCTTCTGATGAACATAATCATTCTACAATGTCAAGCAATGATACATATTTTTTCCGTCGACCTGCTATTTCAGGTAGCGTCGCATGCCGGTGACGAACGCGATGATATGTAATGTACTAAAAATCTGACACCTGGGTTTACCTGCTGGCACGTGCATATTATGCAACCTGTCAGACATCGATAAGCATTAATCAACATTTCCGGTGGGACCCACGTTGCCCAACCCAATCTCGAAAAAAAGGTGAAAAAACTTGCATGAGCCATCACTCCAGATGCTTCCGCAAATTAAACTTTGTTACTGACCCGGATACGAATGACAATTAGGACGATAGTTAGTTACGAAAATTTATGAAATTTGACTTCGAAATAAAAATTAAAAAATGTGCATGAATTGCGACCTCGGGGCCGGGTTTAAGAAGGAAATAAAAAGGGAAGAAATCGGGACCGAAAATTAACTTCGAAATGGCCAGGAATTCGGTTTAATGATGTTCGGTTTGTCGAGGTTCTACTGTAGTTCATAAAAATTATCTTTTCGGTTGCACGTTACATAATTAATGAGTATTTAGTCAATATATCTAGTAAGGAATTAATTATTAATTATTTTATTTACTTAACATTTCTAATGGATGTTATATTTTATTACTCTTCACATAAAAGTGTGAATAAATAATAATAATTCAATAAATCTGTGGACAGAATATACAGACGACTTTTTCATACCATTTAAATATGTTCAACACATAAAACGGTATATCACACTTGAGCACTATCAGTTATCACAACAGTACATAAATACACTCCAAACATTGATCCTATTTCTTTTACCTTAACTTTATTTCTTTCTTCAGATATCAATGGTCAATTTGTGGGGTTATTTGGGAAAGAAAAACAATCGTTTTACTGGCAATAGTTGATTAGTTAACATTTACTGTTAGAACGACTTTTCCCGTATTTATTTCTATATATTTACGAATTGACAGAACCATGCAAACCAATAACTATGTCAATTCAATTCACCGAACTGGTCATTTACCAAAACGTCAGGCAACATTTGAAAAAGGATTACACCCATTCTAAACGAGGTTGACAGTTTTGCGAGGTAAAATACATTTTGAGTAAATCCTTAGATTCCTAATGTCACGTGATCCGCTACTGGTAAATTTGATCCAGTAATGGCGGAGATACATGGAGATGATAACAACGATGATAATCAGTGCGATTTTTGACAAGCCCAAAAGATTAATGGCATAGGATTGTATAATGAATATCTTCTCTAGTAATAACTTTTTTTCAGTCTCCATTTCACCAACAGTAAGAATTTCTATAGTGATCCACTAATGGCGAATTGACTGAATTTTGATTTTACTCGAAGCCAGAAACGGGGGTCAAAATTTACGATGGGTCGTGCCTCTAGAATCTTAATAATCTTAACAATAACCAAATAGTATAAACCCCGATAAGCCAGTTTACTTGTATTCCAATAATGCACGTACCCCACCCACATTCTCTTTCAATGTAAGAAAAATATGTTTAATAAGAGCAAAATTCTATTTGTGTATATATAAATAAAACATGAACGAATTAAATAAAACAGAATATATGTTACCTGGATCAGCAGAAATAAAATGACATTGATTTTGATGAAAATCATCTCTCCAATAACGAAAGTGCAAAGCAGTTGGGGATTTACACACCAGCTGAATGACGTCACCAGTTTATGTAATCTAACCGACTTCCTTGTATGCCAAATAAAAAAGTTTGTATGTTTTATTGTGTTATTCAGGTTGGAAAAGATTTCATGCTGATGCAGTATTTACTGGTCTCTCTCTCTCTCTCTCTCTCTCTCTCTGTGTGTCTGTCTACCTCTCTGTCTCTAAACTACATAGCACTAGAGCGAGTGTGATTGTGTGAGGGACTTTTAGTCACTGTAGAAAAAAAACGCTTTGGAATAATTTGCATATTTGCTATAAGGAATTAAAGAGTGCGTCTAGCCACCACTCCATTTAATAAAGGTTGTCCAATTAAAAAAAAACGGATCAAGTTCCGTTTTTATTTTATAATGTTTTCTCTTTTTCTTGTACATACCATAACAATTCTTATTGCACAACGCAATGTCGAAGGGGGAGAGGGAGTGCAGAAGCCACGGCGAATGCTCTTGTATTTTATTTTATTGTATTTTTTACTACATTTAGAAGGGCGAGGTTTTGAAATGATATCGATATTTCCCCTAAGTTATTTAATGAAAAACATGTTTATAAGAAAATTAAGATTAAACAATTTCCTCCTTCATTCCTCGTTAAATCTGGCACAAGATCTTCACTGCAACTCTCTGCTGGCTTCAGCAATATGCATCTGCATCAGGGTTAAGGGGTAACACACCTGTGCGTTGGAAACCTAACAGGACATTTTCAGCTGCCACTGCTTTAGTAAATGCCTTCCATGCAATTATGCGAAAATTGTTACGAGATATAGTTTGAGCAAATTCTCTCATCAATTTGTGGCAAAATGCATTGTACACTTTCTCAAATGGGCCGCAGCATGCAACTTCCCTGGACTGCCACACATGACTTGTATAATCAAACAAAATAAATAAAACAACCTTCAAGCAGGTTTGTGCTCATCTTCACTTCACGCAAAATGAAGAATGGTGCGATGGCTACACCACTTGCACTTCCTCCTCCTAAAATAATGACGGTCTTGCTGCGGGCTGATGTTGCTGCTTGGAGACGTAAGGTGTCTTGCATATTGTAAAAATAATCGGCCACAACTTCCTTGGATGCACATTTGGACTTTGTGTCTTCCATCTAGGTTTTAACACCTTCATCTCTGGCCAACGTTTTACAGCATTGTCTGACACACGCCTGCCTGGTGTAACCATAGTAATAAGCAGCCATTGATTAAAAAATATGCAATCAGGTGTTCTCCCAAATGCTGCAGTATCTACATCAACCTTTTCTTGAATTCTATCTTTAACCCTTTCCCTCATAGAGGGAACCATGAAAAGACCTATGCGAACAACATAAAACCAGATCAGCCTGCGAGTAACTCGCAGGCTGATCAGGTTTTATGCTGTTCGCTGCTCCTCAGTGGTTTGGAAATGAGGATTTTGTAATTATATTTGGTAAGGTTTAACTGTGGTTTTCTACAGATCAGGCTTTATGTGATACCTATTAAGTGCGTCAAAATGAGTCTATATGAGGGAAAGGGTTAAGAGTGGTGACTGGGATTCTAAATATCCTGGAGGATTTCTTGATAGACATGTTTTTCTCTAAAATTACCAATAA
>CM037781.1:68975231-69025231 GCA_021229015.1 Solen grandis | reverse complement strand
TCGTATCATATCCAAAAACCTATTCAACAGAGATACGAAACTTCGAAATAACGTTTTATCTCATAGATAAAATAAATAGGTGAACGGGATATGAACGAGGTCTCGCTGAGACGCTTAAGATCTTGCAGACGCTTGACAGGCAGGCGCTTTACAGAATCACTCATATAAGAGATCTGAGATATAATGAGAGACATATATTGATTCAATCGCCAATAAATTGAAAAAAAAAAACTCAGTATTTTTATAACTGATATGAGCAATTTTACACATCTCGCGTTATCTCGCGGTTACATGATCGTACACGTAACTTAACGAGATCTTCTCTTGACTTGCTCTTTACCTACATCAGAATTGCTTATCTCTGTTAGGTTATCAGGTCTTTGATATATTTTAACAGACTACTGACGACCATCACAGAGCATCTTTGCAATTTGCGACGCGCATGTAAAGATTTTCAGAACAGCAGGAATCACCACAGTGATTATATATCGTGTTCTATACAATGGTCAAAGGGAGGTAACAAAACCAATATTATCTTTAAGGTTTATTTCAGTACTCTCCCCTGTTACAATTATGCATGTTTTCCATCAAATAATTCTTCTCTCACTATCTTCAATTCCATTTTTTTTCGGCGTAGCTGTCTAACCTCACTTTTGACCTAATATAGGAACGGATGATTGGACATCAATGTTCTTTTTTATATCTTAACATCCCTGTCAAATATAATAGTAAATATGTCAAGTTTGCAGTGTGATATCATTTGACACGTCTATGGTAGGGCATTGTAGTGTGGTACCATGTCACATGTCTATGGTGAGATAGTGTTGTGTGGTATCATGTCACATGTCTATGGTGAGATAGTGTAGTGTGGTATCATGTCACATGTCTATGGTGAGATAGTGTAGTGTGGTATCATGTCACATGTCTATGGTGAGATAGTGTTGTGTGGTATCATGTCACATGTCTATGGTGAGATACTGTTGTGGTATCATGTCAGTCATGGTGGTATTATTGTCACATGTCTATGGTGAGATACTGTTGTGTGGTATCATGTCACATGTCTATGGTGAGATACTGTTGTGTGGTATCATGTCACATGTCTATGGTGAGATAGTGTAGTGTGGTATCATGTCACATGTCTATGGTGAGATACTGTAGTGTGGTATCATGTCACATGTCTATGGTGAGATACTGTAGTGTGGTATCATGTCACATGTCTATGGTGTGATAGTGTAGTGTGGTATCATGTCACATGTCTATGGTGAGATACTGTAGTGTGGTATCATGTCACATGTCTATGGTGTGATAGTGTAGTGTGGTATCATGTCACATGTCTATGGTGAGATACTGTAGTGTGGTATCATGTCACATGTCTATGGTGAGATAGTGTAGTGTGGTATCATGTCACATGTTTATGGTGAGATAGTGTAGTGTGGTATCATGTCACATGTCTATGGTGAGATACTGTAGTGTGGTATCATGTCACATGTCTATGGTGAGATACTGTAGTGTGGTATCATGTCACATGTCTATGGTGAGATACTGTAGTGTGGTATCATGTCACATGTCTATGGTGAGATACTGTAGTGTGGTATCATGTCACATGTCTATGGTGAGATAGTGTAGTGTGGATATGTATGTGTATCATGTCACATGTCTATGGTGAGATACTGTAGTGTGGTATCATGTCACATGTCTATGGTGTAGATAGTGTAGTGTGGTATCTTGTCACATGTCTATGGTGAGATACTGTTGTGTGGTATCATGTCACATGTCTATGGTGAGATACTGTAGTGTGGTATCTTGTCACATGTCTATGGTGAGATACTGTAGTGTGGTATCGTGTCACATGTCTATGGTGAGATACTGTAGTGTGGTATCTTGTCACATGTCTATGGTGAGATACTGTAGTGTGGTATCATGTCACATGTCTATGGTGAGATAGTGTAGTGTGGTATCATGTCACATGTATATGGTGAGATACTGTAGTGTGGTATCATGTCACATGTCTATGGTTAGATACTGTAGTGTGGTATCATGTCACATGTTTATGGTGAGATACTGTAGTGTGGTATCATGTCACATGTCTATGGTGAGATACTGTAGTGTGGTATCATGTCACATGTCTATGGTGAGATACTGTAGTGTGGTATCATGTCACATGTCTATGGTGAGATACTGTAGTGTGGTATCTTGTCACATGTCTATGGTATGGTACTGTAGTGTGGTATCATGTCACATGTTTATGGTGAGATACTGTACTGTAGTGTGGTATCATGTCACATGTCTATGGTGAGATACTGTAGTGTGGTATCATGTCACATGTTATGGTGAGATATGTAGTGTGGTATCTTGTCACATGTCTATGGTGAGATACTGTAGTGTGGTATCATGTCACATGTCTATGGTGAGATATGTAGTGTGGTATCATGTCACATGTTATGGTGAGATAGTGTAGTGTGGTATCATGTCACATGTTATGGTGAGATAGTGTAGTGTGGTATCATGTCACATGTTATGGTGAGATAGTGTAGTGTGGTATCTGTCACATGTCTATGGTGAGATAGTGTAGTGTGGTATCATGTCACATGTTATGGTAAGATAGTGTTGTGTTATCATGTCACATGTATATGGTGGATATACGTGTAGTGTGGTTCATGTCACATATTATGGTGAGATATGTAGTGTGGTATCATGTCACATGTTATGTATGGTACTGTAGTGTGGTATCATGTCACATTTATGGTGAGGTACTGTATGTGGTATCATGTCATGATATGGTGATACTGTAGTGGCCATAAGTCACAATGTCTATGGTAGGATACTGCAGTGTGGTATCAAGCACATGTTATGGTGAAGTACTGTGTGTGGTATCATGTCACATGTATATGGTAGGGTATGCAGTGTGGTATCAGGCCACATATATATAGGTGGGTACTGTAGTGTGGCATCATGTCACATATCATATGGTAGTGTACTGTAGTGTGGTATCATGTCACATGTCTATGGTGGGTACTGTGAGTGTGGTATCATGCCACATATATATGGTGAGGTACTGTAGTGTGGTATCATGTCACATGTCTATGGTGTGGTACTGTAGTGTGGTATCATGTCACATGTCTATGGTAGGGTACTGCAGTGTGGTATCAAGCCACATGTATATGGTGAGATACTGTCGTGTGGTATCATGTCACATGTATATGGTAGGGTAATGCAGTGTGGTATCAGGCCACAAATATATGGTGTGATACTGAAGTGAGACAACATTACATCTATCTTATGTAGACAAAAGTCTCCAACGGACTGAAATATTGTCTTATGACATTAAGCGACGGCACTCAACAACACACATAGTACAGGCCAACTCAGCATGTGTAGGTTTTTAAGTTATGTAAACAGATTTAATTTAAGGATGAACTTGAAAAAAATCACTAAAATAAATAATTACGTTTTAATGTTTTTCACGGATATGTTCTAATTATACACAGATTTGTTCCGGTTGAGTGTTTTGGTCTAAAATGGAGTGTGTATCATTTTACACGTGGTCAGCCAGTTTCAAATAAATATCTGTATGGAACGCTCAGCGAGTACCCCGTGAACACCAACCTGAATGTTACTTTTTCAGTTGTTTGTATTGATAAGTTCTGGGAAAATTCACATTATATGCTATGCATTTTAGCACTGACCGACAGTCCCCACTAGAATGTGTATCTCAGAGTTCCTCATTTGACCTAATTATCAGATTTGAATTTTCAATACACATGTCATTTTAAGTTTGTTCAATAAAACTGACACTCAAACTGAATACACTGGATACAATTAAGGTAAATCAGTTGATATCACACACCATTTTGCCGGGTATAGCCCCTCTCCGTTACCGAGATTAAACCACGATAAATGCATTGACACAATGTCTTCTTATTGAAATATCGATAGCTTAATTATCAGATTATTGATTTCATTTATATTATGCACAAGACAAAATCATACGATAAAAGTATATTGAAATAAAAGATAAAAAAATGTATAAAGCACAGTTTAAAATAGCATATCGACATATATCAATATAGGTTGCCGATACTCCAGATCACTTAAAATAATTAATCATACCTGATATTAAACTAGTGAATAGGTGTACATAACTTCAACAAACAAATGCAATAGGGCCTTGCTTTAAATGTAATCCATTACGCAATACCCTTAAACAGACAAATCTGTATATTTTACCTTTAACATGAGACACGGGGAGAATGATTTCTTCACGATTACAATCAAATAAAGCTGTAATTATTCCGTAGGAGAAAAACGTCCCTATAAACCAAATATACGCAGCGGAAAATGTCAAACTATACCTAAGATTACTTATTTTTTTGCTTTGACTATCAATAATTTCATGCGTGTTCCTAACTGCCCGTGTTGTTTGGGAACTGTTCAGAATAGTAGTTGTTGTTTGTCTATTTATTATTTTGATGACATTACTGCAGCTATCCGTCTATAATAAACATTTTTTTTTTCGATGCACGAGAAAATCAGGTAGATGATATTTTTGTTTGCTGGTTTAACATGTCATCAGAAATATTAAGGTCATTTTGTGGCTCGAATCTGCTTCAAGCAGAGAGGCTTCAGCGCTGCCTCACTCCCATATAATAAAACAGTGCCACTGTAACGCCTTTTATTTGTCGCGGCCGTGGATCGAACCCACGACCTCCACGGAGAAGACGTTACATATCTTGACCACCGGAACATTCAAACATAATTCTTAACATTTAACAACAGTCGAGGTATATCTTGATTATACAATCATGAGTTTATCAGACTTAACGGCTCTTATTGCATATACGTAATTATCACAATATGGTTGTTAAAAATGTTTTATTGCTTAATAACTATCATATATTTTATTGCAATACCTTTAAGTTAAATTGACACAATGTCTAGCTGTATTAAATAGAAAAGACACCAGTAGCAACATGATATACCCTAAGTCCTACTATATCAATTAAATCAAGACTCAAAAATCAATATTTTAAAATAGGACAGACTTGTAAAGCGTAGGCTTTGTGTGCAAAACGTCCTTTTAAGTGGTTATGTCAGAGCACGTTTGTGCAGTAATGTATTTTATACATTTGAATGAAACATGCAAATACCCGATGCATTGTAAACATTTAAGAACCTAAGCTTGTTGTATAGACTTTATCGATTAAAAACCAAATACATGGTACACCACCATAACTCTTGTTTACGTGTAATGTGTATTTAATTGTGATTGGTAATTTTATATCTTCTGTTATCTTAATTAATTTGATACATTCCAACACTATCATTATCTATCATTATACTTAGCAGACCACGGTGAATAGCTAAACACAACTGACATAATTTTATGGTAAGTTTTCAATATTTAAGTTGTCCATTCGTATTTATAATGGTCTGTAGTAAGCATTAGCTGTCTTAGGTGAATGTTGATTTAATAATATACAAGTAAAGACCTTATGCAAACATACTGCACCACATAGAGTGGATAATTGATCTATATACGTAGATTACCCCGCATTTAAACACAGTGTAGTAGATCTGTGCTTCTTTGAGGCAAGAGCAGCCTGGGTCTTGTACAAATAAACTGGCCGGTTTTGAGCATGATACCCTACCTATCAACGTGACATCCTGTGTCAAAACTTATTATTACCAAAACTAGTAACAGACATTAAAAAAGGATAAACAGTTCAGTTTCGATGTTAATGCAAGTAAAAGAAGCAAGCGTGAGTTCTACATTTAGAATACAGAAGTGGGCGGAGTAAAATCAATGGCGTTTTCTTGCGCAAACTAGTTGGTTGGGCCCAATGACACATGCACATTTGAGCCAGGACATACAACAAAATGTGTTAAAAATTGGCCTGCACAACAATTAAAGGCGTTATTTTTTTTTCACTCTGACTTCCTGTCAAGTACACAGGAAAAGTAGGGCTTTAATTGCTAATATCAAAGTTTCAATACTCATTGGCCATTCTAAAATTTGCTCAATTTCGGAAACGAACTCTCAAGACCGTAAGGAGTTTCGGAAACGAACATTTTCGTTTATAGGTTACAGTTAAAAATATTTGACAATGCTTTCAAAATTTAATCAAATTGTCTTCTGAAAAGTGTAAACCAAATAAGAATTTACCGACTTAAAATTGACAGCATATAAGTTGTGTTTATAAATTCAACGATAACGACACCTGTGTCACGATCACTGAAACCCGGTGTTACGGATCCCGGGAATTAGTGATTCTATTGAAAAATAAATAAAAAAACATTAATAAAAAAAACATTAATTAAAATCTTTGGTAACTCAGCCGCTTGAACATCCTTAAGAGTGGCAAACAATGAAAAATCAGAAGCTTTTGAGGCCGAATCACTGAGGTCAGCTATATTTTAACATTAAGATCCAAATATGCCATTCACTGTATTTACTATTCTTTTCAGATCTCATAATCTATTTCGTTAAAAATCTTTTGGAGAAGAAAGTATCAATGATTTAGTTGTTGTTGTTTTGTCAAAACGAGAGCGACGCACATCGTTAAAAAAAGTCAAAACACCACAAGTTAACACAGAGAAAATAGTTCATCTTTAAGTTTAAATGTATGAGCTATCGTTTATATTTTAAATTTTATGGAATCTATAGCAAGCGACGCGAAGCGGAGCGCTGTGATATATCGGCTAGTTTGCCGATCTCGGGCCGATATCGGGCCTACGTTGGGTCAATGTAAATGTCTCGTAAAATATTTCTTTATATAACAAATGTCGAATATGTTTGTGATTTGGTCATTTTAACATACACAACGGTTAAAAAAAAAAAAAAAAAGAGAAATTTTACATATTTCGGATTTACCACATCGGGCCTACATTGGACCGATTTAGCCCATTTTTTTTACATTTTTTTTAATATTTTCGTCACATATTGACAGCAGTTTATAATATTTCAACATTATAAAACTGTTTTTGTTTTTCGAAAATCCGGTAACAGGGTGTAGGTATATTAAAATTGTCCTCATTTCCAGTTTAAAATTCACCAACACACAAAACATTGCAGACGAAGTATACTATTAAATGAATTATAAACCTTTATTTTACAATAAATTGTTAGCAACTTGTGTTTGTTATATTTTAGACATTCATATTTAATTGTGACGATTAAAATAAGTTCATGAGAACCATTACATTATTGCGCCCAATTATCGGTAATGTAACATAATGTCGCGAATTATCATTGTAATTTAAAACGTTGTGTGAAACGGATAACTGATTTTTGCACGATATGTTGTTATCTCCTCTACATTGGAGTATTTAAAATAAGAATTGCATTGTTAATTTTATTTGTAATATATTAATCTCATTTTGAAAATTATGCCAAGAAATCGATGCATTTTCAGTAAATAAGAATCGACATTCGGACTATGCATTCGATATCGGAAAGATTATGTAATCCCAACTTCGGCCTGATAGCGGCCCTCTTTTTCAGCCGATATTTCAAAAGGCATTCGGCTGATCGGGCCGACATCATCATGATATTGGACCGATATATATACCAGACATCGGCCTGATAGGAGCCCTCTTTGCAGCCGATATTTGAAAAAACATTTGGCCGATCTACATTCGACATCGTCCCGACATCAACATAATATCGCACCGATATATAAACCAGACTTCGGCCTGATAGGAGCCCTC
This sequence comes from Solen grandis, assembly GCA_021229015.1. Classification (NCBI taxonomy): domain Eukaryota; kingdom Metazoa; phylum Mollusca; class Bivalvia; order Adapedonta; family Solenidae; genus Solen; species Solen grandis. The sequence goes on along the minus strand of CM037781.1, from coordinate 69,017,524 downwards.
TTTGTAGCCGATATTTGAAAAGACATTCGGTCGATCTACATTCGACATCGTCCCGACATCAACATAATATCGCACCGATATATAAACCAGACTTCGGCCTGATAGCGGCCCACTTTGCAGACGATATTTGAAAAGACATTTGGACGATACACAGTCAACATCGGGCCGACATCATCATGATATCAGACCGATATATAAACCAGACTTCGGCCTGATAGGAGCCCTCTTTTCAGCCGATATTTCAAAAGGCATTCGGCTGATCGGGCCGACATCATCATGATATTGCACCGATATATAAACCAGACTTCGGCCTGATAGGAGCCCTCTTTGCAGCCGATATTTGAAAAGACATTCGGCCGATCTACATTCGACATCGTCCCGACATCAACATAATATCGCACCGATATATAAACCAGACTTGGGCCTGATAGCGGCCCACTTTGCAGACAATATTTGAAAATACATTTGGACGATATAGTCAACATCGGGCCGACATCATCATGATATCGGACCGATATATAAACCCGAATTCGGCCTGATAGCGGCCCTCTTAGCAGCCGATATTTCAAACGACATTTTGCCGATACACAGTCAACATCGGGCCGACATCATCATGATATCGGACCGATATATTAACCCGAATTCGGCCTGACAGCGTCCCTCTTAGCAGCCGATATTTGAAAAGACATTTTGCCGATCTACATTCGACATCATCCTGACATCATCATGGTATCGGACCGATATATTAACCCGAATTCGCCATGACAGCGGCCCTCTTAGCAGCCGATATTTCAAACGACATTTTGCCGATACACAGTCGACATCGGGCCGACATCATCACGATATCGGACCGATATATAAACCCGACTTCGGCCTGACAGTGGCCCTCTTTGCATCCGATATTTCAAACGAAATCGGGCCAATGTTAGGGCCAATGTCTGACCGATATAGGATATTGGTTGAGGAAGCAGTTGCTTTTTCACTGCCTTCTATTTTTATCCAAAATATATAATTTAAGGATAAGGTCAAAATCCATTTTATACAGCTTACGTCGAAAAAGGTAAATGGCCCTAACATAGCGCTCAGGCACATCCCAAATAACAAACATGAATGTATGCATACACGACCTGCATAGTCTAATATCTATGTTTTTCGTTCGTAATTTCTTTCTTGTATTTAAAACCTGTTAGTTTGTATTGTTGCTATTTGAATATACAGCTATTTGATGATCTTCACAAAAATTACATGTTAACATATTTAAAAAAGTTAGTATGTTACGTTCTTGTATACATCATTTGAAAATTTGAACGAACTGCTGTATAACAGCGCACGATGACAGGTATACCTTTGGACAAAGAAATGTATGCACTGGGTGATTCAAGTGAGTATGTGTGGGTGGGCGGGGAACACCAGGCGCTCTCCCACTCTAAAATTCCCCAACCATACATAAATGTAGACACACAACTGCAAAGAACAAGAATGCACTATTTTACAGCTGTCACTGCCTACATTATTTTTAATATAGCCCCCGACCCCTAACCTGAAATCCTGGATCCTGCTCTGATATGCATATATGGGTACATGGGCAGGTAATGCTATTTATGTTTGCAAGTTAGTAAATGCTAATAAGATAACTTTTCAGCACAGGCATAGCTGTTAAACAAACACCTAGTTGTTTTATTTTTTATAGTCCAATTTAACTGCTACACCCACAATGGCCCATGTTTTGAGTAGTCTTTTGTTGATATGTTTGGGTATGTCGTCGTTGAGACAGTATAACCGTCCTATTTATAGCGACCCAAACTTATTGCAGCTGGAAGAAGACACTTGGCCACAGAGACGCCCTGGTAGAACGACCGGCTTACCGCAAGCCAGCCGGAAAACTTCCTCGAACGAGTAATACAAATGACTTGGCGGGATTCGAACTCACGGCAGTAAGGGGCTAAGGGATAGAAAGTTAATTTCGTAACCAAATGCAAATGTGTAGCTTTTTAACAAGAGTACTGCGAATTTTAACATGTATTCCCTAAGCTCCATCATCATTAAAGAAGGTTAATAGGTAACACAATGTGCATGAGTTGTTATTTCACTGTTTATACAATATTGATTATGCCGGTGGTACAGTCCCGGCTACTACTGGTAAAAGCGTTTATCCCGTAACCGAGATGTAGTGAGTATGATTCTCGGCCCGACATATTTCCCTAGCTAGGCGATCAGCACATACAGGACTTGCTGGCTCCGTGTCAAGTTTATGTGAGTGGGCCTGGTATCTGTCACTTGTTTACGGCGTGAAACCCAGGGAGACAGAACACACAATTAAGCTTCCTTGAAATTGAAAAGCCAAAGCCAAAGCCATTTGTAAAATGATTCTAAGTGCAAGGCTTTGAAATAGTTTGAATGTTGTAAGAAAGTTGATTCACCAAGGTAAACTCAGATTTTATATTCATTCAATGTATTCACCGATCACATATCGAATGCACAAAGAACCTAATTAAGACGTGCGGCAAGTAAAGAAAATACTACCTTGTAAAGGGTGAATACATGATCTAAATATATAACAGGATTCAACCGTCAGTTTTATTTTTAAGTAACAAATCAAGTATTCGTTTCTCGAAAATAGAAATAAACATCATTTTTAATGTACATGTAATTGAAAATCTCTCTCTCTCTCTCTCTCTGACATATGCAATAAAAAGAGAGTACGTACAGCTACGACCTTAAAATCCTCGAAATATCGCCTAATTGAAAGAATATCAATTGCTGCTATTGATTTTATAAAGTTTATACATTGATTTCAATGTAAATGTAATAGGTACATTATATATTTAATTGTTTTACCAGACACTTACTTGCTGTGTATGAATACAGACAAGTGTTCCGGTGGTCAAGTGGTTTGAGCGTCAGTCCTGTAACCCAAAGGCCATGGGTTTGGTTCGCGGCAGGGACATCGCTAAAATGGTAATGACATATTCCCATGTGCTTGGAGCTCAGTACATAAGGATAAGCCAAGGATTGCTGACCAAGTGTTCGGATAAAACTTAATGTGGTATCATGCCAAATGTATACGGTGTGATGTCGCAGTGAGTCGTAATCATCATCATCATCATCATCATCATCATCGTCGTCTTTTAATCATAATCATCATCATCATCACCACCACCATCATCATAAACTTCACCTTTTCCTCATACCTATCGTCATCATCATCATCATCATCATCTTTTCCTTCTACTCATCATCCTCTTTAATGGCTCTAAAAATGTAGTGACTTCAAATAAATGGCTCTTCACCTTTAACGTTTTAACAGGGTTTTAAGAGAGTTTGACCACCCATTAAATAAGTGTCCATTCATCTATATTTTTATTTCAATGGTATTTTCTTGGCAATGTATTGGTCATTAATTATGGAATTCAATACATGTAGTTATTAAACCTCTACCATTAACATGCTTTTCACAATATTATTTAATGCCATTTTCATGGACACCATTAAATATATGACCGTTAATCTTTTACGGTTTAATGGGTTTGTGAACAGAGAGGTTTTAATGGTGTTCATTAAAAGTGCATACAAATTTCTTGAAATAAAAGAAGTGTATTTAACCTATGATTTAATGGTAGTGGAGTGCAGTAGCGTATGGTGATTGGTGTATTTGCTTCTATCCGCGATTTACTTGGAAAAATATTTAGGTTTGCCTTTCGTCCACGTGACTGTTTGGTCCTATTCGGAAGGTATATGACGCTGTAATATGTTCTGTCCTGATAACACTGTTTCTGTTTCTATAAAGATCCATGAATTTTAATTTTCATAATTCCCTGTTTTGTCGATCAACCTCACTGACGTTTGTTACGAGTAATGTCAAAAGTAATCGACCAAACAATTGACGAAACAAAATGACCCTATCAATACTCCATTGAACTTACCATAAATAAGAATATGATTTCCAATTTTATTCGGGTTTCGCTGAAGCCTCTTTTGCCGCGCGCGACATTATACAATCGACATACAATCGACATGTGTAAAGATTAAGTTGCTTTTTTTCTTGGTTTGGAGAGAGAGAGAGAGTTATCATATTATAATGTTAAAATGGAGAGTTTCCATATTCTTATCGATGGTCGTGTCTTCCCTGATATGCACATTTGAACTATACTTGACATTTTTGTAACATACGAATAAACGGAGATCAGTATAATATCGCGCGAGTAAGTCTCGGGTCTTACTGTTACCATGACTATAATGTCGACTTTTACATTTCACTCATATTTCTTAATAATAATAATTTAATGTTACCATTCATTCAATTTTAAAACATAAATGTTTGTCGGAAATAATTAACTAAATACTTAACATTTTAAGAAACGCTGCCAGTTAAATCGTTAAGAATAAGTTGATATATAACAAGAGCAGTCAGAGGACAGCACGCTCGACTATTAAAAATGCTTGTTGGTAAATCAAATGAAATCTATTTAAATTCTTGCCCTTCATAGTAATAGTAAAAAATGATATACCTTGATAGTCTGATACCCCTTAATATATTTATGATGTCTAATATCAATCCCATGCCTAGTTACTGAGACATAAGGACAATAACACTGTGCATGCAAAACTTAAACCAAAAATCCATGTTAGAAAAGGGCCATAACTTGCATCAGTCCAAAAGTTATCCTCCTGTTTTCTGATGCCCTTGAAGACACACCTTAACTTTCAAGTCAATTCCACGAGGAATTTCTGAGATATAAGCTGGGTAGTAGCTTGAATGCAAAAATTTCACCATAATTCTAAGTTAAAAGGGGTTCATAATTTTTAATTTATTCCATCAAGTGTTATCTTCCTTTCCCCAAACATATTAAAATTTTCAAGGTAACTAAAGTACCTTGCATGAAAACTTTAACCAAATTTCTAAGTTAAAAAAGGGGTTCATAATTTTTAATTTATTCCATCAAGTGTTAATTTCCTTTATAGTATGATACCCCTAAACATATTAAAGATATTTCAAATCAATTCCATGCCTGGACTATTGAGATACAAACTAGATAGTAGCTTGCACGCAAAACTTTAACCATATTTTCTATTGCATGCACAACTTTAACCAAAATTTCTAAGTTAAAAAGGGCCATAATTCATATTAAATTCAGTCAAGAGTTATCTACCTTGGTTGTCTGATGCCCCTGAACATATTTATAAACTTTCAAGTCAATACCATAAATGGTTATTGAGATATAAGGTTGATAGTAACTTGCACGCAAAACTTTAACAAAAAGCTGCAACGCCAACGCCGACGCCGACGCCCGGGTGACTACAATAGCTCTCATATTCTACGAATAGTCGAGCTAAAAACGAGATCTGTATTAATATAAATCGCAAATAACAAAAGAAGGAATTTGTTTAATCAATGTGACATTTTTCGGTGCTAATATCAAGTTACCAAATCATTATGAGTGAGCGACATTTTGAAATACTCTGTCATATTGGCAGAATGGTGTATATAAATAGCCATGTGTCACAAAAAGAGAGTTGTGTGACGTAAGACCTCGTCTCCTAGCACTACATACGGGACATTTCGACAGTTAACAACACACATAAATAAACACGGAACACATCGCCATATTTCTTCATTTCTTCATTGGAGCTGAGCTGAGCTTGAATACCAGTACAATTGGGTGAGTGTTTGTTTGTATTTTCTGTCAACATATCAACATTAGTTAGATAAAGTGGAATAGAGACCGTATTTTAGGTACATGTACATTTACTTCATTCTATATACGATCGACAGTTTTGTAATGTTTTGTTGTTGTACAAACGTCCATTATATTAATTATTATGTCATATTGATATAAAGTGACTGTAGGAGCAGGTACATATTTGGGAAGATTATAAGCAAACAAAGTACCCAACAGTAGACTCCCAACAGCTACTGTAATTCGACTGCCTGTCCAGAACAAAGGTGTCTTATTTATAGCCATTTCTTGCCTAACTCTTCTCTGCAGTTGGTCACATTCTATTTCAAATTACATTACAAATTTCGTACTACTTGTATTGCTGGTAAAGGATTTTTATTATGTATTTTCAAAATTGATTTGTTTAGACACATCTATAGAAAACATTTAATCTAAGTTTACCAATCATTAAAAAAATCATCTCGAGACGATAACTAGGGACTTCCTTTACATAGTTAAAGACTTGTTCGTTCAATCAATGACTTTCGTGTATTTCAGTAATGATATCCCATTAATCATTTCAATAAGTGAGATCGGAACTAGGTTAATTGCTTATATATACATATGCACTTAGCCTAGTTTCGCTTCCCCTTCCATTCAAATCAGTTAAGAAAGCATTATTAAAAATATGAAAGTAAGATATGTTGTATCTACAATCACAAAGCAAACTCTCGTTTTCAAGTGAGAACACACATGATGTGGTTTTCTAAGTAGACTGAGAAAGCAGATTTAAAATCCATTACTTAAAGTCTGAAAGCAGATCGATCACAGATGATCGGTAGAAAGTAAAAACATCTACTTCCCTCTTTAATGTTGATTAAGTCTTTAAATTTGGCAAGTGTAGCTCACATATTACACGGAATAACGCTACTTTCATAAACGCAATTTTGGTGCAAAATCGGTTAAATACAAAACACGGTATACGCGAAACAGTTATCCCCGACCGCGACATACCAAAGTCGTAAATGGTATTGGTATAGATCCCTTGGTTGACAATCATCCTATAAGGGTAGTTTCAGGACTGACTTAAGATAATGTAACTGGGTGTGGTATCATGCCACATGTCTACGGCGTGATACTGCAGTATGACAGCACATTATCTGTCTCAAGTAGACTTCGTCTCCAAATGACTGAAATACTGTCAGTGGGATGTTAAATTAAACAAACTGTATTCATTTGTAATGTCTATACCTAAACTTGGTCTAATTCGACGTTAAACCCAATAACCAAACAAACAAACATGTGAGAGACTCATCTGGTTTAATACTGGTTGTTAAGCTCAGCCAATGCTTTGGTTTGACTGCGTTGAGTTTATGACGGTATCGAACATTCTGATCAAGTCTGTACGTAAATTCGAGAATTTTGGGGATTGGTTTATTCCATACAAAATAACTATTTTACAAGAATAGATAAATATACTGAATTTTGTATTTTTATTTCGCTATGTGAGTTATTTAGTTAATTAATGAAATCACAAATACAAAAAAAAAAAAAAAAAAAAAAAACGTACCATTAAAAGCATATTAACTGTGTAAATACATCGACGAATACCCACGGCCGATCGATATATCAGCTGATCATTAAATCATGTAGTTGAACGGAATAAGTCAGCCGGGGGTATTCGACGAAGGTGTAAATTGCGCTTAAACTTTTTTAATTTTATTTTTGGCATACAAACGTATTTATATCTGTATAAGTGTTTGGGGGGGGGGAGTGACGACTAAGGCCCGACCAGCAGCATCGCAAGCATGCTTCTTGACGTGAAGTGGGACAACCTACAATACCGGTGTCCTCATTAGGAATGTGAGGTTGTGGGTTCAATCACCGACCGCGAAATACCGAAGTCGGTAAAATGGTACTGGCATTTTAGTGCGCTCGGCATGTATACAGAACTGTTCCAGGACTGTTTGACCCGATGATAGGATAATGCGACTGTGTGTGATAACGTGTAACATACCTTCGGCGTGAAACTGTAATATGGCAGCACTATATCTGTCTCAAGTAGACAGTACGTTCCTAGGCTGAAATACCGTCGGTTTGACGACAACCCTTAAACAAATAATGCCGATGCAACAACACGACACTATCCGAGCTCTTATTATTATTCATGATCTAGTTACGTTATATCCCGACCCCAACTTTTCATGTCTTTAGCCTCCTGAGAATAAAACTAAACTCTTTTGCAAAATTCCAGTTCTAATCAACATTAAAGCAATACATTTGTTTGATGGTTGTTTAAACTTTAAACTGGTGTGGGCACGACTGCCTTTACGATCAGTGCATTCACATCCCGTTTTTCAACAAGCACCCAAACAAGCATCCGAATTGAAGAGAAATGGTCAAAGGGAGATAACAAATACAGCCTACATGCATTACTTTCATTGGTTATCTCCCATGATATCATCTCTCTTTTCTTTCTCTCTCTCTCTATAAAAAAAAAACAAAACAAAAAACAAACAAAAAAACAGCAAGCTCATACGAGTTTTTCCACCAACAAACATAGACCGGAGAACCCGGGGAAAACCCAACCGTTTAATCTTGTGTCTACCCAGCCTTCCCACATACTGCCCTGGGCTGGAATCGAACCCGGGCAGCATAGGTGAGAAGCCGGTGCGCTTATCACTAAATTAACCGGACAACTAGAAAAATATTACATTCTATAAATCACCATAAAAATCCAGCAACTTGCTTCGGAAAAAAATAATGAAAAATAAAGAAAAAAAATATCGTTTCGGGGCAAGAAATTCTAACTATTTATTTTAACATGATAATTTGTTTAATTCAAAACAAGGAATTGTAAACTAATAATTCCGTATCTCTTGTTGGTGTCCATAAATATAATCCTGCCTCTATATCTTTGTTTCTGTATGATTAATATTATGTTTATATATATATTTATTTCAAACCTGGCATTGCCCTGGTTCTATACAGGGTGTACAATGTGTACAAATAGTGAAAATAAACCTTTTTGTGTATGAATACAAATGTACAACATAATACAAAAAAAAAAAAAAAAAAAAAAAAACTCAAGGGAAATATATATTATTTGCCATCGAAACTTAAAATAATTATGAAAAACAAACTTTTTATAGAAGGTTACTCAATTAATTCTTTATACGATGCCTTCCTATGAAACCCAAATCCCGATCTCTTACGCCAATGGCAGCATTTCTGAAAAAAAAATCACTATGAAGAATTGAAAAAAAAATATTGTGTTGTATGCCTTTCAGTACATCTCTATGCAAAATCTAAACAAAATTTACTGTCCCTTTTCATTTTTTATCAAAAGGTATCATTTTTAGAAGAAAAAAATATATTACGAAAATATTTGGCTACTGATTATTGATTATTATAAAAAAAAAAACTAAACTCAAGATTTTCATGTTTGTGTGTGTTTTTTTAACCTCCATGCAGATGATGACCACAAGTAGAATAGAAATAAAAAGTTTGACAGCTACTAGGATTCGAACCCACAACCACAAGTTTCATGGCACTTTGCCTATCTATGAATGTGTGTGACTACTTTAAAAAGAACTCAATTTTCCTTCCCAGATACCCTTCAGAATGCATTTCCATTACATTAGGAACTTTTTTTTCCGGGGGAGCATGCCCCCTAGTACCGACATCACAATGTGGAACAACTTACCATCTTACATCGCTCTCGCCCCGACACTTGCCCAGTTCAAGGCAGGTCTTACCAAACACACGTATTAAATCCCTAACTCTGTTTTTATTCTTATAAGCATGTAAATAATCCTTTTAAATGTGCAGCATTGGCTCCTTAAGTATAGAATATATCCATTAATTCATATAATTATATTAATCTCGCTTTACTGAAGGCTACTCCATCCATGCCTTTCCTAAATTTTTCATGAAAATCTCTGGTTTGGTGCAAAATGATTTTAACGTTGACTGTTTTTAACTAATAAACTCACCCCCAGAGTGATCTTCCCAAAGCAATTGGATGTTCAAGATACTCATCCTTACATTAATAACATATAATAATCTATACTAGAGGCCAGCTACTGGGTCATGAAATTGATCTGTACTTGCTGGACCAGAAAAGCGTTGTTTTTATCTTATTATTTCTCTTCTTATTTCATGCTTACTAGGCTAACAAGCTATCCACTTTTATTCAGTCTCACTGTCTGTAGTCGGCTCCGACTCGGGCTATTTTATAATTCTCACTCTACTAACAACTCGGCGCGCAGACCTGTCTAGAACACTCGAAAGAGATGTTGACAGTATCAGAAGATAGATATCAGATTGTGTGCCCCCCCCCCCCCCTTGAAAAAATCTGGATTCTGTCCTGGAAAGGCAAATAAACAATATTTTTTTAATTTAAAATTAGATATTAGCCTTCAGTAATGCTATCTGGAAAACATGATTTCCATTGCGTGTTACACTGCATCCATTGCGCCAAATAATTTTAATTGCGTGTTTTAGGCCAACCCTGGGAAACTCAATTAGAGTTATCGTTCTTGTTTCCTATTAAACGAAATTGAAACTTCTGTGAAAACCCCAGAAATCTTCAATCCAGCACATTAGGGAGAGGTACATACATACTTTCTATTTCTATCGATTATTTAATCTACTGTATTTATCAAACTGCTATTATTGTTAGAGATGTAACACGGGTCTCTTTATAACGTACAATAATTTCAGTAGTGGGTGGGGTAGATACTTTTTGTCTTGAGGAAACCAATGCAATGAATGATAGTTTAAAGCATGAACTAGGGTCAAATCATGCTGAACGGTTGGCATTATTCATGTTATTATTTTTTATAAAATCATTTTATAATTATAGACGATGTGTTTCAGCTTTGACGAAAGCTTCAACTTTCGTTTCTGGTTTTTAGGACATTGTGTAATATATTTTCTGAACCATGTGCTTCTATTTGATAAACTTAAATCGTTCCCAGATTTATCTTTTATAGAATGGTTAAAAAAATAAAAAATTGAGAATCATTCAACAGAATCAAGTTCAATTAGACTGTGAATTAATATAACAATTTAAAAAAAAAAAAGCCAGACAGGGATTTGAACACATGACCCCACAAATGGTTTTAGTAAGGGTGGTCAAGAGAATGAATTCACTGTTGAAATGATTCATAAATACTTGGTGGATTATTGAACGGCCGTAAACAAAAACATCCTCCTCAAATTCTGAATTAATAAGGCCCTGGGGTCACAGTACAGAGAACAAATATATATTTTCTTTTTTAATCCAATGGCAACACATTTATAAATGGTAAGACCAAAATGATCAGATGAGAGAAATGTATAGCCAGACTAGGACTTAAGTGGGCGCACTTCAGGGATCGACACTGACAGTGTCCCGAAATCTCGAGGACACCAAAAATAGGGATTGGATTCCAGAATTGACATGTCAGGTGTTCCGTCGGGACACTTTTCCTATTAAAAGTACATTAAACAGCCACATTTGTTGGAAACCTATGTAATTCTTTCATAAAACTTTCTTACTAGTAACCCTCTTTGATGAATCATAACTTAGCCACCAATTGTTATATAAATAATGCCGTCATATGTCTGAATGACACGACAGGGACTCTTTAATTTTCAGGAGGGACTCCTGAATTTCAAAGCAGGTATTCTGCCAAGTTATGCGGCTAAAGAGTTAGTGTCAAACACTGGCACTGAAACAAATCTCTTACTTAGGGCAACATGCTGCATTTGGAAAGTGTCCCTGAATTCATAGGACATAACAAATTGCTATGTTCTTATAGAATCTTGTCAAAACAAAGGGCAGATGAACCCTATTTTTGGCACCAAATGTAACCAGGTGAAAAGAATGTTAAAATGGACCAGGATTCGAACACAGGACAGATGGCATACAATGTGAGAGCATACATGCATGTGTATTTAAAATTAGTCAATGAAAAGAAAACTATGCTCTTGATTTACCCAAGTGTGATATACATGTGACTAGAGAACTATACTGTAACAATCATACATTTTGCCAGTAACTAGAACCAGTACCATACAGATTTAATTAGAATATAGGTAATTGCCCTCTGTCTGGTCATCCGGAAATCGTTTAAGATAAAATTACGAATAGATGGCAGTATGGAGATTCTGCATGTCACATTTTTTCTTGGACCAAAGTTCAGGTTGCTATGGCAATGCAAAAAATTTATGCATCTCACCGACAGTGGACTCATGTGTTGCGTGCAACACCAGTTATTATTATTCTTGCTCACTGTAATCAAACAAACATCTCCCTTCGTTCTTGTTGGCCAAATTCCTTGATTATTTATCCCCTAACCCAGAGGTTGTAGGTTCATTTCATGTCTGTGACATACCAAAGTCCTTTAAAATGGAACTGGTATTGCATCTTTGTCTGAGACTTAGGATAATGTGATAAGTTGTGGTAAACAGGTAATATCATTTTTCTGTTGAATGTGATATTGCATAAGGCAGCACAATATATGTATATATTGTCCCTAAAATGACTGAAATACTGTTGATGTGTCTTTTTAAACTGATTAAACAAGGATTTTTGCTAGGAAGAAAATTCTTGCCATTGCATTGTTTTCATCTTCCTACCAATAAACATTTCTGTCATGTATATACATGTAATTGCATTTGTAGGATAATTAAAACATGTTATCCTTTAAGGTAATCCATCCATCATTAAATTATAATCATGATCCATCAAATGCTTAAAATGACTTCAGTTCAAATGCAAGCATCCACTGACATGGAATAAAAGGCTAGTTTGCCTATAAAGGCTTGCATTTACTATAAAATTCCCACAATCACTTCTTTGACTATGATCACCATTAAATAATGGATGGTTTACCTTAAATGCAAGTTTACCCTTAAAAGTTGGGTACTGATTCTTGTACTTAGTGCTCTAGATAAAAGCAACAGTTAACCAGGAAAATATAACTTGACATTGTATCATGCCACTTATCTAATGGCCTTATATCACAGAGAGGCATAGTAATATGATTGTATAGTATGAATATAATGGTTTTCTACATTATATAACATACAGAGTACATTAATGACAGATCAGTCTTGACTTGACTGAGATACCTTTAAATTTTATTTTTGCTCACATGTTACTTTTATATCTTATATTATTTTATAATTTGATGGAATTTGTGATTTTAGTTTTAAGGTATTACATATGTATATATTTTAAATCTCCCATATCTCATTCTGAGGGTTTTGTACTATTATTTTTACAATATTTTATCATTTGTAAAAATATATGTACAAAAGTGAGACTTTAATATACTGTGCATGGCTGTTATGGTTAATAATGGGTGATTGATTGGAAAATTCTGCAACTGTTGTTTTTCTGGTGTAAGTTGTTTGTTTATTTGGCTAAAAATGGAATGGAAGTTGTAATTTGTTAAGAATTTGCTTGCATCTTATGCCTCAAATCTCCTTTTTTACAACTATTCCCAGAGTTTGGACTATTGCAATATCTGATTTAAGATGATTATAATTATTATAGTACATACAGTTTCAAATAATTGCTTCAAGATAACTATGCCAGATAAATGGTGAGCTTTTTTTGCATGATATCATCTTGTTATGGCATACTATCTTTAAGAATAACTATTTACCCATTTGATCAAGACCTTGTTTACATATCGGTTAATATACTATTCCGAAAAACTTAACTAATTTTAATTGTGACATCAACATTTAAAGGATCTAAATAGTCCTGACTCCAGTAGTAGGCTCATAAATCCAGATCACAGACCTTGTACATATTAACTAATGTATATGTCTTCCTAGAGCACTTGTCTTGGATGATTTATGAATAAAGCCAATAATAGGATGTAACAAAGTAAAGTCAGCTGAATGACAAATTAGAGTATGACTTCTACAATTTAATGGGGATTATTTATAAATCATTTTATGACTTAAATAAAATTCTTACAAATAAATATTGGAGATATATGGATATTGATCTCTCTCTCATATCACAATTGATTTGTTGTAACATATAATGGATTTAGGAATAAAAATTTTGCTTTTCAAGGGTTTCTGTAAGTCTCCATGACTCAGGGTCTTAATAGTGTCCATTACTGGTTGATATACTTACTTCACTGTGAAACCATCAATATTGTAAAAGTGACAATCTCAGCATTTGTCTTTAATTTCTGCACGGGCACTGGTATGTACAACTCACAACCTTATTGGAGTTTAAGTGTGCCCGAAGCTCTCTTTGGATTGTTATATTTATGCCCTCCTTCAAAGAAGAGGTTTGCTTTCAGTGCTTTGATTGCAGTATCCGCGTTTAATTCATTTAGAGTTGTCTCCCTTTTCCTAAAGAAAAGCAAGCAGAAACAAATCGGGGAAATTGGCAGATAAAAAAAGTTGAAAATTCACTGGTATTCTTCGGTATTTTGTGTTACTTTAATGTACATGTCAGTGAGTAATTATGCTGGTTGACTTATCTTGCATGGAAACGAGACGTACAGCACTCAAATCTTTCTAAATATCGTCAGATTGATCCTTATCCTTGAATACATTTGTATAAATACTAAATAATGGCTGTCATTTATTTATTTATAAATATTTATTATATAGTATGGAACTGTATTGATGATTTACATGTATGTATTAGATTGTGTCTTTAAACAATATATGCTACTTTCGATTTCGAGTTAGGGCATGTTTCACATCTGCTACTCTGTCTCTCGCTCTCTCTTTTATTCAGATCAATTCATATCTGGTATTAGGATAACGTGAATGTTGTATAAAGGGGGTAAGTTAACAGAAAAAAGTTTTTTAGTGGCATGACTTTAAAGTGGCTCCTGGCGCGCCTCCCACTAAATTATCCAACCATACATAAAAGTAGACACACAACCTACAAAACACCCACAATAATGCACGATTTTACAGTTTAAAATTAAAAAAAAAAAAATAAACTCGCGGGGTGTTCCACTGGAATCATCAGTGAAACCAGAGCTACACACTTTCTTCGTGGCTCGGGTTACATTTTATATAGCACCCCCCCCCCCCCCAAACTCCTTGATCCGGCACCGTAAAATCTGCCCCTTCCCATACAATATGCGCGTGCAAAATACATAATCATTCAGGTAGTATACACGTATGAGCCCTTGTATGATGTTTTGTTTTACACAGGGAATTCGAAGACCTTTCTAACGGTACCTTGGATTTTGAAATTGGACATATAATGAAGTTACAAGAAAAATAAGAATTTAGACGATTCATTCATGCACTTTTGCAGTGGTCGTTTATTATTTATACCTAAAAAGTCATCACAGATAAGTGAAAATAATAAGTTAGTGAAACAATTGATATTGTAAGAGCTTTATGACACCAAGTTTTATTATACACCCTTATTTTGACAGCCGCTTGTCCATCTGTCCGTCCGTTAGCCATATCAATTTCCACTCAATAACTTGATAACTAATATGTGTGCTGTTTTCATACTTAGATGAGAGGTTGACATGGATAGTGGATGATCACTATTGATTTTGAGGTCATTACGTCAAAGGTCACGGTCACATTGACACTTAGTGTAAAATCCTTGTCCGCACAATAAATTGAGGCTGACCTTAAACAAATTCTTTGTTTGGAGTTACCCGATTCACATTTTTAGGTGGGTTTTTTTCTGACACAATAATTATGAAAAATTATATTACTAAAGAGAACATACCATATGATTAAGAGGCCGCTGTGGCCGAGCGGTTACAGTCGTGGACTACAAATCGCTCAGCCCCTCACCGCTGTGGGTTCGAATCCCGATAGGGACTTCGGATTTTTCATGTGAGGAAGCCTTCCAGCTGGCTTGCGGTAGGTCGGTGGTTCTACCCGGGTACCTCTTTGTACTCGGGGTCTTCCTCCACCTGTAATTAGCTGGACGTCGCTATATGATTGAAATACTATCGCAGCGACGGTAAACTCCAATACAACAACAACCATATGATTAAACCAATACTTGGTATATTAAAAAAATGCCATAGAAACTAGCCTATAAGACTACTCGTCTATAAGACGGGACCCTTTTCTCGCTCCCCTAATCTGTGGGTTTATGCTTTGACCCTCTAATAAGACGGGATAAGAATGCATCACGAACAGTATCATTGATTCACATGACCATTTATTCAGAATAATTTAACATAGTAAAAACTACTATGGATTTTAAACTCTCATAAATGTGTTTATGTGACAAATAAAAAACACTATTTAAACAAGTAATAATATAAGTGTAACAGTGAACTGTCACTAAGTCTCCCAAACAAAGTTTCTCCTTAGACAATTATACACGAATGGTTATTGAGAAATGGAGTGGGGCTGACCCCCTGGTGACCAATGTGAACATCAAAGATGTACCATTCAATCCATCTGATCATGAGGAACAAGAATATACATGTACATAGTTTATGGGTGGGGATCTCAATGGTTTTTGAAATAAAGGTCAGGGGTAAAACTGACTGGGTGGGGCCAGATCCTATTCAATCTGTATCATCATGAGGAACAAGAATATACATGATTTATGGGTGGGGATCTGAACAGTTTTTCAGATATAATGTTATAAGTAAAATTGAGGGGGTGGGGACTCGACCCCTTGGTGACCCAAAAAAGAATACAATTTAATCCATCTCATTATGAGGAACAAAAAAAGATATGATTCAAGGTTGAACATTTGAAATATTTAACCAAAATACATTTTTTATGCAAAATGCCATCTTTGAGGGAATGGGTCCTGATCCCCAGGGACCCCCCAATCACAAAAATCTGGGAGGTACCATTATACATTAAGGGCTGTAATCATATGAAGTTTTGTAAAGATATGTCGCGCGGTCCCCGAGATATGGCCCATACACAGTTGCCGGCGCAAGAAAGAAGAAGAAACGGAGTTAAAGGAATAAGTCAGTTTGTTTGGGAGATCTAAAAGTTATTGTGCGTTGCTTACCAGTTTCTTGTACTTATTTCATTCCAAAGTTGTTTTCAGTCATAATCCCAAAACATCTCTCACATGCATTGGGGGAACAGAGGGCTATGGTGTCACATATTCTTATCAGCACATAAACTAAACCTCACTAAGTTGCTATATGATTCAGGTAAAGGGGGAAAAACAGTGTCAACAGGATGAGTAGATTTGTAGAAGTCTGTTTATTAAGTATGGGATGAGAAGCTGTCAATTATCCTGAAAGGAATGCTTGCAAAAGTGTCACAAAATGCACCCCTCTGTGCCCCCTCCATTGATTTAAATTTCGTATTGTGTGACATCCACTCTACACACTGGAAGAAATTAACATACTGCCGTTCAAAGGGTGTGAAACTGACACAAGCCGATTTGCGGTTTCCTTTAGAAATCTGGAACAGCTTCTTTGAGATGCCGATTATCAAAACTTGAAAGATTATTGTGTTAGCAGTTGTGTGATGAATTTATAGCAGCTATACACCTGGACAGTGCCTGTTGTGTAAGAGTTTTTTTTTTCTTTATACAACTGCTATATATTATGACTTCATGTGTGGGATAGAAATACGTTTGATCTAGCAAAAAAAAAAAAAAAAAAAATCAGACACCTGAAAGGTTTTTGAGTCGCGGCGATTTTTGTGAGTCAGTCGGGAAACTCCAAACAAAGAATTTTTAAAGGTCCGCCTGAATAGGAATAAGCATAGGTTTTTGAAACTTGGTAGGAACATGTCCCATTGTCAGTTGAAGACCCCTATTGATTTTGAGGTCATTCGATCAAAAGTTAAGTTCACAGTGACATTTAATATAAAAATCATTGTCCGCTGAATTCCTTGAGAATGAATAAGCCTTAGTTTGTGAAACTTGTAAGGGACATTGTCCATGTCCAGTTCACGATCCTTTTTAGCTCACCTGAGCACTTGTGCTCAGGGTGAGCTTTTGTGACCGCTTTTTGTCCGTCATGCGTCGTCCGTCGTGTGTCGTCAATAATTGATTGTGAACACTCTAAAGGCCACAGTTTTAGCCCAATCTTCATGAAACTTGGTCAGAATGTTTGTCTACATGATATCTCGGGATGAGTTCGAAATTGAGTTATGTGGGATCAAAAACTAGGTCACCATGTCAAATCTTAGGAAAACATTGTGAACAGTCTAGAGGCCACAGTTTTAGCCCAGTCTTCATTAAATTTGGTCAGGATCTGAAGGCCCATTACAGTGCTCCAGCCAGGATTTGAAAAGGGCAGGGTGCTAGTGGCCCAAAGGGGCATCCGAATCGCGAAACGATTGGAAGGGGGAGGGGGGTACCCCCTCCTGGAAGGGGGCTTGGGGGATCTCCCCCTGGAAATTTTTTCAAATTAGGACTTTAAATAAGGCCTCTGGGAGATTTCCTGGTTGGAATTTTTGTTCTTATTCCAGATTTTTTTTTGTATCAATATTTTCATTTTATTATCCTTGTTCTTAGATAGCAGTGGGTTGGGGAAGCGTCCCACTGACTATCTTACAAAGAGTTCACATATATGTATATTAAAATCTCTCAGCATCATACATGTGAGATTTTTTATAAACAAACAGAAAATGCATATCTTAACATGTAAATAATTAAGCTCTTTTTTTAGAATCAAAGGATAACAAAAAGAGTTATTGAATCTTACCTAAAGAATTGATAATACTAATAGGAGAGGAAAGTATACATAAGAGAAAAAGGTGCTTTTGCATTTATGTGCAGATTTGATAAGTTGCTTGGAAAATTTTTTGCAGAGTTTAAAAAATGGAATTTGTTCCAAGAACATTTGATCACTAATCTTATAATTGTAAGGTTGCTTTTTCCGGTCATCTTTACCAAAAGTAAAAAAGAAAAATGCCAGTAAAACTCACTTTTCAGTTGCATATTGCTGGAAAAATTTTGACTACGTACATCCAAGTCGTCTCAGAAAATCATGGATCCCAGATAAATTCTGTTAATATGTAAACCATAGAGAGGCCCCCATTTTGATGACTCCATAGTGCTCTTCCCCACCCCAGGACATGAAAAAGGCATAGTTAGTTGCCCTAAAAGGGCAGTTTTAACTTGTATGTGCAATTTGATAAAAAAAAGAGCATTATTTTTTTTTTTCAGAAAATATAATGAAATTCAAAATATGAAGCTTTCTTCTGTAACATTGAATATAATCCAAATAAAATGTATAAGATCTAGAATTGTTTATGTAGACATGTATAATCCATTCTGACAGGATAATAACAAACGGAAATATCTTTTCAAAGTTGAATTGGTTATGTAGAGACTCAGATTAAAATTGTAATAACTTTAAAATAAAATTCCATTTTCATAAACATAATTATTGTTAAATTAGATTTTTCATTAGGTTTTTTTTTTTTTTTTTTTAAATAAATATTTTTTTTTAAATATTTAAATAATAATAATAATAATAATAATAATAATGGAAACTTATCTCAGTGCATTACCCCACCCACTTCAATTAATTTACCCAACGATCATAAATATTGTAAGTTTAAAGCCTATCTTTATTTCAAAAAATGATGTAAAATCTGTATTTACAGTTTCTTATTTTAAACATTTATGTTTTAAAACAATTTTTAATTGTTTGATGGCTGTAAACAAAATTTATCAGTACATCTATAATGATTATATATTAGATGAGTTCGAAAATGGGTCATGTGGGGTAAAAAACTAGGTCATCAGATCAAATCTTAGAAAAACCTTGTGAACTCTTTAAAGGCCACAGTTTTGCCTCAACTACATAATATCTTGGAAGAGATCGAAATTGGGTCACGTGGGGTCAAAAACTGGGTCACCCTGTCAAATCTTAGAAAAAACTTTGTGAACACTCTTGACGCCACAGTTTTAGCCTAACCTTAATGTAAATCAAATCTTCAAAACTGGGGCATATGGGGTCAAAAAGTAGGTCACCAGGGCAAATTTTAGAAAAATCATGTGAACACATTAGAGGCCTACATTTTTGTCCTAGTCTTCATTCAACTTGATAAAAATGATGACTGTATGAATTCCCAGTTGATTGCAAATTCAGGTAGGATCAAAATATAGGTAACTTAGTCAAATGTTAGAAAAAACACTGCAGATGCCACATTTTTGTCATCATGCCTAACACAGCAATCTTACTCAGGTGAGCGACACAGGGCCATCTTTGCCCTCTTGTTTTTAATTTTCAATGACGTCAAATGCCGTCAGATTTGACGTCAACTTCAAAAGATTGTTCGCGCTCTAGAGCCTTCAATTCTGGTCTGGTTATCGTAATATTTTCACGGAAGATGTATTTTAAGATGTAGATGTGCACCGTTACATACAAATTTCCAAATTCCAAAAGATTAAGATTTCATGGCAAAACCGAGATTTGAACTTCGGTCCTAAAAATACATTTAAATGTTACAAAGCCCCCTGATGCGTTAGAAGCATGAAAATTGGACAGCATATCGACAAAGAGGTTTACATTCTATTTATTGAATTATTTTCTCTTAAGTCACATGGTAATGACGTCATTAAAAAGACAAAAAAAGGCATTTTTATAAAGATTTCTCTCGCTCTGGTATCATGAATTTTTAGTTAATCTTAATTAAATCTTCAAAATTGATAGAGTTAAAATTGAAGTGATCCATACTTCTAGAAATGTTTGTTTTATCACATGACGTAATGCACAGGGGCGTGCCTGGGGCTAAATTCGGGATACGCAGACTTGCTAATTGGGTCCGGGGGCATGCTCCCCCGGAAAAAAAATGGTCTGTACCCGGGTTAGGGATCGATTTTTATTTTTACATTTTCGATTTTCTGGACGACGTATACGCAACTGCGTAATTGTGTAAGCCTAGGCACGCATACTAAAGCAGGAATTATTACAAACCTCATATAAAATCGCCAATTAGACCAATGAGCTTAAAATTTTCAAAAATGTCGAATCCCGAGTACGTTCGTAAGGTCTTGAAATTTTCAAATTATTACGTCATTACAAATATGGCAGATATTCATGTTTGATGGAATGCCTACTTGAAAACGTGAAAACAAACATGTTCGCATTCTCCAAGATATTTTTTTTTCTTGATTAATAGAACGTTAGCTGAACGTGTCCTTTCAAAAATATATTTTTTTAGTCACGTGATTTTGACGTCGTTGAAGTATAAAAATCATTCATTTCAATTTGTATTCGCGCTCCAACGTCATGGTTATTGATGCCAATCTTAAGCATACCTTAGGAATTTATGTTGTGTCACTTGTTTATGACAACATTGATATGTAAGCAAAATATATTAAATAAATCAAAGAGTCCAGAAAATTTCAAGTGATTACGTCATCAAACATGGCTTATATATGTTTTAAGTAAAAGGACTAATTCATAAAAATCTATTAATTTGCAGGAAGAAATGAAAGCGGTTATTGTGTTGGTTGAGTAAGATCCGATTGTTCTTTTGCAGGAAAGAGTGCTCGTGTGAATTGTGATACGTTTTTGAGTAAATGGGTCGAATTTACGATGAATTAGTACATTTATACTAGAGGCTAGAGCCAGAAAACATATACGGATAACTTATTGCATTTGCTATCACGACTTTACGCAAACCTGAAGACAATGACAAATACATGTATATCTACCTATCGATTATTTTTATATTTTCTTTAACGGTTCCTTTTTCTAAATCTGTAAAAATAAGCCAATATATAAAGCAACTGAACTGTCGAGTTACAAGACGTTTATAACGTTAACTACATAGAAATAAGAGATTATTTTCATGATTTCCCTTACACTTCTACCTTTGTTTCCATCTACTTTTGCAAATGTAAAACTCAATCAATTTAAAGCTTGAAAGTCATGGATTTCAAAGTTACTTTTCTTTTTTACAATTTCAGTTTTGTGGAACAAATTGCATTGAATATTTGCTAAATCACAGGCAGACGAAAAAATGAATATTAAGTAAAGAATAATAAAAAAAAAACCCTCTAAAATCGATAGAATAATGTAAAAAATTATTGAGGATGGTCTTATCTTGAAATTTTCCTGTTGTTTTTTTCTGCATTATAGTATACGGTTGCGTAATCAAATTACATCCATATTTATGCATTCTCAATATCTTCTTAAGAAGATAAAAGCGGAAAACACACACACACACAGATTTAAAGCTTATTTTTGAACATATATATATATAGATAATAATAATTTATGTATTAAATCTTACATTTTTAAGCATCATTATTCCATTTCTTTGTATTAACTTATATATTCAATGCCTTTGAAATAAGCAAATGGAAAGCCGCTTCGTTTGTATCTTAAACAAACGACTTCTAGTTTTTGATTAATTCGGATTCTATTTTTCACGCTTAAAGGGATTATAATTATCTTTTGTAAATCACTTATCTTAAAATGAAGCACATTTAAAATGTTCAAATATAAATCAAAGATTTAACAACAACAACAAAAAATGGATCAGACGAACGCCTGAGAATGGACTGGGTCCAGTACAATTAGACGCTTTTTACCGACTTTAGATAACGAGTTTTAAGTTTGTGAACAAGATGGCGCTGGCCCATACAATAGTCGGCTGTGACGAAAAAAATCCAAAGTGCTCTGAAATGTTGATCGAAATAGAAGTCTAAGCGATACCGTAGGGTGAGCTTTGATTATCGCTCGCTTCGCCAGCTGTGAACTTAACATATGTCGATAATGCTGATTGGCTAAACATATTTTTAAACGAACGGTACAGCACGCTATCCTTTGTTTTCTATACATTGTCAAATTGATCCTTTAATAGAATCGAATCACGTTGTGCAAGTATCATAGAGTCAATATCCAGTTCTCTCCAGTGTAAGAAGCTATGGAAAGAAAAAAAAACAATTCCCCATCTTTAAATTATATATATTTCTCAATACATGAATACATTTCCTATCAATGTCATAAATTGCCAATGGTAATTAAAACAAATTGAAAAAAAAAAAACTGTCAAAAACCAACGAATGTAAAAATATTATTTCAAAATGACGTCTTGAATTCTCGACAGTGAATTCAAAATGAATCTATCAGGAGAATTGTGAACATGTAAAGAAAAATGTATACATCTAAATATAAGAACCATCAAAGCACAGTGTCCATTTTATTATCCGTCCGAGTTTTGTAACTTGGGGTATGAATTATTTTTTACCTTTGTATCCTTTCATATAGAGAGTCCCTACATTTTTTTTTTGTTTGCCAATTTAGGGGGTAAAACCCTCTACAGGGTGAATTTCACTATCAGATAAATACATTATCAAGTATGGCTCTGAATGACTTCCGTTTGTTCGTTGGGTTTAACGTCCCACCGACAGTATTTCAGTCATTTGGAAACGATGCCTACTTGAAACAGATATAGTGCTGCCACACTGCAGTATCATGCCGTAGACATCATGTGGCATGATACCACACCCATTCACATTATTCTGACACCGGGCCAACCAGTCCCAGAACTACCTTTATTTGCTGAGCGCAAAGCAAGTGTGCTATACCAGTACCAATTTTTACGACTTTGGTATGTCGCGGTCGGTGATCGAATCCATGACTTCCGCTCTAAGCACTCGGCCACCGGGGACGGTGAATGACTTCCGTACAAAAGATCGTTGAGAAGTGAAATAAACTAATAATAATTAACCAGGTCATATCTTAGAAATACCTTGTGAACACTCTAGATGCCAAAGTTTTACCCCAATCTTCATTAGATTTGGTCAGGATGTTTGTCTACATGATATCACGAAAGAGTTCGAAAATGGGACACATGAGGTCAAAAACTAGGTCACCAGGTGAATCTTATAAAAACCTTGTGAACACTAGAGGCCACAGTTTTGGCCCAATCTTCATAAAATTTGATCAGAATGTTTGTTTACATAAAATCTCGGATGAATTCAAAACTCGGCCACATTGGGTCAAAAAGTAGGTCACCAGGGTAAATTTTAGAAAGATCTTGTGAACACTCTAGGTGCCTACATTTTTGTACCAGTCTTCATTAAACGTAATAAGGTGACTGCATGAATTCCCAATTCAGTTAAATTCAGGTAGGAAAAAATTAAAAATTTAGATGTCACCCCATCAATTTATTCAGGTAAGCGACCAGGGCATCTTGGCCCTCTTGTTTTTAGCTCACCTGAGCACAAAGTGCTCAAGGTGAGCTTTTGTGATCGCCCGTTGTCCGTCGTCCATCGTCCGTGCGTCCGTGCGTGCGTCCGTCGTCAACTTTTCGTTCAAACGACTTCTCCTCCTAAACCACTGGATGGATTTTGACCAAACTTCACAGGAATCATCCTTATCATGACCTCTATCAAAGTTGTTCAAATTATTTTGATTGGGTGAATAAGTAGGTCACAGGAGCTAAAAATAGATTTTTAAAATGCAATCTTAGAAAATCTTCTCCTGCAAAACTGTAAGGCCTAGAGCTTTAATAATTGGTATGTAGAATTGTCTTATGAACATCTACAAAAGTTGTTCAAATTATGACTCTGGTGATAAATGACACCGCACCAGGGGTTACTTGTTTTACATAGATTATATAGGAAAATCTTTAAAAATCTTCTTCTATGAATCCATAAGGCCTAGAGCTAAGATATTTGGTATGTAGCATCATCTAATGGTTCATTACCAAGATTGTTCAAATCATAGCCCTATGGTGATAAATGACCCCGCACCAGGGGTTACTTGTTTTACATAGATTATATAGGAAAACTTTAAAAATCTTCTTCTATGAATCCATAAGGCCTAGAGATTAGATATTTGGTATGTAGCATCATCTTATGGTTCATTACCAAGATTGTACAAATCATGACCCTATGGTGATAAATGCCCCCGCACCATGGGTCACTTGTTTTACATAGAGTTATATAGGAAAATCTTTAAAAATCTTCTTCTATGAATCCATAAGGCCTAGAGCTTAGATATTTGGTATGTAGCATCATCTTATGGTTCATTACCAAGATTGTACAAATCATGACCCTATGGTGATAAATGCCCCGCACCATGGGTCACTTGTTTTACATAGAGTTTATAGGAAAATCTTTAAAAATCTTCTTCTATGAATCCATAAGGCCTAGAGATTAGATATTTGGTATGTAGCATCATCTTATGGTTCATTACCAAGATTGTACAAATCATGACCCTATGGTGATAAATGCCCCCGCACCATGGGTCACTTGTTTTACATAGAGTTGTATAGGAAAATCTTTAAAAATCTTCTTCTATGAATCCATAAGGCCTAGAGATTAGATATTTGGTATGTAGCATCATCTTATGGTTCATTACCAAGATTGTACAAATCATGACCCTATGGTGATAAATGCCCCTGCACCATGGGTCACTTGTTTTACATAGAGTTGTATAGGAAAATCTTTAAAAATCTTCTTCTATGAATTCATAAGGCCTAGAGCTTAGATATTTGGTATGTAGCATCATCTAATGGTTCATTATCAAGATTGTTCAAACCATAGCCCTATGGTGATAAATGCCCCCCCCCCCCCCCCCCCCCAGGCGTCACTTGTTTTACATAGAGTTATGTAGGAAAATATTTAAAAATCTTCTTCTGTGAATCCATAAGGCCTAGAGATTAGATATTTGGTATGTAGCATCATCTTATGGTTCATTACCAAGCTTGTACAAATCATGACCCTATGGTGATAAATGCCCCCGCACCATGGGTCACTTGTTTTACAAAGAGTTATATAGGAAAATCTTTAAAAATCTTCTTCTATGAATCCATAAGGCCTAGAGCTTAGATATTTGGTATGTAGCATCATCTTATGGTTCATTACCAAGATTGTACAAATCATGACCCTATGGTGATAAATGCCCCTGCACCATGGGTCACTTGTTTTACATAGAGTTGTATAGGAAAATCTTTAAAAATCTTCTTCTATGAATCCATAAGGCCTAGAGATTAGATATTTGGTATGTAGCATCATCTTATGGTTCATTACCAAGATTGTACAAATCATGACCCTATGGTGATAAATGCCCCCGCACCATGGGTCACTTGTTTTACATAGAGTTATATAGGAAAATCTTTAAAAATCTTCTTCTATGAATCCATAAGGCCTAGAGTTAGATATTTGGTATGTAGCATCATCTTATGGTTCATTACCAAGATTGTACAAATCATGACCCTATGGTGATAAATGCCCCTGCACCATGGGTCACTTGTTTTACATAGAGTTGTATAGGAAAATCTTTAAAAATCTTCTTCTATGAATTCATAAGGCCTAGAGCTTAGATATTTGGTTTATTGTTTTACATAGAGTTTTAGGAAAATTTTAAAAATCTTCTTCTTGAATCATAAGGCCTAGAGTTAGATATTTGGTATGTAGCATCATCTTATGGTTCATTACCAAGATTGTACAAATCATGACCCTATGGTGATAAATGCCCCCGCACCATGGGTCACTTGTTTTACAAAGAGTTATATAGGAAAATCTTTAAAAATCTTCTTCTATGAATACATAAGGCCTAGAGATTAGATATTTGGTATGTAGCATCATCTTATGGTTCATTACCAAGATTGTACAAATCATGACCTTATGGTGATAAATGCCCCCGCACCAGGGGTCACTTGTTTTACATAGAGTTATATAGGAAAATCTTTAAAAAAAACTTCTACTATGAATCCATAAGGCCTATAGCTTAGATTTTTGGTATGTAGTATCATCTAATGGTTCATTATCAAGATTTTCAAAATGGAGGCCTTTTGGAGATAAATGACCCCGCACTAAGTCTTCTCCTCTGAAACCATAAGGCCCAGTGCTTATATATTTGGTGTATAGTATTGTCAGGGCTAAAATGTTTAAGATTGAGTTATATCAGAATTCTTGTCTGTTTAAAAACCTTGTAATCAGTTGTAGCAATGGTATTCAGGTGAGCGATTCAGGGCCATCATGGCCCTCTTGTTTAACTGTTATTGTTGTTGTTGTTTTTTAATTTTGGGACATTTTTTTATCCTGGATCTCATTGATTTAGCATGGGGACTCATGATTTCAAACATGTCAGTCCTTAGTTTCATAACAGAGAATTTTTAGATTAATCATTGATAAAAACAAACATCAATGAACAAATAAGAACAGCAAAAAAAAAAAAAAAAAAATCACCACCACCTCAACAACAGCAACAAATTATTTATCGTAGAATATCATTTCGTACATACATATCACTTTTTTCCTAATAAAGATTATATACATTCCCTTTGTTTATCATCTAGATATACATGTATACATGCAACTCTGCTGGTCGTGGTATCATGCCACTTGCCTTCTTCATGATATCCAGTGAGGCAGCACTACATATATATCATATAGGAAAATGTTCCAACAGACTGAAATACTGTCAACACAGCTATCAACTGTGTAATTTTGACGTAGACCCTATGCGTGTTTTTCAGTATGTATGACTAAATATTTTAATGGGCTTTTGTTTTTGTTTTTATCTCAACAGGGGTGAGGGCATTTGTACGACGTGACAAGGCACAAAATACCGACGTTACTAAGGAATCGTCGAGAGAAATTTGTGTAAGTTTTAGGAATTTGTTTTCAATCATTTTCAAATGAATACATTGAATTAAGTTTAGTTTGAATTTACTGTAAAAAATAATTGTTGGATTAAAACTAGTAAATTGCATGTATGGCAGAGCTAAATATGGGGACCTTTTTTATCAAATTCCGCCTTTCGTTGTCCCATAAAATACATCATATATACAGTATTGTTGAGACGTGCAACTGAACTGAACGCATTTTTTTTTTGGCTCACTACGTTTTTTTTTCTTTCCATAGGCATATTCCTTCCCTAACTTGCTATTTGAAGGACATGTTTTTTCTTTCCTCCCCAAAGTAGAAATGGCGAATATGGCATTAATCTGACAATAAATCCTACATTTATCTTACCGGTATAGCAAGGGATATAAATCTTCATGAATAATTTACGTAATTCTAAAAGAAAATTAGATTTGCCTTTCTTTAATTGTTTTTTTTTTATTTTTCCCTAACAGCATGGCGACCAGGGATTCCATAGAGACAAGTTCGGACGTTTACACCCCGCCCTACTGTGATGATCACAGGAGCAATCTCATCACAACGTTCTGCGAGGAACACAAATTATTAATATGCGAACAATGTACCAAGTTAACACACCGGAAGTGTGTAATGTCCTCGCTACGTGATATAAGCAGTAAGATGAATAAATGTCAGGTGGACAATATGTTGACGAAGATGAAAGAAATAAATCAAAATGTTCAGAAATTACTATCATCCCGGGGTAAAGATGCTGATATTTTGGTTGAAGAGGCAGAAAAGTCTGTAGGTGATGTCAGGGAATTTAGGAGGAGAATAAATGAAACGATTGATGATCTTGAGAAAAAGGCTTACAAAGCAATTAAAGACGCTAAAAAGGCCAGGGAATCAATTTTGAAAGATCACGTGACTACATGTGAATATATTTTGAAGCAAGTGAACGAAAGTATTAAACAAATGCAAGACTGTCAGGCCTCAATGAATAAAGAAATTATGTTTATCGGACTGACAAAGTCATCTGCTAAAGTCGAGGAAATGGAGAAGATTGTAAGAGAAGTCGAGTCAGAAGCTTCCACATCATGTCACCTGACTTTCAAACCCAATAAAGTAATAGAGGATCTCATACAGCAGGTGACTGAGCTCGGTCACGTGATTACAACCTTTCAAAGCAGTGATGTATCCAGCGGAGAGAATATACTTGAAATGACAGTTTCTAGTAAACAAGACATCAACATTAACACAGATTGGATATCTGGTTCAACATTTCTCCTCAGTGGTGATCTTGTTTTATGTGACCCTCGTAACAAGAAGTTACATCTGTATAGCCCCACCTTCATCTCTAAGGAGAATGTAGATCTACCATCACA
The DNA here is from genome assembly GCA_021229015.1 of Solen grandis. NCBI lineage: Eukaryota > Metazoa > Mollusca > Bivalvia > Adapedonta > Solenidae > Solen > Solen grandis. Next base: position 68,988,980 of record CM037781.1, on the reverse strand, counting down.
ACCACATGACGTCTGTACAGTAGCTGATACAGAGGTTGTCGTCACGTTACCAGGGCAACAGAAGATTCAGTTTGTCTCTGTACAGCCGCGGCTGAGACTCGGAAAATCATTGAGTGTAGACAGGAAATGTTGGGGTATAGACTGTCATGGCGGCATGATGTACGTCACGTGTCACGATGGTAATAATGGAGAAGTACTGGTGATGACGATGGATGGACAGATACACAGGAGACTCGGGCTGGTACAAGGACAGTCCATGTTTACATGCTCAAACTATGTACGTGTAAGTCGCTATAGTGATCGTGTTTATATACCGGATATTGACACCAACACCGTAACATGTCTGACACAAAATGGTGATTTGGTCTATAAGTATAAACACAAGGATTTATCTTGTCCTACAGACATTCACGTAGACAGTCAGGACAACATACTTGTAAGTGGGGGTTTGTCTAACAACATTCATCGTGTAGATAAGCTCGGTACTCACCACTCCATACTGGTCAGTAAGAGTGATGGGGTAGTAAAGCCGAACTGTCTCTCATACCGGTACACTGATGGGGCGTTGTTTGTAGGAATGTATAGTAAACCTGCTGGTAAGGTGTTCTGGCTGAAGAAGTAATGAAGAAGTAATATGTCGACTGTTTTATCAGGATTAATATCACCATGGCAACCTTGAAGTATTGTTTCAAATATATCAAGTCAGACAATCTTATTACATGGTGCGAGTATTTGAGAGTCAGGCCGGAACTCGAACCGGGAACCTTTTGGTTGCAGGGATAGTTTGTCCCTAAACAAGACATTAATCTGCTTAACATAAATCCCACTCCATATTTAAGATTGTAAGATAATTTACATGTATTTCGATTGGTTTGGTTGCAGCAAATCGTGTTTCATGTTTTCCACGTGATCTTCGTGTCTATATTTGTCGTGTAATCTATTTTTAGCTCAACTCGACTCGAGGTTACACAGTTACTCCGTACACAACATTCATGTTTTTTTCTGAACATGATGTTATATTTTGGTGCTCGCTTTGCTATTAAATTTTAATAGATTATTACAGTATCTAAAACTTCAACTGTTTATATACGTGAATAAATATCTTTAAAATTTGGCCTTCATTTTGAATAAATTCTTATCATTGTGATTTAATTCTTATCCATACATTTATGAAGTAATTATATATTAATTAACATTTTCAGACTTTAAAGCAGAAAAAATTTTGAATTTAAAGTATTTGTTTCCTGATCGGTAGAGTTAAATAAAAATAACTAGTTTCTGTTCCTGACAGTGTAGGTCATATTGTACAGGAAAATGCTATTTTCATAAACGCAAATCAGTCAAAATTAGTTTACGGTATACCTGAAGCAGATGCTTGTGGTACCACGTGACACTTTCTGCAATATGGCTTCTTCACCAGTTCAGTGTAGTGATTTCGTAAATTCGTCCTATAACGTTAGCGCATGCGCAAAATGTTAATACAACAGGCAAGAGATGGAAATTGAAAAAAGAAAATCTAAATACAGGTTTTATCATGTTAAATATAGTTTCAATACCCTGTGACGGTAAACACTGTGATGGGGAAACCATCCATTTTTTACGACCAAACCATCCATTTTTTACGACCATTGATGATTGCATTTGGTGACCATGCGTCTGTTGAAGGGTATTGATAGACATAATGCACATTGTAAAATATAATTTTCCGTCAGCGACCAACTGTGAAGTAGCTGTTTTAATTATATTAATTTGTACTTTGTAGAATCAATATACGCCTTCTTTTTCCTACTGTAATATGATTTATGCTTATGTAAATATAGAAACAATTGATCTAGTATCTATGTAATATATTTCTTCGATGGTTGGTCAACAATCAATAAGAATTGTATATAAACGCTTTCAACAATGACAAAATAAGAAACAATGTCAATATGCATGAACAAGTGATTTTGTGTAATTATAAAAAAATTTACCTATATCTCGTTTGCTTATTTTATCCCTCGCTAAAGAATCACCATTACTTTCGCGTTCGAATATAAATTCGGCCCTGAAAGATTCTATTTGGCACTCAAGCGGGTGTGTGTGTGTGTGTGTGTGTAAACGGAATAACTCGACTTAACTGAAGGTTTAAGTATCAACGGTAAAGATGGAGACAAGTGGCGTAATGTCACACCTTATCACATTATACAGACACGTGGCCAACCAGTCCTGGATTACGGTAACGGAAATGACTATATATATTAATTGTTCTGCTTTGTGCATATATACACGATCACATGACTGAGAGGACACAGTGGTCACTACACAGGACGCGAAATAAAAATGAAAACAATGAGAGGATCGTATGTTCGTTCCCTGGTCGCGTTAAAAACGTTTATTTTACGTCGATTCAAAAACAAGTTGACTTCTGACAATTTAAACTTTGCCGCGTTGAGGTGAATCAGGGCTACAGTAATGTATGAGCAAACTGGAAGCCTTGATCAGACAGATCCTGGAAGTTAATATCTAATCTGGGTTTGCCAAGGCGTCAAAATGCCTCTGTATGTGGTAAAGTTTAAATTTATTTAGTGTACTCTGATGGGAAAAATAATACTAATTCCTCTCGACAATCCCTGTGTTGGACCAGTACTTAGCTCCCTGGAAGTCCAAGAAAAATCCTTGCCCCAAATGGGATGCGAAACCATAACCTTCGGATCCGCAGTCGGGTATGTCACAACTGCCACAAGCGTTCCATTTAAAGTTGTCAGTGATGGTTCCGGTAAATTTGATAATTTCCGGGAATAATTGTCCGACATTATGATATTTGCATAGCGCGCACCTGTCAACGGGTAGCCGACATTTCGATAAATGATTAGGCCGGTAAAATGGATTTAAAGTTTATATGGTAAATTGTTTAGACGGTTCAGTAAATCGATTTTTAAAGTACATATAAATTATATTTATTTATTGAAAAGCACAAATGTATATATACATTCTGTGTTTTTCACATACAGTTTTACATATAATTATCATTACGACATTGCTTTCGATAATTTAGAAATCAAAACATATTTTGTATGTTATAAATACTTATCAATACAAGATTAGAATTATTTGACAATCTTTTCTTTATTATTTAAACGCCTAATGTAGCAGTTTTCACACCGAATACCTGAACAAAACAGATGGGCTGTATGAATAACATTTTTCCTCTTCAAATTTGTTCAATCCTTGTCCTTTAATTTCGTCTCATCGTGTGGTCGATCAACCCCACTGACGTCTGTTTATGTCAAAAACAATCGAATAAATTAATGACTAAACAAAGAAAGTACTAGATTAATTCAATATCAGTTGGGACTTTTCGAAAATATATATCAAATTCAAAATGAACGCTTTGATTTTCAATCTCGTTCCAGATCTCGCACAACACGGTTTTTCAGAAAAACGATACGGCCAAAAAAAAAAAAAAAAAAAAATTGCTGCGCATCTGTTATTATAGTTCTACATGGCAAATCACAATTAATAGTTAATTTACCAAATCAAACTTCAATTGATTATTGTCTGTGTGATTAGAATACCCGCCCTGGCAGCGGAATCCCGTGGTTTCGATCCCCGGTAGTTACAAATGTAAGTTGCTTAAATGGTATGTATCGATATCCCTGCTTTCCACTCAATTTTCAAGACGTATGCGATCGGGTGAGGTGTCATGCCACTTGTCTGTCGTGAATATATCCATCGTCGGATACCCCCGGCTGGTTTTTTTCCGTTTCACTACATGACATCATGATCTATAGACCCTATAGATGATCTATCGATCGGCCGTGTATAAATGACATGACGATGGACTTAACCACGTGGAGTCTATATATGACGCAATACGGGACCTTACACGTGTATCCACGTAGGCAATCATAAACGCACAGACGCATACCAGATAAATATTCAATTATATAACCTTGTTTTTGGGGTCTACTAGGCCGAAAAAGTAAAGTCGCTGCACTTAACACTCACTGGGCCCTCACCGCGTGGGTTCGAGTCCCGGCAAGGTCATTTGGATTTTCATGTGAGGAAGCCTTCCAGCTGGCTTGCGGTAGGTCGGTGGTTCTACCCGGTTGCCTCAGTGCATTCGGATCTTCCTCTACCTGTAATTTGCTGGACGCCGCTATTTGACTGAACTTCAGCAGCGACGATAAACATCAAAATATCAATAAACTTTATTTTTGATATATTAAGATTAATCCAATGTTGTTGTTGTTTTTTCAGCAAATCGTGTCTAATATTTTCCACGTGCTCTTCATGTCTGAATTGGTCAGTACATGTGTATAAGATATAATAAAATAAATAGGATCTGACATGAATTGCTATTTTATACCAATTTCTACCAAACGAGCTCATGAAAATGTTATTAAGCGAGCCACTTATCAGACCTATACTGATTGTAGATCGCGATTATAAAAACACAAATGAACGGACTGTGAACGAATTATTATTTGTAATCTAACACCAAGAAAACTGAAAATAACGACTACGTGTGTATGTCTCATACAATTCAATATAGTTGCATCAAACACATTTAATCCAGCTGTTCGAGTTCAACACACTGAGCATGTATATAGAATACACGCGCGTGGCGTAGAATAATGTAATTCGGCTGTAACCAGGGACGTAGCTAGGCCAAAATTGAGTGTACGCACAAATACGCATGGGGGCCGAGTTAAGCCCACATGCAGGTCCAGGGCAGAGCTCCGGTTTGGGCTCAGGGGCCGAAGCCCACGGAAGCTCCAACGATTTCGGCATTTAATGTTGGTTAAATTATGCAATCCTATGTCAATACAATTAATGTTTCAAAAATTGATGTTGTATTACAACAGAAAATTACTCGTCAACATTTGACATTTAAAAAACAGTAAATGTGACGTCGAACTGCCCAAATGTTAATATGCATGATCGTGAAACCATCAAAATCCACAAATTATACCCGACAAAATATAAAATACAAGGAGACTTGGGCTGAACAGTTCCTTTTGTTATTTTAAGTTAGAATAAGTAAGGGTGGAGATAATCTATCACGTCATGTATAAACCTTTGAAAAACTTAAAAGCAAGACGTCGTGGTTTCCTGTTAGCAGAAGTGTCTACAATGTTTTTAATGTCCAGCTCTCGCTCTCAATAAATGTTCATCAAGTTCAGTCCACTCATTCGTTCGGATCCGATGGTACTTCCTAAGTACGTCTTTACTCGAGGCATAGTCGAATACGACCTTTCTGGAGTGGATATTGATACAGGAACAACAATCAGCAGGATCAACCATCGTCGAATGGTATGGTAGGAGTTTTCTGACGCCAAAGAGAGCGTGGCTGCAAGGTATCCCGGTGCTGCGGGACTACATTGTCTACATTGCTTATTTGGTGAAACCAATACTTTCTATTTTCTTTAACCGATTAGTCATTGTTAGATAGTAAAAAAACATATATATAAAAATACGAGATCCAAACAGAAATGATCAAACATTCAAAATCAACACGAATTATTAATATATAACATTTTTTCCAACATTTCATACCGTTTCACGGTATTGATTTTGATCAGTAGATTTTTTTTTTTTCAAATGAGGAGGTTTTATTCCCAAATGAATGTGAAGTGACAGCATAACGCCATGCATTATAAATAGTAATTTTTAAAATTTAGTTTAGCTGTATCGAAAAGATTTTAAGTATTCGAATAAAATCTAGATATAATGCAGATCATTATTTTAGAAATCTATAATGAGATAGAACTGTCGTGGGTTATGGTTGGTAGACTTTAGTATCATAAATTAAAAAAACTGCTTAGATCTATTTTGATAGAAAGGGGGAATTGTCCGGAGTCCAGCTAGATGTTAGAAGAATAAGCTTCTCTTTATGTGAGAACGGGTCTTCATTCTTAAAATATCACGATATCCAGGAGGTTATGACAAATTGAAAGAAAACCCAGATGTAGACAAGCTTCGGGTGTTCTTGGTAGTATTGGAAATCGCGTTAAAATAAACGAAAGGAGTGAATACAACTTTAATAATAAGTATACTTACGAAAAAAAAAAAATTTTAAAAAACTATTATGAGATTTTTATTTTATATTTTTGCTTAAAATATTTTTTTTTATTTTATCTACCTCTCGGAAAAATTGTACGCACGTGCGTATTCGGCGTATATATAGGCATCTACGTCACTGGTAACGTGTTAAATATAAGAAACTAATTATGTGATGGTTATACGAAACCGGAAACAGCTTTTTGAGCATAATGTCATATGATAAAAAAATAAATTCTCTGCAGAGACCGGGAAATGCGATTGTGGCAGTTTAAAATAGAATAATTACATGTGCACGTTCTGTTCGTGATCTGTGATGATGCAAAAAAACTTAACAATTTCAAACGTGTCTGATACTTGGAACCAATACATCGGTTGACAAGAGCAGCAACAGCAGCAGCAACAACAACAACAAATACCTATAACGACTACTGTACATTCGGCGGCTCGGATAGACTTCCATCTTTTCTGTTTTGAAAGCCAGGATCACGTAAATAATGTAAAGGAAAAAAAACATATTTGTACCCACCATTACCACCTGTACCGAAATATAAAAAAAAAACAGAGAGAAATAGCATATTTAAACATAAATATTGCATTTGATTGCATATATATTTATATATTTCAAAATAATATAACAGAAATCAAACATCAAAATCCAATGGATTAGCAATCATAAATATGTAGGTGTATCTATATTTGCCTCAGTATAGTCTATTACAGAAAACAAAACACAGAAAATTGAACATTATAAATACAGCAAAGAACTACTTTAGAAATTAGAAATAAAGAGAGAGCGAGAGAGAAAATAAAACAGAAACAACATAAGTATTATGTTATTGTTACCACAGTGTAAAATGAATAAGACCCTGATACTATGCCTCCATGCTTATTTCATTGTCTTTTATTAACTCTTTAACGATAAACTTGTACGTACTGTCTGACTGACTCGTATACTTTAAATGATATAAAGTTTCTACACATAAAACGGTCATGATGAACCATCGTGTAGGTAAAGGTGGCTTAATATAACTAAAATTAAATGTGTGCATGACATTATCAACGTGTGTTTTGGTTGATTTTACACAATATTGTTTGTTTGTTGAGTTGAACGTCCCACCAAAAAAACAAAATTCAGTCTTTTGGAGACTATGTCTCCTTAAGATAAATATGGTGCTGCCACACTGCAGTATCACGGTGTGAACATGTGACATGATACCACACCCAGTCACATTATTCTGACACCGGGCCGACCAATTTCGGGAGCTACCAGTGCTATTTTAACGACCTTAGTATGTCGCGGTCGAGGATCGAAACGACGACCTCCTGCAACCCAGGAAAAGGCTCTAACCACTCGGCCACTTGGAACGGATGTTGCCCAACGGCTTCCATACAGATTCTAACTAATATAATGTCAACGAAATACTGACTACGAAGGTTCGGTTATAAATCTTGTAGTCACGCATAAACATACTTGTCATCAATAACCATAAACATTCGGGTTAAAAAACAACAAATATTGATTTATCCATAAATTCGCCAGGTTAACTATTCAGACACCGGGCCAGCAAGTCCTGGAACTGACCCGTATCTATGTTGAGCGCAAAGCAGGGAGCTACCAGTACATTTTTAACGACTTAGGTATGTCGCGGTTGGGGACAAATCCACGACCGCCCGCTCCAAAGGTGCTGTAACCACGGACGGTAGACCTATTTTATCGGTGTAACAGGTCAGTGAATAAGCATTCATTCAATATGCTGCCAGGTGGGTGTTATTGTTGACCTAATTTTAATGCTAATTCACATGTGATCAATGCCCCCTTCTCATTCACACGTTTTAAACTCTAAACACATTTTATTTATTTAATACATAATTTATTTCAAATATTAAGTTTTCTAAGCATCGAAAATTTGTGAACCAGCTCTTTCTTATGGTTATCATAACCAAAGACTAATCATAGGACTGAGCTGAAAGTCCTAATGTCACGTTAAGCATAACCAGAAAAGGTAAAGCAGAAAGTCACGTGGCTTGAAATTTGGAAATGTTTTACTGATTTTCCGCCTCAAATGGATCGTGTTGCTATTGTACCATTTTACTGTGAGGGATAAACACTATGTTTTTCATTGAAATCCCTATTCGATTTACCAAGGACATATTACATGCCAGAGGTATTCAAATTGCTACACTTCATGTACAGCGGGCCACTGCCTAACGTCACACATATTCATTCATAGTATTTTTTACCGCTTACGCAACTATGCAGAGTTTTCATTCGTTATGTGTTGTGTTAACTTCTGTATTAAAATGATAAACAATATAAAAAGAAGATTGTTGTGCATTTTCTCTCTATATATTATGTAATAAATACCCCGTGCCTTAACTGAACTCGACACATATCTATTGTATAACGAGGGTACAAGAAAACAGGTACGTGTATTGCTTGCCCGCTAAAGGGCATTGAATTTGTTTTTTCGATATTCAGATTCCCACAATCAGCCCTAATATGTTGCTTTGTAAAAAAAAAAAATGACGTAAAACAAAATCTATGTTTAGATAAAAAATAAACATGTATTCATTATTCATCGCTTCGACTCAACAGTAAAACAGGTTGTTGGATATGTATGCTAAGCAAACTTTAAGTAATATCAATATAATATTAAATATATTATATATAACATTAATTATTATTAAAGTACATATAAGCTATAAAGTAATTTGGGCATCTTTATTGAAATTTGTATTTACAAACTAAAATTATATCTTCTTTAATTAATTAGCTTCAAAATAAACCCCATGATTCTTGTATAAAACCATTTCTAAGGCACATTGGTGACGGTCTGTGTTGTAGGTTTGAATCCTGTAGGGGCAAGTATTTTACATGACCTTTCCAGGCGTGAAGTACTCGTTCAATATTTGCGCATTTTTTCATTACAGTTTATTAAACACGTTATCTCCGGCATCGACTATCAACCCCTTTTTAATTCAGTTTCGACTTCCATAAATCAATCGTTCTGAAATAAACATAAAACTTATTTCTATTTACTCGTAGTGATAAGACAGAAAACAAGATTTTGAACTTGTGTGCGTGTGTGTGTGTGTGTGGGGGGGGGGGGGGGGGTGCGCTATGACTAAACATAGCCCAGAATCGTTGTGCGATACAGAAATGCTTACTATCATAATTGACGTAAAACAAAATTTATGATCAGATAATAATATATTCGCTTCAACTTAACAGTTTAACAGGTTGTTGGATATGTATAGTGATAGTATAATCTACAATATATACCCATCATTAAATAAATATTGGCTATACAGCCACCATTGACCAAGTTCCAGTGGTTATCTTACTGGATATCATAATTGAAATATTTTCTTTTACAAAACAAACGTTAATTATATCTTCTGCAAAACGATCTTACATAAAACAAGGGCGCCATGATACCATGGTAAAAATCCCGACTGCGGACCCAAAGGTTGTTGACCCGTGACCCATTGCGGCAAGGAATTTTAATGACATTCCCAGGCGCGAAGTACTGGCTCAACCTAGAGGGACTGATGTAACGTATAGGAACCCTTTTTTTTTCTTTTCTTTTTTTCTAATCGGACATAAAATAGTTTTGAATAAAACAGGAAGCGACAACATAAGAACGACAACAGGACACTAATGAAATATTTCCATTTCCTAAAAATATACTATAGAGCATAATAAATTCTCCTAGCAAAAACAATTATATTAATTAAAATCTATAAATACAGTATTAGGGTAACATATTAAATAGGACATGACACTTGTACCCTGTGAAAATCCCTTTCTATAAAGCGATACAAGTGGTTCGTCATCTTCAAGTATGGTTTGCGTCTATACATCATAGCATATGTCGACTTGATCAATTTTGCGATTATATTTAATATGTTTGTTAGGTTAAACGTTCCGCTGATAGTGTTTCCTTCATCTGTAGATTTTGTCTTTTTGAGACAGATATAGTGCTGCCACACTGCAGCATCACGCCGTAGACATATGGCATGATACCACACCCAGACACATTAACCTGACACCGGTCAACCAGTTCTATAATTGTCCCTTTATGCTTAGCGCCAAGCAAGGGAGCTACGACTTTGGTATGTCCCGGCTGGGGATCGGGGATAGTTAAGTTTATATCTTATACCATTATAACTATAATGTACATATAATTTGCGTGATTTAGTACACATTTAACTTATTGCTAGGTTTAAAATAAACAGTGGTATCTTGCATGACTGGCCGATTGTGGATCCAAAGGTTTAAGGGTAAGAATTGTCATAAACTTCCAAATCGCATAGTACTGATCTTGTTGTGTTGTGTTGTGGGCGTGTTTCCCAATCAAAGTACGATACACAAAAATGTAAGTCATACTAAAACGTAATCACACTAATCACGATTACACGAATAAAGTTATCCCTAAACACCATTCTGCCGCCATTTAGTTTGTCAGATTGGATTTCGTCATTTATAGAAACGTCAAAACATCAATAAATTGTTGTTGCCATGACAACCAAACACCTGCATCCAAAAAAAAAAAAAAAAGATAAATAGGATCTGACATGAATTGTCATTTCATAGCAAATTTTACTAACTCGTTCATGAAACTGTTATTAAGATCGCCATTCCAACATCCATGGTTTACTATAGTAAAGTTAATGTTGTTATTTTTGCTTGGATTATGCTTTGAAGATATTTTTTGCATGTTATTTCCGAAATACCTTTAGTAGATCGCAATGTTAACATTTGTGATACGTTTTATCAAAATTAGTGCGTGTGAAGTCACTACCCGCACACAAACTCTACGACGACAATCCATATAGAAGTGACCTTGACATTCGACCTTGTAAATATAAATCTGAATTCTTATCACGAAGTGTTGAACGTTCGTCGAAATAAAACAAATAAATAGGTACTGCTAAACTCAAAGTATGTACGGACTGACTAAAGGGTAGATAGGTGAACAAACAGTACAGCACGAACCGTCATCCATTGCTTGGTTTTTGACCTTTTGTTTTTTACTTTTTCATTATCTTAATGAACCTCATAACTTCTTTAAATACTATAATCAAACTTAAAATGTTAATGATATCTTGTTTATTTTTCACTTTATTTATCTACTTATCTATTTTAAAGGAAGGGAAGTACATCTATGTTTTAATAGGGTTATTTAAAGAAAGGTATACCCCTTACTGCTGAGAAAAGTAAGAACACGCATAATCGGTTATACCGATATCATTCCATTACGGCTTTCCGCAAACATGTGGAAAACGTATAGGGTCTTAGTAATAAGGCTATTATTAAGAACTATTGGGTTTGTTTGCCGATAAGCCAGCAGCATATATAAGTTATCGTTTATAATTTAAATCTTATGGTATTTATCGCAAGCGACGCGAAGCGGAACGCTGCAATATGTCCATTAAATTTAAAATATAAACGATTTAACATTTTTGCAGTTTGTCACGAACGCTATATATATTTGCCTTTGACCTCGCGTTATGGAACCAATCTCCGTTTGATTGACAGTCCAGTCAGTAACACTGGGTACATTTTATAGGGCTTCATGCAAAACGTGACGTAATCTCCCGCCGCCGCAACAAGCTCCGCCCGTTTTGTTCAAATATTACGGATCATTTTATGCAATGCATTTTTTTAATATTTAAACGAGATGCGAACATTTTATTGGACGATTAAGTTGGACAAACTGTAAAAAATAAACAATTGGCAAAGTGACTTTGATCCCTTTGAACGCAACATATTTTGTCGCCGTGTGACGTCACATGACGCCAGGGTGAAAAAAAAGCTACCAACGTTTGTACGCGCTCTACAACAGTCATTACTGGGCAGGTTTTCTGGACATTTTCTTAGAATATATATATTACGTTTTAGATTTGCAGGAATGTATACGTTTTTCCAGAATCGAAAAAGATCAAGGTTTAATGGCTAAACCAAGTTTCGAACCTTGGAAATGAATATTTTATGAATACAATATCGTATAATTGTTGGTCCTTTGAACGATCTTTAAAGACGTTTCAGCGGGTTACTATTAACGGAAAGATTTTTTTTTAATTTTCCTCATATACCTCTATAAAAATTAAATAAATATATCATGTAAAATAATAGGTCACCATGCGTTTAAGAGTTATGGTCTTACAAACAAACACTACACCTCCTTAATAACAGGAAAATTGCAAATTGGATTTTTTAAAAAAACTAAATAATTTTTTTAAAAATATCCTACGTACAAATTTTTTTCTAATGTTCTATATATGTAGTCAGTCATGTATTTTATCAAATCAGGTAAAAACAATATATGTCACCAGGCTTGTTTTTAAACTATAGTCATCACCAAATTACCACCCTTTATTACAAAAAAAAACAACCAAAAACAACAAGATCACGTTTAAATTATTAAAAATTGAAACTGCATTTTTTTTTCAGTATAATTGATTTAGTAATAAAATGTATCAAAATAAACATAAAATGACATAATGTTCTGAATAGTATTCATGTTATAGACTTAAATTTACATTTTTAATAAACAACAATTGCCATAAAATATTATATTTTTGATAAAAACATGACCATAATTTTGATTGTAAAAAAAGAATCCTAAAGAGAGATTTTTTCTAATGTTCTGCTGATGCTGCTGATAACGTTGTTTAATTAGGGTCCATCTGCCTGTTCGGCTTTGTGGGCGGACCCCGGAGTGTGACCCCTCACCCCTATAAAATACAATTTTGTGGTCTGAAGTGGGTCAGATTTTGAATTAAATCTGTAATTCACAGATTTTATATTTTTCCTAAAGTCAAATTTTTGTTGTCCGAAAAGGTAGGTAATTAACTAGCTAATTTGAGCTGGAGGTGTTAATTACCCTGGAATGGAATGTGGAAGGGTTTGCTTGTTGCTCATGTGGCCTGTAATGTTGGTCGGCATGTGGGTTGGAGCCAGGAGGTGTACTGTGCCTTCCTTCTTTTTCTGTCTCGCCGGGAAGAAACCGCGCACTTGAGGTGCCACGATGGTTCCCCTTGAGACCGTTGTACCGTCTCATCAGTGCCGACCAAATTAGACTTTGAAACATGAGTATGCTTGAGATGTTCGAAGAGGAGAAGGATTTTTAAGGCCCGCAAACAAATGGCCTTTTCATCTTTTTACTGCCACAACAACGGCCCCTTATTAGGGTAATTTTGAATTTTAATAGCCAATTTCGGCTAGCAAGGATATTTTCAACCTTGTATAATAATTTGAGCCAAATATAAAAAATTAAAAGTTAAAAGTTAAAAGAAGGAGTGGATATTATTTGTTTTTGATTATGGAAAAAAGCCAAAAATGGTATATAAATTAGTTTATGATGTCTATTTGCCAAAAGAGGTTGTTTTTTTTTGCCAAAGAAAGAGAAAAAAAAAATACAAAAAAAAGGAAAAAAATAGATAGGATTTATGTAGATCTTGCCAGAAGCCCTTTCTATTTGTTTGAGAGTGGGTGTGTTATAAAATTGTATTTACGGAAAAGTTTTTTATGTAATTTTTCCTTTTTTCCTTTGAGGTATGAGAGGAGATATTAGCATGTCTCTAGTTGAACTAGAGCTCATAATAGTGTGTGTGGTAAGGTATATCTCATCCTTGTAATGAGATGTGAGTGTCGAAATTGTGAGGGGCCTTTGAGGGCTCATATGGGATTTTTGG
>CM037781.1:68929388-68975131 GCA_021229015.1 Solen grandis | reverse complement strand
ATGACGTCACGTGACGTCATTTTTTATTATTATTATTCTTTTCTTCTTCCTAACTAAACGCTTATTTTAATATGTTGCAATAGTCCTAGGACCATGAAATTTTTATGGGTTATTAGTCACGTGAGGAAATTTTGATTTCAATGAATGTCAGCAGCCTATGATGTCACATGACGTCACAGCTAAAAATAGTGAAAAATGGTGTTTGCGCTCTACAGCCGTCATTTATAGTCGGATTTTCTTCAAATTTTCACAGATGGTACATCTTGAAACTAAGGTGTGCATATCCTGTCAGCTAACCGAAATTCCGAAAGACCGAAGTTCTGTGGCTGAAATAAGATTCGAACATAGGACCGAAAATTTCATTTTAGGATTAAAGAGCTTCAGGATGAGATAGAAAGTTGAAACTTACACAGTTTGCAGTTCTGCAGAATTTCTACATATATTTTGATTCCTGACGTCATATGACGTCATAAGCATACTTCTTAATTTTTATATTAGGGCAATGATTTTGACATGATGCCAGTTGTTCAGAATAATGAAAATTTCAGAGTTATGACAGTAAAGTATGCGCTTTTGAACAAAAGCATCTTCAGCACCGTATGTCGTCATATGACGTCAGAGCTAAAAATAGTGAAAAATGGTGTTCACGCTCTACAGCCGCCATTTATGGTCGGATTTTCTTCAAATTTTCACAGATGGTACATCTTGAAACTAAGGTGTGCATATCCTGTCAGCTAACCGAATTTCCGAAAGACCGAAGTTCTGTGGCTGAAATAAGATTCGAACATAGGACCGAAAATTTCATTTTAGGATAAAAGAGCTTCAGGATGAGATAGAAAGTTGAAACTTACACAGTTTGCAGTTCTGCATAATTTCTATACATATTTTGAGTCGAGACGTCATATGACGTCATGTGACGTCATAAGCATACTTCTTAATTTTCATTTTAGGGCAATGATTTCGACATGATGCCAGTTGTTCAGAATAATGAAGATTTTAGAGTTATGACTGTAAAGTATGCGTTTTTGAACAAAAGCATCTTCAGCACCCTATGACGTCATGTGACGTCAGAGTTAAAAATATTGAAAAATGGTGTTCGCGCTCTACTGCCGCCATTTATGGTCGGATTTTCTTGTAATTTTCACAGATGGTACAACTTGAAACTAAGGTGTACATATCCTGCCAGCTTACCGAAATCCCGAAAAACCGAAGTTCTGTGGCTGAAGTAATATTCGAACATAGGACCAAAAATTTCATTTTAGGATTGAAGAGCTTCAGGATGAGATAGAAAGTTGAAACTTGCACAGTTTGCAGTTCTGCATTATTTCTACAAATATTTTGAATCGTGACGTCAGAGGACGTCATAAGCATACCACTTATTTTTAATTTGGGGCAATGATTTCGACATGATGCCAATTGTTCAGAGTAATGAAAATTTCAGAGTTATTGCAGTAAAGTATGCGCTTTTAAGCAACAGCATTTTCAACACCCTATGACGTCACGTGACGTCAGAGCTGAAAATAGTGAAAAATGGTGTTCGCGCTCTACAGCCGCCATTTATGATCAGATTTTCTTCAAATTTTTACAGATGGTACATCTTGAAACTAAGGTGTGAATATTTTGTCAGCTAACCTTAATTCCGAAAAACCGAAGTATTGTGGCTGAAGTAAGATTCGAACATAGGACCAAAAATTTCATTTTAGGGCTAAAGAACTTCGGGATGAGATAGAAAGTTGAAACTTACACAGTTTGCAGTTATGCAGAATTTCTACATATATTTTGAGTCGTGAAGTCATATGACGTCATAAGCATACTACTACTACTGCTACTTTCTTTTTTTTCTTCGTAACTAAATGCTTATTTATAATATAATGTCAATTAATCACCATGAACATGAAATACTACCAGAGGTGATACATTACATGAAACTTCTATCTCCTGCTTTTTGCATTAACACAGGTTACAGAAAGTCCTATCATTCGTTTAGACGAATGACATCTAGTTATTATTATTATTATTATTTATGGAATGTTTGTGCTTTCTGTTTCTTACTCAAAGTGTTGAGAAAAATGGATTACTTTCGTTTATCAAAGTTAATTCAATAAACGAGGCCCACATTTTCAAGCGATGCTAATAAACCCAGTGTCATAAATCCGCTTTAACATTGTGTAAACTCGGTCGTTACAAGAAAATATAAACAAACCATTTGTTTAAACGGATGCCTAATAATAAGCACATCGCCACTCTTACTCTCCCTATTTATTATTTTTTTGCTTAGAGTTTACTAGTATAATATTTATATTAATATCTGTAAATAAATCAAAATGGAGTAAATCTAAAACAAACGTTCATTAGTTTATTTATTCATTTCATTTAACATTCACTTGTACTTAAAATATGTAATTTGATGACATTCAATATTACATAAAAATACATATTTGCATGTATTCAAAAGGGATAAGAAAATATGTTTTGTTTTGAAATCGAACGCAGCACCCTACCTTTTGGCGCTTTGATGTCACATGTCCAAGCAATCTTACCCACTGGATCACTAAGACAGTATATTTCCTATACGAGTGTATTAACTACAGTGTATTTGTTGCCTGACAAAATTTCAGTCAGTGATGTTTCAAATGAATTAATCCTTTTTATTACAGTTTATTAAACACGTTATCTTCATGATTAATACATTTTCATTAAATTTTGGCTTACATAATAAACTCGTATTTAAGTAAACATGAAAACTATCACCACTTATTGATAAGAACAGAAAATAAAACTTGGACATTTACCTCCACGTAGTAAAAAGGGAGGGGTGGAATTGTGTCTAAATATAGCCCCGAAATTTTGTGCGATGGAAAAAATGCTACTACAGAACAGTATTTCAAGCAAACAATCCAAACTATTCCGAAATTATTTTCTGTTGCATTGTGAGCTTTAAATACAAAATGGCGTGCGCACGTGAGGTTGGTTAGGTGGAGATGAGTTGGTTCTCCACTATTTTGTTTACATTTACGGATTTCGTTGTCCGGTAAAGCCCTGGTCGAACCTGCCTTGTGGCTAGATTACAACCGCATACG
The DNA here is from genome assembly GCA_021229015.1 of Solen grandis. Taxonomy (NCBI): domain Eukaryota; kingdom Metazoa; phylum Mollusca; class Bivalvia; order Adapedonta; family Solenidae; genus Solen; species Solen grandis. The sequence continues at coordinate 68,972,051 of CM037781.1, read as the reverse complement.
ACACCTCGCAGGATTTCGTGTGTAGGCAGCATATGGTTGTAAAAAGGTTAGTTTATACAAGTTGTATTGCCAATTATAAAATATTGGTGCAATTTTCAAAGAGAATAAACATACTATTGTCGAAAACAAGATTAGATTAGATTCGACTCTAGCTTGACAAGATAATACATGTCAATTAATTAATATGACGGGAACATAATATTATTAATATTTATTATAATAATAATTATAGTAATAATAATAACGATGATGATGTACAGAGCTAGAAAAATCAATCTGAACAAATTTAAAAGGATCTAGAAATACAAATAAACGTAGAACAGTAGTGAGAGGGGGCAGTATGGCACCCTGTTTGTTTGTTGTTGTTATTGTTTTTTTTTTCTTGTTTTTTTTTTTTCTTTCTTTTTTAAACATTATGGCTCCTTGGGCCAAAAATGAATAGAAAATTTGCCTCCCTTCTTCTTTTGACCCTGATTCAATGTCAAGAAACCACCCCACTCTGGTTCCGCGCATGTGAATCGTATCATGATAATTATCTCTCTGACAAAGAATGATGTTTCCTGGTCTTCTTATCTCTTGAGAACTTCCTGCTTCTTGATAAAGACGACATGAACAGCTCATAAGTAGGAACATGTATACGCTAATGTCAACTGTAACTCTGCAAGAGCGTCCATATCTTTAGCCTGCGTGACAAAAGAAAATTAATCACGAAACCTACACTTGCAAGATTTACAAGACCATTTCTCGATATTCTCCTCACTTAATCTACGTTATGGCATTTCTAAGTATCTAATTTGTGTGTTGCCTTTGTCCTTTCCGTATTTTCTTTTTAAAGAAGCCAATTATATGTATTATCTCTGTCAGAAAAACACCGAGTCGGTGAAGTTTACTATTAAAGTATGCAATGTGCATTCCAATATTTTAAAAACGTTATTTGGTACTTAAAATAATTTCCTTCATGCTATTCAAACATAGTTACATACAAAAAATGTATGTGAAAAACAGGAAGAAGGAATTTAAACAAGAACATTCGTTGAATTGATATTCCCCGCCGAACAAGGTTGTTTAACACTAGTTGTGAAAAATTACCTATCCAAAACAGCATGATGGCTAACGAAAGATTGGATTTATTCTACTGTTCATATTTCAATATTAGTAATATGTTCTTAGGACACATATATCCCCATTTAGTCAAAACAATGTTAATGTAACAAAACCAATGGCTATTTTCCTCACAGAACCCACTATTAAGCTGTTAAAAGAAATTACAAATATAATTCAATGATGGCTAGTTCCGTTTACATTGTGTTCAGTGATATTCATGTTGCATTAAGTTAATTTACAATGTAATTCGGTGCATTTAACATTTAGTCATTAATTTTCCATGTTGCATTAAGTTAAATTACCATGCTATTCGGTATATTCAACATTGTGGTCAGTGTCATGCTATTCAGTGCATTTAACATTGTGTCCAGGGGTAGTTATGTTCAATTACGTTAGTTTCTCATGTATTCAATGTATTCGCCATTACTTAGGACTTTTAGTTCTAAATAAACATAAAGTTACCTATTGATGAAGATTCCTGTAAAATTTTCGCTCATATATCATTGGAGATATGCACACCACATGTATTTTAAGTAATACAAAGGTCATTATCCTGTTCATATTAAGCGAAACGGCACAGAAAATCGCAGGTATCTGCGTTGATATGTGGTAATCAATCCTTTAAAGTTCATCTAGATTTTAAGATATACTCGGCAGCTGCGACAAACATATATGGGCTTGTTTAGCACTTTTTGTTTTTTAGGATAAATTGTTTCTCAAAAAATCATGAAAATGTAAGTTTTTACGACATATATATAAAGTGAGAGGGGAGAAATCTTTGGTCGTTATGAAATTACAAACATTTATTTTTTAACCACGTTGAGATGAATGAACAGTGCAAGACTTTTCATAAAATATATCTGAATAAATACTTTTTTTTTCTTACATATATGGATTCACTAATAAATTGATATTACGGAATATAGCATACCTATAACATGTAACCATCTAGTACTACAGAAAAATACTCTTACATTAAGTTATTTGGAGGCCATAACTCTGAACATATTGAACGAAGACAGAAAACATTCTAAGGAGTTTAACTTTGCATGCTGGTAAATACATTTCTGTAGTTTTGTGACACTAGCTCATAACATTTTAGAGTTATGTGCTACAGATAGGATATTCATGGGCCATAACTCTGTGTATATGCAGACAATTAAAGACCAGGGTATTTATAGCTGTATGCTGGTAAACAATCCTGTAACGTTTAGTGACCCTAGCTGATATGGTCCTGACGGAATAAGGGTGAAGACAGGACAATATCGGTTTGGCTGATGGTAATACCAGATGGCTGATCATGACTAAATATTACAACGTGTAATGTGATGCTACCTGTTCAGATTTCAGTTTTACATAAAGAGTGTATGTGTTTCATTATTATAGCTGAGGTATAGGCACTAAAACCTATTATTCTAGTTATTTATGTATGCTTGTGCTAACATTACGATCGATTTGCAGCTGCCTCCACAATGACGTAAAAACCAGGGTGTGTCAATAGCCTTGTCAGCTACCAGGTGCAAACAAGTGTCTGAACAGTCATGTTATTTCCAAAAAAAACTAAAACTATAGACCCTTTCTAGAAGTTTGTTTGCTTACTGGGTTAAACGCCCCACCGACAATATTTAAGTCATATGGAGACTCTGTTAACTTGAAACAGATATATTGTTACCAAACTATAGTGTTGCCAAATTGCAGTATCAAGCCGTAGACGTGACATGATACCACATCCAGTCACATTATCCTGACATCGGGCCGACCAATCCTAGAATTACACATATATACTAAGCGCGAAGCAACGGAGCCATACCAGTATTATTTTTTACGACTTTGACATGTCTCGGCCGGGGATCGAGCCCGCGACCTCCCGCTCCCGAGGCCGACTTTCTAACCACTCGGTCACCGGAGAAGATCTTTCTAGAAGTAGATATCACTATCCGAGTACATGCGTTTGATATAAGGGGATTACGAAACAATCGATAATTCTCGGAACTACAGTCGAATCCCGATTATTCGAAGTCCTGGGGATCGGCGTTTTATTTCGAGTAAGGCATGTATTCGAAAAAACCAAATCATGTCGACCTTTGGAACAAAAGCCCATCCCAGCCATGCTTTTTCATGCAGTGATCGTAATATATAATGTATTTTATATCAAAATATGTTATTTTGATTTAGGAACGTTAATGGAAACGACTATAGATAATTAACTTTCATCTTTTTATGCATAAATGATATCGATGCATATATAATAAATGCATACGTCAATAACAAAGATACACACATACATTTATCAGGTCTGACTTAATCACATGCGACTTCACGTATCCAATATCAAAATCGTCTTGAAAACAGCAATGGAGATTTGATATTTAATTAACACCATTCATCTATTTCTGCATAAATTATACATAATAAATGCATGCATCCATTCATCAGGTCTGACTAAATCACAAGAAACTACATGTATCAACGTGATATCAACATCATCTCGAAATGTTCTATTAAAAAAGGATGTAATCGTGGTCTGCTTGTTACACTTGTTTAGTTCTTCCTTTCCAAGCGTATCCGAAATACGTTTCGCATACCTAAAAATCATCAATCATCACCTTTATCTTTATGATTGAACTGCACAAACATCCAATCAATTAACAACTTATGCAAACTGTAAGCGGCCGTCTCCCACCCATTTCGGTAATTAATTGACGTTTGCGCCTTTCCATTGTTTGTTTTCAAAATGTCGCCGGTATTTAATGTTCGTCAGCGACTTCGGATAAGGAGGTGCGAAACTTTTACGAATTTATTGGCACGGGCCGAAAAATCTTTTCGGATGAGGCCAGGTATTCGAATGGCACAAATTTGAATAACCCAGATGTATTTATATAGAAATAAGAAGGAGAGTGATTGGGACAAACGAAGTGTTTCGAATGACGCCGGGTATTTGAATGAGAGGTGGTGGAGTAACTGGGGTTCGACTGTATTTCAATTTAAGGTTCTGGAATTCTAATGCATTACCTCCAAATTCCATTGGAAGAGTATCCATTAATGAGCTAAATTGCTGGAAACTGCTTTAAAACTAAACGTTGTGGGTTCAAGTCAATTTTTTTTTTCTTTCTACTTTCTCTTTTATTATCATTTCTGTATCACTCATAAAAGATTTATGAAAGAAAAACAACAACATATTCTTATCACGAGCCTTATGTTTTGTTTATCTATGTAAGTAGTTATGTAATAACGTATAAGTGTAGGTACTTGCTTCACTTACTGAATATTAAATTCTAAACGCCGAGATAAGATAAATAATCACAACTGTTACACATTTATTCAACAATAAAATGCTGTAAACTTTGTAGCAAATTACATGATTGTACCTACAATGTCACATACAGTTGGCGTTTTAAGAATCAATATATTTATTAACATCGTTAGTACAAAAAAACAAATGTGTTTCTCCTTCTCAGTCCTGTTTTTGTATGATATATAATTATTGTTAGTCTTTTAGTTTTCGGCGCCAAGCTGAACAAAATATTAAATATATCATAACTAAAGTTTTAGCTGGAAAACCTCTTTGCTATAGACTGTCTTTACTAACTTTACTTTTTATATCATACTTTCGTTATTCTCGAATGTTTTTGTCATTCTAAATAGCATACATTTGAGTCCCAGAACTAATAGGTACATATCCTTCTGACTACAATGTACAGTTCATACATACCGAAAATAGCATTACAGAGTGTAGCTGCAGTTTATAAACGTATCACCAGAATAGTTATTTAAGGTTGTTTACCCTAATTATATTGAGAACAGTAATTTACTTCCGACTATGCAATACTATCTGTTTAATTTGAAAACATCAGTTCTTAAGGACAACTTCATATGCATATATTCTGTAGTTAATCCCATGTTAATGGATATATTGTAGTTATTCGTATGTTTTATTTTTATGATATTTTTAATTGATAGCTTAAGAGCTATAGTGTCGTGAGCTTACTTATTATCCCTGTGTTGTATATTTTCTGTTGATATTTTCAGTTTAACAGGTCATGAATACAAATAATAAACCTTATATAATCTAAGTGGTGCCTTACTGCGATACCACGCAGTTAAAAAAGACTCAACCAAATCGTGATGAAACATGGCAAACCGGTTCAAATCTTTCCTTATATTTCTAGACTGTTTATCAATACAATTCATAATGAGGTTGTAATGGCGCGACCAGAGATCGAACGTACGACCTTCCATGCCATAAAGTAAATATTCTGAAAACTGGACTACCGGCAATAGTGTAAAAGCATACTTTGTGGAGATGCAGTGCAGCTTGCGGGTTTATAATAACTTGCCCTAGTTGCTGAATATGACTGCATTTTAGCATACCCAGACAACCGGTTTTATTATAGATAAACCCAATCTATGTCTGCTTAGAATGTTGAATTCCTTTCCCGGTTCTTTAAGTTTCACTTATTTTGACAATTCTTTGGATCGTTCTTTTAAGACGAAATCCGACGATTCCTACAAAGGCTTTGATTTTGAAAACCTCACGTGTTCTAATTCAATGCGTAGACAGTTCGAGCCCATAACATAAGGATCACATGTACTTGACGTTCTACCGATTTGATACCAAATCCACACGGGGCCGCCGTGGCTGAGCGGTTACAGTCGTGGACTTCAAATTGCTCAGCCCCTCACCGCTGTAGGTTCGAATCCCGGTTAGGGACTTCGCATATTTCATGTGAGAAAGCCTTCCAGCTGGCTTGCGGATGGACGGTGGTACTACCCGGGTACTTCTGTGTATTCGGGGCCTTCCTCCACCTGTAATTAGCTGGACGTCGCTATATGATTGAAATACTATCGCAGCGACGGTAAACCCCCAATACAACAACAACAACAACAAATCTACACACGTAGCGACCAGCTCTAAAAAATCTATAAATAGAATGCTATCTATAACATACAAGCCAACTTGTTCAGAATGTGGCCTTTTTTCTGTTTATCTTGTGTCAATAATGTATTTCAATTTATTAGGTAATCAGTGGTAAACGAGCACACCCAGGGTCATGGTAAAATTGTTTGATATACTGTAACAGTGTTTTTTTATGCTAACTGATCAAATACTGAGTTTTATTAGTGAGATAAAATATATATCCCGCGGTGTGATGATATAGATCTGCCAGGACAACGTTTTGTATCACTACTCGTTGAGATATAACACATATCCATTCAGAACAAACAATCATCCTCTATATATCTGATGTTTGATATACGCGTACATCAAACAAGTTTATTTATACAATAAAACTCATTCAATTATACTTACTCCATATTATATACTTAAATCAAGGGCAAATCAATCTAATTCAACTTGATAACATTTGAAATAAACATACAGCAATTGTATGTAAAATACAAAGGAACATGCATTTTTCAACTAACTCTATAATCGGCGTTTTATGTAAGCATAATAAAACTATGTAGGCATATATGTTTCTTATAAATGACGATAGTCCTAGCTGGGTGTCCAGTCTTATTGTTAATGGTCTTCTTCAGTTCTAATCATGTTAACAATGGGAACGTTTCAACTTGAAATTTACTTAATGTCTCGGCATTATTCGGGGTATGTCCTCAGGCAGCAGAGCAATTCATTTGAAATAAACAACAATTTGAATTCTAAATTAGAGGTATTGATTCTAAACGGTACATTTCAATCTATAACGATTAACAGGAAAACTATTCTCATGAGCATATTCATCATTCTACTTCAATGCGACACAAAAAAATAGAGGCAAACACGTTTAAAAATGTATAGGAAGATTATATGCTTTATACAAAAATACAACTACCCGTGTTTATTTGCACTAGCGTTATTTCTCTGTCTGCAATTAGTTGGGTGTCACTATATCACTTGATTGAAATACTACATTTCTGTGCTAAGAGGATATCTTACATTGTCGCATGTACAGTGTCTGAAATTATGTCATTACATTGCAAGTGGACGTATTCTATTGCACGTTTTGCCTTTGGGGAGGGTGTCCTTCCAAAAGATTATCTTGACCGTAACCTCGCTCACAGCAGATATTAAGACGTACATGGAAAATATCAATTACCCCTTTGTTCTGTTTTGAAACGACATTCGTGGGAACGACAAGACCTAGACGTCTTACGATATATACGCGATAATATTATAAGTTCGTATGAGTATTCTTTAGTAACTACTCTACTCTTATAGAGGCGGGGAGCGAATATTCAAGTAATCGTGATTATCAGTTATATCGGAAAGTACGGAAACATAGAAGGGCCTTCATTTGATATGTTTTGAGCCTAAGCGACTATTTTTCATTCGCTTTGATCATATATTTATACACACATCAAAAACATCAGATTTTTATAGATATTGCACCTAAAAATATCACTTTTTGACATATTTCTTTTCAAAAAATAAAACTGGACACATATTTCTCAAAAAGATTAAATGAGTTGTGTAGGCGAAAATATATCAATTAGCCTAGACAAAAACATCAAACATATAAAGAATTGTTGCAATGTCTATAAAATAATCATGTTTGTGAATCAAATAAGCTAATCAAATAAGACTTAAATTCACTTGTATTAAAATACTGGATCAAAGTGAATAAAAATGAATTGACTAAGCGCATAAAATCTCAAATGAAGGCCCTTCTACGTTTTCGTAGCTGTTTATCTATTATCTTTAACCAATTTGTCTGTATTTAAACGCACGCAGTGCAGATAGATTGTCCATGTCCCGGAAAGTGCTTTGTTGCATTTCAATGCATAATTGTGAGCACGTTATCTGTCAAGTAACTTGATCAATGTATTGTGAGTTTTAAAAGAGGCGTCTTGTCATAAGCAATACAAAATGCTGTGAATGAGGCTTTTTTCCAATATCCCGGTTATTGACTGGATACAAACTAAGCTAAAAATCATTGTTTTTAAATTCAAATTATTTCCAGTTACGGACCCTCTAGGGAACACTCGTCAGTGCAAAATGCAAACAATATGAGTATTTTGACATCAATGCAAAATACTAAATGGCGTAATATGATCGACAGTTTCAATGCATTTAAATGTAATTTTACAGAAAATAATTGTACATGATATAGCATTTGCGTTCCTCTACAATATGCCAATGTTATGTTATTTCATCTGCAAACGTATCAAGTACTTTGCACGGGAGGTCATATGCTGCATGTCTATACATAATTATGCATTTTATAAACTGTGAATGTAAATTTCAATACAAGGATATTATTTAACAGTAGTAAAATATTCATATAAAAAGCTCTATACTTTAATAAATATGTAATTTAAGACGGTGCTTTATAGTAGTTAGAACATATTAAATGAAATCTTAATGATTAAGATGGGCCGGAGCGAGCGAAGAGAACGAGCGCCTTTACCATTAATATTTCACTTAATGTTTTAAATTACGTAGGATATAACCTACATTTTGATAGGACGACATGCGCGTCAAGTGACATTCTTTATTCGTAATGCATGTATAGTTGGTGTGTCTACTTCAATATCGTGTTATCGCGCCTGGTCATAAATGGAATGACAACTTGGCATAATTCTTCCTAAAACCACTGCACCGGATAATCCCTGTTTCATGCATTTGTTATAGTAATAACATTAATTAAGATCCATTTGGAAACTTAGACCTTGCATTCTCAAATTAATATACTACAAAGACCAAATTTTGAAAGGCACAACAATCGCAAAAATCATTGAACCAGACAATTTCTGTTTCATTCATATCTACCTATTATAGTAATGACACTGACCACGTTTTTGAAACTTAGACAGAGTTGTGTTCACAAGACTCAATATCAATCAGCTACAGAGACTAAGTTTCAAGGGACATAACTCCAACAAAAATCAATGGACTGTAAAATATCCTCTTCATGCACATCTATCCATTAGAGCTATAATATTGACCAAGATTTGAAAAGATACTGTCAGAAACGTAGGGGAAGTTGCGTTTACAAGTCTGCAATATCAATCAGCTAAAAAGACTAACTTTAAAGGGACATAATTCTTGCAAAATATCAATGAACCGGAACATCGCCGCCTCATGACTTGACTTGACTATTTGATTTTACTGTCGCTTCGACAGTATTTAAGTCATATAGCGACGTCCAGCTAATTACAGGTGAAGGAAGACCCCGAATGCACGGAGGCACCCGGGTAGAACCACAAACCTACCACAAGCCAGCTGGAAGGCTTCTTCACATGAAAATCCGAATGACCCTGCCGGGATTCGAACCCACGCGGTGAGGGGCTGAGTGAATGTTTAAGTCAGTGACCTTATCCTTACGGCCACGGAGGCCTCAAATCGCCGCTTCATGCACATTTGCCAATTATAGTTATGACAGTGACCAAGTTACAAATAGATCAATTCAGAAACGTACGAGGAGTTGCTTTCACAATGCCGCAACATCAAATAGCTACAGAGATTTAGTTTGAAGAGACATAACTCTTGCAAAAATCAATGAACCGGAAATTTGCCGCTTCATGCACACCTACCTATTATAACAATGGCATAAACCAAGTTACCTATAGATCCTTTCAGAAACGGATGAGGAGTTGCGTTCATAAAGCTGCAATATCAATCAGCTACAGGGACTAAGTTTCAAGGGACATAGCTCTGCAAAAATCAATGAACCAGAAAATGGCCGCTTCATGTACATTAAACCATAATGATAATGACACTGACCAAGTTATATAAAGATCCGTTCAGAAACTTAGGAGGAGTTGCGTTCACAAGAAATGTGGACGGACGAACGGAGAAGATGGCGCCAAAATATGACCGCCTCCGGCGGCGTATAAAAAATAAACTCGTTACATTTTATATGAGAATCATAAAATAAGTTTTAAATATCAAAGTTGATTTTATTCCAATGATATTATTAACAACTCATCCGTGATTACACACAAAGGCTCGGTGTTGTTTGACAGCAATGTTTCATCAAAAATATCCAAATACAGAATAACAATAAGTACTTACTAGTACATTTAACACATTTTGAAATCAAATATTTAAAGGTTTTCCTGACATAGTTCTACACAGGACGGGGGCTAAAAATTGAATCATCTTTTTATAATAAATATTACAGTTACAAAATTAACATATATATCAGTCTCGCCTAAGTGAGCGATTTGTTTGATTGTCTACTCAAGACAGATATAATGCTGCTACACTGCAGTATCACGCCGTAGATATTTGGCATGATACCATACCGAGTCACATTATCCTGAAACCGGGCCAACCAGTCCTGCAACTACCCTTATATGCTGAGCGCCAAGCAAGGGAGATATACCAGTACTATTTTTTTTACAAAACCTCAGTTAGAAGAGTCATTAGTAAGTCATAAAATTGACATAACAGACCAAATATTTTATAATACCACCAGAGGACTAACGGTATTATCTATTACGCCATTTACGATATCAGACATTGAAATTGCAATTAACAAATCAACCATGGCACTTACCAGATATTCAAGTTATAGGAATATAAATAACAATGTAATATAATTATCCAAGAAAACATTTTTTTCTTAAAAGATAATTTTAAAAAATGTGAGGAAAAAATCCCATGTATTATGAAATGCAGTGATTTCATGATATATATAATTACACAGTATAAATATTTCTGAATAATATAAATGTAAAAGATAATGTTTGAAGTTTTTTTTTTTTATTAAAAATAAGTCCGAGTGTACAAAACATGACGGAAGAGATCATACGAAATATAAACACAATTTAAACAATCATGAAACATGCACAACACAATATATGTATTATAAGAAAATATACAGATATATGTTAGTTTCGAAAAATATCCGCATTACTTCCCTTATCGAAACGAAATATTCGAGTTACGAAATAATATACTGAGGAACGCAAGAGAGACAGTATCATACAAGTGCCGGCAGAACCAGTGTATGCTCCCCGAACTGCGATTTGTCACTTGATGAGAACTGTATTACATATATACTATTTGAGCTCCGGACAAAATTTAAGTATGAAAAACAACAAAGGGTAATAACTCCTTAATTATGCGACTGAGATATATGGTTCTTAAACATTGCACTTCTCCCCAATGAGATCTATTATCTATGAAGTTTCATGTTGATACCTCTTACAGTTTTTGTGCTATGCTCCAGACAAAATGTTGACGGAACGGACGTACGGACGGACAAAGCGGCAACTATATGCTCTCACGTCTGAAAGCATAAAAATTAACAAACGGGCAATATAGATTATGATATTAAGTTCCGTGCTACTTCCTTTATCGAAACGAAGCATATATTCTGAATAAAGAAAGGGAGAAAAAAGAAAGCACACACACACACACACACACACACACACACACACACATATATATATATATATATATATATATATATATATATATATATATATAAAGCATGATGCATTCAATTAAATACAATTTATTAATACTGGTCCGACATTTAAATTGTCTGCCACACAGTATGTAAATAAGCATGCACATTTAATAATGTCTTTCATCGTGTGAAAAATACAATGACCAGAAGAGCATGAACAGCAGAAAAAATACAAATGAAAATCAGCAATTACAAAGTGTAGGGATTGTTTAGCAGGGACGTATTTATCAATTTGCAGTGCTCTGCTCATCTTATGAGATGTCTTTGCTGTAATTGATTAAGTAAGTGGTACAGATGAAAGTAGAGATTAAATAATGAAGGTAAAACATCAAGACAGAAATGGCAACCAGGTAATGTATGTTTTACTATGGTATCTAAAATGAAAGTAGTTCTTTTTATGTAACTTATTTATGTAACATTTTATAAAAGTGCTTTACCCACACTTCAAGATTATATATGTGCATATGTGTGTTTTATGTATTTGATAAAACGTATAAATAAACACATTCAAAACGTCTATTGAGCATGTACAAGGAATCAATTCAAACGAACTAACCGTCTTACAATTTACAACATACATAATCTGGGAAACATTTGTTATGTATAAAACACGTTCTCCGCATTAATGCTTAGCTCTTTAATGCCACCTCACGCTCTAGACATAACGATATTATGATGACTTCTTCTTAGATACCATATGCAAGTAATCTAAAAGATAAGTTTTAAAAAAAGCAATGTCATTTAAAGATAATTTCTTGAATATTCAAAAGAAGGGCATTGTATATGACTTTTTGAAAATGGGGAAAAACGCCAATAATGTAGACTAATAAACAGGTGGGTTATACACTATACTGGTCTCCTACGCATGCAAGTTTAATGCCCATATGAACATTTTTATTCATCTAATGGATAATGTAGAAATTGATATTGGAAGGGACAATAAAACTGCGATATATTTCGGTTGTAACAATGGCTGACTTAGTTATTCTCATTTGTGCCTTTTTCCTAAAACGCGTTTTTCATCAATCATTAAACCTGTAAAGTTTTCAAATATCTTAGAATACACTATATATTTAATAGCTTTTGTTCCAGTTGATGACTAATTTTTAACAGTGAACATATTAGGAATCAATGGCTGGTTGTTATATAAATCCCTTAAAAACTAAATAAATCGTATATGATCAATTTTTAATGTAACAAACATTGTCTCAATTTTATTTTTTGTAGAAAATTAGTTCTACTTTTAGATTTAGAAATTAAATACAGGCGAGCTGGACTCGCTCTCTCATTTGCCAAAAATTTACAGAAAATCGTAAACGTAACATGTAAAATATTCAATATTTTGGTATTTCACAATCATGTCACGATACATATCGCACCACTCGATACAAAATAAAAGGTATATTGCGGTGTTTTATATGAAAAAAAAAAAACAACAACAACAACAACTTGAAAATGAAAGGGTTGCCACCTTTCACAAGTTTATTCATTTATATGCATTTCATATTTTACTTACCGACCTACATGTTCACGTTTTACACAAATATGAAATAGGGAAATAAAATGTGGATTTGTGAAAAAGAAAAGAAAGATCAAATATTGGGCTCTATTTTTAACATACAATATTCAAGTTATTTATTATATAAGTATGTTTAGTCAGAAAATAATATAACAAAGTAAATCATCAACACACAATCAACAAATTTACAACATAATATAATGAGGATTAAGCTGGATAAAATGTAAACCAGATAACATTGGAATACCGATAGATTAAAGAAATGTATAGATGAAGCCCAAATCATTCGGCTTCATAATCAAACGCTTCAACATATTTTGTTAGGAAAAAGGGCAAATATTACATAAGAGTCACTATTACGACTAGTCTTCTTTTAGAAAGTTCACTCTCATCAAAGGCTGAATGGAGTTGTTTGTCCAATCAGAGTATTACAAGTAAAAAAATAAATCAAATAAACGGATATAGTTCCTACAAATCTAATTCAAATGTCGGTGTTTTCCGTTGTATTTTCTTTTAAGTTAAAATTAACATTTTAATTTAAGGTCTTGGGCATTGGTCATCTTCCCAAAACAGTGAAAAGATTCCTGTCTGTATGTCAAAAAAGAGTGTTGTATAATTGCAGGACAGGGACCGTATTCACGAGTTTATATTGGCTTAACTTTAATATTTATTTTAATTTCTTTATTTAATGAAATATTTAACTCTAATTCCAGCAGATGAATGGAAAAATATCTATCATAACAACCAGATTAATAAACAAAAGGGATATTTTCTACAATTGTTGTTTTTGTTTTGTTTTGTTGTTTTTTTCACTTGAAGTTGCTTCATGAATACGGTCCCTGGATCAAGTACTATGGAGGCTTCAGGACTTTGAGGACTTCAGTGAAAGCAACCACACGACGAGCACGTATCCTCAGTAGTGGTCATACCAAGTTCAGCCCAAACGTGTTAAATACCGGGTACCGGAGCAACGACAGATCATTGACCTTGACCCTCACCTCGTCCCCAGCCATCAGATCCACCAGCGTCATGACAAAACTGCTGTAGATATTGAATCGGCGGCTTGATGGGTACTGATGCAAGTGGCATGACGTTATGAGCTCTTTTTCGGCCCTTTCCGTGAAATTGAAAACATAAATACTATGCATTATTGGTCCATCTCTTTTTGGATATGTTTTGTTTGACTTCCATTCTTCATACATGTCAAGAAAGGAATATACAAGGTAGGTACCAGATAATGGGACAATGATTCGACCATTTTCGTATCTTACTCCAAACCGCTGGAACCCATACCTATTATCTTGATCATTTCCGTTGTTCCAAACAGTGACAGGCGTCATTTGTGCCGATAAACCTTCAAATACAAAACATTATTCATGTCACCTTCGTGCATCCATTAATCAGAAACTACTACAATTTCAATTTGTTTTACATTAATCTAATATGTAATTTATAAAGATTTGAATTTGTGAACAGTCCTTTTAACTAAAAAATAATCATATTGAGGAGCTCATCAGGGAAAAAAGGTCATTTTCCCAACACTTCGAGTCTAAGACCAATGGTAAGGAGTTAATTCAAACTGTGTTAAATGGTGTTTTCCGTCTCCATAAAGGTTTTAAAGTCACATAGTGAGTTCTAGCTACTTGCAGATGAAGGAATCTATAACTATGACTGCGCTGAATTAATTTGATCAATGTTCCATAGTGCGTTGGTCTGCAAATGTTTAACTTAAAAGACATGAATGTTATGTTCTCTTAAGATTTTTTTTCATATTTTTGTCCAAAACTGAAGAGGTCTTTTAAATGGAAACTGAGTAAAATCAACACAGATGCCTTCATGCTCGTTTATTTGATCCCTTTGTCGCAAACATTTTTTTCCAGTTAAAGGTTTTTTATAGATATCTAAAACTTATTATACTGGACTTATGAATTGCTATATCATTCGTTGAGCTAAATAAGTCCATTTATGACGGCATATCGGAGCAAAGTCCAAGTTTCTTTATAAAAAAAACACACCTTGGTTTTCAGGAACTTCAGCCTGGATATTTGCCGAGTATCTTGCAGCAGGTTTAGTTGCGAGATAAATCTTGTACAAGTAGTGCTTCAGCTCGATGGACATTTCTAAAGGTAGATATAAAAATATACATTATATAAAGGATAGTTAAGTAGATCGTATTTCATTCCACTTGTAGTACAATAAATAAAAACATATATCAAGCTTATCCTTGCGAATTTATTTATTTTAGTGTTTTTTAAAATGAATCCAAGATATTTTGATAAAGAAAATCACCGTCTGAACTGAACAGGGAAACTAAACCGAATAGAATGAAGATGAATACATCTTGCAGATATCAAATTACAAGGAAATGAATTTTGAACGATGTTATGAACACTTAATTATTTACCATCTCTCTCCTTTGCTTTTTCCTCTTGTAACTTTTCATAAGCATTATCCAGCCTCTGAAATTCATTTTTAAAACTTTGAAGTTCATCAATCATATTTAATTCTCGTTTGATAATATATATCAATAAATCAATCATTTCACCTGAGCTATTGATCGAATTCAATTGCTATGTGTGTAAATCTCACGTGCCAGAATAGTGAACAACAACTGAAATAACCCGATTTATTAATAATGATTAAATTTTCTTAATAGTTTAATAACAGAAGTGTTTACACAGATTGCGATGAAATTTAACGTTGAATCGAGGTGTGCAGAGGTATTTTTGCGGATTGCTTCCCAGATTATCAAATGCAGGTGTAGAAAACTCAATTCGATATTCCGTCTGAATAAATCAGTGGTAATTTTTGAAAATCCGTATATATCCCTATGACATCAGAGTGGGTGAATACCCTGACGTTACAAGAGACATTGGAAAGGAAGCAAAAGGTATCTAATTAAGATAATGTGATATTTTAACCAACTGGCATTCAGTGAAGACATATCTCGATAACGAAGGGAAAGCCATGGCCGAGAAGGTGTTCCAACACATTATATTCGATTTCTCAATACAAATGTATATAAAAAAAGGGCAGTCATTTAAATGAACTTAAGTTTTTTAGAGACATATTACTTTAATAATTGATATTTGATACCAATAATAAAATCAACGAAAAAGATTTCGACACAGCTTCTGTTTTTGTAATTAGAGTAAGTGGATCCAAATGTGTCAACATAAGAAATCAGTAATTAACTACGTTCCTTTTTTACCTTCGATTTAACAAAATACAGACTATTCTTAAAAATGAATACGCTTAATAGATATGACTGTGATAAGAGAAATAATGGACAAAACTCCACAAAACTTTAAACCTGAATAAATAATGGAAGCGGGATTAAAGTGGTCATAATGGCAAGAAGTAAAAGAATTATCAATAAAGCAATAGTTCAGCGTTCGTTATATGAGTTTGTGCAGGTAAAATAAATATACATGTATTCCAAGTTTAAGTGCGTGATAATTTATTTTACTACACAGGCATTTTAAAATGTTCTTGTGATATCTAATTGTACACCATTTAATATTTGACCATTTTTTGGATTAATCGGTTTCAGTTAAGGACATTAAATCAACCCCTTAATGTAATCAGATACAGTTTAGAAACCTAGTACTCTCATTAAAATTATTTCAGCACTGTACTTGCAGTGATGTTTTTTTAAATTTTGCCATTGCATTCAAGGAATTCGTCGAAATTGGGACAATTTGAAGTTATTCAAGTTCACTGTTTAAGACATCAAAGAGTTTGATTTGATTGGACCAGTGATATTCGTCGTCGTTAGTAGTCTTTTGATTGGTTAATTTTTCACACCGTGATTTATAACTATCATCAAATCAAATCAAAATGACAAATTTTAAAATTAGATTTAAATAATGTCCGCCATATTCAGTTACCTATGATATGGATTTTTTAGTTGATAAACCCTAGGTTTTGAAAAACCTTTTTTTTATTTCGTCCTTGCCTATGGCGGCCTATGCAAACCTAACCCTCATATCACATATCGCAATCGTTATCATGAAGACAAAGTCCTCGCCTGACAGATAATGCCAATAAGATAAAAGAGCCAAACGACCAAACATCGTCAACATCATTCAATGTAAGTTAATAATATAAAACTGAAGTCGTTTGTTTAGGATACAAATGAAACGGCTTTCCGTTTGCTGATTTCAGAGGTATTGAATATATAAGTTCATACAAAGAAAGAAATGGAATTATGACACTAAACAATGGACGATTTAATACGTAAATCATCATTATCATGAATTAATACTTTTGTTCAAAATAAGCTTTATTTTTTATTTTCTCAAGAAAGTATTTTGAAAGCATAAACAATACGGATCTAATTTGATGACGCAACCGTTTCCTATCATGCAGAAAAAAGCAACAAGAAAATTTCAGGATATGACTATCCTCAAGAATTTTTTTCTTACGTTATTCTATCGAATTTTAAAGTTTTCGTATTATTCTTTATTTAATATCCATTCTTCGTAAGCATGTGACTAAACAAATATGCATTTCACTTTGTTACACTTGAATTAAAATTGTAAAAATAAAAGAAGATTACTTCAAAATCCACGACTTTCGACCTTTATATTGACTGAGTTATACATTTGCAAAAGGCAGAGGTGTAAGCAAAATCATGAAAATAATTTATCATTTTTATGTAGTTAACATTATAAACGTCCTGAAACGTTCAACAATTCATTTGCTTTATATATATATATATATATATATATATGTGTGTGTGTGTGTGTGTGTGTGTGTGTGTGTGTGTGTGTGACTTAATCACTTGACATTTTCTTGACTTTTTGCGCATTTAAAGGTACGGCAATATTATTTTATTAACAATTTATATATCCAATCTTATGATCTTCTTAATATATTTTGCTTACAAATCAATGTTGTCATAAGCAAGTGACACACACATTCCTTAATGTAAGCCTAAGATTGGCAACAACACTTTTGACGCTGGAGCGCGAATACAAATTAAAATAAATTATTTTTATATTTCAACGACGTCAAAATCACGTGACTAAAGAATAATATCTTTTGTTTTGCAAGAACATGTTCAGCTTACGTTCTATTAATCCAGAAAAAAATATCTTCGAGAATGCGAACAAGTTTGTTTTCACATTTTCAAGCAGGCATTCTTTCAAACATGAATATCTGACATGTTTGATGATGTAATCACTTGAAATTTTCAAGATTTCATGAACGTTTTCAGTTCCGACATTTTTTAACATTTTCAGTTAAGTTCTAATTGGCGATTTAATATGATTTTTTCAATAATTCTTGCTTAAGTATTCATGACGTCATTGTCACGCGACAAAACAAACATTTTTTGCATCACTTCAGTTTTAACTCTATCGATTCTGAACTTTTAATTAAGGTTGACTCAAAATTCATGATTCCAGACCGAGAGAATTTTATTAAAAAAATGTAGCTTGTCTTTTAAATGACGTCATAACCACGTGACTTAAGAGAAATCATTCAGCTGATCTACTGTCCAATTTTCATGATTCTAACGCATCAGGGATTTTGTAACATTTAAATGTAATTTTAGGACCAAGGTTCGAAATTCGGTATTGCCTCGAAATCTTAATCATTTCGAATTTGGGAATTTGAATGCCAAAGTGCACGTCTACATCCTAATATACATATTCTGTAAAAATATCAAGATAATCCGATTAGAATTTAAGGCTCAAGAGCGCGAACAATCTTTTGAAGTGGACGTCAAATCTGACGTCATTCAAAATTAAAAATTATGGAATGTTTAAAAAGATACTTTTTTATCGCTGCAATTTAAATATCATTAAAATTTACTCAAAATGTATGATGCCAGAGGGAGAGAAATCTTTAAAAAATAGGATTTTGTTTTTTAAATGACGTCATAACCACGTAACTTAAGATGAAATCTTTCAGAAAAAAAAGTAGACCTCTAGGCCGATAAACCGTCCCATTTCTATGCTTCTAACTCATGAGTAGCATTTTTAACATTGAATAATAATTTTAGGACCAAAGTTCGAAACTCGGTTTTGCCATAAATTCTCCGAATTTTCAATTTGAAAACATGAAAGACAAGCTGCACATCTAAATCCTAACATACA
This sequence comes from Solen grandis, assembly GCA_021229015.1. Taxonomy (NCBI): domain Eukaryota; kingdom Metazoa; phylum Mollusca; class Bivalvia; order Adapedonta; family Solenidae; genus Solen; species Solen grandis. The sequence goes on along the minus strand of CM037781.1, from coordinate 68,952,903 downwards.
TCTTCTGTGAAAATATCAAGATAATACGACAAAAAATAAAGTCTCTGAAGCGCGAGCTAACTTTTGAAGCTGACGCTAAATCTGACGTCATTTGACGTCACTGAAAATTGAAAATGATTGAATTTAAATATTTGAACGTTTTTGTCGAGGCAATTTAATTTTCATATTGCCCAGACACTGACAAAATATTGAAATTAACTCTTGGATTGGTTGAAAAAAAAGAGAATAATACTGATAATAATAATTAGATTTCATTCGTTGATACGAATGATAGGCTTTTCTGCTACATTTGTTAAACAGTAAAAGCGAAAAAAGTAAAAGGATATCAATTTTCTGCCTTTAACTTGCTTTTGTATGGCTATAACTTCCATAACTTTGAAAAATAAGCCATTTAACTTGAGGTAAAGCAATAGTAACAGAAAAAGCATTTTTATATCAATTTCGTTACCTTAACCTATATCTATGATCTATGTACCAAAACAAATTTACCGAAAATGCCTACAAATCGATTGTCACATAATTCGGTCTACCTTTATAGGTTTTCAAGATATGAGCTATGATGACCTTGAACTTAACATTTTTTCCGGAAACGGAAATGACATTGCGCCGTGGGATCTTATGCTGCACCTTCAGTACAAATTTCATGTATCTTATATATAGGCCATTAATTTTTCATGCCCCTGGGACCTTAGCAACATATAAAATTTAACGCGTAGTTATAAGAAATTATTTTTGACTGTTTGACGTAATATGACGTTTGTTCTTAGTATTAGTGACTAATATTCAGTCAAAATATCAGCTTTCTAACTCATCTAAAAGCCATTTTATACGTATTTGAAATTTGACGTCACTACTTGACGTCAATGTTTCGAAACTTTGATTCGCCAAAGAACTTTTACTATTCCGAATTTGGAAAACCGGACACCGGGTTACACAACTAGATGCATATACATTCTGTGAAATTTTGATGAAAATCGGTCCACAACGAATGCCTGTAGACCGCTTAAAACCTTTTTGTCCTGACGTCAAATCTGACATCAGATGATTATGAAATTCATTGCATTGCCATGGTCCAGGGAAATTCATATTCATATTTAAATTACCGCGTAGATATCTTTTTTGAATTTATGACGTCATATGACATTCGCCATAGAACCATTGCCTTTTCGAAATTTGAAAACAGAACACAGGGATACACAACTAGAGCGTAACATACACATTCTGTGAAATTTGGATGAAAATCGGTCCAAACATAATGGCTTAGACCGCGTAGAACCTTTGTGTCTAATCTGGCGTTATATGACGCCACATGAATATGAAATACATTGCATTAAAAAGAACATGGTTTGTTGTATAGGTCATTTAATACCCATGGTCCTGGGAACTTTACAACATATTAAATTAACGCATAAATATCAGAAATTCTTTTTGACCTTTTGACGTAAAGTCAGGTGCGACAAAAATGTGTTTTAGAAATTTTAATTTTTCCAATATTTTAGTGAAGTTTGACTGTTTCTAGAGGACAAACCATGCATTTCTTAAATTCGCCACCCTATATATTTTGTGCGTATATGTCTTGAAAATCATATGCAACAAACAGAATTCTTCTATCTGATCGCTAACAAAAATGGATATTACTTTAAAAAATGTTATATACCAGTACTGTTTTCAAGTGCAACCGAGGTACTAGTATAGGTCTACTAGTATACATGAAGCGTACGTACCTGTGTTAGATACTCTGGGAGCATTTCTAGGGCTGATCCACACGAAAGACCCGAACCTTCCCCCTGCGAAGGGAGGCACACTTGATTTTTGTTAACAAACGTCGACAGGTCTGGCACAACCAACAGAACTATCACTATAATTAAAATTAAAAATGTTAAAACCAAAAGGAAAATAGCTCTGTAAAGACGCTTTTCGTTTTCCCTTTTATTTATAATATTTGCCATGGCATTTATTTTGAATTACATTTTAGTAAACGACCGTGCTCAGCGTAACCGTTAAAAAATGGTGCGTTACGTATCAGGGACGAATCCATAATGGCCCGGGTTACTGTTTGCATTTAGCATTATCGGAAAGTTCAATGTGTCAACACCGGTCTGAATGCTAGTAACGTCACAGTCTCTGTAGATTGCGGTGAGTTACTATGGGATACTATGACGTGTGTATAAATATATAGCGATTGTGTATTTCTTCTTCTTCTCTCTCTCTCTCTCTCTCTCTCTCGTCTTGTAGATTACTTAGGTTTGTTATCAAGATTCTCTCTCTCTCTTTACAGGTCTCTCTCTCTCTCTCTCTCTCTCTCTCTCTCAGTTTTGGGGGAACAGTACCTCTATCTTCATGAGGGGTGATTTTCGTGTCTTTTTTTTCTTAAAAGGGGAATTTAAGGAAGATTTTGCTGCACAATCATATAGGTATACTTAAAAAATTTACGAAATAGTTTCTGTCTGTTTTGTAGGTTTAAAAGTGAACTGGAAACCATCTAGTGACATATGATCACAATAAGAGAAATATACAAATTATTTATAGATGAATCATTTTTAGAAAATGAACGTAATAATTAATTTAAGAGCAAAACAGAGGTTAAAGGTCAGAATGGACTAGGGAACAGGACTTGTATTATTAAACCCGTATTTTTCATTTTATAGTTTATACCTATGTTGATGTCATTGAAAACTAGGAATTGCATTTAATAAAAAGTTTCGATCTGTTTGACCCAGAAGAACTGTTTAAACGTTCTCTTAAAACGGTTAACTTTTCGTAAACCTATCAATCCTTAATGAAATGAACTTAAATCCACACTTTGAAAGTTTATAATGTACGAAACTAAGAAATCGCAAATCTTATATTGTCATCAAATTGCTTATTTATATACTAGGAAATATGGATCAATTATAAAATGTACTTTATGCAAATCATGTGCCATTTCGTTTTAAATTTATCCATATTACTTAGATCCTATGAGGCGAAAGTCAATGAGTATATATAAGTGAAAGCTTTTAACGAAACGGACATATCTAGAAATAATGGAAACTTGAAAGGAAACATGTTAGTATATATATTTTCATCAATACAGAGTCTTCGTAGACAGCATTATTTTTAACTTGCCACACCCACAAAGTGAGTAGATAATTACATAAGAGCTCGACTATTTCACATTTTCAATTGTGCGCGGTTGGGTACAAACGATTGCATATTATTTGGTCAAATGATTTGAGAATTCATCTGAGTACTGTCACAAACACTGGCTAAGAGCTAACTCATCAAATTGAAAATATACTTACCATTGTTATATATCCATATATGTATAGCTGGTTCTTTTGAATTAAATCCAACACTGCTCCACTTACTCGAATAATCCACTGGAAAACCACAACAAATACTGATTCACGTATATATCTCCAAAATCGCTGATGGTTTCATATTTTATTTTTGCCCATTGGCAAATCACAGCAAATAAAAAATCACCTTTTTGCACTATATCAAAGGGCTCTGATGGTTTCACTTTTTTTCCACGAACACATGTTCACACATTGATCATATGTATGTACAGTTAAAGTCAATTCCCTTAATCCGCAGGCTGTGGACTCTTCAGGCTCGTCTTTCTTATACTCGTAAATATCCAATTGAATTAATTATTAAATCTATGTATGGCATGCACATTACTTTCAACTGTGTAAGAATGTAGACAAGTCCATAAATCACCCGTTGTTATGAAATACCTTCCATGCCCAGTTTTGTCTCCCTTGTGTATGTTATTCGCAATATGACGATATGATCAATATTGTTCTCAACAAACATTCAGCAAGGGAAACAACTCACATACGCTATAGGTCAGAGACTACCAAATAGTTTTCCATAGACCTACATTATAAGGTCTATGCTTATAGCTACTTCCCTAAATCTCATTTAGCATTAAGCTACCACTGATTTGAAAGTTCCACTTAAGTGCTTTCTAAAAATCACCAACAAAGTATAGCATTACCACCGAAATCTTGAGCTACAGACTGCCAAACATGGTGACCCCCATATTGGGACTAAATTTCCCGCCATATGTCAAAAAATAGCACATTCTCAATGTGTATTCACAAAAATCACACAATGTCAGATAAGCAGATTGTTTATGTGTTTTTGTGTTAAGAATATTCTAATTTTGTAAATTAAACAATACTCACATTTTTATTTTATTAATAACCAATCAGAAAATCCCATTATGTAAACATTAGCCACGGATTCCCTGTACTTTTTTGCTTGCTCAATGGGAAGCCCCGACCTATTTAGAAGTCTTGGACCTAAATAAATAAATATATATATATATATATATATATATATATATATATATATATATATATATATATATATATATAGTCTCAATTACTCCATCATAGCAAAGATAATCGAGAAATGCACCTTTCCAGTTTTTGAACCGACATTTTAAATCCTGCCTTTACCATTTGTTAAACGATTCTTTTCATGACACAGCTTATAATAAATATTATGAATAGACCAAGTGTGGTTTAAATCGGGTTGTGAACATATACATGTACATTAGAACGGTGCAATGGTTGCACTGTTCATTACGTATAAATGTAGTGGATTTGCCAAACCTGTAGCACTGTCAGCGAACGCTAATGCTGATTGATGGAGAAAAACCAAAGGTATCCGGTACGTGAATCTTCACAATACAAATTTGTTTATTCCATGATGAATTTACTTTTCAAATAATTGTATATTTAAGGTAGAGGAACACTAATGGACTCGGCAAATTACGGTAAATGTCGGCAAGTATCTCCCAACTTCCGATATACGTATGAATTGTAATTATAAAAGAAGTATTTTCTATTTAAGTATGGGAGAATTTGCACTTCATTATAGAGTCTGGTTTAATTTTTCCTACTATAAGTATAACTGACACATGACAGATGCTTTAAATACGTATTTACAGTTTGGAATAACTTAAATTATCAAAAAAGTTACATGTTTACGGTACATAAAAAAGTGTTGCAATAAATTTAAACGACACAATATATTCATGGCAAAACAAGGAATGAATATGGCACATTTGCAATATTGCATGTGAAAATAAAAGTGTTTGTGGACGTTTAAGAACTTTTAATGAAATAACATGCTCAAATGAAGGGAAGTCACAAGGATTTTAACAACTAGTATAAACTTAAAAAAACGAAATCTAAATATTAGCTATTGAAAATAAACTTAAATCCGTTTTTTTATTTATTTATTTATTTTTATGAGACATATTTTAAGAGTAATAGTATATGAACATTTATCAAAATCTTATCAAACATAAGCAATAATTTTACTTGTAAAATACTTACCTAAACTGGGTGATATTTTGAAACATAATACATGACATTATTCTTTTTACTTTGAAAACGCAAACAGAGTTGAAAGGAAAAATAAATACTTCAACTTCACAGATTTAATGTCTCTAATCAAATTGAAATAGTTCGATTAATGAAAACTAACATTAGAGACAACCAGGACAGATGTAAGTGTATGTAAAACAGAAGACATGTGTTTAAAAACGGACAATCTACACTGCGTGTACCCTTATTATCATAGAAGACATTAATTCTTTTGAAAGGGCTGGTAAAATATGCACATATTGTCGAAATGAAACCCGTTGAAAAGGCTGCAACAAAAAGACAACTGCGTCGTACCATATTTAAATACAGCTGCATTTAACCCTTTTGTAAAATCATTGTTTTGTCGAAAAACAGTTTTCTGCTGCAAATGGGACTTTGTCTCGTAATTTATTTGGTAATTTAAGTTTAGCAAAACACGAGTATTAATACAGTTTAAGGGTGAAAATAGTGGATACAGCAACTTCAACTGCGTCGTATCCTGTCAAATGTTTCGCAAATTCTTTTCCACTTCGAATTTTCAGTTCGCTATAACTTTTGTTTTTCAAAATGGATTTTCAAGTTGCATAACCCATATAAGCGGAAAGATTAGTAGCGTGTTCATATATGTATCTCGTTATCATGCAATTCCTACAGAAACAGTAATGAATAAAAAAAATACATATTTCTTCTCAAAATGGCGGCCTTTGTTTACAAAATGAATGGTACGACGCAGTTTAATTCCTGGCCCTGACAATAGAGGCTCTATTTTTATTATTTTTTTTAATCAAAAGAGGTATTGATTTAGGAGCAGATGTGTGAACAATGGTCTTTGTGGATGACAACTGGACTGGCACTTATTTGCGATTACGTGTCTGGTTCTCCTTTGTAGCGACAAACACAAAGTGCAGTTGGTATACAATGGCCTTTTGAATACTTAAACCTTAATGTTTATTTAAGAATGTTTTTCACAAACACACACACACACACACTAATTCTTTGTCGACTTATAATAGCTTGTCTCGCTGAATGGTTTTGTTTTTGGTTTTAATAGAAATTTTGAGGATCCTGTTTTCAAAGGAAACAAACACATTTTAGTCTGTTCATCATTTTATGTTGCACTCTAAATTTCTCAGATACAATTCGTCAAGCGTAATTTTTTTTCATATTTACACAGTTTCTGTTCAACAATTATTTTGTCCGTAGTCTCACACATAGAACGTTGAATTGGCCGGAATTCCTTATTGAATTGAATAGTCAGTTCTTTAGACGTGCAACCAGTCTGTATTTTTTCTACCACGTAGCGTTCTTTGTGATTGGAGTAGTTTATCTTCCTTTTTTTTTTTTTTTTTTTTTTAATCCTTTTTTGTAAACGGCAAATCTCCATGATCAATAAAAACACATTTATGAAATTTTGATAAGTTTTTATCAGGTATTTGAAGATGATTCTAACGTTTAGGAGATTTCCATTTATGTCTTGCTTTTCCCGCTAAGGGGGCGGTTTGCATGAAATGTATTAATGGCTTATAACTTAATTTAACTTAATTTGTGGTTCGATTCAAATGCGGTTTTTGCATTCTGTTCCTCATTGAAAGCCTTATATATTTTGACTCCAAGTTCAAAATTAACACTCGCATTTCGGCAAAATGCAAGAAGAAAATGAAGTTTGCGTGTTAAATTTTTTAACCACTAGCACTTTTTTGTGAGTGAAAATTTTGGCTTCAACAATTTATTAATGTTTAAATGAGATAATGGCAATAAAACAGCATCATCATAACTAAACAATCCTGGTTTGTTTTTAGATATTACAAGCAAAATTTACACCGGTTGTATGACTTGCATAAAAGGCGGGTCTGGTCTGTCGACAACGGTACACAACACGTGGACAAACATCTGCTGTTTACCCTTAATATTTCCCCTAATGAAGACTGACTAATAGTTAATACCGCTTTATTTTCTAATTATGTTTCTAATTATTTAAATTTAGACTAATTAAAACTGATTTAATTTTCCATCAATATAAGTTACCAACACCCCCGTATCGACATCGGAAGCCGGATTTTACACTAGTCCAGGTTTCCAATAGAACGCGTCAAGCTGATACTGATTTCGGCAAAAAAAAACAACAGTTTAAATATTGAAATGCATCATTAGTGAAGCAGTTGCAGACAAACAGCATTAGATATCACTACAAAAAAAAAAAAAAAAAAAAAAAAAAAAAAAAAAAAATTAATTAAACAGTGATCCTGATAATATACAAGCCCATTGTAAGTAATTACCATGAAAGTGAATTTATTTGCAAGTAAGTCTGGGAATTTGCGAGTTGAAATTAAGAGCACTGCATTTTTTGCATGTTGGAAAAAATGGAATTCATGGATAAAAGTAACTGAGAGTTTTTAAACTACGGAAGGATGAATGTTCGAACCTTCCAAAAAAGGAAAATTGTGCAAATGAGAGTAGGTCTACAAAAAAACCTGCCCATTTTTATTTTGGATTAGATAGAATAATTATGTTTGCTGCATATAATTTACAAAACATATACGCACAAAATGTTTGGGGTGGCGAATGGCGAAGGTTAATTTAGGCCCAAAATAGCTCCAAAACTAAAACTATTTTATCAAGAGTATATAGACAAAAGTGAAAGTTCCTGAAGAGCTCTTTCCTATGATATTTGGTTTTTGAAGATCGTGCTTGGATTGGTTCTTTTACGGCAGTCCAAAATTTGATCCTTTTTTAAACAATTGTAAATCAGTTTTAAAGCTCTAATTGTGACATTTAAGAAAAAGAATGTTCTACCCATAAATATATATATTATACTTAATTGAACTATTTGCTGCATTTCTAGGTAATTATTGGTAAAATTTCAATCATTTTGTTTCTCATTTTGCCGCCAAGGGGGCGCTTACCTTGAAATTTCTCTTTTACTTATAACTCAGAAAGTTGAAGTCTGACTCAAATGCGGTTTTTATGCTCACTATAACTATAAACTATAAACTCACTAAATATATGGGGTGGCGAATTTAGGGTATGTATGGTTTGTCCACAGTATGCGGTCAAACTTCACTAATTTTTCAAATTTTTAAAAACATGACTTTTTATTTTTTGTCGCTCCTGACTTTTATTTATTTTTATCAATCTTCATGATGTTTTCACAAGTTGTAAAGTTTTATGTTTCAAAAAGCCTCAAAATTTACAAAGTTAAAAAAAAATGCATTTTACGATTTTTTTATTCGTTCCAAATAGCCCCAAAACTAAGAATATTTCATCGAGAGTATTTGGTCAAAAGTGTTAGTTCATGAAGAGATCTTTCCAGTGATATGTAGTTTTTGAAGATCGGGCTTGATTTAGTCATTTTACGGCAGTCCAAAGTTTGATCCTTTTTTGAACAATCAGTATCATGCTTCAAATTTTGATATTTAAGAAATAGAATATTCGACTCATGCGACTTGTGTACTAAATTGATCTATATGCTACATTGCTTTGTACCTAAGGGTGAAATCTTAATGAATTTTGTTTTTCCTTTTTACCGATAGAGGGCGCTTTGCTTCATAAAAACTTTTTTGCTTATAACTAAAATTTCGAAGTCTGACTCAAATTCTGTTTCAACATTCTGTTCCTTGTTAACAGCCTAATAAAATAGGATGGATTTCAACAACTAAAAGAGTTATTTCAGGCACGAAATTGTATTGTCAATGGGTGTAATTAATATTTTGATTACTTACTCTGTGAAAGACCTCTGGAATCGATTGGCGGCAAAGTCTTCAAATCGAGGGAGAAAATGGTTAATCACGAATACATTCATATCTTCAATTGTACTCGTAACTCACCTTTTTCTGACTTAAAACTCACCTTTACTTGACTCGAAACTCAACTTTTCTGACTCGAAACTCACATTGTCTAACTCGAAATTCACATTTTCTACTCGAAACTCATTTTTTTTCTCGAAACTCACCGTTTCCGACTCACATATCGGTATTTTCCGTCTTCCGTGGAGTTTTAAACGTTTCCCGATTAACGCTTCGGTTTCGATAAAACGAGGAAGATTATATCTAGATCCTTTTTTTTTATTTTTGCTTTTTTAAAATATGTTTTAATTGATTTTACGTCAATCAAGAAACAGGTTCTTTCAACTTTAAATTATTAGTTATTGTTTATACATGTATACAAAATTAATACAATTTAAGATATAAACGATAGCATATTTACTGTTTATCACGTACTCCATAGAGCTTTACCTCTGACCTCGCATTATGGAACCGGCACCGACAGTTTCACTTAATGTTTCAAGTACGGTTCAGGTTGCACTTTTTTCAGCAAGCAAAACATGAATGAAATTAAATGAAAGTTATCATGATATACCATTTTTCCTATCAGGTGGTAACAAATTAAATGAAGGTGTTTCTTTTTAATTTGGTCTTGGAAAACAGAATAAAATAGAATGATTATTTTTACTTTACCAAAATACTTATTGTCTTTTTACAAGATCTGATTTTCGGTACATTATGAAAACTTTCACCTCACGAAGTCAGGACAACCTGAATTAATACGTTTTTATAATTGTCACTTGGTATGTCTTGTGAAGACTTTTAGAAAATTATCAAACGGTTTATGTGCGTGTAAAATGCCTTTCGATAAGGATTCGTTTCAGAATATGTTACTTTAATATAAGACCATGCAAACCCTGTACTGAAGTCAATGGTAGCATATGTATTAAGTTACGACCTTCATGATCGAGCGAGGTCAGAATCCGTTCCTTACCATATTTCAATAAATAGGGAATAAAAGCCTTATATTTCATAAAAATAAATAAATATGTGACTTAGACTTTCTGCCACACATAATGAAAAATAAGTGACTCTAGTAGCCAGTGGTTTCAAAATCTCACATTGAAATGTGGCATATATTTGTTGTGGCCAGGTGAGGGTGAACTTTGCATTGTCGTCTTTTCGCGCCATTTAGCTTTAAGCTATTCACTTCGCGTCATTTAACTTTAAGTTATTCACTTCGCGTCATTTAACTTTAAGTTATTAACTTCGCGTCATTTAACTTTAAGTTATTCACTTCGCGTCATTTAACTTTAAGCTATTCACTTCGCGCCATTTAACTTTAAGTTATTCACTTCGTATCATTTAACTTTAAGCTATTCACTTCGCGCCATTTAACTTTAAGTTATTCACTTCGTGCCATTTAACTTTAAGAAATTCACTTCGTGCCATTTAACTTTAAGAAATTCACTTCGCGTCATTTAACTTTAAGCTATTCGCTTCGCGTCATTTAACTTTAAGTTATTCACTTCGCGTCATTTAACTTTAAGTTATTCACTTCGGTCATTTAACTTTAAGTTATTCACTTCGTGCCATTTAACTTTAAGAAATTCACTTCACGCCATTTAACTTTTAGTTATTTACTTCGCGTTATTTAACTTTAAGTTATCAACCTCACATCATTCAACTTTAAGCTATTTTTTGCGTCATTTAACTTTAAGTTATTCACTTCGCGTCATTTAACTTTAATCTATTCACTTTGCCCCATTTAACTTTAAGTTATTCACCTCGAGTCATTTAATTTTAAGCTATTTACTTCGCGTCATTTCACTTTAATTTATTCACCACGCATCATTTAATTTTAAGCTATTTACCTCGCGTCATTCAAATTCAAGTTATTCACTTCGCGTCATTTAATTTTAACTTATTCACCTCGCATCATTTAACTTTAAGTTATTCACTTTGCGTCATTTAACTTTAAGTTATTCACCTTGCGTCATTTAACTTTAAGCTATTCACTTCACGCCATTTAACTTTAAGCTATTCACTTTGCGTCATTTAACTTTAAGTTATTCACCTCGCATCATTTAATTTTAAGTAATTAACTTCGGGTCATTTAACTTTAAGCTATACACTTTGCGTCATTTAACTTTAAGCTTTTCCTTCGCGTCATTTAACTTTAAGCTATTCACTTCGGGTCATTTAAATTAAAGCTAAATTAAAGCTATTCACCACGCTGGATTTAACTTTTAGCTATTCAAAATTCACATTGAAATATGGCATATATTTGTCGTGATCAGGTAAGGGCAAGAAATGGTTTATCGTCTTTTCGCGCCATTTAGCTATTCTCTTTGAATCATTTAACTTTAAACTATTTACTTCGCATCATTTAACATTGAGCTATTCACCTCGCGTCATTTAAATTTAAGCTTTTCACCTCGCGTCATTTAATTTTAAGCTTTTCACCTTACGCCATCCAACATTAAGTTATTCACGTCGCTGCATTAAAATTTAAGCTATTCACATTGTCTCATTTTGACTATCATGCGTATAAGAGCGGGATACTTAACACATCGAGTGTACTTCCTGCTGACGGGCAAGTGAAGGTCACTGAACACAAATTTATTGATTCATCATTAACAATTTGGTAAAATTAACATTATACATGAATATTGATCTTACTTAATAAGCAATTAAGTTTTACAGGAACATGTTAATGTGGATCATGAGCCTTTGTCCTTAAAATGCACTTTGAACAAACAAAAGAGGACAGTTTGAAACATGTTCGAAAATGTTTTTTGCAGTTAATACTGGCTACTTCAGATTTAAACAGTTCAGCTGAAGATAAAGGGTTCCAGATTAAAATATGATTGATTCTTTTAGATAACATACCATCAGATAATTTCCACAGCTGTTGGCTTGAAGGATAATTATAATTTATATGTATGACTTCACAAAACTTTAGCTAAGAATATATTTGTAGAATCGGAAGTAACTAGGGCAGAATGGTAGAACCGGATTTCACATAAGTATTGCTAGTACCAAAGCTGTAGAAACGGGTATAACATTAGTAAATTAACAGCTGTAGAAAATTTTTTGTTTAGCTAAGATCACAGCTGTAGAACCGGACTCAAGTTTACGAAAGTAAAGTTATGACTCCTACATATAGCTAGGACCACAACTTTAGACCTGAACTTGTACGTAAAGCTAGGACTACAGCTGTAGAACCGGAATTTACATAACTAAAGCTAAAGCATCAGCTGTAGAACCGGTCTAGCTCGGACAGCGTATGTAGTGTTACTTGGAGACTAGGAATTATTTGTTTTACCCTTTTTTCATAAATGCCTTAGGACTGACATATGTAATCAGTTAAAAACTAGATCATTCATAATGTGGTTTTAAATGATTCTTTATTTTTAGTTTCTCCGAGACTGAGAATGGTCTCTCGGAACTTTTTTTGTTTGTTTTTCAATGGTATAACTTAGTCTTGAATCATGTAAAGAGATAAATACGTAAAAGTCTACTTTAAAATTTATGTTAATGATGACAGGGGCTGTGTTGATCGTGGCGAAAAATTTTGGGTAAAGGGAATTACCATGAAAGAGGTGATGATGATGATGATGATGATGATAGTGGTGATAATGATGATGGTTGTGGTAGTGGTCTTAATGTGTTTAATAATAAAATTGATGACCAAGATGGTCTTAACGATGATGGTGGTGATTATTATGATTATGATGGCAAGAATAATGAATACACTAAGAAGCTGGCAACCAGATATAAAAATTATGAAAGTGAAGTCTGACTTCTTGTGTTACATATGTCAAAAGACTGTTTTATTACAGCCAAGACAACAAAATTACAACTAATTGATATATTCAGCTTCGGAATTCATTTTAAAGAATATAAATTAGCGGTTCGAAACTCATTGTCAAATCTTCCCTCCGATTAAATGCCCATTACATTTCTAAGTGCAAAAATAGCTGAATAAAAAAACAAACTATAACGACAATTTAACACATAATAGGATCTGACACATACCTGAAACTTCCTTTATTTGAAATTAAGGCTAAGATTTCATACCGTCATTGTTCCACTACTTCCTGTGGCCAAGTGGAAGGATTCAATTGAATTCAATATTTTATTCCTTTTTATGAAGAGTGCATATCAAATACATGTATTATAGTGAAAAATACAAATTAATGAAAATGAACTAGTGAACATAACATGAATATATACAAAATTTTAATACACAGCAAGATTTACAGCATAATTTGAAGTGCGATATTAATGAAATGAATAACAGGTTTGAGAGACAAAAAAAGTTTTATGTAATACAACAAAGCACAAACATTAAACATCACTTAATCTAAGAGTTATAAAAACAGTTAACATCTCTGTTAGCTGGACGTCGCTATACGACTGAAATACTGTCGAAGCGACGGTAAACTCAAATAGTCAAGTCTTCCACTGAAAACGTACATCATGTGCCTAACTACATTGAAATTTGGTGGATTTTCATAAAATTGATCTTATTTTGCGTGGAAAGGATGAATAAAGACAATCAGGTACAAAAAAACACCCCCTTGCAAAAGGAATTGCGCTACAACAGTTCGATTGGTCGGAAGAGATCTGACCGACAGAATCTCTCAAATATTCCCCGTCGTGTAAAACTATAGAAAAACTAAAGCCACAATATAAGTGTTAAATTGTATGGACAGATTCTTAAGGAAGAATCAAATATACCTAAAATGAACACTTCTGTTGCCTTGATATCCATTGTTTTGAGAAGATTTTGTGACTAAATCGAAAACAAAACTACATCAGAAATTGTAGAGAATATTGCTTGAAAATACCTGTTGAAATCCATTGAACCGTAATTTACTCGCGTTTTGTACGAAATATTAGCTGATGTCATCTTTTGATACGATAAATTCAATGTGGCTGCATGCTTCGACAAACAAGACACTTTCCATATGTATACCTAAATGATAATCTTTATTCCGTAAAAAAATCTTGTCTGTCGAAGCATGCGGCCAATATGAATTTCAACGAAATATGATCATAGACGCGTAACGGCCTTCACCTGTTTACAAAGAAGATGATATAGATGAATTTTAACGATTTTATTTTCGCTCATCTTTTATTATGTAAACATTATTATTGTATTTTAAATGTTTCTCTGAATATTTCGACATATTTAACTTATGTAGGATCATAGAAACATGGTAATCGATGACAAAACGGTCGAAACAGCAGAGGATATTTTTGACTTTACACCGTTTCACCAACTGATCAAAGTACACGGATACTAAAGTATTTTGCCGACTGCGCTCTTGATATTTAACCAAATTATTTCCCATGCCTTACATGCCTTCTTATAAATATTTACGTAAGTATAATTCTCCTTATTTAATTCTTTTTTTTATATTTAAATACTGAAAAGAAGCGTTACGCACCGTGGATAAATGATTCAAGATATTTATTTTAATAGCTTCACGAAAGCATTGCTCATTTTTCAAACATTATGTGTGTATTAACTCATTGTATACATCAACACATAAAGGCATTTTCATTGTGAACTCGATAAAAGACACTATCTGTACCTGACCAAAATAGTGGAATTAGCAAATGAAAAATGTTGTATACCCCGGTAGATTTAATCTTTTTACTTCATTGATAGTATGGCACTAGTAGAAAAGATCCCTATAAATATCTTTTGAAGGTTGAAATGTGCATATGCACGCTGAATATTACACACAGTTCTCCTCTGAATAATTAGTGTAGATCCATGTTAACCATTTTGTGTAAAGTCTGTAACATTCTGAAGGAACCTTTTGTGTAGTGGTATTTTGTTTTAGATCAAGTAGTTGGTCATTCACTCTGGTGGTATATTAAGTGCAAAACTCATTTGAATCTTTTTGAAAGACATTAAAAACTTTATCAATAGCTAAAATAAACAAGTATAACTAGAACACAAGATGTACGCAAAACATGCTGTAAATGTTTTTTGTGTGGGTTACTGCTCAACCAACAGTATTTCAGTCATAATGTTTACGTGAGACCACAGGACCCTGATATACAGACCAAAAGGTGTCCTTTGAGATAATCGACCTCTCTATATAGAATTTTTTAAAGTTTTTTTTTTCTTTCTTTTTCTTTTTAACTGAATATCAGGGATTTATCCGTTGCCCTTCATATATAGCTGACATGAAGTAAAATTAAATAGGTAGCCTTTACCTAATAGGTACGATTGGCCAACCATTGAACTACACTTGCATGATGAGCAACATGCTAAGCATCTGCCAAATGCGATACACCAGTACTAGGGGTCAATGTGGCCTAGCAGGTGAAGTTGGTGACTTAATACCACTCAGGCTTTAAAGGCCGCTGGTTCGAATCCAGTCAGAGTGAAGTGGATATTACATGCGAGGAAACCTTCCAGCTGATGTATGGTTGGTCTGTGGTTTTATTCCGGTGCTGTTGTGTGATTGAAATCTTCCTGAACATGTAAGAGCTAGATGTCGCTATATGATTGAAATACGGTTGCAGCGAGGTAAATTCCGAAACAACACCAATAAAAAAAGGTAAGGAAATATTTGAATATTTGAATAATGCTGCTTAATTTATTGATATTTATGATTATGATACCAATAAAAAATCCAGTACAGTTGAAGACTAAATATTTGAATTTGTCTGTCCACACATAACACTATACAAGGCAGCATACTCTAAAAATAACTGAAGTGTACACCTTTTTTTCTATGCATCGGATTATGGGCATGAACTTAACAGTCTCATTATTTTTTCATATCGCTATGGGCATCGCTATGTTCTCCTGCATACTAGTATATTATATTTTTCAAATACTCATATCAGTTTGTTTAAACACAAATATGAAAGAATAATATTTATGTACCCCCCACCCCCCGTTTATAGCATATGTATATGAACTTGTGAAAATACCGAATATGACAAATAAGTTGTCATTTCATAACAACTTTTTTTAAAGGGTGTTTAAAATAACTATTACTAAGTGAGTCTTTAAAACCTTCTGTTTATCAAAAAGACATGTGTAGCGCATATCGACAAAACTCTTTGAGTAAGAGTAATGGTTCGAAAGTCATTGGGTCTGAATTTGCAGTTTGTGGCATTCAGACTTTTCTAATTTGATGAGACTTCATAGACACATCACTTTCATTATATCCCTACCTACCGACGCTCTTCTTTTTTTTCTGGCTGAAGACCAGAAACGGAACTATTCTTTTTTTTTTTTTTTTTTTTTTTTTTGGAGGTGGGCGGTGGGGGTGAGAGTTTATGTTAAAATATTTTAAAAAAAGATAGACAAGCTTTTGTAAACATTTTGAAAAAGGAGATCTCATTGCTAAATATGTAATTTATCTTTAAAAGCCAGCAACAAATTGCAAAGTCAGAATTTTACATATTTTTGACCATTATGACCTTCATTGGTGACCTTGACCTTAAAGAACCCATCAGTTCATTTTACTTGACATACTTTCACATCATAATGAATCTTTTTACCAATTTATGTTGAAATTGGGTAACACATGAGTAACCCATAATGAAATTATCACCGAAAAATCTGATTTTAACATATTTTGGACAATCTTGACCTTCATCGTTTACCTTGACCTTGAATAACCCATCGGTTTATTTACGTGACACACTTTTACACCATAGTGAACATTTTTACAAATGTATGTTAAAATCTGACCACCCAAAACAAAATTACAGCTCGGAAAACTTTGTCGGAAAACTTTGGCAAACGTAACCAAAACATTACTACAACCCTTGTTGCCATGGTGACAGAAGAATGTTTTATGTGAATGAAATCATCATTTTTAATATCAGTCAAGTGTTGTTTCTTATTAGTCCAAAAATCATTAAGTTCTAAGCTTAGGCCATTTTTACCACATAGTGAACATAGTCCTTTATACCGCTAGCAAACATTACAACATGATTTGGTCATGTAACTCATAATCACCTGTATTTATTTTTTCCCTGCGTATCCTGCTACTGTTACAATATCCCTTTATCTCGTAAATATATCTATGACATGATAAATATTACTGACCTGAATTTTAAATGTTCTATGAAACAATGATTTTATATTTGCAGCGTAGACTGTATAGAATTTGAGTTACAATATTGTACTAGCAAACAGACGTTTACCTAAGGGAAATTGCTCTTTTTGCCAATGCGTAAAAATGGGAATATATACGAAGTAAATAGTTATCCATTGATTGATGATAGACAAAGTGGCGCGATACATACTTGTTTGCCTCTTTAGGATCATATCCTACATAAAAAAAAAAAAAAAAAAAAAAAAAAAAAATCCTGCATCTTTAAATAAAATACACCCTGCGATAGAATAACGTCTTCATAAATAGTGGGGATCATAAAGACGTGAGGGAATACCAGCGGCTATTTTGTGAATGCTTTTTTTCCTTCTCTTAACAGTCCATATCCGTTTTCCAATGATGACTACCTATTTTAAAATCTAAAAGAACTTTCGTTTGGAAAACCAGAGTTGAGTTGCACAAACACACCTTTCCAATGTGTTTTGTAGTATGGTTCTTGGCTTGGGTACCTTCTCCGTACACTACATTATCTGTAATATTAATGCTGACCGGGAAACAGACTACAAAACTTAATGGAACTATTTATGTGTGCAACTCAGATTTCGCGATGACTCACAGCTGGCACAGAGGCGTTGATGGGATGCCAGACCAAAGAGTTCTATTTTTAAATGTACAGTCATCCTGAAAGAACGAACTAACACGGTCAATTTAAGGAAAGTCAATAATTGTTGAACTGAATACAATAGCAAAATAACTGAAATGTTTCTACACTGAAAAGGTAGATATACGTAGTTTTGTCACCATCTATGTCACAGCTATATATTCTACCCGAAACTCGTTATGCTCCAATCGTCCTTCCCATTTCAGATACAACATAGATATGAATTTGATATGAGGGAAAAACAGCTTATGACGTTTGGGGAAATGGAGACCGGCTTATGAATAAAAATCTTTATGAGTGTCATTTCAAATCCAGCGAAGTTTGGACAATATGGACACATTTCAATCTTCGTCTTTGGATGAAGGGTACGCATCAACACAAAAAGTGGCTTCCATCTTGACACACTGTCCTCCCTTCTTCCAATTATATCCGGTTCAGTTACAGCCACTGCAACTAGTAAAGTCTTCAGCGTCATTGTATTCATACATACCTCATATTGGGTGTGTAAGTTGTCATGAATGTCTTCAGAAGAATCTCAGTTACATTCAGCTCTTAATGGATCTCTTCTAGAAGTTATTTCCGAAAACGAAATGGTGCCTCACGAAGTCAAGAAAACTTAAATTCAAACGTTCTATTGCATTTTTGTATATATTGAATATTTTGTGCAGCAAGCGAGTTTACGACAGTGTTCCTGATTGCTGAATATGACTAAATCTTAGCATACTCAGACAGCCGGTTTCACTATAAATAAACCCATTTTCTTTCCACCAATCAAGCTTTTAAACAAGTATATTAAGACCATCCACTTGTGTTAGAAAGGTCAGTGCATAATACCATAATACTTCCGTTGAATTGACACTAAAAGCCTGTTTTCAGCTATTTTAACATACACTGTTTAACCGTTAATTGCAAGCAAAAGTAATTTCACTATCCCAAGGGGATGGTGCGACTACCGCACGATTTTTTTCTTTTATATTTGAAAATATTATAAATATGATATAAATAAGATCGCTCTTGAAACAAACCGGGAATTGATGACAGACTTTTTCAAAAGTGCAAACTTATTTTTGCGTAATAAATGTCGAAAGATAAGGATTTGTTTCAAAATATGATATTAAATTTTAAGACCATGAAAACACTGCACTTAAGTCAATGGTAAAATATTATATGTATGTACAAAGTTATGACCTCCGTAATTGGGCGAGGTCATTATAAATCCGTTCCTTACCATGTGTAAATATAAGGGAAGATGCAAAAGATAAACCAATACGCATGTTTAAATAACTACGAGACTTAGACTTAGGCCGCACACAATGGCAAATTATGTGGTTCTCCTGCCAATGGCTTCAAGTTTTCGCCTTAATTTGTTGTGACTAGGAGAGGGTTTGCATTATCATCTTTTCGCGCCATATCTCTTACAACAACCGTATCTCATTTTGACTATCATACATATATAAGAGCGGGATAGCAAACTCATGGAGAGTAATTATTTGCACATCCTGTTGGCCTGCAAGTGAAGGTCACTGGTCACAATGTTAAGAAATCGATAAAATTAACGTTTGAAATGTATATTGAACTAATTAAAAAGTTATTGTGTTTGACAGGGATGTGAATATGTGGATTATGAAGGAACTTTTGACCTTAAGTGAGCTGAGTCATGCCCCCCCCCCCGCCACATACACACATTGTGCATTCTCATAACTCCCGTTTTAACTTCCTGGATTGGCCACTTTTGTTTCTTGAACGCCCAAACTTGCAAACAAAACCACACACTTATTGCATCGATTGCAATCGATCGATATTTCTATTTTGTTCCAGCTGGAAAAAAAAATATTTAAAAAAGAAAATGTTGATAAAATTTTGTTTATGTGGCGACCTAAACATTGAAATATAGCAAATAGTGGTTAAGTGTGTCTTCATATGATATTTGATTGTGATTTATTAGTGTGTACTGTTCAGATTTATTTTTAGTTGATGAATTTATTACGGCTAAGGATAAGATAAACATGGTAAACAAATAGTACGAGTCCTCTGCTGCAAATGGTACAACTGCGCAGCAATATTGACCCATATATAAGTAGATATGCTATTTTCCCCGGCCTGGCGACCAGCCAACTTTTATCTATTTTAGAGCAATCTAGTAATGAAAGACCAGCTATTATATGGATTATACAATATTATAGGAGTAAAGAAGATATGAAGCAGACACGAAATCAATGGTTGTAACTGTTGACCATCCTGACCTGAAACCGATATGGTTAGAACATGGGTTCTGCACATCATTTAATAATGTGATCATTTGACAAAAGTTAAATGGACACCATTCTTGGGGTAAAGGAGATTTGGAGCGGAGGTTCAAACAATTAACCTTCAATTTGTCCTTGACCTTAAGCCGACATGGTTGGGACATGGTTACTGCACATTGTCTCACTGAGGTGAACATCTTTCCTGCGGCAAAAGAAATATAGATCGGACACGACCTCAAAGGCGGATCAAATCATAAACCTTCAGTTGCAAAAATTACATGGTTGGGTTTATCTAGTTTACATACACAGAAAACACAGTTTTGATTTGTTTAAGAAGCAAACTACAAATCACGCCAAATATTAAACCCATATATAAGCGCATGCACTGCAAACGTGACATACGATACGTGCGATAGATAAATGTCCTTGCATATATTGTTCAGTATAAACAAACATACACCCTTGCCTTTGACCTCGCTTTATGTAACCAACTTCCGTTTAATTGTCAGTACATGTCATGGTTCATAATCAGTATCACAGGGTACATCTTATAAGGCTTCATGCAAAACATGACGTAATCATCTGCCGCCGCAACAATCCTAAAATCACGTAGGCAGTATACACTCATATTATCCCGAATTCAAAACCTCACGGATAATTTTATGCAATATTTTTTTTTTCAAATTTTGATAGAAATTCAAGCATTTTATCGGACGATTAAGTCGGACAAACTATGGTAAAAGATTCAGGTAGGCTGCATTGTTATCAAACTTTAAGTGACAGCCGGGGCACAGTGAAGCCTATCATTCTCTATAGGTCTTTATTAAAAAAGTAGGGTTAACAGCTGCTTTGGTCTCACATGGCATACGCTTGCGATCAATTCCATAAGATTTAAAATATAAAACTAATACTTATAGATACTAAGATCATACATATAAATATTTGCTTCACAACATATTATTTACACAATGGTAAAACAGTGTAACCTCTGCTAATCCTGAGATTGAGAATAAGAAGTGAAGTGTAGAAAAAATGCCAAAACAAGCGATTGACAGATTCACTTATCATTTCTATTCGGATAAGAAGAGCACTGACTAGCAGTGTTTACATGTAAAGTGATCATTACAATTAAGATGGTAAAAAGTAAAAAAAAAAAACATAAAAGAGAAATTATCATACAATGTTACACAGAGATGTATATTACACCTAACCTGTAACTAAATTACGAACCTCATTTTTATAAAAGGGAGATTTTCTAGATTTATATTTTAAATTCTATGTAATTGAGCTTAAGCGGCGCAAAATAGAATGCTGTGTATCCATAAAATTAAAAATATAAATGATAACATATTTACAGTTTGTCACGTACGCCATACAGCTTTGCCTTTGACCTCGCATTATGGACCCGCCTCCCGTTTGAAAAACAGCTTCGCGTGATTAAGTACGGTTCAAAGTATGTGACGCTAGGTATATTTATATTTTGAGATAGCAAATTAAACTAAAATTAAATTTAAGTAGTCGCCATAGCAACTAGCCCCGCCCATAATCTGCTTTGGTCACGTAGGCACCATACACACTCCATATCAAGACCTCACCGATTACTTCATGCAATATATTTTTCCAATTTTGCACGAAATACAGGCATTTTATTGGACAATTTAGTCGGACAAACTGTAAATCAGCCATTAAGAAATTAACTATTGAAAAATTCATGATTATTTTTATTAAACTTTTAATGACTTTCAATTTGTTAACATGCATTATAATAAAACATGATCAAAGTAAGCTATTTTTTACTATAACAATTTAATTCGAAAAATATTGACATCAATAAAGGTTACTCAATGTCTCATCTTGAAATGTAAAGATACGTAAATAATAGATCTTTTGTCACAAATCAGCTGATCTTAATTACTCTTATGTCACATAGTTGCATTCCTTAGAGTTCAGTTATTTTAAATGAATGTACTAATTTCAGTTTATTTATTATCTCTCAGCAATAATTAGAACTGTGACCTCTCACATTTAAAGTATATTGAGTTCATCTCCTTTTACTAATTCAAAACCTCCCCCCTACACGTTCCATCATCATTATTAAAGCACACAAGGTGCTGAGAAACTGTCGACAGGATAATCATAATAAAATAGCCATATACTAGTATTTAATTTAAAATTTAAATTAAAAAAATGAAAATGTGTTTAAGGAGGGTTTTGCTCGATAGAGGCAAAGGTTATATAACACAAAAACTCTACACATTGTCCTGCAACTCTAGTTACTACTAGAAATATAGCTGAACTCGCTTTTTGTTTCATAAGTCTCTCAATACCTTGATCATTTTTTAATGACCCGGAGCGTACCTAAGGACATCATGACCTTACTTCAGTATTAGTGGATCTGATGTACACATTCGCCTTGAATTGATACACTACTGAGCTTGGAGTTATACAGTGCGATGAAAATGGCTGATGCAAATAAAAAAAAAGCGTGTATTTGATTTACTATCACAAAAGACACTTTAAGTTCAATACTTCCTTGCAGCTGAGCGGTCAAGGTTAAATATCTTTCCTAAGAATAGACTTTGACACTGAAGCCTTGATGACTATATTTCTGTATACTATTACTTTACACCTAGGTATGTCGTAAATGATATTTTATTGAACGCTTCCTACCTTTTTCGATATTTCAAGATATATGAATAGTATGATAATCCCTATATAATATGGTTAAAATAACAAAGTAACAGTAATAAAATAGATTATTAAAAAAATAAGCACTGTCTATCAATGAATATGTTTGCGTAGTCCCCCAGGAGCGAAAAACGTTACAATTTTAAAATTTAAAAGAAATGGTGACCAAAAAATAAGATCAATTGGATATTAGCTAACCAAGCTTGAATAAGATTTGTTGATGTTTGGCGTTACAATGGCCTCAGTTACAACCAATTACTTATATAACGCTAGTGAACAGATCATAGTCTTAAACGATTTACAGGAAGACTACCTACGTTTTGCCTATTTTCACAAATATTTACTTCATTCTACTTAAATGCGACATAAAATATGAAAAGATAATACAGTGGAACACAAGATGCAAAGAGGAAGAGACATTTCTTAACGCTTACAAAATACAAGATAAACAAACTCTAGTAGGTCGGCGGTTCGACCGGGCGTCGCCAATGACTCAAATATTGTTGCAGAGACGTTCAACTCCAGCACAACTATTTTAAATAATGGACTTTCGGGCTGTTGTTCTATGTTGGAACGATACTTTGATTACAAAAGGTGACATTCAGATGTGCTGGCTTGTGTTACGTTGCCCTTGGATGATTTCAAAAGCACCTTGGCAGCCTTTTTGAAGGAGGGGAATACTGCCAAAAGA